>CM074435.1:17999336-18684336 GCA_037101425.1 Elopichthys bambusa
GTTTATTTTGTGGTAACATGATGGACTGTGCAGAGGTTGTGTAACAAACAATCATTATCTGTCTTTCTGATGGATGGAGTTGTAAAAGTTGTCGTCATTTACTATTTTTAATCCATCATGTGGATTAAAATTTTAATTTCCCAAATTCCCCTGATTTGTGCATGTGCATTTGAAATAGACTTATGGCCTTATATTCAATACATCTTTTCAATAATTAGTAGGGGTGTTAACAGTACACAAACATGAAGGTTTGGTACATACCTCTGTATTAATGTCACGGTTCAGTACGGGTTCGGTACAGCAGAGGGGAGAAAACTAAACATAATTCTTTTCCTTTCTTGACATTTCGATATTTTGTTTTCCTGCGATATGAAATAAATTCAACAGATTACTTGAATAGCTCTATTTGGAAAGAATGAATAATTCCAGAATGATTGGAGTGATTTAAATTAAATAAACATGCCTTTATATTTTTAAGGTAATAGTCTTCACTGTAAAAAAATGCAAAAGTCCACAACACATGCAAATACAGAAACACGCTGCAAACAGCACATACCAGGCCCGGCGATCTCAAGCCATTTCTGCGAAGATCTGAATGATGATGATGATGATGATGATGAGGCTACTTTTAGAATTAAATTAATATTTTAATTTGCCCCGCAATACTTTATAGCGCATCACACATAACCGATGCGCTGTAATAAGATTAGCTAACTCCTCATTTAAAAATTAACAACTTGTTTAACACCTACATCTCTTCTCCTTTTTTTCACTACGTATGGGCCAGAAGAGAAATATTAAGAAATAAATTAAGGTTAAATAGTGTTATCAGAACATGTTGAAGTAGAGCTCTCATCACTGAGTTTTTAGTTTCACTTTCTGCAGTGAATAATTGACTGGGATTTGAAATAAAGTAAATTATTAAAAAATATATTATTATTATTAATCATTTATTAATAATATTTTTTAACGCAAAATAATACCCCCCAAATTGTTTGTCCTGGCGCCGGAACTGGCACAGACCACAACGAAAATGTTATAAGGGAACACCAATAAGTGACGTACCTGTCTGGGACCGCTGGCTGGGATTGTTCAATGTTAGTTTCAGTGGTGTGCACCTGAAAGGTGAGGTTTTTTGTTTTTCTTAACATTCTGATATGTGCATTATGAGCAGGCCTATTTGCAGCACGTTTCTTTATTTGTATGTGTTGTGAACTTTTGCAGCGCATGGGTTGTCAAACTGATGAAGATTTTTTTCTTTATTTGCTGGTGTTTTTTCTATTTGCATGTGTTTTCTTTAGAGATGCACCGATTGCAATTTTCTTGGCCGATTCCGATTTTTGCCGATTCCGATTTTCTTTCTAAGAACTATAATACAAAAATCTACTAAGTAAAAAGTCAGTAATAAAATAAGAACAAATAAAAAAAATGGCAAACAACAGCACAAATAAATGCAATACAATAAAGAGAGCTATAAAACTAAAGTTTTTCAGGTTAAGTAGGTTTTAATTCAGGTAAGAAATACTACAGAAATTAAAGTAATCAAATGTAAATGAACACATCCAGTGTTATTTTACATTGGTCGCCTTAAATTCTGTATTCTTTATTGTAAATATTAAATACAGATTTATTCTTAAATGGGGCCGATCATGAGGAAAATCGGCTGATTCCGATCCCTGGCTGATCGATCGGTGCATCTCTAGTTTTCTTCATTTACAGCGCATTGAGCTCTCTCGGCCACCGTAACAAATAGATGCGGAAGTGAACGAAATTCGGTGTTCACGTGCATCAGCGCGGCTCCATGTGCACGCACAGAAAACAGCGTGCACAACTGACAGTACCTTAAACACATGCAAATGATGAACTTTCACTCTATGATGGTTAAACTTTGCAATTAATCCAAGAATTGCGTGTATTTCAAAACTTAGTGCCTGGTCTGTAAGGATTAACAATTCCTATACTAGATATCTCACTTCCTGTGATATGACTATCAAAGATTTGCACGTCGCGATATCGATGCTAAAACGATACATCGTGCAGCCCTAATGCTGTGGACAGTAAATGACTTGCCTGAGGTAAATGTAATACTACGTGAGATATTATTCTCAAGCTGTTTTATTGATGTCTATCTGCGGTTGAAACACTGGTTGAGAGATTACATGCATTTCTAGATTGTTTGTTCTTCTTTTTCTGTGCTTTTTCCTGTTGTGGTGGTTAGCAAACAGCGTTGCATTACCGCACGCGTCCCCTTCTGGATTGTAAATCGCTTGTGACTGACACTAGGGGGCCTGAGCAAACTTGCAAGGGATGCAAGAAACACTATATAAATAACATTATATACATAACTTGAAAACACTGATAAATATTTTTTACTTTTTACTAAAATTCTTAAAAATGTCCCCTTTTTTTGAAGAACAGTTCTTGTAATTGCGAGAAAAAATCTGGACATTGTGACTGGGAAACTTTAAATGTCAGAAACCACAGAAACTCTGATGTACACAACCTTGGCTTTGTTATATCAGGGTGCAAGTGAGGACTAAGCTTTATTATTCCAAAGCTTTGCTGGGTGCACTGTCTGGAGCCATGCTATAAGAAAGATCCCTCCACATGCTACAGTGAGTGAGAAAGAGCCACACAGGTGTGTGCGTGTGTTTACATGGACACTTATGTCACTCTCGGTCCCCAGAGCCCCACCCTCTGGGATCCCACCACTAATTCAGGTGGCGAGCGTTGGCAGATAATAAGCACATTCACATTCAGCACACATGCTGAGCACAACATGAGATTGATCACCATCAAACCAGACTCCCCTCACATCAGGAACGTCCTGCGGCGACAGGACCTGAGCAGTGTTTGAGCATGTGGGACTGGCTGACCTGAGGAGAATCAGAACATGCAGTAACAAGACAAATGTGGTGTTCCGCTCACCTGGTGCGCAGCGGCATCTGGCTAATGAGAACATGTTAAAGCAAATGAAGGAAATACCGTTTATTGCTGCATTAACACAGGCCCCAAAACACACCAAACACATGTGGAATTAACTTAATCGCCAGCATCACAGCCCTTCACTGGCATTCTTTCCTTAGACGCTACATCTGCCTGCAGAAATGTTTCATTTAGTGAGGTTTACTAATTTATCTAGAAATGTTTCTTTTAATAGAGAAAGAGGAATAAACTATATACATAAAACATGAAATACAAATTAAAATATAAAATAATATATACAATAGTAATATTAATAAATAAATACTATATATATATATAAAAAGATGGAATATATATTTATTATTATATACACATCGTTAAATATATTTAGTTATATTTTATTTAAAAAAAATTATATATATTTTTATCTAAATTAACACAAATGCAATCCTAATTATAAAAGGTTTCCTCAAGACCCAGGACAGATTATTCAACTAATCATTGAGCCAACCTTCTGACTAGGGTTGAAAATATCTATATATGAAAATATCTAGTTAAGCACATCCATTTATAGTTAAATTCAATTTAATCTAGCTGCATCTGGTGTTCCATTTGGGCTTGGAAAGTTTCTGCTTAGGTAATACAAAAGCATTTATTCACATAAGTAAAGTATCCCCAAAACTAAAATTGGACTCAAAAATTCTGAGCCAATTTTGCCATTTACAGAAAACCCCACATTTATCTGAGGTTTAATCCACTTCCCATTATGTACGGCCAACATCCCCATTTCCACAAGCAATGGAACTTCCAGTTTTGGTTTCAGGAAGGAATACACACAGTGCACAAACCATACAAGAAATCCAGTGCTGAATACCCAAATAACATGCAAACGGTGAGGTCGATGTAGGACCAGATGAAGTTTGTGGAAATTGTGCAGAATAGATTTAAACAGTCAAATATGTTAATCAGAGTGAAATGAGCCAAAATATGAACATGCAAACAAAAACCAAAAGATCCCATTTTTTTCTGCAATTCAGCAGCATTTTTGGTGGGCGCAGATTGCATGTGGGTTTGTGGGTTAATGCCATGTTTAAGAAGGCAGCACAGTGGCCCACAAGAGGTGAGAGGTCATCGGTGTCTCACATCTCTTTAATCAAAAAGGGCTGAAGAGCAGACAATTTGTGCCGGCAGAGCTGTGACTGTGGTATTAAAAAGCAGTCGGCATAAAGTGCACTACAAAAAGGGAATAGTCACTCCCCTATCTATTTTTCTCTCTTTGAGTCAACAGAGGCCAGGTAGAGTGTAGCACTACACCGAAACACCCGAACAACAAAGACTTGCACTGCTTTTTAGACAGACACAAACACACTACACTCTGGCAAACCCAGAACAGACAAATTACCTGAAATTACTCAAAACAACAAATTAGCCATGAGGACATCCAATAGTGATGTGGCTTCAAGATGAAGATTCATTTCGGACAAAAGCAGACTGATAGGAATCTGTGGGACTCAGCAGGTTTGAGAACCTTCAGGGGGTTCGGATGTATCTTCTGAAACACTCGGGTTTCTAACACTTGCTCCAGACTTCCCACCTCGCTGATTCCATGCTGTCTCAGGACGAGGATCGAGATAAACAGCTGAAACAATCACACGGCTACGGGCTCTCACTTTAATCCTCTGCCAATCCTGTTTGCCAGAATAAACAGCCCACTGAGGCCACAAACAAATCCGAGCGCAGAACAGATATGGAAGAGCAGAGCGTGTACACAAGAGCATGGGCAAAAAGGTGACCGGCGCTGGGTTCACGCCACACTCTATTATTATTGTTCGAAGGAATCGAGTGGGATAGAGCGCTTCCTGATTCAAGCAGGATGATGGCTCTACAGGGAGCATTTCAGAGCAGACGACACCGAAAGACGGACACGCTTCACACTGCCGAGGCAGGATGGCACCAAGCCACTCTGCTGACATGCACACATTTACTGGACATTAACACTCCTTCCAAACTGCGACAACTTGAAGGCAAAACTGTCTGAGAAGCAAGTCCTGCTGAGAATCCGGCATCCGAAGGTGCCGCCGATTAGTGCTGGTGGGATTATAACGTGCACTTTAGACTGCAGGATTAAATTCGACCACAGAAGAATAGAATTATCACATTAGACACAGATAGAGCAACAAGTCTGTGGGGATATTAGCGAGAAACTAAATGAGATGGAACGTCGCTCCAGGCTGGCTGTAGTTTACATTACACCTGGATTAGAAAGCTAAATTAACACCTCTGCAATTAAAAAGTACCACGTGGTAGCCAAATGGTGATGTTGGTATTAGCCTGCAGTGAAAATCTGTTCCAGCCTTCACATTTTTACATTATCCAGATTTACATGAACACAATTAGGATGATATTTCTTCAATGAGGAAAGAGCTGTTCAAACACAGCTATTGGTGACAGAAAGATTTCTAATTAGATTAGGCAAACCTATGTTTGAGAGAATTATGTTAATGAGATGCTACATGATAATTAGTATCAGTTAATTGTAAAAAATGATGCAGACTGATGAGGGAGTGCAGCGCTTTTACTGAGGTGGGGTGTTTAATGTATTCTGTGCGAATTAATTAGAAACACTTTAATGTTTTATACAGCTTAGCTTTGTCTCAAAATTGAGCAAGCTGCCTACCTAGGAGGCATTCCTAGGCGCATCATAAATTTTGCATAACATAACATAGATTAATTCCCAAAAATGCTTCCTAGGTATAGATCCAACTAGGTTTTAAGAAAACGTCATAAGAGATAAAGTGGTGTCCATTGCAAAAACATTTCTGGTTTGAACAAAACTATTTTTGTTTCGCAAGAAGCTGATACACTGTAAAAAGAGAAAATGTAACCTTAAATAGCTATTTTTAACTGATTTGACCCTACTCTCACTGATGTTACCTAATGTAGTCGGGTCATTGTCCTCAACGCAAGGCATGAAGGGTCTGTCAGCAAAGCTGCAGGCAGCTTCATGTCCAGATAGATCAGCCAGCAGTTCAAGGCACAAACTGAACGGAGAATGTTACGAATCCACAAAATAATAGTAAATATGTCGATTTTAAACCGCAGCTAGTGAGGACAATGATCTTTGGTGCTTTTTGTTTCACTATTTGGAAAATTTGCTTACATTTTGTTAAATCAAGTGTCAGACTTGACAAAGGATTTTATATGAACAGACTCAATTATATATAATATATATTAAATTTTAAGAAGAGATGAAAAATAGTATTTAAATCAAATGTATGAAAAATAAATAAAATCAACTGAGCCATTAATGTGGATTCATAAACTCAAGGGGTTCATGGTAAGTTTTAAAAATGACACATTTTTTTAAACATGTTGAATACCAAGTGGACGTTTCGGGAAAATGAGTCAAACGACCAGGTTATTTCAGTCATACTAATCCACGATATTTTGACTTAAATAACCGAGTTAATTTCTGTTAATTTCCGAGTTAATTACATGAAATCCATTTTAATTTACCTGACAAAACATTTCTATAGTTTTTATTGTAAAATTGACCGACAAGAGGACAAGAAAGAGGGCATTTAATAACAAAATCGACGCATATACACTATATATGCATAGCCGATAGAACCAGATTATATATATCATACATCATTTCACTCTTCATAAAGGTCATGACGAGATCACTCCCAGCACATATTATCACCAACACATTACATGAACATGATTTTAAAGCAACGGATGATAGCTGAACTGCCTCTTCCGCCGACATACACAATTACAATAGCAACAACTTAATGGGAGTTTTAACGGACAGCGATCAGTCACACGAGATGCTAAAGTATCCAACAAAACTGCATCTTACGCCGCGCGCGCGACTGTCACATTCTCAGCTGTGGTATAGTCATGACAACAAAGGGCTACATTTCAGCACATCACTAACAAATCATCCTGCCACCGTAAACATAAACACCCCGAAACGTTGGGTCTGGGGATCATTTCCGAACGAGAACGGGCCCGTTATGACGGCGGAATGAATGGTTTCGCGACGAACGGAGAAATTCCGCCTTACCGGCTGCTGTTTATGTCGAATGGACGCTTTCCCAAGCGGCGGCTGGTGATGCCTCTTCTGGTAGCCGCTCTTCGGGTACTCGCTGTAGGCTTTGTTGATGCCGATTCGGTCCCTCTTCTCTCTACCGTTGTCTTTTCGGTCTTCTCCCGTGTCCAGACTACTGAAGTTCCACACGATGAGCGTTTGGACCAGCAGCACTGTCAGCGCGGCTATTAACGCTGACCGCGATCGGCGAGCCAGCTTACGGGGGCACAGACTGCCGAACATCTTCACCCTGAAGCGGCGAGGTGCCACTGCCGTGCGCCGACAGTCCGCTTTGTGGCTCAGCGTCGCGAAAGGAGCGTGGAGAGGGAGAGAGGGGGCGGTTGGCAAGGACTCCGCTGGAGGAGAGAGAGAGAGCGGATAAAATATGGTCTGCGCCCCCTTGCGGTGACACATGTAAAGTACACGAGGCTCATTCCATGAAATGGGCGCCTTTTCCATTGCTTATCAAAACATTTTATCAGACAATGACTAAATTGTTGTGTGAGCTAATTTATATATTTTAATATATTTTGAGATATTGCTGTGCTTTTAAAAAAGCAACAGGTTTGACGGGAAAAGGGTTGACAGTTTTACAGTTCATTACCAGCCATGTGCTTAAGGCAAGGTCATGATACTACAAGGTGTTCATTAGAAAGAGAATTTATACATTTATTCCTGTGGAACCTTTTTGAACTGTTTGTCTTACAGTATATTTGTACTATCTATGTTTTTCCTTCCTGTTTAAGTATTCTTTTATGTTATAAAAAAGACTTTGTCACCAAATAAGATTGTATATGATTTGTTTTGTTGTGTTGAAATAAAAAAAGGAATAGAATTTAATCATGATATTTCTACAAATATCCAATAATTTTGATATGACATATGAAATGCATGTACATTTATGCAACTTGAAGTGTTTTGAATAAAATATGTCTACAAAAACCTAAATATATAGAGAGGAAATAAAAAAATGATTGCTTTCATTTGCATTTTTTGTTTCAAATAAAAAGTGTAATTAGGTCGATGACATGACGGGTCATTTTTTTGTCCAAAGGCCTTAATAATAATAAAAAAACAAAGATATGACCAGTATGTAAGGTAGTACAACTAGATTTCTTTTATTGAATCCAAAAGGTTTTTATTTTATTTTGCTACATATAAAAGTATTTTAAAGATTTTGAAGTGTCAAAAGGTCAACAGTCCAAAGGCCAATACAGCCATTTAATTTGTGATTAAAATATCTTAAAATGTAATAAATGTATATATGTTTTATTCTGGCATGATTTTATATCATTATATATCAACATAGTGCAAAATGGTATTAAAATTATGCGTAGAAGTTGTTGCTTTGTTATGAGAAATAATGTCTGGAAAAAATTTTTTTTTTTGATGTCATTTGGAGTAACCAGTATAAAGGGACCATTTTGTATCAAGTCATGTGGTCAGTATCATGTGACAGGATGTGACATCCTTAAGAAACCTGCAAAGGACCACATGGTCATGAAGCAAAGTAACTAACTCTTTTAACTATTTGAAAAATTCATGTTTTCACTTGCTCAAAGGCATGTCCCGAAACATCAGGTCATTTGGTACAACCACTATAAAACATGGAAAATGTTGTAATATTTTAAAAACTTGCACTAAATATAGAATGTTTGATTATCCTTTTGTTAGTTTGCTAGCAAGCTAACTAGCTAGCTAGCTAGATATCAGCCTGTTAGCATTGTTTGAAAATATCGTCATTCGGTATAACCAAAAGTATAATTCGGTAAAACCGAATGACTTTTTTGGTGACAGATTTTGTCCATCTTGTAAAAAATGACAAAAGCAGTGTTAATTGATTATAAAAACCACATAATCTCATTTAATAAAACTTCAAAATTAATTATATCTCCATTTAAAAAAATTTTTTTTTTTTTTTTTTTTACACTTTTTAAAACCTTATTTGTCAATGACCCAATTGCTAATACAGCAAGGAGAAAGAAAGATATGAGTGGGGACAGGCATCCTCAGAAAGAAATAACATAATATAAAGTATAAAATAAAATATATTTACTGGATGTTTGTTGATGTGTTAAGAAAAATGCTTAAAATAGCATAAGGGCATATTTGTGGAATCACCCATGTGAAGTTTTGAAGGGACTAGAAAAACCTTGCTTGCTCAAGAATAAATCTTTTGCAAGACTTCTTAAAATATGAATAGAAATAAAACTATAAAAATACCCATACCACAAAATACTGTAAATGTCTATGTGAAAAATCAGTTTCCAAAATGTGGAGTTCCCCTTTCTGGTTAGTTGTTACTAGTTTCACATTATTATGTGTGCAGCTGTATGTATTGCCTCAGGGGTGAAGGTGAATGGCTACATCATCTTTCAACCAGCCTTTATTATTGTTCACCGATCAATGGCTGCTAATTGATAGTGTTAACCTGTCAGATTTAGAAAAAGAGAGATAACCCTGGAGAGCCATCAAGATGACTTCCCAATACAAAGGACTCAGGTGAAGCATCGCCTACAGTTTTTTAATCAAGACTGAGGCCATCTTTCATCCCGCATAGCATGGCACCGGCTTGCAGGACAACAAGATCCGGTTTCCATGGGAATACCCTCAGTGTCCCTCTTCCTTTCCTCTAGAAGTTCAGGAGACAGAGAGATATGTGAGAACGCGATTCTGCTTAGACATCTCAGTGAGCACTGCTGTTTGTTCACAGCATTCTTGACATCATTAAAGTTGAATCAGCTACCCCGACGTGGCTGCTCTATAATTCACAGCTCTCTCATTGAGATGGAGATCACAAGGCTTTGATGAATTTGAAAGAAAGCACAGGGCACAGTCACACTTCATTCCCCTCGCAGAATGGCTGTGGAACCGGCAGAAAGTCCCTCAGGCAGCAGATGCTGAGGTGTGCAGTTACGAAGGGCTACGCATGACGACATTCACTGTCAGTATATGTGCGTGTGGGTCGTTAGATCTAGCAGAAGGGGAAGCCAGGGAACTCGTGCCCTTGGGCAGACGTTTTCTCCATATGCCTCCTCTGGTCTCAAAACCAATCTTCTCTGCTCCAGGGTTCATGCCTCTACAAAATGAGATGTTCTGATGAACTGATGGCAACAGTTCGCAAGGCTTTTATCATTAAATATCATTAGGTTGATGGCTAAAATCTGCCATCATTGTAACATTTACTTATTTAGATTAAGTACAGTACCTTTAAAAAGTTTGGAGTCAGTAAGATTTTTTTTTATATTTTTGAAAGAATTCTCTTCTGCTCACCAAGGCTGCATTTATTTGATCAAAACTACAGTCAAAACATAAATATTATTACAATTTAAAGACACTAAATCAGTGTCTAATCCTTCAGAAATCATTCTAATATGCTGATACTTATTATTATCAATGTTTAAAACATTTGTTGTGCTTAATATTTTTGTGGAAACCGTAATACTTTTTTTAGGATTCTTTTATGAATAAAAAGTTTAAAAGCACAGCATTTATTTGAAATAGAAATCTTTTGTAACTATCTAAACATTTTTGTAACAATTTCTTGTCACTTTTCATCAATTTGATGCATCCTTGCTAAATTAAAATATTAATTTATTTTTAAAAAAATGAATTGAACAGTATTGTATTTTTAAGATTTCCTAAGTTTTATTAACTTAAAATGAGTTATATTGCTCTAATTGTTTATGTTTCTATGAGATATGCACGTCATGGCAAGGAAATTGTATGTTGTCTAACTGTATTGACAACAACAAATTAATATTCATCATTAAGATAAAAACATGCATGTAATACCTTAAAATGACACTCACACAGGCCTTAAAGTTTAGTTCACCCAAAAATTCTGTCATTAATTACTCTCCCTTATGTCGTTCTACACCTGTAAGACCTTCATTCATCTTCAGAACACAAATTAAGATATTTTTGATAAAATCCAATGACTCAGTGAGGCCTCCATTGACAGCAAGATAATCGATATTTTGAAACACCCAGAAAGCTATAAAAGACGTATTAAATCAGTTCATGTGACTACAGTGGTTCAACTTTAATGTTATGAAGCGAGGAGAATACTTTTTGTGCATCAAAAAAACAAAATAACGACTTTATTCAATATCTAGTGATGGGCGATTTCAAAACACTGCTTCATAAAGCTTCGAAGCTTTACGAATCTTTTGTTTCGATTCAGTGGTTCAGAGCGTGTATCAAACTGTCAAAGTCACGCCCCCCAGTGGTGAACCATTGAAATTTTCAAAACACTTATGACATAAAGCCTCATTTACTGAAATCACATTACTTTGGCAGTGTGATACACGTTCCGAACCACTAATTCAAAACAAAAGATTTGTAAAGCTTCGAAGCTTCATGAAGCAGTGTTTTGGAATCGCCCATCACTAGATATTGTTGAATAAAATCATTATTTAGTTTTTTTGGCGCACAAAAAGTATTCTTGTCGCTTCATAATATAAAGGTTGAATCACTGTAGTCACATGAACGGTTTTAAATACGTCTTTAGTAGCTTTCTGGGCATTGAAAGTGTTAATTATCTTGCTGTCAATGGAGGCCTCACTGAGCCATCGGATTTCATCAAAAATATCTTAATTTGTGTTCTGAAGATGAACGAAGGTCTTGCGGGTGTGGAACAACATGAGGGTGAGTAATTAATGACAATTGACATTTTTGGGTGAACTAACCCTTTAAGGCTTGGTAGATGAAACACCAATCTTCTCTGCTCCAGGGTTCATGCCCGCAAAAATGTGAAACTGATGTCAACAGTTTGCAAAGTTTTTTTTCCATTAACTTTTTTTATTTTAAGTAAATAAAAAGATATTTAATATCTTCAATGAACTTCAAATGCCAGGTTGCCATGACTTAAATTCTACCACCAATTTAAAAAGAATACTTAAGGATGAATTTATTTACATTCCCTTCATTGATATGGTTTTAAACTGTTAAACACTGAAAAAAATCAAAAGCTGAGGAAAACTCAAAAATCTCCTCCAGCTGGTTGCCCTAAACTTTTAAGTTTTGTCAACTTTAATTTTTTATGGTGTAATGTTTCATTACATGTCATGGAGAGCATTTGGGTGTTTGTGGTCTGAAACAACTGACAACATCACAAGAATATTTTTCACAAGACACAAAACTGAAATACTTTGAAATGACACACACATACATCAAGACTTAGTATACTTTAAACATGACAAGATTAACATTTACTTGATAATTTTGAGTAGAACAACAAACTGATTCTGACACAAGACAACAAGTCACTAAACATAATGACAAGATCAAAAACGGTAAATAAAACCAGCAAACAGTCAAACAATGCACCATATTAATTATTCATACTTGGATTAAAAAAAATTCTGTGTACAGTAGAACTATTTTAATTAAAAATGAATTAATTAAACTCATCTGATATACATCTTAATAGAAAAGCAGCATTTCCATGTAATCAAATACATTTTTGCATATTTACTTGATCTAAGAACCTTGATCTCTTTGTCCTCCTTTCTGTCGATGGTGACAAACAAGTCCTCCTTGTATTGACAGGCTGATCAGCGGGGCCTGCTGGGTTGTAAAGCATATCTGTTTCAGTTTCACCAGTGGTTACTGAAGCATCTCCTGAATTTTCTGTACTTTGAGGGGTGCAGTCCGTAAACAGTTAACGCACAACCTCAGACCTCCACTTAGACCATGGAGAGCATTCAAATCGGTCACGTTAATAGCACTGCTGTGAATAAATACATGGATCAGTGAATCCCTCTCTGAAAAGGACATCAATAGTTAAGCATGCAAAATCATTCAATTTTCACCATCCTTATTAAAAAAAAGGCAAAAGATCAAAGATTCAAAAGCGGCTAGATAATCTCCAAGCGAGCACTACTGTTTTTTTCTTCCTCGCTGTTTTCTTGTTTTATCTCTTCGTCATTTCAAGTTTGACATCTTTGAATCCTCCCACTATGGTTTAGCCTTGGTTGACTCATTCACAGTTGTAATTCCATACATCAGATCCACCGCTGAGCCACATCAGGCCAAGCTGAGGCGAATGACGCATCGTCAGGTTAAACCCTGACCCTTTGCACAGTCCCAAGGGAAAAAAACAGTGACACACTCATCACAGTCAACCATGAAACACTCATGAAACACGTTTACTCAGTCTGGAGTTAAATTGCTGTATTATGTGGATGCGAGAGGAAATTAAGAGTCTTGTGGGAAAAGGTCTATCGCAGCCCTTTCTGCCAGCTGTTTTTGCACTTTCTTCTCATGAAGGCCTTGATTTATGGCATTGCTCATTGAAAGTGGGAGATTGAAGTCATAGAGCGCTTCCCATCAGGGCCCCGCCACTGACCTTGACCTCAGACACCGTCGGCCTCTCATCTGTCACAGCGCTCACATCCGTCAGTATCCAGGCTGCTGATACGGATCCTGTGCTTTTACAGACAGGGCTCTTTTTTTATCCCCATTCATCGATCCGCTGAATAATTTATCATTGTTAATTTTCCCTGACAAATTGTTTCCTCTCTTGCTCACGTTTCCTGTGACGAATCAGAGATCATTCTGTTTTTGTTTGCGTTCACTCTGACATTGTGGGTTATGAGGTAGTGATTCCTTTGTCACCTGGACGAGTTGCTTTTGCATTACAGTTTTTCACAATCACTTTGGTTTGTTTTTTGAAACAGTCTTAACATTCTCAACATCCAACATCAAAGTGCAATTGTTATTGTGTCAGTAAATTGGCCAATGGTACCATAATGAAAACTTTTTCAAGTGAGCTGACCTGGTGAAATAAAATAAGTTTAAGGGTTTTTTTTTTTTTATTAACTTTTTTTTTTTAAAGTTAACTAATAACCCTGGCACTGACTGCTTACTATACTACAAGAATAACAGTTTTGTCTGGCTGAATGCCATTGTGTATTACACTGAGCAGTTTGTATACATATTTCAATCCAACAGCTGGTAAAATTAACAGGGCAAAGTCAATGGTTGTTTGGCAAGATTGTGATTCCTATTTCATTACTATGACAGGTCATCTGCCAGTTTAGCAGACATCACAAGCATTCATGTCATAGGTATTTATGGAATATACAGTCAAACCAATAATTATTTAGACATTTTTGATATATTTTTACTAGTGGGTGCAGGACACTATAGTTCACTTATGTAAGTGAGGATAGCAAAATAAAGTAAACTGTGATAAAACTGTGACCAAAAAAAATCTACATACAGTGGATTTCCAGTAAAATTGATACAAATTTGGAACCAAAAATTCTTCAGACACTTTGACCTGACCATATTTTGCTTAAGTGTTATCTGACATAATTAAGATTATTTTTTTCTGACACAGTTTAACTCTGAGATCTTGTCATATTTTATTACCATTTTTTGAAAACTATAGTGAATAAACTGTATTAATGAATGAAATGTTCAAGGTGTCTGAATACATTTTGGTTTGACTGTACATGAATGTCTGACAAATTGTTATGTGATGGCTCACACAGTGTTTAGAAGTTGTGAAGAGTATGCCAATTTTGCTGAGAAACAACTCAGTTTTGATCAGCAAGCCATGTGCATTAAGTTATTGCACAAAAAAATATTTGCGTCACTTTTTTCTCCACAGTTCTCCTTAGAAATTTTTAGCTTGGCAGAGCAGTAAATTTTACATATAAAATGCACTAAAACTATCAAAACATTTCATATGACTCAAATTAAGTCATTAGTCCATAACAGGAAACATACCACTGTCACTCATAAAACAATGACCTCAAAAACACTAACAACAGGTGGCATTATACATTTTTGATTTGTAACATTCCTTTAAAAAACAAGAATGACAGCTCTCTACCATTTAGAGTTCACTGCATTATATATTACATGGTCTATGTTACAGTACATACAAAGTTGTCCCCTTTTGTATAGATAGTAAAGAAATTGAAAGACTTACAACTTACTAATTGTTTTCATAGTATTCTATTTTTAGGGGTTCAAGCACAAGCTGAAATCCTGTTGTAATTGTTAAATTTTCAAAGGATCAGCATTCTCCCCTAAAAGTGATTGGGAATCTAAACCGCAAATCGAAGAGACTTTAAACTTTGAGGGCTGGTAGTACTCACACCTCCTACAACGTCACCAAGGCTCACCCCGATCGGCCTGATGGGGGCGCTACAACGGTCATAGGTATGAAATGGCTCATAACTCCTTTAACTGCTCGGATTCGCTTGTCGCCCTGTGAAATTTTCGGGTATTTCGGATTTTTTGAAAAACCTACTTTTGCGAACTAGGTTTTTAGCTCAACCTTGATAACTGTTAAAAAGCTTTAAAAACTACATATTTCATATGGTAAATTGCCTGTAATTAAAACCTTTACATCTTTTTACGCACGTGCTCAAAGGCCTTGAAACACTCGAACCCCGAAAATTGTTGCTCGCAGCTATATATATATTTTTTTAGATTTGAAATATATTTCAATATGGTATTACTGAAGAAATGTAATAAATTGCTGTCTTATTCATTTTTGCATTATATTTTAGGTATGTAAGTTTGTAGGTTGAACTTACTGTAAGTTTGAAGGGTTAGGTCACCCAAAAAAAAACTATTCTGCCCATATTAATTGAGCAGTTTAGTCAAAATTTTCTGGAGAGACACGATTGCTTTTTATGATAAACAGATTTTATTTAGGCTTTTACTCACATATAAACATTGCACATTTGAGCTTCCGGGAGAGGTTTGTTCTCATGCAAATTGGCCTGTAGGCACATAGTATTTTGGTGAGAAAACTATTCATATAATCTGAAAGATTAAGTTATTAAATGCATTTTGTGCCAAAGCAATGGAAAATGCAGTTTAGCCCACAAAGACTGCTGTTGTGCTCAATGTGTTTAGAGTTTTGAAAAGGTGACCTAAGTATTGAGAAATGGGTCCTGGTGATGCAAATCAGGTGTAAACAAGAAACTATTGTTTAGAGATCTGAACTTGTTGTTTTGAGGGTAAAACATTTTTCATTCAAGAATTGAGCCAAAGCGATTGAGAAAAACTGTAAACTGCATACTGAGTTTAAGGCAGTGAAGGTCAGGTCTGTCAGATGTGTCTGTCTGTCGCTCAGTCTCCTTCCATTGTGAGCCACCTGTGCCTCCTCACACTTCTTTGACCTTCCACAGCTGCCACAGCACCTTGGGGCAACACCCCTCATGCTCCACAGGGGGCTCAAGCCATGACGAGGCCATCCATTTCCCACGATGCACCTGCAGCCCTGCCCGGAACCTTGTTAGAGCAATAAAAATAGTAGCATGGAACAGAATGAATGTCGAATAGGATAGGGACAAAAACCTACCGCGCCAGCCAAGATATTCTCATAGGACCGCCACAGTTCAGCAAAGCAGGTTAGACCAATTAAACATGCGTCAGCTGCTTTCGCTGATTAGCATTCACACCTCACACTGTGCGGGAGGGAGAGAGAGAAAAAAAGATGATTTCATATGGAACATGTTTCATATGGAGCGGCTTCTTAGGCTCAAACATAAGCTAATTTATTGAGCCAGTTAAGCAAAGCAGCCAGGGATAGATAGCGGGATGGAGAGTGAGTATTATGTGGCAATGTTATGGCTTGTTGCACAAAGTTTAATCACGGTTGGACGTCCCCGCACACATTCATCTGTGGGATTACACCTCTGACAGGAAGACGATGCTTCACATACTGATAAGAGTTTGCTTTTGTTTTTCCCCCAGTTGTCATCACGGCTCTGTTGCTCTTCACTGCACTCGGCCGTCTAATTCTCCCCAGGCAGAGGTCATTACATTTCCTATCTAAGCGTGAGTATTTGGGCTACACAGATCGATGGCTTTGGTAAATGCCAGTTGAGACTGTGTGTTGGGTCCATTTCGAGACTAGTCAATTGCGACATGTGCAGGATTTAGGCAGCCAGATTTACAGGACATGCTCGACAGAGGTGATTGTGGAAGGGAGATCAATGTCTCCAATGGCTCGCCTTCACAGGAGGGACAAGAGGATAGTTGTTTTTTGGGTTACTCTCAGTGTCCTCTGTAAAGCAGCAAATCTCATGAAAGCCTGTCAGGAAGATGTCCTGGTAGAATCACCATTGAGAATAATGGGAATTTTAAAAAATAGAAAGAAAGAAACTTAAAACGTATCATTTGTGGACAGATAAGAGGATTTGGGGGAATTATGTCACAGTGCAAATATTATTAAAATGGCAAATATTACAGGAACTGCCTTAAATGTTTGTTGATTAAAAAACTGTCATTATTAATAATGAGAATATAATAATATTAAATTTGTAATAACTGTTTAATAATAATTAAATTTGACAATATTTCAACACAATGCATGCAAATTAAATAAAGGCTTTACTGTCTTCTAAATTCTTTATTTCTTTCTTTACATTTTTTGGGGGGTGAAATGAGTGTCTCATGTAGTAAGCTATGAAATCCAGTATTAAATACAGTAACTTTTTTTGTACTGAAAACTCTATTAGTTACCAAGTAGGTTAACAACGAAGAATTATTCAACTCAGATAATTCAGTGCCAAGTGAACGACTCAGAGCTGAATCACAGATCTCCCGTAGTTCAAAGTATGAGAAGACAAAGAATGCTAAATCTTTTATTTCACTTTAAAACTGACACATCAGAGGAGAGTTTGGGGAATTGCCTGTTCCATTATGTGGTTAGTCTGAATAATGCAAAAGTGGATGTCTCTCTCTCACTCTCATTCAGCTGAGAAACAGCACAGGAAGCCCCAGGCAGTTTTAGAGCTGGATTGGAGGAAGCAAGTGTTGCAGCCTATAAAATTCCTCCTTCACCTTTGTGTAACCATAGTGTGACAGGTATATGCATGATCTTCACCTTCTCTGTTTCTGACCCCCTGTGAGGCTCTCTTGGACTCTTTCTCTTTTCCTTCTCTTTCTCGCTCCTTCAAAAGGCCTGTATATAAGAGCTCCAAAAAAAAACTAGTGAGATGCCTACAGAGTCACCATAGTAAGGCGTTTGCATGACACAAAGACTATTTCAAATGAAAGGCAACTTAATTTTGACACTTTCAGACCCAAGACAGCATCACATATATCCCACAATGCATTACAATGAGCTCAACTCTGTAAAAAAAAACAACAAATCCAAAATGGTGAACAAGAAATTTGGTGAAGTTTATTATAAACTTAAGTTTTTATTCAGTATTTTTATTGACAAAATTGTTTGGACAACCTATTGGCTCATTGGAAAACATGCCCGTGGCAACATTTCTGCAAAATTATATTACGTTACTTCAGGTTGCGCAACAATTTCAAAGCGAAATGTCCAGTGAGTGCCACTAGAAGTGCATGCAGTCTTATCAGAGAGAAAAAAAAAAAAAAAGAATCAGCCAAAGTTTTATTACGTTGGTTGATCTATGGATCATCGCAGTTTTGAAATAAAATGTTTGGTGAGTATGCCATTTCACATTGCTTCTAGAAGTCTTTGAGCTGTTTTATGGTGGGTCGTGTATCATAAGACTCATGTTCCCATTGTACACGAGTGCTCCGCATCGCAAGTGCAATGCTGTGAGCTACTGAGCAAGTTTACAACATCAGAAAAGCCATGTGGAGCTGGTTATGTGGTGAAAATGTCAAAATGTATTAGTTTACAAATCATGCACTATGGTAATTACACTATGATTCTTTGAGGTCATGACATAGTATTGTGCAAGTAACGTACTGCACAAAAATCATGCAATGTTCGATTTCTGGTTACAGCCTGTATGGCCCTAATTGGATTCAATACAACTCCCCAAAAGTCACACTATGAAAAAAAAAAACACATACATCGGGTACAAATAATTAACTTTTAATACCAATACTTTTCACATTACAAATAATAAATATCCGAATTTATAATTTTTAAAAATGTTTTAAACCATTATTTTTAAGACTGCCCCTCCCCACACCCATGGGACATTTACAATTATACATTTATAACAATAATATCTTAGTCTAAACCTAAAGTAATCTTGACAAACTATATAGCATTTGAAAGCTTTCAGAATCTAGTTTTCATATTTGGTGATGGATTTTCAAAAGAAATGACTGAGCAATAGATAAATAGCGATAGATTTATGTATTTGTGATGTGGTGTCAAACTATAACACGCGCTCTGATTCTTTCCGTATGTTTTAAGGATTGAATTCAAACAAAATATTAACATTACTGCACAAACTTCTTCTGAATAGAAAATCTACTTCATAAATATTTAGAAAAGTATGGAAATATATGGTTCAGATCACTCAAACCATATATGGGTATTTGGTAACCGGTGGAGTCTGGATGTCACCTAGTGAAAAGTCTGGGATTGCGTACCAAAAAAATCTTACTGAAAGTTCTTCTTTTTTTTAAAAATATAAACCTAAAATTTGGCACAGAACTTGTTCAGATATTTAGTTTTGATTTTCTTGAAGTTTTAGAGTTTAACATGGTTTGTAAAATATATATTTTATATAAAATGTAAGAATTTTTTTTTTCATAAACTTAAACTTCTATAACTTTTTTAAACTTTAATTTTACAACCGTCTTTACTTGTATAATAATCTGTGAAGTGTTCCCTTTAAAGGGATACCAAACTTCTATACAGTCTGTGCTCTATAAGTGCTCTGAAGTATTCAAGATTTTAAACAATTTAAGTTAGAAAAGTCATTTTCAAGTCTAAAGTGGGACTCAAAAAGTGGGACAGTGTCAGGACACAGACACAGGCAGAGGGGTAAGTGAACACAGCTGTTTATTTGACAGAGGCACGAACACAAGTAGCAGGTGGAGCAGGTGAGTCAATGAACAAGCACTTTCAGAACAGTCACTTGGCTGAAGGATAACATGTTTGTCTTTGCAGGTGAAGGAATACACGTGGAACGGAGAACTGGAGAACGGAAGACGACAGGATGGAGACACAGGAAACTCAGGTAAGTAGCGGGTAAGGAGTCCAGGTACATTTGACAAGACCAGACAATGATGTAAGGGAAGTGTGAGTCTTTATAGTTTCCAAGATGATGAAGTGCAGGTGCAGGCGATTAGTACTCGGGAGACTGTGAACGAGTGGGTGGAGCATGAAGATCTGGTGACGATGCGTTGGTGTTGGTGGGTGTTGGACAGACAGACAGACAGACAGACAGACAGTTAACAGGTAAAACAACTTTATATTTTCACAAACTTTGAAAATAAAATGTTGTTAAACTTAAGAAGACACCGGCACTTCAGGACTAGAGTTGAAGAGCTGTGACATACAACAAAGAATTGTTTTGTATTTTGGGTATGTAGTTGCTTTTGAATGGCTGTATGCACATTCTGTATGCACATTTCACAACACATCAGTGTGTTGAAACTTTGCATGCATGTTCATGACCCTAAATGAGAAAAAGTCACAAAATTTCAAGAAAAACAACACAGGTATAATTGTATTTCAGATAGACTGAATAAAGAAATGATAGCTCATTTTGCCCCATATGTGGCTGACATAATATTTCTCTGTATTGAAATAAGTGGGGAAAAGCCCACAGATATATAACCAAGAAATGTTAGTATTTTGGGTCTGTACAGTTGCCTCAAATTGACCCGCAAACATCACCAACGTAACAGTAATTTTGTGTGTATATGTCAAAACATCAGCATGCACAAAAAAAACATATATTAAGTGTCTTGCTTATAGAAATATTCAAGCATTTAGCTGGGTTAAGCGTCTCAACATCTGTTAGGGTGATTCAGAATGGCCCTGTGGGATCTGCACAGTGGTCCAGTTTATGCTTATTTGCAAAGGCCACATATTTTCTGTCCCATGTAAAACTGTTTAATTTGCTTATTATGCAGTGTGTCTAAAGCTATGTCACATTAAGAGACGTGAATACAGCTCCTCAAAGAACAATCTTAAGTGAGACGAAGCGCAGCGAGAGGTTGCTCACGGCAAAGCTCGTTCCAGCCCGGGGCAGCTGCTTTGTCCAATCTGCTTCAGCACTGAGATACTGTTCAATGACAGGCTGCTCCTAGAATCCCAACATCCTCAGCAGGACCAACAGCACGCATAAGAAAACAATAAGACAAGGCATGTCCTCCGGCCTAATAGAAGAGACAGAACGTACACTGACAGAACGTTTACATGTAATGCAAGTTTGATTACTCCACCGGAAAATGCGTTATCAAAAAGGGCAGAAAGTCAATTTATAATTTGTGATCACATAGATACAATTTATGTGTCAGTGTGCGGCGTGCCATATATTATGGCTTATCAGATAACAAAATTGGTGGAAAAGAAAGAAAAGGGTTCATAAGTGTGCTGTGGTGGAGACCGTCATGCAGGCCTAATTGATTATGCAGGTAGAACATCCATCAGCAGTCAGCATTTTATATCGGGTGGAAATGCTTTCAACTTATCATCGAACCAAAAGCTCTGTGGTTTTTGTGTTTCACAATTCTAAATATCATTTGTAGGATCAAAGGACTATTCAATTTGTAGGATCAAAGGCAACTATTAAAGACTTTCATTTCACAAATCAGCTGTACCTAAATATATTTTCTATTTATTAAGCATTATTTCCATGCTCCATAAAACCTTTCTTTACATGTCCCTGGAGGAACTGGCATTGTATTTGAGTCCCTTTCTCTTGTTCCTATGGGTGTAACAAGCATTATAACTGTGGGCCCCACTTTTAGCAGATAATCATTATATTTTAAAGAGTTTTTTAATTGTTTGTGCTCACATACCAACATCCAAGGAGGGGGTGCTTTGCATGAGAAAAGTTCTAACTGGTTTGTTTAAAGGTGTATGTTGAGCACAGACCATTAAAAAACTCTTTAAAATGTAATGATTATCTAATATGATGAGCAGCTTGTGAAGGAATAATCTCTGTATTTAAAAAGCAGAATGAAATATAAATAACATTTTTTTTAATATATACTGCATCAAACATATTTACTAATTAATACCTTAAGTTAACACGTTACTTGACAGCCCTTAAAATAAATGTTTTGACTGTATTTTTGATTAAATATGGACATAAAAGAATTCTTTCAAAAACATTAAAAAAGCTTACTGACATCAAGCTTTTGAACAGTATTGTATATTTTGTAAAAAAAAATCTTATTTCTCTTTCTCAATTTTTCCATGGACCCACTAACATCGTCTTACAGAAAAGAGACTTGAGTTTGGATAAAGGTCAAATAACAATTAATATTTAATATCTAAGAAATGCAGGGCGCAGTTTCTGTTATGCCTCTAAAGCCTGGAACACACCAAGCTGACGCCGACGAACTAGTGGCGATGAAAGCAGACTGCGGGGTTAGCTCACGTCGGCAGTGTCTGGGTCCAAAGTTGCTCTGTCACACCAAACTGACACTCGACACCCAACGGCCAAGTAGCACATCCGTTCTGCGCCTGCGTAAGAAGAATTTACTTTCTGTACCAGCAGGTGGCAGTAGCTGAACAGCCAATCAGAATGATCAGATGGCCCGACTGACCTACGAGCTCCGACGTCGATTCAACATGTTGAATCGGCCTAAAAAAAGCCAACGAGGACCAACTTCAGCCGATGGTGCGGAACACACTGAGAAAACGTAGTTGGCTGGCGAACAAAAACTGGTGTGTTCCAGGTTTAACAAAAAGTAAATTACCTGAGCAGTGTCCACAACAAAAGTCCTCTGAAAAAAAAAAAATATATATAATCAATTTTATATTCATAGTTCTTGCCACAATATTTCAGGCCCAATTTTTTAACTTTACAAAATGCTAGTGTGATTGACGTTTCTAGAAACTATAAATTCACTTGTTCGCAATGCCCCCAATTGTTGCCATATTAAAAAGTGAATGTTGCTGGAACAGTGTCCCATGACTACAGGTAAATGTTTTTATGTGATATCCAAAGACACAAACTGACACTTCTGCTTTTCGTATTTTGTGACAGGGTCAGGTGTTCCTGTCCTCAGCACAGCTTATGAACTCATTTGACTGTCACTTCAGCCATTAGAGTACAAGGTATGTGGCAGAGATCCTGTGAGCTCAACTAAGATAAAATTCATTCCAGTCCTGATATATATTTAGGTCTACCAAGGTCCCCGTGTCCTTAGTCTAATGCCACTAGATATCCCCCAGCCCAGCTGTCTGAGCAGATTAATATTGTTATCTGTACAGATTTCCTCCAGCTAGTCTATGACTACACACCGTGTTCAGCAGAAGAGTTCAAAACAGCTAGGCAGATCCTGCCACAGACGCCGTTCAGTTCAGAGGTATCAAGCCATCGTCCTAGTAAGACCTGATGCTGTTTTTGTGGGAATGTGTCTCGGCTGGTTATTTTCAGTTTAGGAGGTGCATCGAGTTAAAGATAAAAACAGCATTCCATTATAGGCAGCAGTACCTGGGTGAAAAACAAAGTGTCCTCAGAGACACAGAGAATGAAAGACAAAAAGAAGAGTAGCAAGGGGAAGTGTGCAGTGAAGGGATAGACAAAAGGCACAAACAGACAACAAACATAAGCCTGCTAACTTAGTGCTCACTTTGTTTTTAAGTATGTTGGCAGATTTTTTAAATCTAATTTCTAAGCAATTTCAGTTCATTTACAAAGAGGATCAGTTCCCAAGAGTAACTGGAGGTCAAGGGCCCAATGGTAATTGGGTAATCCAGTAATTCTGAGGTTCATGGACTGCCGTTCCAGGGGTTGAACTTTGACTTATGGACTAAGAGACCAGACGTTCATCCACAACACTTCCATCATCACTCGCAACAGGGTGTCCGCATTCATATGTTTATTGCTCACAATATTTTGCAAACAACATTACTATCAAAGAACATTGTCCTAACCCTAAAATCAGTGTATTGTTATTTCCCCCATATCAACAGGTTACAGTACATCTATAGTCTTTTTTTAGTTGCTGGTCTTTTATGAGAGGTTAAACTTTTTTTTAATGAAATACTGCAGTATTTATTATAAATTATTTATCTGTGCACATGATTCTTAAAACATTCATGTGCGCTTGTAATCTTAAATCAAAATAACTTCCCCTCCCTCTTCTCTTCTCTGATGATATGTTCATCAGTGTGAGGGTGGAGCAACCTGTCACTCACATGAGATCACAGCAATAGCAAACCACAACCGTCCAATGCAATTCCTAATGGACAAAATCAAGTCTCACCCTACATTTTTTCTTGTAATTTGGATACACAGTACATCACCACAGGGGTGAAAAGACTATTGCAGTGTCCGTTTCATACCAACTTTAAAGACGTACTACATCAGGCACAGTTTACAAATCCCATCTCTCCATCCGCACCCGCTCAACCTGCTTAACAAATGTTAATGCTTTTGTTATGGAGGAGAGACAAAAGAGTGAGTGTGAATGAAAGAGAGAACAGAGGGGGGTCTCACAAACATGGCCCCCACAGACTGGCAAAGGCAGCAACAGTAATAGAGCACATCATTGTTATTGTACTGATCAGATCATTGAATTATATCCAGCCAAAGGACAGAATGGCCCAGCAGGGGAGATGCTACTATCATCTGGACCATGTTAAAGAGCAATGCCTCCCTATTGTTTCAGAATTACCATTTAATAGAGAAAGTTGTGATTCTGGGCTCCATCAGCTTCATCGGCCATGCCTGCCGTCCCAGCGGCGTCTTCACTGAAGGAGCTCAGAGGAGGGTTTGGACCTCTTCAAATCCATTCAAATGTGTGTGGACACACTGGATTCCAAGGAAAGCTGGGGACAATTTAGAGCAAGAACACATAATTAGATACATAATAAGCCTATTGTTTGGTCATACATGCATGTTTGATTTTTCATTGTATGGATATGCAAACAGCGGTATTGAGTCACAAACAAATGTGTTATACATGATACACTACCATTCAAAAGTTTGTGGTTGGTAAGATTTTTTATTGCCAGCAGCAGCTAACACAAGACTGTAGCCCAAGACTGGCTGGCCACTGAAGCTAAACAGGGTTGAGCGTGGTCAGTACCTGGATGGAAGACCTCCTGGGAAAACTAGGTTGCTGCTGGAAGTGGTGTTAGTGAGGCCAGCAGGGGGTGCTCACCCTGTAGTGTGTGTGGATCCTGAAGCACCAATATAGTAATGGGGACACTACATTGTCAAAAAAAGGACCGTCCTTCAGATGAGATGTTAAATCGAGGTCCTGACTCACTGTGGTCATTTAAAATCCCAGAATGTCCTTTGAAAACGAGTAGGGGTGTAACCCCGGCATCCTGGCCAAATTTGTCCATTGGCCTCTATCCATCACCATGACCTCCTTATCATCTCCATATAAATACTGATTGGCTTTATCACGCTGTCTCCTCTCCACGAATAAGCTGGTGTGTGGTGGGAGTTCTGGCACAACATGGCTGCCGTTGCATCATCTAGGTGGATGCTGCACATTGGTGGTGGTTGAGGAGATTCCCCCTTCCAGCGCTTTGAGTGCAGAGAAGAGCGCTATATAAATGTAACAAATTATTATTATTGTTTTTGAAAAAATGCTCAGCAAGGCTGCATTTATTTGATCAAAAATACAGTAATGTTGTGAAATATTATTTTAATGTTTTCTATTTGAATATATTTTAAAATGTAATTTTAATTGTTTTTTTTTATTATTTTTTTTTATTTTTAGCAGCCATTTTCAGTCTATGCACTCAGAAATCATTCTAATATGCTGGGGTGCGTTTCCCAAAAGCATTGTTAGCCAACTAACATCACAAGTTTAGTTGTTACTAATGCTGCGTTCCAGGCAACCTGTAACCCGTGTTTTTCCAACCTTCTACCCGTGAAAGTACACTGGAACAGCAGTCAAACCCGTGACTTCCCACCCGTGACTTCGTACTAGATCAATGTACTCCCAATTATGGGTTCTGACGTCACATAGCCCGCGAAACAACAATGGCAGCCCCTACTGATGCGGTGTTTATGCAAGTGCACGGTAAAATAACGTAAAATAAAAGGTATAACAGCTTATCTTGCCTTATGCGCTGTTTTCCTCCTCCGTTTCCCTCAAATAAGCAAGGAGTAAGCACCTTTGGCAATAGAAATAATTGTAAATGAGCATAAGGCCCGTATGGTTCGCCATGCTGGTTTGTTTATACTCAGGCAGTTTGGTGTGATTTGCCTGGAACGCTACAAAGTTGTGAGTCGTGGTTTGAAGTCGTGACTTACGCGCTTTAAAACCTGCCTGGAACGCAGCATTACATAGTTCAACGATTTGGTGTTTCCCGAAACCATCGTTCAAATGAACATTCGCAAACTGCATTGCAAACTTGTGTGGTTGGAACGACAGCTCTCGAGTTGTGGTTAGAAGCATAATGTTTTTATGACACGTGGACTTACTAAATCGCTATCTTGAGCAAAATAAGCAAGCTGACATTGAGTACAATGTATTATTTCGAATAAAATTTACATATTTTAGTTTGTCAAGAGATTTTAAGCACCGTTTTTAAGAGTGCGCATGTGCGTACGTGCTCTAATATGCAAGAACGAGCTTATGATTGAATCTGGAAATAAAGCAAAATAACTGAGAAAAATGAGAATTAGTTCTCAGATGCCATGTGCGTAATTTATAGCAAAAAATAGTGATGTGACATTTGAACCGAGGCTTCGGAGCTTGTGCGGAGCATAAATGGGCGTGCCAGATGAAGCCTCGATTCAAGGCTTGTGTTGGTAACGTAGAAATCACGTGACCAATGACAAACGAAGCATCACTTTCTGTCCAATCACGTGCGCGATTCACTTTGCGTATCGGAATGCTCGAACCCCCAGATCTTACTTTATGAATAGGTTTTTATTCACCTAGTTATACAAGTAATATTAAGAATATAAATTATTTAAGGAAAATAAAATATATGCCATATGCAATTCATATATGTGTACATCATATTGATATTCATACTGGCATTAAATGCCATAGTTTAATGGGTACATTAATTTATCACCGAGATAAATTCAACACACACACCATAGGCTTTTATTTGAGCACGTAACATGAAACTGTGGTGGCTGCTTCGTCCGACGAAGCTTCTTTCACAGGGTTTTGCCTGCTTTATTTTTTTACTAAACACTAGATGGCGCTGTTTTCGACACTCTTGAAGCTTTGAATATTTTCCCGAAACAATGAGGGAAAAGCCTCAGTGCTTCATGAGGCTTCATTTGCCAATCACTAGCAAAACATCTAGCATTAATTCGATCTCAAACGGATTCATTCAAAGAAGTTATTACCCCACCACCTGCGTGAAATCATTCACCAACGTGGTAGACTTTCAGACTGACGGCAGAAGGTCTGGGGCCTCATTTATAAAGCGTGCGTACGCACAGATTTGGTCTTAGATTGTGCGTACGCTTAAATCCACGCCAACGCTCATATTTATAAAAACAGCCTTTGACGTGGAAAAGTGCTTAGTGCCACGTCAGGGTCTGAGCAGACGAATACACTTTTCATTGTCAGATTACTGCAGATTTTTGAAATCTAAGCTATTCTTGCAGCTCGCTAAGGATTTGGACGATGACTGTTGATCTTTTATATGTAAATTACATTTAATTAGGTGTTGTTTACAATGTGGGGAACTGAAACCATTCAGCTGCGCTCAAGTTCAAGATCATTTGCGATTTATAGATTTCACATCTGAAAGATGTTTTCTCTGTGTACGTTCATTCAATGTACGCACACGTACGCACATCGGAGAAATGATCGTAAGATCAAATTTAGGATATACTTTTGTAAATCCAGCGTTTATTTGATCCTGACAAGCGTTCGTTGTCACAGTTGTAAACATAACAGCGTTCTTCTTCTACTAGGGGGTTTGGCATCACGCCAGTTTCCAAGCGGACCATTAAAGAACGCAACACACGCGTCTCCCGGACATCCTGTAGAATTGAACCAACCAGATGATGACTTCGATACTGCTGAAGTGTTTCCAGATAAGTGTGCCATATGCATCAGATGTTCAGCCAACGGTCCGTGGGTGTGACGTCTGAGGCTAAGGCTGAGACTGAGACTACCAACGTGGTTGAACGACAGGTTTGCGACAATATGGTTTCGGGAAATAGTTGTGAGTAGCTAGCTGGTTTATTTGTTCAACGATGCAAAGTACTATGGCAGCGAATTACGTCGTTGTATGGAAACGCATCCCTGATTTGCTGCTCAAGAAGCATTTCTTATATTCAGAGCTGAAACCAGTCGTGCTTCTTAATATTTTTGTGGAAACCCTGACTTTTTTTTTTTTCAGGATTCTTTGAGGAATCGAAAGTTCAAACGAACAGCATTTATTTGAAATAGATGTCTTTTGTAACATTATAAATGTCTTTACTATAACTTTTAATCAGCTTAATGCATCCATGTACTGACCCCACAGTTTTGAATGGTAGTGTACACAAATTTAAAAGGCAGACATTTTCTTTTCTTTTCCAAAAAATCAGAAAAAATCATGAGATTAGTTTTCTATTTTATAGCTTTTTAATAACAAATTAAAACCAAAATCTATCCAAATACAGGGAGTACCTAATAAAACTGTTTAAGCACCCCCTAGGATGGGAATTACTGTCTAAATGACCACCGGCAGTATCCTTTTATAGGTAATGCATTGAAGGGAAGTAAAAATCCCACATGGCTCATCAAAACACATTTAGACCTTCTATACCTCTCATGAGAAAGAAAATGTATTCTGATGTAGCTTGTTAAGGTGCCAGGGTCACAACAAACAGCCAAAGGAATGCTAAAATTTCTTCATTATACTTCACTATGGACATCATTTGCCATGTGTTCGCAGAGGTGTGAAAAGCATGTGGTCATTCTCCTTTTTGCCCACATAAAACCATCTAATTACAGAGGTAATACTTGTGGCCTTTTAACACGATAACAAACAGTGTGGCCAGTGTGGAAACAAAGGTCCAGCCGATCTCCGAGTCAGTCATGGTTTCACTAACCTGTAGCTATGGAACAGCAGGCTTGTGATTGGCTGTCATGGCAACTGTCTTCTGGCAGTACCGTACAGAGGCAGACACACCAGCAGTCTCAAATTCATTTGACACACACAAGGTCCCCAGCCTTTCAGACGCTTAATTGAATTCAATGGCCCCCTGAGATGTTGTTCAACCAATAGTGCCACTTTTACCTAACATGATTCACACTGAGATGCATGATATGATACAGTGTGAAAGGATGCGACACAATTCAGAAAATGTCCGGATGTGAGCCCACAGGAAAAGAAAATCAACAGCGAGACATTTTTAATATCTTAGTTGTTTAAGAGAGCAATTCACTTAAATAGAGATCATACAGATTTTTTGCTAAAAACAAAAAACAGATGGCATACTTTTAAAAAGAGATTAAAATAATCAAACTTAATCTCATGATTTCTGACCAGTCTTAATTAATGAATATCTTAAGTGCAGCCATTTAGTCCCTTGCGGTCCCTTTTTTGGAAAACCCATGCTGTTGAGTATCTTAATTTCAAAAATTTAGATTTATATAAAATAGATTTATCCAAACACCTTTAATGCAGATTTGAAAAAATAACTGAGCTCTATGTCTCCTGATCTATGAAAGACCATCTTTGAGCATTCTTCTGGGGATACACAAATACATACATTAAATGCACAATTACATCATATATATATATATATATATATATATATATATATATATATATATATATATATATATTAGTAGAGCTTTTTGAGCCATATCTTTTTGAACATCAGATCTTATTTTGTGTGGAGAAAGCAGAGCTTTCACCTCAATTCAATAAGCACAGCACTAAAGCTGTCTAGAAGGTCTTCACAGTGCTGTAGATTCTGTGGCCACATTAAGAGCAGAACGAATTGTGTTTGTGAGGAACGGCCTATCATGCCACGTCGGGTGACGCATGGAGGCCAAACTTAAACGGCTCCTTAGAAGTTCAGTGACAGATTACCAGCTAACACCTCAAGAATGTTTAATCAAGCCCGGCCTATCGGTGTCTGTGTGCATTTTGTGTGTACTTGTTTGATATTAAGACAGCTGGAGGCAGACATTTAGAACATCAATGGAAGCCTCCCTTAAGCTCACAAAGATAGTAAGCTACCTCGGTGAGGCCTCAAAGGCTACAAGAGTCTTGCCGAGAGCTGGGAATATAGGCTAGAATCACATTTTCACCACACTGCTGGTTTTACCTTTTGGTTTGTACATTTTTGGCTGCAAATGAAAAAGAATATCCTCTATCCACACTTCACTTCCAGGACAGAGTTTTATGGAGCATATAACTAAGTAGCAACACTGCTAGCATTTTTCAGTAGCCTAGCGAAAAGCAGCTCAGCCTTTTCTAAAGCAGTGTTACTTTTAAACTTTTAAACACTTGAGTTACTTTTCAAGTAACACTTGAAGCAAAAATATGTATATCACTACTTTTAATCTCATTCACAACAAAGTGAACTGATGCAATAATCATTTTAGTGAATTAGTTCATTTAAATCACTAAGTTAACTAAAACATTAGTATTATTAGTATTAAAATATTATTAAACATTTTAAAAATGATTCCGAAAAATGACATCCACTTGAGCTAATTTTCAAATGTCATTGCAGAGGGTCTAAATACTTATGTCAGTATTTTCATTTTTTTTTTTAGGTTAATTAATTTTTTGCAAAGATATCACAATTCTGATTTTTTTTTTCTTTGACATTATTTTACACACACAAACAGACACACACACGCACAATGGCTTGCAGCACACACAAGCTGAACTCAGGAGTATCCAACAAAATAGTCTTTATTTATAATCCATAACAATCAGGAGATATCAGAGGAAACATAGGAGATATAGCAAACCAAACATTAATAATAATTCACAAGAACTGACGAGGGATTGAACATACCAGGGAGTATAAATACAAGGCAAATATAATGAAAGACAGGTGCAAATCATAAGTAACCACAGAAACAATCTAGGACCAGTAACCTAGGAAACCGAAACTAAACAGAGCATGGAAACAGGAACTAAGGTTAAAAAAAAAAAAAAAAAAAAAACAGAATATCAAAATAAGAGTTTATAACTGTGACTATATTCACAGTGTTGCATTACCAAATAATTTACTCTTAATTTTTCTGTAATTTAATTAGTTACTTCTGATGTAACTGCATTATAGACTAAAGAACAATAGTGGACTTAATGTCAATATTTAACATCTAATGTTAAAATGTATTTATTTAATGTAACCTTCCATGTTCAAGAATAATTTATGCAATTTTATATTATTTATTTAAAAGAATTAAAAGAGCATTTTCATGTCTATCCTTGTAAGTGGTTGAGATGTATATGGGATTTAGAAGGCAATTGGTAATAAGTAATGCAATACTTTTTAGAGAGAGTAATTTGTATGGTAATCCAATTTCACTGTTGAAGATGTAATTAGTAACTAGTAATTAATGACTTTTTTAGAGTAACTTAGATCCAGATCCTCTCTAGTTTTTATGACAAATAGGCTGTGTGTCCACCAAAGTGTTTTTAGCCAGGCGAAAACACTAGGCGCTCTGTTGAAAACACCTATCTGTGAGCATTTGAGAGCGCTTCAGCAGGGCAGCGTTTTTTCTTTAGTTTCCATATAAAAATGTCGATACAATGTAAAGTATTTCCTCTGTTGTATTTGTCCAGCCCCTCCTCCTCTCTGATTCGAAGGATGGCTAAAAAGTAACAGTGATGAGTGCAGCATTTTACTCAGTGTTGAACATTCTTCAACTTGAGTCGACCAGTAAAAAATGCAGAGCGTAAAAATATTAAAAGATGTGTTAAACAGGCTAGGTTCAGTGTAGTTAGCTTGTAGGTAACAACTTTACAAAAAAGTATATTATTGTAACAACTGTAACAACTTTAAAATATGAATAGCTTGTAACTTGGGAAGCTAGAGTTTCAAAGTAGCTTCTAGTATCACTTCTAGGACTGCAGACCTGGAGGTGAGCGAGAGGCACATGGTATTTATGAGACGGGGTGTTTATGTCCCAGAGGTTCAAAATAACTGAGGCACCTCCGCGGGGTAGAGCATTAAAGCAGAAAAACAAACCAATGTTTACCATCCTCACACCTCCAACTTTTCTCGTTGCCTGTTTTCCAGGGGTCTATTTGTGCAGTCTATGGACCACTGCTTTTTCCTGTTTGTCTTTACCAACTTTAAATGAGAAGCAGTGAGAAGCTAAGTTTGGGAATAGCATAGACACACACACACATATAGCTCAATATATCCATACACAGGGTTTGAAGGGTTATGGGCTGAGAAAAAGGCTAGATTAGATGCTTCTCCAAAGTCCTTTCAGACTGGCCATCTTGAAGGTCAGAGCAAGTTGGGGGAGCAGTCTGGATCAGACACCTCAAATGGCAATTGCTCTGCTAACTTTCAGGGCGATTGAACAGCTCATTCTGTGAAATGAACTTACTTTCTCTTTCTCTCGACCTCGTCTCTTTTGATCTTTTTTCTTTTTTGCCACTCCCCATCTATTCGTTCCCTAATCATCAAATTCACACATTTTATGTGACGCCAGTCTTGGTATGCGGCTCACACAAGTGACAGTCTAACATCATGTGCTTTGTTGAAATGCCACAGAAACGTATACATCTCAGACTGGTTCTATATAACAAGAAACCAAAATATCTAAATGTAGAGTGTGAAAAATCATTTCTTCTCAGTTCCTCCCTTTCTATCCACTTTATTGACCAGAAAGATTCAGTTCATGAGGGAGTCATAATGAGAACCTCGGGTTGGTGGATCAAAGTAGAAACCCTTGAGGCTTTTCTCAAAAAAACCTACCATCAATCAACTGGGACGATACCAATTTGGGCTTTGATAGGCACCATAGAGTTACTTTAAAAGGATCTGAAAATGTAAAAAAGCTCAAATCAGTGACATTTACAGATGCATGTGTTAATTCATTAAACCGCTGCCCTTTATTGAATGAGAACCTTTGATTTCTATTAATAAAGCAAGTCAAGCAGAATCACATTCATTGGGATGAATGGCTGATTTTATTGCAGCTATCGCATAAAACGCACCACTTTATCAGATGTGAGGTTTGTGAGTCCTCTGTGCACGTGTTAGCATCCCCCCGGGCAACCGCAACCATACAAACACGGCAGGGTGGGATAATCAGAAACAACTGGACCTCGTTACCTATCCACGAAGGGGTAAGGTAAGCAAAAACATCTTGAGACTCACACCGTTGTGTCTATGTGGTAAATCTCATTGTGTGAAACTATTCAAATGTGGGATGTAAAGTATACCTATTTGAAATCTCTGACTTCCAGCTATAAACATGCTCCATTGTCTGCCGCTCAGAGGATGACGGACGGTTAAGTGGCTGTTCACCAGGGTTCATTCAAAATTTAGAATTGAAGAAGTACGAATTTGAAACAATTTGGCCACGCCTCACAGGCAGCTGTATTGGAATCAATCCATTGGAATCATACCCCTACTGCTATCTGTCTGTCTATGAACTTTATTTGAATTCATATGTCACCATACAATTGCAATTCGGTTTATCTCAATTTAAACAAAAGAACTGAATTGCATTTTTAAAATTCAATTAATAAATTCAATTTAAAATTCTTTTCTAAACGGCGTACAACCCTGCCGTTCAAAGAGAAAAACACAACACCACCAAAGCACTATGGCCGCTGATCGGATTGTATACTTCAAAACCCATGCTTATACATCATCACAAAATAAATATAAACAGCACAATGAACAAAATAAACAGCACAAATACTAACCACTTATGGGTAATTTTCACTACCATTTACTACATGGCCTCTACACAGATCACCAAAAAATTGAAACTCTGGTTCCCATTATGGATCCCTTTGTTTTTCAAAGAGCATTATCTCTGAAGTGGTCAATTCAAGTCTACAGTATCTACAGAATCAGAATGTTTTAAAATGAATATGTGCTGGGAAGGATTATCTTGATCTTCTGTTATATTTTTCCAAAACAGGCCCTCAGAGATGAGGCGAAAAGGTGAGTAGCTTTGAAAGTATATCTCTTATGTTTGTGCAGTATTGGCTCTACAGGCTCCAATTTACACACACCCCCAGCTGGTTTATTGTCGACCTTGTCTTTCAATACGGCCTCTGTGGCTGAATTTATAGAGCATTATAAAATCATACAAAGAGAAAACGAGGGAGCGAAAGTAAGAGAAAGAAGCCATGGATGAGTGTCCTCACTGAGTTCACAGAAAACAAGGCCAATGCCCTCCTCCTTAAACAGAGCTGGAATGAAAAGAGGGCATTTCATAACAGATGAAAGCCAAAATAAACACTGTGATCTCATTGGCCTGTGAAAAGACTGTCTGGGACCAATAAGAGGCCATCGCTGAGACAAGGGTTGGGTTCTTCTTTCCAGCCAACAAGACAACATCACACCCAAATATGTCTGATGTCTAGCAACAGAAGCCATTGAGTTTGGCGGGTTAGTATGACCCTGTTAACCCCTGGTGGATGCTGTAACCAGTGCTCGAAGTGGGCTAGTACGCACCGATACACGGTACAAGCACTTCTAAATTTTAACCATCACTTCTTGCGTACCGGTGTTGTGCCGAATTTCCACCCCCTGCCAGATTATTACCCCCTTAGTATTGGTAGGTTTAGGAGTAGGTGTGGGAGAGGGGTTAGGATTAGGGGTGGGGTTAAGGCAATCAGGTAGCGACTTATACTAGAGGGGGAATGACTTGGCAGGGGGTCAAAATTCGGCACAACACCGGCACTTCTCACATGTTGCTGGTACTCTGACAGACCCGCCCCTGGAACACGATTTCAACTCTGCACTTTTTTCCCACTTCCAGCACTGGCTGTAACTACATCAACTCAAAGGTCCTACACCAGCCAAACAGCTGCAAATGAGATGAACGGGAATGCTAATGGATTTTATACCTCTTTGACAGAAAAAAACAAATGTCTCATAGCAAGTTTGCATCAAAGGGGTGATTCATGAACTTGAGCAAAGCATTTAATTTCAGGTTAGTCCATGACAGTTGTTCCTGCAATGAATGCTCTGGATAACTATCAGAACATGATCATAATCAAGTTTGCCCAATCAGAAGTACTCTGCCCTTGGTTTAACTTGGTTCTCCATGTACATTCTTTCTTGTCATTTTTTCCTGGGTGGAAGAAATGTATTTATAATGAGAAGAGAGAACAATGTATATTTAATTAAGTCACATTAAGTGCTGTGAAGGTAAATATTTAGACCTAAATGTATGAAGGAAAAAAGAATATAGCCCTATTTTACCTGGAGCTACACATATTTTAAGTAGTAGAGGAATTGGCCTAGAATAAGGCTTATCCTCTGTTACCCACAATCAATCACAGCAGCTTACACTGCCATAAAACCCCCCTAAAGTCTTTTGTCTTTTATTATTATTATTTTTCTGTAACATGCAATACCACAACTGTGTGCACAGATTTCCAAAGAATTAAAATGATGCCACTCAAAACATTCCACACATTACCTGCCCCTTGATTGTTTTTGACTGGGCTTTCACTCCATTTAACACTTTTTCATGTTTAAACCTATTCTGCAAATTTCTCAAAATCAGAGCAGAAAATGCAAAAACCTTAAAGTACAAACATATACCAACATTCAGTATAAGACAGCTTTAAAATTTTTCAGTGTATTCAGTATTGCAACTGAATAGAGGGCTTGGGGTTTATATGCATAAATTGAACACGTTTACCAACCTTCCTATGGTAATATGACCCAGGGGATGAAGTAAAGGAATAAAGAAAAAGCACAGAGAAAGCGTGTGAGAAAGAGAGAGAGAAGTATTTTTTTTCTTATATTTGTTGTTTTACACTATTATCTACTATTTTCATTTTGCACAGTTTTTTTTGTATATTTGTATGCATCAAGGTTATTAAAATCAACTAAAACTAAAACCATAAAAATCAAAAAATTAAAATAAACCTTAAAGGATTAGTTTACTTCAGAATTAAAATTTCCTGATAATTTACTTTTTAACCACAAATGCTCATCTTGCACTGCTCTGTGATCCGCCACGCATTATGTAATCATGTTGGAAAGGTCACGGGTGATGTAGGCGGAAGTACCATGGTAGGGCGAAAAACTCCATCTCATTTTCTCCTCTAACTTCAAAATTGTCCGACATTGTTGTTTTACCTTTTTTTGTAAAGGGCTTTTGACTTAGCCTTTGCACATTCGCTTTGTAGATACTTCCGCCTATGTCATGCCTATGGACATTTTCACTTAGGGGTGTACTCACTTTTGTGGCCAGCGGTTTAGACATTAATGGCTGTGTGTTGAGTTATTTTGAGGGGACAGCAAATTTACACTGTTATACAAGCTGTACACTCACTACTTTACATTGTAGCAAAGTGTCATTTCTTCAGTGTTGTCACATGAAAAGATATAATAAAATATTTACAAAAATGTGAGGGGTGTACTCACTTCTGTGAGATACTGTATATACATTTTTATTTTTATTAAAAAAAAAAAAGAATGATTGTTTCACTAGGTAAGACCCTTATTCCTCATCTGGCATCATGTAGAGCCTTTTGAAGCTGCACTGAAACTGCAGTTTGGACCTTCAACCCCTTGGTAACTGTTAAAGTCCACTATATGGAAAAAAATCCTTGAATGTTTTCCCTAAAAACCATAATTTCTTCTTTTCGACTGAAGAAAAAAAGACAAATGGGGTGAGTAAATTATCAGGAAATTAATTCTGAAGCAGGGAGTAGCTGAAAACGGAGACGTGAAGTCGGACACTTTCTGCTTCTCGTAATGACGCTCGCACTGCGTTTGCATACTTTATCACAGCTGAAGTTAAATAAATGCAATATTTGACTAATACACTGATGTTTCAGAGACATTTTCATTCAATACTTTATGTACTGCTTACAGCGTCTGTTTTTACAAGAATAAAGTTCAACATACGCATATATTATTAAAATATCAATGTAGTGGGGTCTACGTTTTTTATCAGTTTTATTCTGATAAACATGACACAATATAACATTGCGACTGCATGAAAAGAGCTTTAACTGTTATAAAAACACAGATTTTGAGTGGAACTGAAGGCGTGACAATAAACACAAAACACAAAACACAAATGATCGTTGTCATGCGGTGAATCCGGCCAATCGTGAAACAGCTGCGTCGTCATCAGCGCTCGAGCAGCTCCTCTTGAGAAACTGCGCTGGCTGACTCAGGCGGCTGATCTCGAATCGCTCTCACGGTACTTTGATTCCACACGTCACAGTCACATGGCTTCGGCGCTGTCTCAAGTCAGACAAAATTTCTTACTGGCATGCACTGCTTCAAGTCAGTCGCCAATCGGTCTGTATGGCGCATCAAGTCGAACAAGCCTATTGAAAAGTAGCAGAGTCATGACGTCACACAGGGGAAAACGAACACACACAAGGCACAGGCCGTAACAATGTACTAAAATTTTAAAATATGTGTCATGTCACTAAAGACATACTAACTAAACTGAAACTAAAATGTAAAAATAATATGTAGTGAAACAACTGTACTTCTAGTGCAAATCCAGCAAATTTGCATCCTAACAAATCCTGCTGCACATATTCTTTAAAACATTTAACATATACTAAAAATAAAAGCCTAGTGTCAAAAGAAATATTATATTTATCCTTGTCAAAGATGCTGATCAGTATTCTTAACGCAGTGTTCTCAAACCTTTGCCTATAAAAAAAACCTAGATATATGTGCACTATGGGAACTGCCTGCAATGGCTTTCTAAAAGAATTGGGCCGAAACCCGAAATCATGCACAGAGAACGGACCTGAGCGAGTGAGAGAAGAAGAGATGTGAAATATGTGCCTAATAAGAGGTGAAGGTGGCACGTTGCACACCAGCTGCCAGGGCACTGACGCGGCACAAATAACTGCAGGGGAAAGTCAAATAAACGGATAGAGTCATCGCCCAGAGCGCAGAAGAACAGAGAGTGAGATGGGTGTGGATGCTATAGACCAGAGCTGCAGTCTGGTGCACAGCACCGTCGGCCTCTCAGGTTAGAGGTCACATTAATGCTCTCTGACAACACATTCCCTTTGGTATCAGCCTGTTTGTACAGTCAGTCACGCCAGGAATGTCAGAAGAACAGGTAGAACAGAGGGAGCCCTGCTGGAAAAGGCAGCATTATCTAGCATGAGCTCATCCACCATCCAAATGCACTGATGGACATTAGCATTGAAAAAACTGTAAATTTAGCTTGACAGTATTTCAGCCAAAAACACGTGTTTACAGTATTCTCTGTCAGCTAATTAGAATCAGAACAAACTATGCATGAATTGGGAATGCATTATTATTATGAATTTTCTAATAAACAGAAAAAAATCAGAGAAAAAAATACATTTTTCTTGACAATATGACTCATTTACAGTATTCTCTGACACGGTTTAAAATCAGCTCAAACATTATCCGAATTATGAATGAGTCTTCTGAATCAGTTCTTTTCAAAATAATCAGTCAAATCAGGAGAGAAAAATGTCACATTTTTCTGAATCATGAACAAGAGAGAGAGAAAGGCATTACATTTTTCTTGACAATATTTCAGCAAAGATAAACATGTTTAGAGTATTCTCTGTCAGCTGTTTAAAATTAGAACAAACAATGTTCAAATTGGGGAACAGTCAAGAAAAATTTGAGTATATTTCAGCAATAAAGATTTACTGTGTTTACTGTATTCTGTCGGCTGTTTAGAATCTGAACAATCTGTATATCAGGGTTTCTCAACTCTGGCCCTCGAGGTCTATTTCCTGCAGAGCTCAGTTCCAACCCTAATCAAACACACTTGAACAAGCTAATCAAGGTCTTCAGGATTATTAGAAAGTTACAGGCAGGTGAGTTTGATCAGATTGATCAGAGCTGAAGCTAAACTCTGCAGGAAAGTGGATTTTGAGGACCCAGATGAGAACATCTGCTATGAATCAGTTGAATCAGTTCTTTTCATTGAGTCAGTCAAATCAGGAGAGAAAAACGTTACCTTTTTTTGACAATATTTCAGCAATAAACAATTTAAATTATCAATCTGTTTAGAATCAGAACAAATGATGTGCGAATCAGGAATGAATAACTAATTTGAATCGGTTCTTCTCACTGAATTGGTTGAATCAAGAAAGCAAAATAGTTACATTTTTTCATACAACATTTCAGTAGAATAAAGGATGTGTTTACAGTATTCTCTGTCAGCTGTTTAGAATGAGAACAAACTATGCTTGAATCGAGAATGAGTGACTCTTTTGAATGAATCAGTTGAATTGATCTGAATCATGAAACTCACAAGTTTAGTAATTCTAGCATAATTGACTCACTCATAAGTATCATTTGGGTGGTACATCTATTTTCTCTAAAGGGTAGCTTTCAGCTAAGATAATATTCCTCTAGGGCCCTGTTTCCACCTGGTATTAATACGTTTTGGTTGATTGGATCACAAGTGGACGAGGGAGACACATACCCCTAGGTTTACACCTAGTATTTTAATCTGTCTCTTTTGTCCACTTTCAACTTCTTTCAGTGTTGCCAGATTGGAAATGTCTAAGTATCGTACCAGATGCTCAAAATTATCGTATTTGGAAGAAAATGATCATACACAAGTTTTCGATATGTTTTTGATCTGCCTGCACTGACATGCGAACTGAACTGAACTGGATGATGACATTGCTCTTTTTCTCCAGAGCTGCTGTATAGATGGATTAAATTAATAACTAATGATTTTTTACGTTATGAATCAATACTGAACTTACACTGAACTTAAGCTGGACAATCACACTTCTAGAGCTGCTTCACAGCCAAAATTATGTTCCTTCTATCACTGTAAAGCTACTTTGACACAATCTGCATTGTAAAAGCGCTAAAAAGGTGACTTGACTTAATGAGTCAAACTTATGCCCGTCACCCTTGCCAGGGTATGGGCCACCAACCACAGATCTCCAGAGCCCTCTGCCATTGGCCATTCTTTCCAGTTGGTTCCAGGTGTAACCCATCTTGGTGATGTCAGCCACAAGGTTGGAGTGTGCCCTATCCAGCCTCATCTTCTCCTCCTGATTTCTTCTTCAGCAGGGAGTTGGCGAGTCCTTTCCCAAAGGTTGGTATTGCTGATGGTGTCAGGCCATCGGATCTGGAGAATTCTTCTGAGACAGCTGTCAATGAAGGTTTGGACCTTCCCGATGGTCATCTTGGTCGTCCTCCAGGTTTCCGCTCCATACAGCAACACTGACTTAACATGATTGGAGTTAAATAGGTGGGTCTTTGTTGCCAAGGACAGGTCCCTAGAGCTCCAGACGTTCTTGAGCTGCATGTAGGCCACTCTTGCTTTTTGACAGGACCTGCAAATTACTACAATAGATAAATAACTAGGCGTACCTTAGTGGGAAACAACTAACCTAAGTGCTATGGAAGGAACATTAACTTGTGCTCGTAAAAGAGAGTCATTCTCCACGATGATTGGCCAAGAAGACATAACGTGAGATGAGATGCGTAAGACATGCGTAACACATGATTCTGCCTTACAATCATGACAGTAGATGTAGGATCCACAGCTAGATCAATGAGTATAAAAGCCTATGATTACAACGACCATAATTTGAAGTGTCACAAAATTCAGAAATTTTCATACAGTATGGGATTTTTTTTTTTCCCATTACTGATCATACATCGTACAGAAGTCAAAATTATCATACAAATATGATAATTATTGTAAGTCTGGCAACACTGACCACTTCTGTCCTGATTTCTTTGGGGGAGGGTAAATGTATAGGTTTTATCAGATCTTTCGATCTAATGGACAAAATAAGCTCATGCAATTTACATATGAACGCGCCCGGAGATAACTGAAAAACATACGGAGAGCAGCAGCTTTCCTTTCTACCCTGACAGCTGCAAGACCACACTGAACGCTGTGAGTGTGTGTTAGAAATCAGGAATAGTGAGAGAACATTGTGCTTGGTAAGTTTTTCATCTTCAAACCAAACTTGGTTCTTCAGCCGACAAAGTTTAAATCCCATCTGGCAAGCGTGCTTTCCATAAAGTTTACACATTAAGTCAGACTCAGAATGCAGAGAGTAGGTGGTTTTTAGTGGCTGTTTGAATACATTCGACCACATGAGCGTCTACACTACGAAAGCAATCCGGTCGAATGCATATTCGACTACCTCTGGAAGTGGTCGAAAGTGGAAATGCTCAAAACGTTTTACACCCTGTTTACACCCTGTTTACACCCTATTTACACCCTATTTAGCGTCGACCACTTGTGATCTGATCAACCAAAACCAGGTGGAAACAGGTCCAGATGGGATTTAAACTTTGTCAGCTGAAGACCCAAGTTTGGTTTGAAGATGAAAAACGTTGGTAAGCTAGTAGAATAGCTTGTAGCTTAGCTAGCTACATTTCATCACATTATTTAAATGTTTTTAAATCAAAACACTGTTTAAATCTAAACATGGAGCTGAATTATAAATGTTGCCTTACCTCAGTTTGCAAGTGAGGTATCGCATTTACTGGTCTCATTAAGACAAGGTTTAGTCCTTTTTGGTGATTTAAAGGTGTAGTTTTAAACTGAGAGGACTGTGGCGCCAGCTATCCATCCCATGAGGCTCCACCGAGGCGAATTAGAGAAAAAGGCACAAGGCAGAAGAGACACTATGGGCACAGGGTCAGTTAAAAATTGCTCCGACGTGTAAGAGGCTGGGACGTTCATGAACAGACTGCATTGATTTAGGTTAGCACTCTTGTCACAGTAGCACACAGACTCAACCCACCTACAGGTGTTTGTCAGTGTGACTTCTTTTGCTAGTGAGTAATGGCCCTTTTTTCTCCCCACAAGCCGCACATACCAGCAAACACAAGCAAAACAAAAGCCTACACACACCAATGACATACTCCAACAGAGCCGGAGTTAGATGGATGACTTTTACAGTCCTACTCTGACAATCTGGTAGGGAAAATGAGGAGATGTGATGTATGAATATGAGCGAAGCATTTTGTGAATGCGTGGGTGTGCTTGCATTCGTGTCTGCTCGTGCAGCGTCAGTGAGCACTGCCGTCACAGATTCTTCGGCTGGCAGAACGCCACCGTTGCGTGAGGTGCCATCAGTGCTTTGACTCAGCCTTGTCATGAGGAGAGAGAGAGAGAGAAAAAAAAACAAACTTCAGGCCATCTGCAAGCCCGTCAGGAGGCCAGCAGGTCCCCATGAAGCCATTTACACACTGCTGGAGCTCCAGCTTGGGCTGGCACTCACCGCTAATACTGCCCCGATACCAGTGCCATCTTGGTGGGTGGGGTCGGCTGTTGCTTTAGTTGGTTTCTCATCATTATGCATTCATTTCTGTGGAATCTATCCCAGACTTTGAGGTGACCTACTGGATAGAAATAAGCTAGACCTAAAGAGAAAAACAAGAGTTCAGTGAATTTCATTACCTCCTTTTTGGTCAAACAACATCAAGCAGTACTAATGCATCATATTTGATAACTATTTATAACTGTGGCAGTTATTTCAGCAGTTTAAATTGTTTAACTGAATACTCCAAGCACTGTTGTTCTATTGGTTCAAATTTGTTATTTTGCTTATATGTTTTTCTTTCTTGTATTAAAAATACTACTAATAATTTAATATACTATTTATTATAATTATTATTATATTAATTATATTACATTTTTATATTATTATATTAAAATTATTATAATTTGAATGTCTTTGAAAGAAGTCTCTTATGCTCCAAGGCTGCATTTATTTAATCAAAACTACAGTAAAAACAGCAATATTGTGAAATATTACAATTCAACTGTAATATATTTTAAAATGTAATTTATTCCTGTGAGGGTAAAGCTGAATTTTCAGCATCATTAATCCAGTCTTCAGTGTCACATGATCCTTCAGAAATCATTCAAATATGAAGATTTGCTGCTCAAAAAACATTTCTAATTATCAATGTTGAAAACAGCTGTGCTGCTTAATATTTTGTGGGAACCATGATACCATGATATGAACCATGGTTTTTTTAAAGGATTTTTTGATGAATAGAAAGTTAAAAAATAACAGCATTTATTTGAAACAGAAGTCTTTTGTAACACTGTAAAACTCTTTACTGTCACTTTTGGTTAATTCAATGTGTCCTTGCTAAAAAAAGTAGTCATTTCTTTAAAAAAAAAAAAAAAAATCATACTGAACAGTAGTGTTTTTGTATGTTTTTGCTGTGGTATTGAAACAACATACTAATAATTTCCCTGGTTTTATATTGAATACTGAATATTTTGTATCACACTATCATTCACTATTTATTTACACAAAAGACAATGTAATACAAATACCCTGAAGACTGTTGTGAGTTGGATTAAACTAATCATCACATAAAATAGTATATTAGTACTTGTCTAATGCTACTAAAGCTTAAGGAACAGCATCCCTATATTACAAACTATTAACAGAAATCACCATTCGGCAACAAGGCTAGGATTTGCTTTCTGTGGGTTTGGAGTGGCTATTTCCTGCTCAGGTGCAGCATTACCATGGTTACTGTGGTGCGTTTCATAGGAGACAGCAGGCAAAGATTACAGGAACGCGGGGAGGAGAATTTCTAGAGAAGACAAAAGCCAAGAGACTGAGACAAACAGAAACAAATTAGATAAATTTGACTTCACATGCACATTAAGGCAGACACATCACCCCACCTACATGCCCACACACACACACACACACACACATTAATCTATGCTGATGTATAGGCCTGAGTGCTGAACTGTAAAGTCTAGCGGATGATCTACTGCAGCATCTGTGCTAACCTCCTCACCGAATGGCGCTCCATCACTCAGCCTAGATGAGGAGTTATAGAAGATGGCTCTGCCTCCCTGCCCGGCCCTGTGGTCAGAGCTACAGATAAGATGAGAGGCCCTCCAGAGAGTCATACAATAACAGCAGAGAGGACAAGAGGAAAATTGTGAGTGCTGATCGCTGCCCTGGGCTCCTCCGCTGGCAACGTGGCCACTTTCATCTGATTCCAGGAGAAATGACAGCCATTTGGAGTTTTATCACCCTAGCAAGCAATCTCATTTCCCCCATACAAACACAGAAAGAGGGAGAAATCCGTAAAGAATGCAAAGATTTCAGCCCGTCGAGAACGATCAATTTGCCTCTAGTAGCTCAGTGAAACCAGCTTCATGGTGAAATTATTCACATCCTCTTGCTATTTCAAAAGGACGTTTCTGAAAAGGCATCAGAGATGCAAAACATTTCATTAAGATTCTGGGAGGGAATAAACACAAAAATCCTATGCCCGTCAAGGTAATTCACAAGGAGTAAAAAGTAAACGTTTAGAGGGGGAAATAATGGTTAAAACAGCAACAACATACTGACAAGTATGAAAGCTTGTTTCCACTACGGAATAAAAAAATAAAAATTCTGACTTTCTCACATTTGCGAGTCCCCCCCCCGTAATCACCAGTTATACACTTGTATGCTGTAATACCGAACAGTGAAATTGATTGAATGAACAGAGTTTGTTTTACTCAAATAATAAAGTTCATTGTACTAAAAGTAATAAGCTGAACTTAATATGACTGAGTTGAGTTGCAGCAGATTTCTAGTTTCCAGCATGCTTTGCGTCAGACTATATAAATAAATGTTGAAATTAAGTGTTATTTTGTGTGTTTTTGCACAAGATTAACACAGGGAGACACAAGTTAGTGTTTAATGTTATGTTGGGTTTTACAGGGGGTTCTGTTATATTAGTTTTGCAGGGTTACCATTGTGGTGAAGAGTAGAGCCTGTGGTTAGGTTGAGGATGGGCTGCAAAACTTTTAAGACCATATATACTGTATGTTGTTTGATTATATATATGTAAGTATATAATGATAATCATTTTGATAGTTATAATGGCATGTACTATTTGCTATCTAACATTTAACCAAGATCTGAATGTAATGTTTATGTAAATGAACTGTATGTAATTATGATGAGTTGGGTGAGGCTGAGAACTGTGGGAGTGAAGGGATCCTGGTGACGTGATTGTTAATGAGAGACACCTGTGCACCATACTGGCCTTGTACCGCTTCTATGGCCCCGCCACACTTGTCACAACATTTTTAAGTTTTTCTAACTTTAATAAAATGTAATAAAATTAGTTTACTTAAATGAGGTAACAAGTTTCCTCAAATGTTTTGAGTATTCTGAACTTTTACAGTGTAGTTGTGAGTTTACATCTCACAATTCTGAGAACATCGCAGTTTTTACCACTATGGAATAAACTAATAACAAAAAGGTAATTTCTGACTTTTTTTTTATTCATTCTGATTTAAATAGTCGGAAATTGTGAGATATAAACATAGATTTAGGAGATATAAATGTGCAGTTCCGAGATAAAGTCAGAATTGTGAGATAAAGTCGCTATTTTTTTATTCCATGGCAGAAACAATCTTCCATATAGAAGTGAATATGTCCCTCACCTCCAAAAGATATGAGACAGAGCAAATGTAAAAGTCCTCATCCATTTGCAGCACCTGTCATGCAGTGAGTAGCAGCCAGTGATGATTTTAGCATGAGAAAGGAACTCACCACACACCTGCCAGACAAGAACTAGCACTTTCCACTGAGAAGCCTAATGCACGATCATGGAGAGTGACATGAACATTGGTGTGGGGTTGAATTGACGGATGGGGAGGCTCCTCGCTGCGAAAGCCATCCACGTTGGGCCTGATTGCACTGGATGAAAGTACAGAACCTGCAGCGCTGCACTTCATCACCTGGGCCAACATGTCTCCAAAAGCACAACCAGCCCAGACACCTTTCTTGTGAGCAGACAGCCCATCTCACAACTGATCCCTGCCGGTGTGATGCTGCAGGCCTTTAAAAGTGAGTATTAAAGTGAGAAATAGCAGCAGAGAGACTTTATTAGCTGCACCTCACTGAGACAGTGTGTGCATATAATGCTTTGATGACACCTACATCACATTATAGGTTCACACTAGTGTTGCGATTAAGCCCAAATATACTACAGCAGCTGCATGAAATTGTAAATAAAGATATTTTAGTAGGCCGAAATGTAGGCAGAAACATTTGGGTTAGCTTAGCCCTGAGCTTAAATACAGCTATTGAATGCATTAAGGCGCTATCGGCGTGCCAATCCTTTCTACGCTTTAATTCAGTTTGATTAAAGCAGATGGATTTTATGAGCTCATCAGTAACTTCAATTAATTTACGATGTAATTCAATCAGCTGTTGTTTCAAATATCTGATTAAAACCGATTTAGCAAGAGCCCTTGGTTACATCCTGGAATTGAGTAAAGAGAAGAAAGTGTAAAATCAGAATTGTTATGAGCATCAAAACAAGTAGAAGTAGTAGGAGATTACCAATCAGAAACACTGCCATAATATATTAATTCAATTAAAAACATGATTTAAAACACAGGTCATAATTAGGAATCACTTTTATATGATAAAAATAAAAAAGGCTAAATGTAAATGCAGCAATATGATGTGAAAACATAAAAAAGTGCCTTGAAATCCTGCTAAAATCCTCAGTATGTGGTTGTTTCTTCAACTTCGTCCCATGGGCTGTTTTTTTTTTTTTTTTTTTTTTTGTTATATGAAGGTCATATTAAAACAGCCTTGGACTTTATGACTCCATTTTTTTTTTCAAAGCAAAGTCAGATTTGTCCCAGACTTTCAATGAAAATGTATAATAAAATCATTCTCTTTTAAACCATTATTATCTAAACAAAGAGTAATAAAAAAAAAAAATACTGTTCCACAGTTCTAGCATCATTTGCACCACAACAAACACCCATACCCCCGCCCCAATCCCAAATTAGCAAGTTAGTGTACTTACTTATCAAGGAGAAAATATTTAAATATTGTTAGTGAAGAACATGCTCGTAAATATCATGCCTAGATCGATTGCTCCTGTCTGCTTCACTGCGGGGTGGTTTGCGTCTGTAAGCTCCGTATAGCTTTTTTTTTTTGAATCTCTATTTACTACCATTTACTACCATTTATTACCTACTCTATTTACTGTTTATATTGTTAAATATAACTTACTCATCACCATATATTAGCTTTAATCTAAATCGGTATTGACAACACGCTAGCATTTCGCTAGCCCATATGTGCTTGTCATCTTTATTTCTCTCGCGTGCTCGCGCCTTTATGAGTCCATCAAATGACTGTGGTGAGTTGGATCAGTCAACAAACACGGTAAGTAATGTCATCTTCACCTGTTATTGTCACTTGCACGGCCTGCCACATGTATAGCATAGCCTTCTTTATCTGCGGTGAGATTTACATATGTGATAAATGCAGAGAGATATTCAGGCTGACGGAGAAGATTTCAGAATTAGAGACACGCATCCAAACTTTAATTAAGGATAGTAAGAACGCAAGGGCTTTAGATACTGTTTTGGATACGACTAGCTTAGTGAACTCTGTACATTGTTTGGTTCCGGCTGTACAGCCCGTGCAGCAGGGCAACTGGGTGACTGTGAGATGGCATAGGCGCGGAGCAAAACAGATTAGAACTTCAGACAGGTTCTCTCCACTCTGTGATGCACCCACTGAGAATCCTGTTGAAAGTGCCCTAGTTATTGACGATATTACATGGAATGTGAAAATAGAGACACCAGCCACCATAGTCACATGTTTGCCAGGATCCAGAGCGCCTGACATCAAAGCAAATTTAAAAGTGCTGGCTAATGCTAATCATAAATTCTCTACGATTATTATTCACGTCGACAATAATGATGTTTGACTTCGCCAGTCAGAGATCCCTAAAATTAACATTAAAGAGGTGTGTGAACTCTCAAGTACGATGTCAGACACTGTAATTTGCTTTGGCCCCCTTCTTCTTTGTTGGAGTGATGAGATACTTAGCAGACTGCCCTCACTCAGTGGCTGTCTGTCTAAGTGTTGTTCATAAAATAATACAGGGTTCATAGACGATTGGAAAAGTTTTTGGGGCAGACCTGACTTGTTGAAAAGAGATGGTATTGCTAGCTGTCTTACGTCACAGAAGTCATATAAATCCCAACACATAGAAACTCTTTCACCTAGATATCATCAGATGTGTCTGTTCCCTGAATTAGTAAATACAAAAACTCTCAAACCCATTTAAGGGTAAAAATGTAATTGACGTTCAACAAATAAAAAAACAGATATGATACAGATGAACAAATGATAAAGCTCGGTTTGCTAAATATTAGATCCCTTTCTACAAAATCACTCTTTGTAAATGATATGATTATAGATCATAACCTAGATGTGCTGTGTTTGACAGAAACCTGGCTAAAACCAGACGATTACATTACTTTAAATGAGTCCACCCCTCAAGGTTACTGTTATAAACACGAGCCTCGACTGAAAGGCAAAGGGGGAGGCATTGCTGTAATTTATAACAATATCTTCAGTATTACTCAGAGGTCTAGTTTAAAATATAATTCTTTTGAAGTGATGGTGCTTTATGTAACGTTATCTAGCGTACATGATAAATCCAGCTTGACATTTGTGCTGGCTACTGTATACAGGCCACCAGGGCTCCATATAGACTGCATAAATTAGGTCAGCTGGAACCGGGAACACATTCCATAACACCTGATGTACTCGCTACATCATAAGAAGAATGGTGTCTACGTTAATATTAATCTCTCTCTGTTTATCCTGATGTTTACCGTAGTCTGCCAGATCCAGGCCGTATCCAGATGACAGATGACAACAGCGCAGCCCTGAAATGTCAACTAAACTATACCCTGCGAAGGCCTCCTTCTCTTTCCCTATATATAGATAAAGCGCTATCAAAATGATACTAGTTCACATGGATCCATGTAAACGACTAAAAATTCTGCATTTTGCAGGCCAGACAAGTAATTTGGCGATGTCACTTTCTAAAAAAGACTAAGCGTTTGCGCACATACACGTTCAAACGTGCATACCTATAGACTAAACATGTAAATGAACAGCAAGAACACATTAAAAGTCTTTTGTTTTCCGTTAAAAAGGTGTAATTTAAGTGGCCCCTAAGTTAATAATTAACCATTTTTACAACAGAAGTGATTAAATCAAAAACTTACTTTAGCTCGATAATAACTTTTTCCTGGAGCTGCTGTAAAGCCAAAACAATCTCTGTCCATTAATATTCTAGCTAGCTATAAAATGATCCTTCGCATATAATAGATTTTTTCCTAAATGTTAAAATGTAATTTCCACCACTCTCAATTCCATGTGTAAGCTCTCCAGTTCTACTTGAACTGCTCCGAGCGGGATTTGAACCAGTGTTTCCGACATGGGAGGTGGGCGTACTAACAAGGATACTAAAGACTGAAGCCACTAGCGTCAGTCGCTAGTGCGCCTCTTGAGGCCAGGAGAGTGAGGTTTACCTGTACTGCTCTTACTAGCTAACCTCTATTACACTAGCACAGACTGCTATGACATGCTATTAAAATATTATTCAGAAGCAAAGACTATAGCCTACTGTCATTTTCTATAGAGCCCCAGTGCCTTTAGTGTATTGTATATACATTTACCTGACTCATATCAGACATGCAGCAGGATTTGGTGTCTTCTGCCTTCATCAGCTTCTATTCAACACTTCCAAGCCCAGTGAGACAAACAGTGAGAGCTCAAAAGCATCTCAATGAGATTTGAATTGAGTGAATGAGGAATGAAAAAGCCCCAGAAATTACTTTTCATTTTATCAGTGATTTTAAAAGTATGAATTAGCTCTATTGAACAAGAGCTTTCACACAGGGGAACTTTCTGAGGCGTGAGAGTTTTGCGAGATTACAAAACGGAGTTCATGAGGGACACAAATGGCTTCAGGCTATCAATATAATGAATTTAGGGACTTTAGCACCTCCTTTTGATGCACTTAAAGAAATCTTGGTTGAAGATAGCCAGTGAAATCTATATGTTTTAGGCTTCCCATTTATATGGGATGCAATATTCTACAACACTGCCAATTCTAAAATCTCTCCCTTAGTAACTTTCACATCTCAGGGTTCAGAATTAAACATTCAAGTCAGACCACATCAGAGGCCGTTGGGTTGTAGTCTCTATGTGAATTCAATGCCCAGCCTCACATTAAAAATGACACACACACACACACACACACACACACACACACACACACACACACACACACACACACACACTCCTGGCCTTGCAGAGTAAACAGGAGGAGGTCAATCAGGGATCGGATTGCCTCAGGCTGCAGTCAACCTCTCATGTTAACAACTTGGTATCATCTAACTGAGTTTGACTTCTGTCTTTTTGTGTGGCATATTACTAATGGATATAGGACGTAAAATTACCGCCTCCCATCTGGGACACTGGCAAGCAACAACAAAAGCTGGTGTCCCAACGTCCTCCACCAACCAGCTACCGGAGACACATAGAAGCTAATTAGCAGATCAACCCACAGCTCATCTATCATGTATAAGGGGAGGAAAGGTGAAGGAATGCTGAAAAGTAGGAAAATCCTGTGTTTGCAGTTTTCCACCCCAGTTTGAGCAGAGGCGCACAAGGAAGGAATTGTTGATGCTTTGTTATCAATGCACATCAAAATTACAGCCAATAGAAACAATAGGTTACAGTTACAATAGAAACTAGAGATTCAAAATATATTTGTACCACATTGGATAATGGCCAATATTGGCATTTTTTAAATGATTAGTATTGGTCAATATTGGACATATATATATGACTGATTTTGGATATTTAATTATACAATAACTATATATATATATTTGCCTATTTTGGCCTATTCGTACATTTAGATGATCTTTTCTTGCATCAAAAATTCACTCAAAGTTAGTATTCAATATGCTTTATTTGTTTTTTCCACAACAGCTACATCTCATTATATTGTCGGTAAAGCAGTGCATATTTACATTTATGAATAATCATTTGAAGCATATTGTATGTTCTATACACAGTGAAAATGGCATGTATTTGACCGAAATTCCAGAATCGCCAGCAAGCTATCTAGATAGCGCAGAGAATGTTTAAATGGTTGTCCATGAATGGGACGCTAAATAAGATTTTCCCAATAAATAGAGACAAGCTCATAATTACTTTAGAAATGCAAAGTAGGAAATTTCCGATAGCACATGAAGACAATCGAATGCAAGCTCACATTCAGATCTGCCTTCCTCCAATCGACAATTAATGTAGAGAACCAAGTCCCACCAAACATTTTTTCTTTTTATAATACATTTCATTCTGATGTATGAAAAGATCTGTTGTTACACATTGTGACTTTAATATCAGTGTATTTCTAATGGCAACATAGTTACACCCTTCGCTTTTTCATTTCAGAAGCCCAACATACGCCACTGTTGTGCCGAGTAGAAGAGCAGGGATTTATCTTCTTCATCCTGAAGTGACCTTTACTGCTCTGGAGGGGGATCTATTGATTGGCAGCAGCAAAACATTTGGCCAGTCCTCTGTAGTATTTTTCCACGGAGGCCAAAGTGCTAGAACAACAGCAGTGGTGGCTGATATTCATGGAGTCTGTTTTAATTGACATCTTACAAACACAACCTGACAGCTTTCTCACATGAGAGCAGAAGACAGCGGGTGTCCTCTCATCAGTCGCTTCCTCATGGCCTCGTCTGGCTGGTTTGATGCTGACTGAACGTGTGTGGGGGTATGTATGTGTGTGCGGGCCTACCCGAACGTGCTCTTTTAAAAATCTTAGTGTTGTTTTGATCTCGGCATGAGTGAAATGTAAGCATACATGGTACGGGGGCTGTTCTTCTTACATTGTGTCGTAACCAGACGTGACATGGTAAAACAACAAGCAATTTGCTTCCATGTAAACAATACAAAAAAGTCAAAATAAAATAAAAATGTACTGTACTTACTTTTTTTAATACATGTTTAGATTCGATTCATCATTTTGCTTTTTCCAAAAAAAAAAAAAAAAAAAAAAAAAATCTTAGATCAAATGTACTGTACAAACTTGCTCTTCTTCTGAAATGACTTTCCTTTTCTGCTGACATCACTTAGCATGTGCAGGATAATGTTAAAGTCGGCATGAAATGGACATTGTGATACACTCTAAAAATGCTGGGTTACAAAACAAACCAAGTTTGGGTTGAAAATGAACAAACCCAGTGGTTGGGTTAAATGTTTGCACAACCTACTGGGTAGTTTTACTTAACTATTGTTAAACAATTACTGTATTGCTTGCTTAAAATGAACCCAAAATATGTTGAAAATTAACATTTATTAATACAGTATGTTTAATAAATGAACATTTTAATGAATAATAATTAAACAATAAAATGTATTAAACTGCTTATTAATAAATATTCAACTTTTGGTTATTATTGTTGCCTCTAGTAATTATGTGTCTGATTTTTAATTTGCAACCTATTTTGGGTTCATTTTAAGCCAGCTATATAGTAATTTTTAATCAATAGTTGAGTTAAATAAAACTGCCCAGCATGTTGGGCAAACATTTAACCCAACCACTGGGTTAAAACAACCCAATTGCTGGGTTTGTCCATTTGTTGTTTTTAACCCAGCATTTTTTAGAGTGTTTTCTTCTCTATTGTAATGTACACCCGAGTGAAATGGCTTCTCAAACAAGAAAAAAATGCTGGGCGGGACTTGACTTCATCATTTATTTATTGGATCATTGAAGCCAAATAGCTACTTTTCATTGTCTAATCTATTTCCAGTGGAAAAAATATCAAGACATTATGGAGGATTTTCTGGATAAAGAAATCCAACAGGATGAAGAAAAGCAATTGTTAAATGCTACAATAATGCAATTTAAATGTTACACTTAATTTTTTTTCTCAATTTATAATGTGACACTTAAATTAAAATATAAATATAAATTAAAAAACTTAATAATTAAAAATTGTTAGCATCAGTTCTGGTAGGTCACGTCAGTCAAGCTAGCATCAGCTGACTCAGCTGACTCAGCTGACTCACGTCAACCTATAGGAATACGACGCCTATCACAGCATCCATATATAAGCCCCTCAGTATTATCAGCAGCTATTGCATTTCTCAGGAGCTAATTACCATCCTCCATCCCCAGCTCCTCCTCTCTTCAGTCAGGATTGGCCTTATGATTCCCCTGAATCAAACTAATTTCCTGAAATATGTGTTCTGTTTACCCTAAGGGGGTTATTGGTGCTCTCCCCGCTCTTATCCATGCTAGGCTGCATGGATACACAGGGAGTTCTTGCCCAGAACAGAACCATACCACCAATACAAACTCTATGCAATTATCAATCATATTTGACGATAGCGGTCCTGACAGAAGTTTGTTTATTTGTCAATTAAATTTTGTTTTGCATTATTATTTTTGAATTTAAAAAAAAAAAAAAATCAAGGAAACTATTATCAATTTAAGTACCTCCTCCATAAGTCCTGCTCTGAATATTACAAAAGTAAATGGGTTACAGTAGGTTATTCATCTCACTTTTAACTTTCAACTTCAAATATGTTTTGATGATCTTTGATTGTCACAATGCGCAGCAGTTTTGTGTTCAGTGTGGACAAACAAACTGCTTGTTGCTTGCACAGTGTTAGGCTAGTGTGTGCATGTTCATTATCAACAGCGTCAGGCACATTGGGATGCATCTGTCTGCTCTTATCTCGATACTGCCGGGGCAGCAGAGCTCGATGAACCCTTCTGTTCTGGAAACAGGCACTGCAGACACTCACACTCTGATTTCTGAACATCTGATGCTGGCAAGAGGACCACGGCCACCACATATCACAACACCCTCCCCCATAATGCCCTTATCAACTGGCATGACGGCCCATGGGCAAGAAGCTGGAGGCAATGTCAGTTTAATTAGTAGGCCACAGGAGCCCTTGGTGTACAGAGTATCACGCAGAGCCAAACAGGTCTGACTTCACAAGTGTCACCCAAATCTCTGAGGTGGATGTACTAAACGCCTTTAAAAAAAACCCCTCCCTATCTCCCTATCACATATCATTTCTCTTTCTCCCAAACTCTCTACTGCATGATTTGATTTGTAGGACGATCCTGGATTAACATCTAGTCCTGGAATAATCATAGACCTAACCCAACCCATGGACTGGAACTAAAAATCAACCCACTATGCTCTACCGTTCAAAAGTTTGGGATCACTACATTTTTTTATGATATATTAATAATTTAATTCAGAAAGGATATGAAATGATTCTGAAAATTCAGCTTTTTCATCATAGGAATAACATCTTAAAATATATTAAAATATACCACAGTTATTTTCATTTATAATAATATGTCACAATATTACCGTCAAATAAATACAGCCGTTTACATATTGTGTCTTTTGCGCGCTCAAATTCGTTATTTCAAATGTAGGTGCGCGGCAATAGAAGCGCCGTGCTCACAACACGCATGCAGTGTTTTCCAGGCGCATCGAGATGAACAATTCTCAACTTTTCAGAATGCCGCAAGCGCACCGCAGGTAATGTGACAAGAACCAACCGATCAGCGTCGGCCTTTCCGTATCAAAACATCGAAAGCTCAGCCGAACAACTGATCATGGCTGGACAGGGTGGTTTTTATATCTCATCTCCATAAATATATCTAGTAGTAAAGCTAATGCAAGGACTAGAAATCAATTTATATTTGCTGAAACTTCCTCGTCGTCGTGGAAAGTGCAGTTCATGGTTGCATAGCAACAACAGACGCGGCCACGCTTTCAACACGTTTTTAGACACGATATGTGAACGGCGCCTTAGTGAGCATAATATACTTCTTTTAAATATATATAAAAAATGTAGTGTTTATGAACAGTTACATATGCAATAATGTGCATAAAAATGGCAAAATACATATGGCAGCACAAACCTGTGTATACGTGTGTGTTGATCAATGTTTTGATTTCATTTGAGGAAAGCAATTGTGATGCTTACAATATAGCACACATGCTGTATGGATCAGTTTCAGACCACCTTTAGTTTAGCTCTTATAAAGAGATATTTCGCCCAAAAATGAAAATTCTGTCATCATTTACTAACCCCTGTGTCATTTCAAATCCACAAGACTTTCATCTTCAAAACACAAACGAAGATATTTTCATTAATGCTGAGAGTTTTCGGTCTATCCATTGAAACTCTATTGAACCAAAAACTCAAGCTTCAAAACATTCATAGAGATTGTAAAAGAAAATGCACATGAATCGAGTGGTTTAATCCAAGTCCTCTAAAAAGACACAATCACTATATGATGAATAGATTTAATTTAGGCATTTATTCACATATAAACACTGATCAGCGAATGTACATACAGCTCTCAAATATGGTAAACAGCAGCTTAACCGTTAAACAGCAGCTCAAGCAGCTAAACACTCTTCTTTTATGGGTTTTTTTTTTTCTGAAGAAAGAGTCATACAGATTTTGATGACAGAAATTTCATTTTTGGATGGAACTATCCCTTTAAGCCTAATAAGCCTAAGCCTAAACCACCCCCTATGATCAGACAGACATACTGTAAGTAGATGATAAGAATGTGGTTGACCTAACCTCAGATCTAAGCTTAACCCTATCCATAACTCTAATCTTATCTCGAAAATCTGATTGGTTGATACAAATGTTGTTCCAGGACCAACAAGGATGTCTTACTTGGGTAAATCATGTTAAACACTTTCTCATTCTCAGTCTTGCTCTAGTCGTTCACTCAAACACCTCCCACAAACTGAATTAATATCCAGTCTGCATGCTTATTTACCTCTTCTGATCTTCCTCTTACCGTCTTTTGCAATCCGACACTTGAAGTAGCAAGAATATAAGAGCAAATACTGCTTGATGTACAGTTATGTCCCTATGAGAGCTAGGGGGCGTATATACATGTGTTCACAGTTGTCAAGATAGTTGATCAATGCCCTTGCGCACATTTCTGTGTGTTCGAGGGTTTGGATATATTTAGTGTGAATTAGTGTGTAGGTGTGTATAAAATAACTCAACCTCACTTGGGATTCTAACCCTGGTATCAATCACACATCACTGTGCTGATCCCAAGACACAACAGTGAGGCCTCCATCATCATCATCTGTCTGTTGCTGAAGAAGAACAAGTGCAGGGGAAAAGCATGAGTCTAGGATGAAAGAGCAGCTGTGAGGATGATGGTTCCCAGGGATTGCACAAAATGAGTAAAGATTTTACTCACATTGTACTTCTTTCCCTCCTTCTACATGCTAAAATATCCAGACAGAACATACAGAGATGCTGAATAAAAGATTATTTTCTTTTCTACAGCCAGGGACACATATCTGTTTCCATCAGAAGTGAAATCTTTCCCAGTTGAAGGGAGATGGCGAAAAGATCTCAAGCAGCCAAGATCAAGAGGGGCTCTTGAGAAGGAATAGATGAATCTTGCACTGTCAAATAAAATAAAATTAATCAGTATTGTCTTGTTGTCCAGTATAAATATAAAAACATACTTAAACTATATATATTTACTTTAGAAGACATTATTTTAAACAATAAAAGTAATAATGTTAATCATTTAATACATTTTAAATTTTAAAAAATCTTAAACAATACATTTTAGATTTAAGTCAATATTATTTATAAAACACTTTAAAAATGACAGAGTAGATCAAAGTGCTGTACATTAAAATCCACCCAGTAAGAAAACTAATATACACCAGCATTCAAAAGTTTGGGTCTGTAATATATGTAACACTTTAGTTTAGGGTTCAATTCTCACTATTAACTAGTTAGTAGTATATTAGTAGCATGTATATTATATTGGCTGTTTATTAGTATGCATAAAGCACATATGAATGCCTTCTGCATGCCTCTATTTCACATAATCTTTCAGAAATTATTCTAATAAGCATTAAATTGCATTAAAAAAGAGAAACAATTGAGAATATCAGAGATTGACTGGATCATAAAAAGTGGGAATTTACAAACCAGAATAGATCCCAGTGGTTGGAAGGCCACATTTTTTCTTGCACAGATAAATCATACCAGAATGCATTAATTAGTACAGATAAACAGGGTCAATTTTTGATTTTATTAAAAAAAATAAAATACAAATCATAATTAATTTGATGCCTAAAAAAGCTCTCTGTCATGTACAACAGGCCACTGGACCGAGCTCTCTAGATAAAACAAAAGCAGATCTTTTTAGTTCCAGCCTTGCTCTCATTCACTCAAAGCAGTGATGAAGCGAAGGGCATCATTATGAATTCTCCATTGACTAACAGCTGCTGAGAGGCTCCTTCACATACAATAAATCAAGCCCTTAATGTCATTCTTCACAGAGCGCCGCACCAGTGCTCTTCTCTCCTGAAATAATCATTCACATGTTAATATGCATATGTATAGCTCAATGATGCTACGGTCACTCATGACCTTCATGCAAGCAGCAAACAGCTTCTGTTTCCTCTGTGTTTTTCCCCACCTCATTACACGTTTACATCTATTCATCTCTGAACTCACAAGCATATTAGGTGAAACTTTACCGCAGTCTTTGCACAAAACAGCAACTTCTTCTATATATAAATATATAAGGCAGACAGGGTCAACCTTAATTACAGAGAGTGCAAGTTTTATGCGGCTAGTATTAATAAGTGCTTGCTTGCTCATATCCAGCCTAACCTCAAGCAACACATTTTTAATTGATGCAGTGGGACCGTGTCGACACAGCACTCATGCTGCCTGAGAGAGTGTGAAATAAAAGACTCTTTCTTTGGGAGAAATCCATATCTTAGCACATCAACAACCTCACTGTGGCTACATAAGCATTGGTGTACATTTAAAAGGGATAGTTTACCAAAAATTACAATTTTGTCATTGTTTACACACCCTCATGTCATTTCAAACTTGTATGACTTTCTTCAGAAGATATTCTGGAAGATGTTTTTGTCCATACGATGAAAGCAACTGTACACTACAGTTCAAAAGTTTGGGGCCAGTAAGATTTTCTAATGTTTTTGAAAAAAGTCTCATGCTCACCAAGGCTGCATTTATTTGACCAAAAATGCAGTAAAACAGTAATATTCTGAAATATTATTACAATATAAATGTTTTCCATTTTAATATATTTTAAAGGGATAGTTTACCCAAAAATGGAAATTCTGTCATCATTTACTCACCCTCAAGTGGTTCCAAATTTCTTTGTTCTGCTGAACACAAAAGAAGGTATTTTGAAGAAAGTTTGTAACCGGGCTGCTTTGGGGCACCATTGACTTCCATAGTAGGAAAAAAAATACTATGGAAATCAATGGTGCCCCAGAACTGTTAAAAAAAAAAAAAAATTGTACTGACCCCAAACTTTTGAATGGTAATGTATGTACAGACAAATGCTAAAACATGTTTCAAAATGTCTTCTTTTTATGTTCCACAGAAGAAAGAAATGCTTACAGGACTAGAACAACATGAGGGTGAGTAAAGAAACAGAGTAAGATTTTTATTTTTGGTTGAACTATTCCTTACCATCATGCATGTCTTTTCACCCAAGCCTGTTGAACAGATAACAAAACCCCTGTAAACAGCAAAACATGTCAAAATGATCAGAGATGTGTTGCACATTAACCACATCTCAAACGGCTTGTTCTATTTTCATCCTGTTGTGATTTGACTGCGTCTTGTACGAGCGGTACTATCTTTCCGAGGCAAATGTCAGTTACAGCGACAGGAGGGTCAGCAGGGACAACAAGGATCTAAGAACTCATTTGTTTCCAGAGCACCGGGTTCTCCATTTCAGGCCTTTGGGGAATGTCGGAGGCACCTTGAAGCATCGGCAGAACAGATGTCCCTGCACACAAGCAGCTGAGGACATAAAAACATAACGCGACTGACGTGTGGCAGAATGTACTCCTGAAGGGGGTCTGCCATTGGGACACGAGTCAAACACACCCCTCCCTGTCAGACCACTCATTAAACTTTCATTTAAGAGATCGGAGCAGATGTTCTGGCGGTATCTTTTGAATTTCTTGACATTTGTAATGACATTACAGCACTGCTCTTATATAAATGTCTCTGACAGACCTAATAGTAACTTACATTCTAGCTCTGACATCATAGTGGGTTACAGCAGGGCACGGGGAGTGCTGCAGCCTCCTCAGCGTGACGGATGATAAATCCATCCACTTGTCCAACAGAAAGCACTCCTGCTACCCCAAGAGGAGCACATCCATTAAGATATCAGAGCCAAACTAGCCCACAAACACTCATCCATCATAAACGAGCAGAGCCCGCGGCCAGACGTGTCTGAGAGCGGTTAAGAGAGCTGAAGTGCCCCAGTACTGACTCAATCACTGCCAGGGAACCCAGCTGTCATCAGTGACCTCTGGGTGTCTGACTGGACGACCCTTACGGTGATAGAGAAATCACTTGCTGCACGGAGGAACGTGGGACAATCCGACCTGGGACTACTGCAAATACAGGAAAATACTCCATGAGCAGGCGAAAAATTGATTTCTGCTCAATTTACTTAGGCTAATTAAAATGAGGTAATGCAACACAATTCTTGATTTTTATCATGTGCAATAAATTTGAAATAATAAATTACAAATACTTGCACTGGGACTACATTAAGAGGAATTGAGTCAATACCAAATAATAGCTTACAGTACCACTGTGGAAGTGTTGTGGGAACGTTTTGTTTCACTTACATTGTTTCCATTTGTAATCTGTTTCAATTGTGGCTTTTCTTTTTTCTTTTCTTTTTTTTTTTGAACTGATTTTGATAAGTGTTTTGATAAGTCCCCATGCTAATTCCAAATTCCATTCCAGCCCACTTAAGAACAACAAGTTTTTACCTCTATAAGCAAATCTGACTGAAAATGATGCTGTTCAAATATCCAGTTAATTCCAATATGACATTTTAGTGATGAGAAGATCGGATCGTTTGTGACCCTGGACCACAAAACCAGTCACAAGTCGCACGGGTATATTTGTAGCAATAGCCAACAAAAGATTGTATGCCAAAAATCATTAGGATATTAAGTAAAGATCATGTTCCATGAAGATATTTTATAAATTTCCTACCGTAAGAAATTATATGGATAGTGGATATGCATTGCTAAGGACTTCATTTGGACAACTTTAAAGGCGATTTTATCAATATTTTGATTTTTTTGCACCCTCAGATTATATATTTTCAAATAGTTGTATCTCGGCCAAATATTGTCCTTTTCTAACAAACCATACATCAATGGAAAGATGATCAATGATGTATAAATGGACCCTTATGACTGGTTTTGTCCAGGTTCACATTTTATTGACTCTCGCATTCAATGTCATTCAACAAAATTAACGCATGTTTAGTGATTTTGTTCATTTGAGCCGAATTAAAATGTTACAGTATATTCAATAGCGAAATCCTCAGAACACATCCGCCTATGCAATCTTTGATAATATTTTGAATTAGGAAATCATTATAATGCAGCCAAAGATAAATGATGAGAAACATAATTGATTTACTCCTAAATTTTCATTCATTTGCCATGTGGCGAACGCAGTGAACCAACTGTTCATGAAAACCCCATCACTAGAATATTCTGTAAAGCTTGTCTCAGTTAGCAACCGTAACTATGATGGGTGGAGCTTAGCATCAGTTGTGATGTAGACTTGTTCTTATTCTCTGCACTTCTAGATAACATTACACACTTTAAAAGGCTGTTTCTTTTTTCTTTTTTTTGTCAAAATAGAAGCTTAGCATGCTAACCAATAGTTAACTGAAAATGATTCAGTTGAGCTTTGAATTTGACATCTGAAATTTACTCAGTTCAGTTCTGTTTCCCCTACACAAGGTGTCTGAATAGAGTTGATAGTTAAGTTTAATGTTAAAGCCACAATTAAATTAAAGTGCAGTCCAAGAATTCGTTTTTGAGTACCTATGACATAGACACTAATACCTGGCAACATTACTGAGAGAAACTTATGTGCTTGGAACAAAATACTTGAAATTCAGTGTGAAGTGTAGGAGGCCATGCTAATTTTGCATGTAGCTGTTTAAAGATATAAAGCTCCACTAAATTTAGAAAAACCATCCACAATCAAGCCAACCGACAATCACTGTGCAGGAACATACTCCTCCTCTGCCTATGCTAGGCTCATATGCTCTAATTACCATGAAGCTATTCACAACCACACGGTAAAGACAAACCTCCATGGCTGCAATTGAAATTAGACATTATTCACTGAAATCACAACCAACGTAATTATGACCGCACAAGCCGTGTCATTTCTGAGATGATGATTGAAAGCTGTTGCCTCGATTACACCAACAGACTGACAGATGAAATCCATGCCAGACAGTCCACTTAAAAAGTAGAGGAGTGTTTTGCATGCATATGACTAAGTTTATGTGTGGGAACGTTGCCGTCAGAGCCTGAGAGTAAAAGCTAAGTTTTTAATCTTTCCATCAACTCTGTATCAATCAGACTCACCAGCATTCTGAGTCAGCGGCGAAGCTTGCGGCTCTCATATCTTTCGCTCCGCAGCGCCGATGAAAAGGGCCGCAAGACTCAGCAATCACCTGAGCCCCAGAGACCTGTCAGCATCCGTCAGACCCTTGACCTGCTGTGGAAACAAAGGCCTGTGTGGGAGGCCGTCACTCTCCAAAGAGTCTGCAATCAGGAAAAACATAGCTCTTTCAAACCCCGCACCATTGGTCGCATAAGACTGTTGATGGCATTATAGTAATTGCATGTTTTTTAGATCACGTTATTTCAGTTGTTGGTGGGACCCCGCTGTCCTGACATACTGAAGGCACACATGGCACTGACTTAAGAGTGGATTAATGGCACGGCATCAAAAAGTGATTGCCAGGCTGAAAAAAATGCCTCTGAGCCTAAGAGAATAATGAGAGAACAGGATTTTCAATGCCAGGCTTAAATGAACAATAAGTGACACAAACTACTGTGGTGGTACTATGGCACAGCGATGGTACCAGATGGTAAGACTTTGAGACCCTGTATAGTGGGGTGTAAAAGTCTGAGATCACACTGAAAATAGGTTTCAACATCTAATTTAAATCTGCTTTACATTTTTGAAAATTTTTGAAACAAAGAATCATTATTACATAAAATGCACTATTTCTAGGTGACTCATCAAATATTGCTTTGGTTCTGTGTGACTGTGCGGATGATTATGTTTGTCCTACTGCTCATAAAACATTACTAATATAATTAAATACTAATATAATATAATATAAGACGAGATATAACCAGTTTAGATGGAAAGGATCTCAAACTGACTAGCTGAAGACGTTACTGTAGCTATAAACACTGTACTTTCTTGAAAATAAATTCCAGCACAGCGCTACAACCATAATGAACAGATCTTGCTTTACATTGAACTCTGTCAGAGAGCTACATATGGCAATTTATCTATTCAATAAAATACCTTAACTACTGACTAAACGCCATCTCCGCGTTGCTTTTACAACATTTCAAATCCCTCAGTCCTCACCATCTCCAAAAAGCCAAGCCAATGTTGATTCCCATTTTAATACGAGATCTGTCGCGTTTCTTAGATCTGTTTGGCATTTTTTTTTTTTCGAGATTTAGCTGCTCCCTGTCAACCTTTCTCGCTTAATATGACAACTAACATGCGTCAAAGTAGCCAGAGCAACCTTTTTTCTATTTATGGATATGACAACAGCAAAAATGGGGCAATACTGAATACTACAATGGGGGGGGGGGGGGGGGGGGGAAATCAGTTAATCATGCTAAAGGGTTAGTTCGCCCAAAAATGAAAATAATGTCATTTATTACTCACCCTCATGTCATTCTACAGCCACTGAAAGCCATTGAAACTCAAGATCAATAAAGGTACTAAAAACATATTTGAAACAGTTCATGTGAGTACAGTGGCTCTATCTTCAGTAGATCGGAGCTCCAAAGTCACGTGATTTCAGCAGCTTAGCTGTTTGATAAGAGATCCGAATCACTAATTCGAAACAAAAGATTCATAAATCTCAGAAGCTTCATGAAGCAGTGTTTTGAAATCAGTCCATATAGATATTGTTAAAAAAGTCATTATTTTGTTTTTTTGGTACACAAAAAGTATTCTCGTCGCTTTATAATATTTTTTTAGTACCTTTATGGACCCTGAGTTTGAATTGCTTTGCTCTCAATGGAGGCCTTTACTGAGCCATCGGATTTTATCAACAATATCTTAATTTGTGTTCTGAAGATGAACGAAGGTCTTACGGGTGTGGAACGACATGAGGGTGAGTCATTAATGACAGAATTTAAATTTTTGGGTGAACTAACCCTTTAATGTTTCAATAAAAGTTTTCACTTAAAATCTTATGCTGATCATAATATACAAATTATTAAAATGTTTGGAGTCAGTTATGCGCAAGAAACATTTTTTTATTATTATCAGTGTTAAAAACACTTGTGCTGCTATTTTTATAAAAACAGATTTGTCAGGATTCTTTGATACAGAACAGCATTTATTTGAAATAGAAACCTTTTGTAATATTACACAGTAAATGTTTTTACTGCCACTTCTGATCAATTGAATTCGTCCTTGCTGAATAGAAGTATTAATTTCTTTCAAATAAAAGATTAAATCTTATTGACCCCAAACTTTTGGAGGTGTAATTTGTAATAAAAAAAATTCTATTTTAAAAAAATTCTATATCTAGTAGGGTTTGAAAATAAGGTTGTAAATGACTACCATATTATATTTCATGGTATATAAATGGTAGTGGAAGGTACTTCAAATGCAAGTTCCAAAAATACACAATCCCTCTAAGAGAATGCACTATACGATGCTTTTAAACCTGATGATGCACTTCAGTTAACTAACTGAATAGAGCATGCTTTGCCATCTGCCTGTCTGTTTTGTTGCTCAAAACTGATTTTCTTTTTAAAATTTCTCTGAAGGAAGAAAGATGCACATCTAAGTGATATTGCAAAGACTTTCAAGGACATACATGTCTTGGAAGGACATTTGGCCCAGCAATTAAGATGCCATACTGCAGGAAATAAAATAAATCAAAAACTAATTCAAAAAGTGTTTGTTGCAGACTGCATAGTGTTCCAGTTTCCATGACAGCTGGTGAAATGTTCTCAGCTTACAGGCTAAATGTAAGAGGATGAAGGGAGGGGAGGAAGAAGGAAACGTGAAAATCGCAGTCCAATCTTGACAAATAAATTAGCTTTAAAATGTATGAGGTGAGAGAGTGGAGATGTCGAGAATAGATGCGAGCATTCTCTACGTTTGCTCCTCTTCAATTTGCCAATTTCATCTTGGAGATCAATTATAGCCTCCAAAAGTCACTGAAAAAAAAAAAAAATAACAAGTATAAAAGCCTACACAGTATAGTCTTTGAAGCACCCTCTCCATGTTCCTCCGGATTCAAACGTCTGTGTTCTTCTTCCCAGGCATATCCCGCTGCAGGAGAAATTATGTCTGCAGAAATATAACAGTTTATCACCAGCGCAGGATGAAAGGACGGCTGCGTGTCAGAGAAAAAAACAAAACAGAAAAGTAATCACTGCATGCGACAAAGAGGCCTGTGTTTCAGTCAAGGACATGATAGATGAAATGTAAAAACTTTTGTTAAAAATAGAGTGACACCCATTGTGGTATCAAGAAACCTCCATAAAGTAGTTTGGGAAGTATAATAATTTTCCACTCAAATACACTTTGGAAATACTTTTTTAATTAACTGAACTTGGGCGCCAACCAGCACAGCTAAATTTAAATGTGAATTATGTGATCTAAATCCACTAATATTCAGATTTATGTCCTGGTTCATAATGGTAAAGGCGTAAAAATTATCTAAAAAGTGGGTGGACACATTATAAACCTTATCTGTTTGGCTTATGAATATTAATTAGATGACATAAAATTTATCCATCTTATTTGCTGAAAGGCAGTTAAGTTGGCGCTTACTATATTAGGATTAGATCTTACTACTTGCACGTATGTTGCAGTCTTTGTCTGATGCAACCAGTTGGCAGAACGCAGAAACTTCTGTTTGGTCTTACAGTTGTTGTTTTTTTCCTTTGCAACACTGCAAAACAGTTGTTTAAATATAATGATTACTCCCCCAAAAATGGGGAGGACGAAATTTCTGAAAGTGGTGGACAGTTATAATGATTGCTACATCTCTGCATAATAGTGAGTAATCAGAACAACAATTTAGCCCTGATTAAAACAAAATGCATCTATAGAACATTTGCTGATGGCACTTTGAGAGCTTAATACTAGCATGATAATGATGTGGGAAAGTGATGTTTTATTCTAATACACAGCTGTAACTTTGACAAGAAGATCAGCTTTACAATAGCTTACTTTTGTTTTGGAATATAAATGTATCTGCTGCTGTGTTCACCTAAGTGTAATGCAATGTCTTCAGCATGATAGCAAATGAGCATGCTAAGGAAAACAATGACTACTGTATAACACCCGCTTATCAGAAGTAAACACAAACAATATTAGCTGAATGCTTGACTCAATGCCACAGGAAGTATCTAAAATTTGTTTCAATACACTGAGCCAGATCAATGGGCCAATCAGAAGATACAAAGCTCAAGGGAGGCAAAGCACACATAACACACAAGTTTAAGGTTTTAGATTTTTTCTATTGACTCATATATTTTTTAAATGATTGAAGTGTTGATGTAATGAACGGTAAATAATAAATGACAAAAGATAAATCAAATGAAATGTCAAACTCTTAACTGAAAGGGAAAAAAATACAATATAAATCAACCTTAATCAAGTTCTTGTTTGAAATTAGTTTAGTCCTTGTACAAAAGTTCTTAAGTTATTTTTCTAAATTAAATTTTACATATAACAGTTTTACTAGAAGGGTAAATGTGCCAAAAATATTTTTTCTATGGACTGCAAATTAACTAATTGAGTCTGGGTTACATGTAGCTACTAGATTGTTAAAAACACCAACTTCAAGCTAGAATGTCCGAAGTTAACCATTTGAAGAACAACAACCAAAGTTTTGACAAGCAGGACAAATACACATTATTTTATGGGTTTGAAAGAAGTTTGTTATGCTCACCATTTGAAAAGTACAGTAAATTGAAAAAGTTAATTGTAATTTATTTCTATGATGTCGAAGCTGAATTTTCAGCATCATTACTTCATCTACTTGATTACAATCATTACTAGTCTTCAGTGTCACAAGATCCTTCAGAAATCATTCTACTATATATGCTGATTTGATGCTCAAACACATTTCTTATTATAGTTAATGTTGAAAACATTTGTGCTGTTTAATAATTTTGTGGAAACACATTTTTTAGGATGTCTCACAAGCAAAAATGTATGATCTTTGCCTTAATGTAAACAGGAAGTTAAAGGGTTAGTTCACCCAAAAATGAAAATTCTGTCAAAAAAAAAAAAAAAAAATGTAAAAAAGTATTCACGTCCTTTCATAACATTGAGGTTGAACCACTATAGTTACATGAACTGTTTTAAATATGTCTTTAATAGCTTTCCGGGCATTGAAAATTTGTGTTAATTTGTGTTCTGAAGATGAACAAAGGTCTTACGGGTGTGGAACAACATGAGGGTGAGGAGTAAATGACAGAGTTTTCATTTTTGGGTGAACTAACCCTTTAATTGTGATTTTTTAAAATTTATTTTCACAAATTGTCTTTATATCTCACATGTGACTTTAGATCTTACAATTGCGACTTTATATTTTAATTTTTTATTTTTTACTTTGAGATGGAAACAGCCTTCCATACAGATATGAGACTTGTAGAAGTTCCTGGAAAAACATTTCAATATCTTCCCCACCCCCAAGCCCAAATTTATATTTCACACCCCCAATCTTTAATGCTCAAGGCTTTGTTCTCAACGATCTGTCCGCTTTGGTTTTCTAGCTTTCTTTAATCACATCTGAACCATGAAGAATCTTTAAAAGAGAGTTCAAGTAAATCCACCCAGAGAAGACCTCAGCCCACCACCAAACACCAATTCGGCACATGAGAGAAGTCTTTTTCCTTTCAAAGATTTTATAGATTTGCTGTGGGTAAATCATAGCATAAGTTTCTATGGCCTCTGAAATTACAGAGTCCCACAGTGTGCACTATACATCAGTCTCAAGAGATTTGGAGGAAGTGTGTGCAGCGTTCACACACTCACAAGTACCCGCCACTGAAAGATTAAACAGTGGATTGCAGGCAGTAATCATATTATAATGAGATGAATGGCTACAATTTCTTTTCAATCAATTTCAATGCAGTGCCAGTTTGATTCAGTTGAAGGGGTGCATCTGTGCCCCACATAAGTGAATTTATCCATATGTACTACTGTCAATTCAAACTAAGGAAGGTTATCTTATGGCCTTAAGAAGTAAAAAGGAATCAGATATCGACAATACCAAAAATGACTACAGGCATGTTTGGCTAACCCTATCATAGTACTATACGCACAAATCTGTCTTCATGCGTGCAGACTGCTCATGACCTCATAATTCAACATGTAGCTCACCTTCACAAGGGGATGCCACGGACAACAGCAGGAGACTTGTTTTATCTAATTATAACTTTGCTTTAGCCTATATGCTTTGCCACTGACGCTACTTGTCTGACGGGCTAACAAGATCAAATTGAGGTGCTGACCACAAGGTCAGCTGTTAATGCACTGATCTGAACACTGTTAATTTACTAGAGATACCTAATGTGCTGTTGGAAGACATTCTGTATACATTAAACACAGATTCAACACTAAAACGTGCATTAAAGCTGCTAGTAAACCACTATAGAGATCCAAATCCTTTTACATATTTGCTCTCATACATATAACAATTACACACCAATGTATTCAATAAAAAAAAATGGTGTAAAATTTAGGGTTAAAAAATTGGTTGCCAGAACTAACAACATTTTAGGGTTTACAGACTGAACTTTACATTAAAAACATATATTTCATATTATATAATTTTAAATTTGATAGAACGTTAAAATACCGACCTACTGAAGTACTAATATCTGTTTTGTGCCATTATAATACTATGACAACCACCATAAAACACAGCCCTGATGTGATGAAAACAGATGAAAGCCACATGATGGATCAAACTTCGTCACTGTCACAATCTGTGTGTTTAGTTTCATTTTCATGGACTTTTATTTTGTTTCTCGTCAGTCACATGTTTCCCTTTGTTCTATTTTCCCACCACTATCTGTTACCATGGACATTCATTAACGATCACACCTGTTTGTATTCGGTTCATCATTAGCCTGTGTAAGTTCCTCTTAAGTTGTCCTCTATCATTGTTTGATAATGTTTGTGTGTGCATGTTACACATGCTGTTACGTTGCCTTTGCTATCTTGGATTATACTATTTACTTTCTTTATTAAACTGAACTTTGATTATTATCTATCTTCTTCTTCCTTAGACCTAATATGTTACAATCACAAGTAGCTTTTGCCCATGGTAAATACTAATATATGGGTCAATGACGTGACGGGTCTTTTTTTTTTTTGTCCAAAGGCCTTAATAAAAATACAAAACAAAGATATGACATCCAAAGTATGTAAGGTAGTACAACTAGATCTCTTTATTGAATCCAAAAGGTTTTAATTATATTTTGCTACATATAAAGGTGGTTTGAAGATTTTGAAGTGTAAAAAGGTCATTCAAAAGGTCATAACCGACCAAAGGCCAAAAGAGCCATTTCATTTGTGATTAAAATATATCTTAAAATGTAATAAATGTATATATATATATGTATAACAACATATATCAACATAGTGCAAAATGGTATTAAAATTATGTGTAGAAGTCGTTGCTTTGTTATGAGAAAGAATGTCCAGAAAAGCTCATACGCATGTCCCGAAACATCAGGTCATTTGGTACAACCGCTATAAAACATGGAAAATGTTTAAAACGTGTGCTAAATATAAAATGTTTGATTGTCTTTTTGCTAGCTAGCTAGTTATCAGCCTGTTAGCATTGTTTGAAAATATCATCATTCGGTAGAATCTAAATTTTTGTTAAACCGAATGACTTTTTTGGTGACAAATTTTCTCTATCTTGTAAATGACAAAAGCAGTGTTAAAACTTCAAAATTAATTTTATCTCCATTATGTCTTTTTTTTACCCATAGAAGGTGCACATAGTATCATGCATATAAACACAAAGCACCATCATTACATCACCATTACAGTTTTTCACTGTATAGACCATTGTACCAAAAATACCATTGTATTTTTACAGTTTTTTACCACTGAAATTATGTTTTTCACTGTGTATATTTTATAATATATCTCACACATTGCAGCACACATTACAGCTGCTGATAAAGCTGTGTTGGGTAGAGTGTATCTAAAGGACGGTCAGACAAGCAGACAGCATGTGTGCATGTGGATGAGCCAGATGAAGATAAAGAGGCTTTAGAAACAAACAGCTCAGGGAGGGAAGCACACAAAGCAGGCATCAATATCAATGACGGGATCCTGAGGTGAGTTCAGCGCTGAGGAGAAATACAAGCGTGAATAGTAATGTGCTCCTGCTGCAAATTTATAACCGCATACACCTAATGCAGCGCGAACTGAATCTTGCGAACTGGACCTTTAGAGAAAAATTATTACTGTTTTAGCCAATTCACATGGCTCTAACACCCAAATGCAATCACACTGCACTGAAAAAAGACCATCTTGAGAAATGTACACACAGTGATCTGCAGTGACATCCGCTGCGCCAACTGTGTAACACTCACAGGAAAAATTGTCATATAAAGTCGTTATTTTTGTTTTGTTTTTGAGCACAAAAAGTATTCTCCTCACCTCATAACATTAAGTTTGAACCACTTTAGTCACACTGACTGTTTTAACGATGTCTTTACTACTTTTCTGGACCTTGAATGTGGTAATTTCATTGCTTTCTATAGGAGATAAAAAAAAATAAATAAAAAAAAAACCCTTGGATTTTATCAAAAATATCTTAATTTGTGCTTCGAAGATGAACGAAGGACTTTCGGGTTTGGAACAACGCACGGTTGAGTATTTAATGACAGAAATGTCATTTTTGGGTGAACTAACCCTTTAAGGGAAAAATAGTAAAGTACTAGAATATTGTAAAGAAATCGATTTGAACTATTTGCAAATAAAATATACTTTTTAACAATCGTATGCCTAATATGCGATAAATGGCTCCATTAATGTTTATTGTTTCCAATTACATGAATCATGCAACATATGTTTTCATTTAAAACTGCTAAATTTCACAAAAGTCCAGCATTTATCCCTGGATATTAACAATTCTATCTTAAAACAGTTGCTGCTTCCATCTTATTACTCTGCCCTCTTTCACTGTTAAAACTGAAGCTATAACTGAAGTTCGGCTTATGTGAAGAGAAAAGTTTTTGATTTGATTGGCCATCCCAATCATTATGATACTGAAGAGCACTGACATTTTTAGACCAGCCTAAAAAATGTACTCTTTTAACTTTTTGTCATTCTATCAACAAACAAGAGCGATGCATATAATGTGTCTATGGTGGTTGAGGCCCTACATTAGCATCCAATGTTTGGACAGGTTAGTATTGTTCATAAAGTGCAGCATGACAAAAAGGAAGGCTTAAGCAACTCTGGATTGCTTTTTATGCATAAAGACATCATGCATGGCTGAAATTCTTATATAAATGCAACTGGTTTTTTTTTTTTTTTTTTTTTGGCATCGGCTTCACCTCACATCCCACAAATTACCTCCATCTCAAATCTCCTCCATCCACAGGCCACTGTGTGCAATTGTATCTCTCTCTCTCTTCCATTGTCTCTTGCACTAGAGTCAGCGCTATACACAGCTCAGGTTTTCCCTTCATTATTCCTCTGTCTCTAATTTACCAGAGAAGCTACAGACAGTCTGATTTATACATAGTCTAGACTGAGCATTACACATAGCTGTATTGATTTCCATCTTTATGCAAATGCCTTCAGGCCCATATAAATGTTCCTGTACTGTTTGTCAAACAGGCGCCAACCTCCTCCAGTGAATCTGATGTCGTTTACTTCAAAAGATAAGTCTCTCTATGTACACACACACACACACACACACACACAAAGGCATTTAACTTTGACAATCAAGGGTAATGTATAGAAGTAGAACAACTGTGATGCACAAGAGAGATGTCGTTCCTGTGAAATACACCCATCAAGGTGCAGCAGTGAGCTCTTTATTGAAGGCAATTAAGGCAGGGCACTGGCCAATTGTATGTGTCCCCTGCCATTAGACTAGCCCGCTTTCTGCAGATTCGAACAGATGGGCCGCATTAACCCTGCATGGTTGGCAGTCACTGTCCATAACATCATTTTAAAAAGGTCATGAGATCAAGGGCAATTTTGAGACTAAAACATTACTGGGCCAATGTGGTTTAATTGTTGGGGACAGTTCCCCACCTGGCCAGCTGTCTGCTGCACTGCTTTGTTACAGCTTGACAATCTCTGTAGCTGAATCTTCATTCAGTCATTGTCATTCTGTGGGCACAGGACATTAATTAGTCAGCGTTTGTCAGAATATTGGCACTAATAATGCATTTTTAATAAAGAAATAAAGGATTCAGCAAAGATATAACTTAGCCAAGCTTTAATCAAATTCCTAAAAGAAAAATCAGTTTTCCCTCCTTGTGTCGTGGCCCCAAAAAGTATTTGGACGTAAGCCGTAATGTATATACACACACATACATACACAAATATATATATATATATATATATATATATATATATATATATATACACATATATATTATACACACACATGCACAAACATTATGGCATATATATATATATATATATATATATATATATATATATATATTTATATACTATGTGTGTGTATACACTGTTTCGTGTGAAAAAAATATTATTATACAATTTAATATTTTTTATATTAACAGTTTATATGGTTATAATTATACATGATAAATTATGTATATACAAAAATATAAAAAATAAATAGTATTACATTTATCAAGCAATGTATATATACTGTATATCTATCTATCTATCTATATATATTACATACAATATAGTTGAGAAGTAGGAATATTTAGACACCGGAAACGAACAACTGTTTAGGTAAATATGGCTAAGAAAAGTGAAAATAGTTCTGAGAAAAAGCCTAAGGTATAATTTTATCTAATGCAAATACATTCATACATTTTAAGTGTGGTTTCAGTGTCCAAATTTGTTTGGGGCCACTGTGTGTGACTGATATTCTATAACTATCTTAAATCAAACTGTTCACCACACACACAATCTCTTCATATATATTGTTTTCTAGAGAAGTGTATGTGTGTGTTTTAACCAGAGAAGAATGAGCATATAAAATTACTCTGTTGAAAATTGAGCTGGGGCACTAGCTCTGTGTGATGGCATTTGGGATATCTGCTTCGTCCATAAGCATTATAGGGAAGAGAGGGCAACAAGCTTAATCAAAGATTTCATTGTCTCTTTGCACACCACACGGCTCATGTCTGACAAATCCAATTACACGATACACCCACCCACTCTCAGAGAACTGGGCATCTGCTCGCAGCCCCCCAATCACCCTTTCTGCCTCCTGGGATTTCGTCAAAACACATCAGACTCTCCTCCTCCTCGACCCAACCTTCGGCGTACAGACAGTGAGGTGACGCGAAGGAACACTGCAGGTTTGATGAGGTGATGAGAGCTATAGGAAAAGTGTGTGAACGGCCAGTGAATGCATCACAGATGCTGGCAGCTCTCATGCCAGTTTTGTGATCTGAAAAAAAACAAACAAAAAAAAAAAAAAGAGATCACCAGTGCAAAGTGTTTAGGTGCATAGACTTGGTGGTTGTGATGTGCACCTTTTTTCTTTTACTGTTGGTCCAGAGATCAGGTCTGTAGATATTTGTTCATTTACAAATCTGATTTAGTCAAATCTGAAATGTAAATAACAATATTAGAATATCAAAATTATTTGAACAACAACTTATCAACAAATAATCACACTGTGTTTGTTGATATAAAACAGTGTAAAATTATTTGAACCACTGTTATTGACCAACCCAAGTACTCAAAAAATTAACTTGAGGCATATTTCATTTTACAGTTTCACTCAATAATTACCATCTAAGTGTAATTCATTGGCCACATACTGTCACAGAGACACAACCAACACCCACCAACACCCAAGCATCGTCACCGCTCACTCGTTCACTCTCCCCTGAATACTAATCACCTCATCATCACGGACACTATATATAGACTCATGTTTCCCTCAGTTCATTGTCTGGTCTCGTCAAACATACCTGGACTCCTTACCTGCTATTTACCTGTGTTCCTGTTGTTATCTCCTCGTGTCCTGTTCTTCGTGTTCTCCCACCGTTCCTGCAAAGACATTCCAAGTTTACTCTCCAGCTAAGTGTCTGTTTGATTGTGCTTGCATCTCTACTCACCGTATCATCTGCTGTTACCTTTGTTCGTGTCTCTGTCAAAAAAACATCTGACATCTTCCCTCTCTGTCTCCGTCTGAGTCTGACACATACACACTGCAGCTAAATTCGGTTGTCAGTTCACCTTTTAGTGCTTAATCACGTTTTGTTCACACACAGTTCAATAAAATACGGGAGTGACAACCGCATTCTACAACCGAATTAACAGAAATGATCATTTACAGAAGTTCTATGCAGTGTGTACAGAACCGAACTGAACAACTAGTTGCTGATGACGTTCATCGGAGATGCGTCTCTCTTCTGTATGTGTGGTGAATCACAGGGAAAGCACAAGCCTTGACTCGTTCGAGTTGCCAGATCTTGCTAGAAAAATCAACGAACAAGAATAAGCTCATAATAATCCGAAATACATCCAAATGCTTTATGCTGAAAATAAGACCAAAATATCGCGATTTATGTCTGCTCATATTAATAACTCCACAAACCCGTTCGCTTTATGAGATAAGCTTAAACAACAAGCCCAAAATCGCTTATAATGAGTGACCATGGCAACACAGAAAGAGCGCTCTCTGTGTGAAACAGGCTGTACAAGCATAAGCAAAACACGACGCCTCCGTCGACTGTTTAGTTAAATTGCTGAAAATAACGAGTGTTTTGTCATTGTGATATTACTTTGGTTACAATAACGGATACCAAACACAAGAGACGCCAGAATGTCGCTATGGTTTCCAAGCTGTCAATCGTCGCATTTTCAAGAGTGAGTCGTGTTCTGTACACACATGTAACGATAATTTAGGGGATTCACTCCCGCGTTTAAATGCGGTTGTCACTCCTGAAACGTACAGTGTGTACGTGTTCATTATCTAGGCTATTAGTATTCTAAGGCTACGTACACACTGTAAGACAACTGCATTTAAACTTTGCTTTCCCTGTGATTCACCACACATACAGAAGAGAGACACATCTCCAATTAACGTTTAAATAAAAGTCATTAACAACTAGTTGTTCAGTTCGGTTCCATACACACTGCATAGAATTTCTGTAAATGCGGTTGTCACTACCTGTATTTTTCGGGAGTTAATTTGGTTATAGAATGCGGTTGTCACGCCCGTATTTTACTGAACTGTGTGTGAACAGAACGTGATTAAGCACTAAAAGGTGAACTGACAACCGAATTTAGCTGCAGTGTGTACATGGCCTAATTCGCCTTAACATTTTAACTTCAAGTCAAGTCAAGTCACCTTTATTTATATAGCACTTTTTACAATGCAGATTGTGTCAAAGCAGCTTTACAGTGATAACTGGTATATAATTTTGGCTGCACAGCAGCTCTTAAAGAAAATGGTGTCAGTGCAGGCAGATCAAAGCACTGTTGAATATCAAATGTCAAGTGTCCCCAACTAAGCAAGCAAGGTGACATCAGGTGGCAAACAGGTGGCAAACAGGTGTTAAAAAGGAGAAAAAAAAACCTTGGGAGAAACTTAGTCGGGGGGCCAGTTCTCCTCTGGCGAACAGTGCTTTGTTACGATTCAGGTAGCTATCATAAGTCAGATGGGATCGCAACATTCAATGTATTTATTCCAGTTCAATCCAGTTGAGGATCGTATTCATCACGACGGTACAGATGGTTTGTTGAGGAATTGTGCCACTGGTTGTCGTGTCGATGAGGCCTTCACAATGGATGATCTAGTTGACTCAATCTCTGCTGACACTTCAGGGCTGCGTTGTGGTCATGTCAAGGCGCAGGTCCTCGATCTCACCTGGATACGGCCCGGATACGGCTGACTATGGTAAATCTCGGGATAAACAGAGAGACTAATATTAGCGTAGTACCATTCTTCTTCTGATGTAATGAGTACATCTGGTGTTATAGGAAGAGTTCCCGGTTCCGGCTGACCTAATTTATGCAGTCTAATAATCCTTTAACTAATTTTAAAATATAAATTGCTAATGTGTTATGTGCATGCCAGGTTAAAGAGATGCGTTTTTAGTCTAGAGTGTGTCTGCTTCCCGAACAATGCTAGGAAGATTGTTCCAGAGTTTAGGTGCCAAATAGGAGAAGGATCTACCGTCTGCGGTTGATTTTGATATTCTAGGTATTATCAGCTGGCCTGAATTTTGAGATCGCAATAGACGTGAAGGACTAATGCATTAAGAGCTTGCTCAGGTACTGCGGAGCTAAACCTTTGTAAGTAATTAGCAAGATTTTAAAATCTATATGATGTTTAACAGGAAGCCAATGCAGTGTTGACAGAACTGGGCTAATATGGTCATACTTCCTAGATCTAGTAAGAACTCTAGCTGCTGCATTTTGTACGAGCTGTAGTTTATTTATCAGGTGAGCAGAACAACCACCCAGTAAAGTGTTACAGTAATCTAGCCTTGAGGTCATGAACGCATGAACTAACTGTTCTGCATTTTTCATTAAGAGAATATGTCGTAATTTAGATATATTTTTTAAGATGGAAGAATGCGGTTTTACAGATGCTAGAAACATGGTCTTCAAATGAAAGATTGGTATCAAAGAGCACACCCAGGTTCCTAACTGATGACGAAGACTTAACAGAGCAGCCATCAAGTGTTAGATAGTATTCTAGGTTATTACGTGAAGAAGTTTTTGGTCCAAAAATTACAATATCTGTTTTTTTTCTGAATTTAGTAGTAGGAAATTACTGGTCATTCAAGTTTTTTTATATCAGCTATGCATTCCGTTAATTTTGTGAATTGGTAAGTTTCGTCAAGGCGCAAAGAAATTTAGAGCTGAGTATCATCAGCATAACAGTGAAAACTAACGCCATGCTTCCTAATGATATCTCCCAAGGGTAGCATGTACAGATTGAAAAGCAATGGTCCTAGTACTGAGCCTTGCGGTACTCCATATTGAACTTGTGAACGATATGACATCTCTTCATTTACTTCTACAAACTGATAACGGTCAGATAAGTATGATTTGAACCATGACAATACAATTCCACTAATGCCAACATAATTTTCGAGTCTATTTAAAAGAATATTGTGATCAATAGTGTCAAATGCAGCACTAAGATCCAGTAACACTAATAGAGAGATACAACCCCGATCTGATGATAAGAGCAAATCATTAGTAACTCTAATGAGAGCAGTACTATGGCACGGTCTAAATCCTGACTGGAAATCCTCACAGATACTATTTCTTTCTAAGAAGGAACATAGTTGTGATGATACTGCCTTTTCTAGTATTTTTGACAGAAAAGTGAGATTTGAGATCTGCCTGTAATTGACTAATTCTCTAGGATCAAGTTGTGGTTTTTTAATAAGAGGTTTAATAATAGCCAGCTTAAGTTTTTGGTACGTATCCTAGTGATAAAGACGAATTAACGATATTAAGAAGAGGATCTATGACCTCTGGAAGCATCTCTTTCATTAGCTTAGTCGGTATAGGGTCTAACATACATATTGTTGATTTTGATGAACAAGTTTAGACAATTCTTCCTCTCCTAAAGCAGTAAATGAATTTATTTTTTCCTCTGGGACACTACAATGCACTACCTGACACGATACTGTAGTAGACGGTTGCATGGTTATAATTCTTTCTCTAGTATTATCAATCTTGCAAGTAAAGAAGTTCATAAAGTCACTACTGCTGTGCTCTTTGGAAACATCAGAAGTTGAAGCTTTATTTCTTGTTAATTTAGCCACTGTATCAAATAAATACCTAGGGTTGTGCTTATTTTTTTCAAGTTTTGAAAAATAGGCAGATCTAGCACTTTTTAAGGCCTTTCTGTACTCAATTCTCTCTCTCCACGAAATGCGAAAAACTTCTAGTTTTGTTTTCTTCCAGCTGCGCTCCAGTTTTCTGGCAGCTCCCTTTTGGGTCCGAGTTTGCTTATTGTACCACGGCGTTGGATTAATTTCCTTAATCTTTTTTAAACGCAAAGGAGCAACTGAGTCTAATGTGCTGGAAAAGACAGAGGCAATAGTTTCTATTGCAACATCGAGGTCTTCTAAGCTGTCTGGTATGCTAAGGCGATGAAACTGATCAAAAAGATTATTTATAAAGCGATCTTTAGTGGTAGAAGTGATGGTTCTACCATATTTATGGCAGGGAGGCAGTTTTGCAGCCTTGACTAAATGTAGTATACACAAGACTAGATAATGATCTGAGATGTCGTCACTCTGCTGCAGAATTTCAACGGCATCAATATCGATTCCATGCGACAATATTAGATCTAATGTATGATTACAACAAGGAGTGGGTCCTGACACGTGTTGTCTAACTCCAATAGAGTTTAGAATGTCTGTAAATGCCAATCCCAATGTGTCTTTTTCATAATCTATATGAATATTAAAATCACCAACAACAAGGACTTTATCTGCATCTAGTACTAACTTCATATACATGTTGGTGGTGTTGGTATGAAGAATTTGTATCACATGACTTCACATATGTATTAAGAATCAAGCCAAATACATAATATTTAGAAGGATTTTGACTTTGTCCTGGTGGTTTGCCCTCCTGGGTCACCATAGACACACTGTAAAAGTTACCATCATATCTTTTCTGTTTCCATGCTAACCAGCCACAAATGATTAGCGTCGAGTGTGTCACAAAAACCAGGTTGCCGAAGAGCACAAAACAAAGGTTTTAACACAAATGAAGTGCTTTTTACTGAATTAGTTGTCATGACAACAGCCGTGTATTATGTTTACAGCTCCTCACACTAGTGAGCAGCTGTTAATGCAAGAACCTCACCCTCTGTGTCTTTACATTCCGGGTTTGTCTCAGCACGTATTAGCTACAGCAAGCAATACAAAATAAATGTGGAGTAACGTGGGGGAAGATGCCCCCCTAAGAACAATATGGAGTTACTTTTAAACTGTAACATATTTAGATATAAGTTCAGCATGTGCTGGATGATGATGTATCAGCCAATGTGTTATTATAGGAAATAAAAAGAAACATTTGCTAATTTAGCACAGAATGTCAAATATTAAAAGAGGGGTAAGCTGGCCCCCTACCTGAGGTAAGAAGCCCCCCAGGGCTTTTACATAATGTATAAATGACATTTGATTCGAAATTTAGTTGAGATATATACATATATACATATACATACACATACACACCCACACATGTACACACATGTACATGTGCTGGTCATATAATTAGAATATCATCAAAAAGTTGATTTATTTCACTAATTCCATTCAAAAAGTGAAACTTGAATATTATATTCATTCATTACACACAGTCTGATATTTCAAATGTTTATTTCTTTTAATTTTGATGATTATAACTGACAACTAAGGAAAATCCCAAATTCAATATCTCAGAAAATTAGAATATTGTGAACAGGTTCAATATTGAAGACACCTGGTGCCACACTCTAATCAGCTAATTAAACACCTGCAAAGGCCTTTAAATGGTCTCTCAGTCTAGTTCTGTAGGCTACACAATCATGGGGAAGACTGCTGACTTGACAGTTGTCCAAAAGACGACCATTGACACCTTGCACAAGGAGGGCAAGACACAAAAGGTCATTGCAAAAGAGGCTGGCTGTTCACAGAGCTCTGTGTCCAAACACATTAATAGAGAGATGAAGGGAAGGAAAAGATGTGGTAGAAAAAAAGTGTACAAGCAATAGGGATAACTGCACCCTGGAGAGGATTGTGAAACAAAACCCATTCAAAAATGTGGGGGAGATTCAAGAGTGGACTGCAGCTGGAGTCAGTGCTTCAAGAACCACTACGCACAGACGTATGCAAGACATGGGTTTCAGCTGTCGCATTCCTTGTGTCAAGCCACTCTTGAACAACAGACAGCGTCAGAAGCATCTCACCTGGGCTAAAGACAAAAAGGATTGGACTGCTGCTGAGTGGTCCAAAGTTATGCTCTCTGATGAAAGTAAATTTTGTATTTCCTTTGGAAATCAGGGTCCCGGAGTCTGGAGGAAGAGAGGAGAGACACACAATCCACGTTGCTTGAGGTCCAGTGTAAAGTTTCCACAGTCAGTGATGGTTTGGGGTGCCATGTCATCTGCTGGTGTTGGTCCACTGTGTTTTCTGAGGTCCAAGGTCAACGCAGCCGTATACCAGGAAGTTTTAGAGCACTTCATGCTTCCTGCTGCTGACCAACTTTATAGAGATGCAGATTTCATTTTCCAACAGGACTTTGCTCCTGCACACAGTGCCAGAGCTACCAGTACCTGGTTTAAGGACCATGGTATCCCTGTTCTTAATTGGCCAGCAAACTCGCCTGACCTTAACCCCATAGAAAATCTATGGGGTATTGTGAAGAGGAAGATGCGATATGCCAGACCCAACAATGCAGAAGAGCTGAAGGCCACTATCAGAGCAACCTGGGCTCTTATAACACCTGAGCAGTGCCACAGACTGATCGACTCCATGCCACGCCGCATTGCTGCAGTAATTCAGGCAAAAGGAGCCCCAACTAAGTATTGAGTGCTGTACATGCTCATACTTTTCATGTTCATACTTTTCAGTTGGCCAAGATTTCTAAAAATCCTTTCTTTGTATTGGTCTTAAGTAATATTCTAATTTTCTGAGATACTGAATTTGGGATTTTCCTTAGTTGTCAGTTATAATCATCAAAATTAAAAGAAATAAACATTTGAAATGTATCAGTCTGTGTGTAATGAATTAATATACAAGTTTCACTTTTTGAATGGAATTAATGAAATAAATCAACTTTTTGATGATATTCTAATTACATGACCTGCGTGTGCGTGCGTGCGTGTGTGTGTAATTGACACAAATTTACTGATTTCACTCAATTAGCCTATAGGTTTTAATGAAAACAAAGATATCTGAAATGTACATCTAATTCATGGAAATACTGAATAATAACCATATTAATAACAATAATTATTAAATTTAAAAATATAACTAGTAATAACATGCCACTTGGGGACTTCTGTGCCAATTCTGGGGGGTCATCTTACCCCAAGGGTCTAATTTTAACATTCATTGTGTCCACAAATCCCTCATTAACAAATGGACACAAAAAAACTTTGATATTCAACATAATACAATGTCAAAGATCACTATTTTCCAGAGACACAAAATTAGATCAATTAACCTCAAAACTGTTTCGACTTAATAAATCTCACAAATATTGATATTCAGATGAAATGACGAAATTAAAAATAGTGTAGCCATTAATTAAAAGTGCTGAGATGAGATTTTGTCATCTGTGGTCAGGAGACGAAGAAAAAAAAAAATCATCTTACCCTGACCTATTGCTGCTGAATTACTAATTCACTACACTTTATGACAGAAATTATGAATGTCAGATGATTTGTGATTTGAACCACAGTGATCAAGATTTCCTTCTCCCTTAGTGGTAATAAGTGCTGTTCTGTATCATATTCAGAGTAACTACAACTGTTATTACTAAAACAGTTATGTATGAAACTATGAATGTATGAAATTATGAATGATATTCTATAAAAATTGTCATTCCAGTGATCCCACCTAACCATATATCTGCTCTTTGCACCGTTTTGCTGATGAGCACATCCTATTTTTGTTTAAGTAGAGAACAAATCCAAATGATTTATGAGAACAATAATTTACAGTAATAATTAACTGATTTGCAAAATTCCTTTAGTGAATCGGGTACTAAAACAAAACAGACAACATATTAACATCATCAATGCTATCAGCAGGCATAATTCAGTCTTAGTGAAATCCTCTTTAACATGTCATTTATGACATATCCCATCTTTTGCTTTCCTGTACATATAACCAGTTAATTAAATTAATTAATCATTATCAAACTCTAGTCATTGTCGACTGATCCTTCATGCATCTGTTGTCACTGATGTGTTTTTCATTTTTACAAGACATGTATGATCTTAAATACAAGGTTCATGCAGAGATAGTTTAAATCGTTTTCCTTTTTTCCCCCCTCCCCGCTAAAGATCATCCATCGTGCTTCCTAATTGCAAAAATATCTTTGCTCATCCTCTCCTGCGTCTCCAGCTCCTGTTTGCTCGTCAGAGCTGGCAGTGGTCCTAATTAAGAAAAGTTCGCAGGAGTTTGGCACCACAGAGTTGCAAGCAATTAAACAACGACAAGTGTCATAACCCCCACAGTTACAGCAGCAGGCCTGAAGCCCCTGAAGCAGCAGCACTCCAACACCTCTTCCTTTATGCAGGGAGAGACGGAAAACCTTCATCACACCTGACTGAGACACACATGTGTGTTCTAACACTGGTAAATCATCCAAAATGCATCCATCTTGGGATGATATTTTGCATCATTTTAGTCCAAGTTGCATGAAATAAATGGGATCCTCTTAATAATATTTTTAAATGAATAACAAAAATCTTGAATGGATAAGAGGGATAAGAATCAATAATCATTATTTAGTCACTCTCATGTTTTTCCAAATCCATTTAACTTTCTTCTGCAGAACACAAAAGGTGAGTTTTTGTCTTGCACTTTTCTATGATATAAAACACCCCCCCCCCCAACCCCCCCCCCCCCCCCCCCCCCCAGTTGTATTATGCCTCTCTGTTTCCTGTCACACTTTAACAGCAATATTGTGAAATATTATTACAATTTAAAATAACTGTTTTCTATTTTAATACATAGAACACAATACACTTTTATTCAGGATTCTTTGATAAATAAGAAGTTCAATTATTAATATAAAGCATTTCTGTAACAATGTAAATGTCTTTACTGTAACTTTTGATCAATTCAATGCATCCCTGCTGAATAAAAGTTAATTAATTTCTTTAAAATAATAAAAAAAAACTTGACACAAAGCTTTTGAATGGTAGCATATACATTGAAATGTCAACATACAGGTCCAAGGCTACGCAGAGTTTGAATGAGTAAATAAAATAAGCATCAACTGGCGGGAATGAGGGAATGACTATGCTGGATAAAGCTTTGCTTGTTGAATGCATGGTAGCAGAATTCATCATGTTATTTAATAAAATAAAAAAAACACACTACAGAGCCTTGTGTTACAGCAATTCATTTAAACTACAAAGGATCTGACTGGTAATGAAGACGTCCCTTCAATTTTAAAAGATAATTGTCCCCCAAGTTGGCTATCTGTGCATTTTTCTCTCTTTGCCTCTCCAAATGTGCTTCAATCAGACACAGTTAATACAGCCAATTAACAGAGTGATGTGAATTCTAACCAGAGGAGAACAAAAAGGTTTGGTTTTGTAGCTACAAACATGAGCTGAATGGCTGGGGAGACCACTGACAAATTGAAGGTGAAAAAAGAGAGAGAGAAACAGAGAGATAAACAGTTTTGCTAACAGGCAGAGCTGTTTAGATTCAGCGTCCATCAGAACAGAGAACAGCGAGTCCAGCCAGGGGCCAGAGGAAATGACCTCACTCCGAATTGTCAGAGACGGGAGCCTCTTGCCAGCCATGGGCAACATTCCTAAACAAGGAAATGAACAAACCATGCCTCATCCAGACAGGACAATATGCTCTACACAAATGCACACTTCTTAGCGTCAACCCTAATATGACCGAAACGCCGCCTCGCCTCATTGGTTAAGAATAGCCTAAACACTTTCTGTCCTTGTTGCCTGGTTTCGGGTTCAATATCATCAGTACTTGGATTCGTTTTTGCTCAGTATAATATCATGGGAGAAGAAAAAAAGAATATATACAATATATACATATAAAGCAAAGCCGTAACTATGTCTTGAACATTTTTTTTATAAAGCATAAAGAAACAGAACAGTGAATGAAATTCTAGGTCTAATTCTAGTTGGGAAATAATCATTTTAGAACTATTTTCAAATAATATTTGCATTAAAATATGCACACATGTAATTTTATTTGTATACTATATCTGTAATACAATATATTATTAGTCCTGAGATTCTTCACATTAGTGAATAAATACAAACATCCACTACCAGCATTCCATTTCCAGAATTTTTTGCCATTTCTAATTATTGGGGGGGACTTGCCTCAATGTCTATGGTAGTTACGGCCCTGATATAAAGTGTTAATTGATCATGATATCTGCTCTTCTTGATCACTTTACGAAAGTAAACAATGTGGTTTTAAATGACTGCCACAAGAACTTTGCATAAACAAGAAAATCATTAGACCAGACTTCATAAAAGGTACACTATATGTGACTTTTGGCCCTCTAGCGGTTAAAAAAACAAAACTGCACGCATTCTGCGAAAGAATATTGTATTGGTTGTGCTTTGCTCTGCGTGACTGTGTGGATGATTATCCTACTGCTCATAAAACATTCACTACTAGGCTTAAGAGAAATAACCAGTTTAAATGGAAAGGATCTCAAGCTGACTAGCTGAAGACTAGCTGCTGACGCGCAGCAAATATTTACATATGAAGACTAGCTGCTAGCTGCTGACGCGCAGCACATATTTACATATGCATCTAAATGCCGTATGGGATCAGTGTCAGCGTCAGCAGTGTGGGCTGCGTCAGATGTTTGATAACAGTATATCACTGCTCACGTATTTCATGTATAGCTGACTAGCTGTAGCTATAAACATTAATAAACACTGTACTTTCTTGAAAATAAATTCCAGCACAGCGCTACAACAACCATAATGAAGTGACCCATCACAATTGATAATGCAATTTTAGGGGCCCCTATTAGGGGCCGTTCATAGATTGCGTCTAAAAACGTGTGGAAAGTGCGGCCATGCTGCTTTCTCATTCTTTCCAACACGCTTGCACTCCCACGGCGTCTGTTGTTAATATGCAACCATGAACTGCGCTCTCCACGATGACGAGGAAGTTTCAGCAAAGGATAAATTGATTTCTATGCCTTGCATTAGATTTACTACTTCATAAATTTATGGAGATGAGAAATAAAACCCACCCTGTCCAGCTATGATCAGTTGTTCGGCTGAGCTTTCAATGTTTTGTGATTAATTGGTTCTTGTCACATGACCTGCGGTGCGCTTGCGGCATTCTAAAAAGCTGAGAATTTTTCATCTCGATGCGCCTGGAAAACGCACCGCATGCGTGTTGCGACTGCATCGCTTCCATTATAAGTGTGCCTGCCGCAAGCCTACATTTGAAATAACAAATTTAAACATGCGCAAAAGACGCTCGGTCTAAAACACTTAAAATGGTGAATAACACGTTTTGTAAGAAGGATTGATGATGTATTGACTCAATTGACTAAATTGAGTTCATTTTTACCAAAAAATTACATTAGTGCACCTTTAAAAAACACTGGCAATTTGAATCATAATAACACATTTGGAGTCAGCGAATCGAGACATGCCCGCCCTAAACTCAAGGATTGGTCGGCTTTTTGCAAGGTGAGCATTGCAGCTTTAACCTCTGGGGATCATGTTCCACGAAGCTTGTCTAATTCCACGCCGTTAATCACAGAACCTCATCAATTGTGACACAATGACAAGCCTGCCAATGAAGAGCCATGCTGTTTCCAATCATTAAGCCAACATGAACAACAATGTCAGACAAATAAGAGGATAATGGACGTGTTCCTCTTTAGCAGAACCAAAGAGAAAGAAGCGTGTCAGCAGATGGAACGCACTTCTGACACACTTTCTCACATTGGAAGGTGAGAAGATTGTCAGACGTCCGTAAGAAGCGAAGTGTTTATATCTTTTGAGTGTGTTGGTGATCTAAGTGAAGAGGTGACAAAATCGTTTCTGTCCAGAAAACTTTAGTTCATGTCACTCCACAACTATAAGCAATTAAATAATTATCTTTTTTAATTATATTTAAATGAGAGAATTTAGACTAAATTTAGTCTGTTTTATACTCAGAAGTTGTTTCAATTATTTTCTCTTAATTGTAATGGGTGTTACTTTACTAATTATTCTTTCTGAACAGTAATTATATTACTTATACCTTTGAAACCCATATCAGCTTTTAGCAGATGGAAAAAACAATGATGGACACCACATCATCTTTTTAGTGCTTAATTCAGCAATTAGTATATTAAAATATTCACCATAAAAATATAAATCATGAGAGGTGCTTTTCATGACATGATTACTTATATTTAAGGGCAATATTTTGCCTAACTTAGGCTCATTAGAAAAAAATGCATCCACCTATATAATGGCAAAACTTCAAAAATCGTATCTTTACATATTATTCAGTTTCCAGGTGAAATGAACACTAGTGAAACACCAACAGCCAACAAATTATGAATATAGTGCCAGATTAATTAAGCATTATGCATTTTCATCTTTATTTCATTGTACCAAAGTGCATGGTTTGTAAACAGTACATTTTGTCATTTGCATTGCACAATCAGCTCCATTGTGTATGGCTTTTCTGATGTAGTAAACTTGCTCAGTAGCTCACCTGATGCAGCACTGTGCCAGAAGCAACATAGTATCAGAACTTTTTTTCTTCTCAAATTTTTCCAATGAGCCTGGGTTGGTTTTTCATATCTTTCCATTATATTCACCAAACGTAATGTGATTGTTAATAATTTTTAAAATACTTGCTCACTCTTTATCTACCATCCTGACATTTCATTAGTGATTTGAATATATCACTTCTGCATTTCAAGCACTTATGTGCGTCAACCCAATGAAACAGAACGCATGCATCACGATGCTTATAACAGTATTATTCGGATGATAAATTTCCATTTATCTCACCACAATACATTAATGTCCAATATATAATCCAAGTGACATTCTATTTTATCGTACAGTAACAATTGCTATTGTTCAGTGCATAACTTGTCATGCACCATTTGTTACGGGCATAAATACGATCTCAGACTGTGAAGCTTGACAACAAGAGGTGGACAATTACTTTTCTATTCAATATGAACGATTTTGGAAAAACTCATGTACAGTCAAACCAAAAATTATTCAGACATTTTTGATATATTTTTACTAGTGTGTACAAGACACTATAGTTCATTTATGTAAGTGAGGATAGCAAAATAAAGTAAACTGACAAAAATTCTTCATTCAGTGGACTAGTAAAATTGATAAAACTTTGGAACCAAAAATTATTCAGACACTTTGACCTGACCTGATCAAGTGTTATCTGACATAATTAAGATCAATATTTTCTGACACAGTTTAACTCTGAGATTACATATTTTATTACCATTTTTTTAAACTATATTGAATAAACTGTATTAATGAATAAAATGTTCAAGGTGTCTGAATAAATATTGGGTTGACTGTACATTGAACCCAAACCATATGTAGGGAAAAGAATATTACAAAAGGTTACACTTTATTTCAATTGTCCACTTTAGACATTCTACTAAGTAACTTTGCAACTAACTCTCATTAATCTGCAACAATATGTCAGCTAACTCTGATTAGAGTGTTAGTACACAGTTCGGTTATGGTTAGGGTTAGTAAAATAAGTTGACATGTCTTAGACTCGGTCCTGGAGGGCCAATTTCCTGCAGAGTTTAGCTATAGCCCTGATAAAACTCACCTGCGTGTAATCCTGAAGAACTTGATTAGTTGTGCTTAATTAGGGTTGGAGCTAAACTCTGCAGGACATTGGCCCTCCAGGACAGAGTTTGCACACCCCTGTCTTAAGTGGACTACTGAACTATTGAAATGCTTAAAGATAGTGAACTTATACCAGAAAATAACAAGCAACTATCCCGAACATCTTAACAACCACATAGTAAAGTATTAACAACCATTGAGAAAACCTTAGCAACTGTAAAGGCCCCGATATAGTTCAAACGAAATCGAAGAACGAACTAATGTGACGTCATTTCGAACAAAATCAGGCCAAAACGAAGTTCGTTTTGGGAGGTCGAAACGGCTTGCCAAAGCGAACTCTCAGGAAAAGTTAGCTCCAGCTGCAAAACACCTTCGTACTACCATTGGTCCGTGACGATAACGTAACAGAAGTTTGTTGAGGTAAGATCTCTGTGGGTGAAAACATGAACACACTGGATAGCTGCTTTATAGTACAAAATGAAGTAATGCTTCTGATAAAATGAGGCACTGACTCTGTTTTTCATGTTTGATACTGTAAAGCTGCTTACTTTTAAGCAGTCAATCGAATAAAATGCCATATAAATAAACGTGACGTGACTTTACTATAGTGCCAATTTGCAGAGCTTGTGCTAACATGCCCATGTTATTATGATCAGATGCTTTTCTTATGCTTTCTATAAAAAATGCTGTTTTTGTTGTGTTTATTTTGTCACTGAGAGGAAAGCGTGCAGCACATATTTACATATGCATCTAAATGCCGTGTGGGATCAGTGTCAGCGTCAGCAGTGTGGGCTGCGTCAGATGTTTGATAACAGTATATCACTGCTCACGTATTTCGAACTTCGTTTTACCCCTAAACGAAGAACGAAAAAGAAAAAGAACTTCATTTGAAGTATATTGGGGCCTTAAAGTAATGCCCTGTTAACCATCCATAACATAACATGGGAATGCACCACTCAAATTTGGTTGGTTGCTAGGGTTTTCTGGATTGTTTCTAGGTAGTTTATGCATTTACACACACCCAACAATCACCCAAACACCCTAGCAACCATCTAAAACACCCTAGCAACTACAAAGCCCAATGTTTAGGATTTGATAGAAAGTTTCTCAGCCTCCCTTAATATTGTTATCCTCAGGTACACTGCTCTAATGAAACAGGTGATGGGAGCACACAAAAAACAAATAACTTCTCTCTAAAGAGAAAAATCATTGAAATAGGAACTAAAGACCAGCTGTGCTTTTTACAAATTATTGTTGCCGTCGCGCTGAGCTCAAGACAAATGTTACATGTATAAAAATTGAGACAAAGCAGCACAAAGTGTAGCAGCAGCATTTTATAAGAAAGCATAGGTGAGCAACTCAATTTATAAAGATGGAACAGCATGCTGCATAAAGTCATTGAGGATTAACACTGTTTCTCTTTTCTCTGAAATGCTTCAGTTGCCTAGCACTTCAAATTAATTCACAAACATGAAAGAGGCAGAAATATCCAGCCGGGGCAAATCAAAGATTATAAAGCAAAGACATACACTGTATGAGCCTGCCAATGTAATCCCAACTGTATATTTGTCCTAAATCATCCAGCGTGGTTTGTCAGAAGGCACAAAAGTCATCAAGCTCAGATAGAACAATTTTGATGTGCATCCAAAAATAGCCAAAAAGCTTATATTTGCTTCTGTGTTTTACATGCTACCTGTGGCCCTGACTGTCTTTTTTGCACCCGCATATGAAGCATTAGGAAACCAGTCCCTCCAGGGCGGCTTTTCCTCCCTGGATCTGAGACTGTTTAACTGCAGGGAGGGTTTTATGTTTTCTAGCATTTGGCAGGAAATAGCGTTATCCAAGTCAATACTGAGCTAATTTATTCTGCAGTGCCCATTTTCGCATGCTGAAAAAAAAAACACTCAACAAATCCTCCAGCTTCTGTTCTTCCTGTTTGTGATAATGTGACATGGTCATTAATTGTTCAGAGGGGGTAGAATGAGTCTTAAATCAAGCAGGTGGGCACAACCTCTGCTCTGCTCTGTACCTGCACTACAAAAGGGTAAAAAACAAGAGGAGAGGATTTAATAATAGTCCCTAGACTGATGAACAGGACATGGGCTACAGTAATTGCTCCGGAATAAAATGAAGGAATAAATGAATGATGAGGAGAAAGGAAGGAAGTGCAATGAATAATTCAAGCAAATATTTTTCATAGCCGGGTGGCGACATTAATCTGAACTGCACTGGGGGCCTTCCACCCTGTTTAAAACATTTTGAGCTTTCAATCACTGCCACAATATGCAGCAGCTGAGATAAAAATGGAGCGGTAAAATTCTAAAACTGTATCTGTGATTAAAATCAAGAGAGGAACAGAATTAAAAGAAAATCAACCCAACAATAACCAAAGGTAGGTGAAATGGTGCTGTCTCTAAAGAGAATTTACATTGATCTGTAAAAGTCTCTGGGCCCTATCATACAGCCGGCGCAACACAATGCCAGGCACGACTCAAGTTTTTTTTGCTAGTTTCAGCCTGATGCAGTTATCATTTTCACGTCCAGCGTCCACGTTGTTAAAATAGCAAATGCACTCACGCCCATCTGTTCGCCCATGGGCATGCTGGGCTGAAAACGAAGTGTGTTCAGGCACATTGTTGGCATGTTGCTATTTTGAGGCAACTGAAAACGACTGCGCCGGTCTAAAGTCAATGATGCAGTATTTTTTTGTTATTTAAAGAGCATGTTAGTAATATGTGCCCATAGGTGGGAGCACAATTGGCATACACAGCAGCACACAAACATACCAAATATTAAAAATAAAAAGATTACAATGTAAAAGATTATTATTGTGTACATAAAGATAAAAATGTCTACATGTCATAATGAATAGTCATTGCATGTATCAAAATTACCTATTTGCAGTAATGATGAATGAAATTGCAAATTATTTGACCAATTATGGCAATACACACATGTATTTAAACTTGTCAGGTTGAGGGTGTCTATATTCTGCCAGGTAAATAGCAATCCGCCATGGTGCAAGCACACCTGGCTTTTAAAGGGAATGGGCGATAAGTGCACCTGCGCCATGCACTTCAGACCATGAGCTTAGATCGTTAAAATAGGGCCCTGAGAGCATTTCAGTGCTTTAGGCCAGAAACATACTGACAAAAGTATGCCATCAACACAGACACAACCGCATAGCCAACACACTACAAACACAAGGATAAAGTGCACTCTTGCGTTGATCAGGTATCATGAACAATTCCATCTGCCTGTTGAATCCTCCTAGGACCCCTGTTTGTAATGCCTGATCAAACAAAAATGTATAAAACATAATACTGACCATTTGCATACATTTTTAATTTCCTAATCTATGTGTTTTTACTGTATTTTTTATCATAAGAGACTTCTTTCAACAACATTAAAAAATCTTACTAACCCCAAAACTTTGAACTGTAGTGTCCATCAAAAAGAAATTTTGTAGGATTTTTAATCAGGAACTAAATAGAGTACCTATTAAAAGTTCTTTCAGTCAGTGGAATCACTTTGGGGTCACTTTGGGGCAGACCTGATTCAGAGGCCAGGCTGAATTGTTTGTGACACCAGTAATTAACGTCAAAGTACTCTGGGGGCGATAGAGTTAAGACCTTTAAAAATCTGTACCATTAAACCAGATGTGTTGTTATTCAGGTAAGTAGCTCAAAACATATTGAATTTAGCTAACTTGCTTGGAAAGATTTCCTTCAAACTGTTGTTCCACCATGATAGCAGTTGATCTGAAAGACAAAACTGACTGTAAAAGAAGCTTTTACCCTAACTATTGCTATAGCGCCCCATGAGGCAACGGTGAGAATGCAACCTGTACTTTAATTATGTTACGGTCTGACATGTTTCACAATTCAGTGACGCATGAAATTGAGCTTGCGTGGCTAGAAGCGTCTGTAGCCTTATTTTGCAAACTTAGCCCTTTGAGCTACATTTGAACTTTGTAAGACAAAGAGGCATTTGACAGATGAACTACAATAAGCAGTCTTAACATTTCTTAACTTTCAAATGGCACTGATCCTGAGAAAACTTGTAACTCGCTACTCAATTCATTAATTATTTACTATCTGAGAACAAGCAGAAATGTATGACACATCATAGCATTATTGAAGAGGAAACTAGAGATAAAAAAAGAATAAAAAAAAGAGATGCTTTACGGCTCCCCCCGTCCAACACCCCCACCCCCCCCCACCCCCCAAGTTGTGAAGCTTGTTTGACTGGCAGACAAGACCGCACTGCAGCTTCAAACCCACTGCCTGGATTACACTAAACCTTGACAAGGAGCTAATGAAAACTCCCACCTCTTTGCAGACTGCCAGAAACAGGAATAACACAAGGCCAGGTGAGCAGTGTGAGTGTGTGTGTTTAGAGGGGGTGCAGAGGGCAGCATTAACTACTGATGAAACTGATTAATGGCTGACACTTTCTCAGTGCTGAGACACTGCAGATAAGATGCGAGCAGAAGATAAATGTGGCACTGGCAGCCCAGCACATCAGGCCTTATTGAACAGCTGTCAGCACTGACAGGAAGACCTGCGATGCCACCTGCACAACACCCTGCTCACTGTGAGCACATACATATGAATACAGTAAATACATATGAACTAGGCATGCATACTGGTAAATGGTTAACCGACAGTACACTGCAGATAAAAATAAAAGATAAATGTGTGTGTGTGTGTGTGTGTGTGCATAATTATATATATATATATATACACACACACACACATACATACACACATAAAATGATACTTTAATTTATATAATTAATTGTATTATTTTTAATTATTAAATTTTTTTTTTCTAACAGCAGGCTATTGTTTTTATATTGAGCTAATGATATTTTCTTTCCCCTATCCCAAAATTACCCTTTTTACATTTTCATTTAGACATTATTTAGTATATTTATTAGACTATTTTCCACAGTGTAGGTGATTCTAGGTGAAGGCAAAATCCCCCACACACACAGGAAATACAATTTTTGTGCACCTCTAAATAACTAACAACTATTAATAGCGAAAATCAATTTGAGTTTCTTACAGTTTGACTGTGTGTATTTATATAAACTCAAATGGATGATGTTTACGTTCCCATTAGCTAAAAGGAAAACCTTCCATTACCCATCTGATGTGGATAAATCAGCAGCCATTACGCTCATTGAGGCAAACATTTCCCACAAATGGAAAATGGAGACAGATCGAGCATGTGAGTATTGGCAAATTTCCCCATTTTTGCTGCTCATATTAACTGAGTTCAGTGCTGCTGGGGATCAGGTTGGCTTAATTCAATGCATGCACGATGTGGCGTGTTGCGAAGCTCTGACTAACTTCTACACCGATATGCACATAATGGTGAACAATAGGAGCTGCGCCCACATTAGCAGCAGCTAGTATAAAGTTTATCATCCATTACAGCCTGCATGCTCACTCGCAAATACAAGAGCACAGCAGGAACTTTAGTTTTAAAGCAGAAGTTGTTTCCTGTAAGAGGAAAGAAATAAGATATCAAACGTTTCCTGAGGAAACCAAAACACTTGATTATAAAGGAAATTTAAGGAAAGATAAACCCAAAGGTCAGGTCAATACAGGCTTCCACTGGTGATCGTTACTTCTTATCTGATTGGTTTAAAAGAACACAGAATGTGCTGCTTATTAGAGGACATGCAATGAAAACAGCACTATACATAAATATACAAAGATTTAAAAAAAATTGTCTGTCTATCTATCTGTCTATCTATCTATCTATCTATCTATCTATCTATCTATCTATCTATCTATCTATCTATCTATCTATCAATCAGTCAGTCAGTCAGTCAGTCAGTCAGTCAGTCAGTCTCTGTCCGTCCGTCCGTCCATTTGTCCATCTATCTGCCTAAAGTATCTATCTATCTATCTATTTATCTATCTACAGTTATCTCACAGAAGTGAGTACACCCCTCACATTTTTGTAAATATTTTATTATATCTTTTCATGTGACAACACCGTAAATGTGACAACACAATGTAAAGTAGTGAGTGTACAGCTTGTATAACAGTGTAAATTTGCTGTCCCCTCAAAATAACTCGACACACAGCCATTAATGTCTAAACCGCTGGCCACAAAAGTGAGTACACCCCTAAGTAAAAATGTCCAAACTGGGCCCAATGAGCCATTTTCTCTACTCTGTGTCATGTGACTCGTTATTATTACAAGGTGATGCACAAGAAAGCCCACAAACAGTTTGCTAAAGACAAGCAGACTAAAGACATGGATTACTGGAACTATGTCCTGTGGTCTGATGAGACCAAGATACACTTATTGCATGATCCCCTCCATTCGGAGACTGGGCTGCAGGGCAGTATTCCAACATGATAACGACCCCAAACACACCTCCAAGACGACCACTGCCTTGCTAAAGAATGTCTCCAGACCCAAACCCTATTGAGCATCTGTGGGGCATCCTCAAACAGAAGGTGGAGGAGTGCAAGGTCTCTAACATCCACCAGTGAACTCCACGGCCAAGAGGGTTAAGGCAGTGCTGGAAAATAATTGTGGCAACACAAAATATTGACACTTTGGGCCCAATTTGGACATTTTCACTTAGGGGTGTACTCACTTTTGTGGCCAGCGGTTTAGACATTAATGGCTGTGTGTTGAGTTATTTTGAGGGGACAGCAAATTTACACTGTTATACAAGCTGTACACTCACTACTTTACATTGTAGCAAAGTGATATTTCTTCAGTGTTGTCACATGAAAATATATAATAAAATATTTACAAAAACATGTGGGGTATACTCACTTCTGTGAGATGCTGTATCTATCTATTCATCCGTTCATTTGTCCATAAAAGTAAAGTATCTATATATCTATCTATTGGTCTGTCAGTCTATCCATCCATCAGTCTGTCTGTATCCTTCTATCTATTCATACCTATCCTGCCATCCATTTATCTATCCACTTATCTGGCCATTAATGTATCTATCCACCTATCCGTCCATCTATCTATCTGTCTACCTATTCAACCATCTATCTCTAATAAAGAAACATCCTAAACATATCACTGACTGACACTTCTAACTGATTTTATACTGATATTCATGTAAATAAAAGCTTTTTCAGCTTTTTACCGCAAGAGTCTTTAAATATTATAGCCTACATACATCAGCAAGGTTTGTCTAGGTGCCACAAGACATAAAACAGACAGAATCAGATATCCATATCTCTATAATTAGATGAATGAATAATGCATGGAGTCAGCCAATATCTCACACACAGCTGACCAAGATCTAGAATGAGCAAAAGTGCCGTGTGTATCTGCGAGTCTAGGGAGTGACTTCTGCTTTATTTAATCTTCAAATTTTGCAAATGATGTGCAAATCTGATTCAGCCGTGTGCCAAGAAGGTTATCGTTAATAGGGATCTGGATTAAAAAAGAAATTAGATTAATGGCCTGGAAGAATCTGAATGTCCCCCCCAAACAAACAGCCTACATTTTTCCCAGTAATGCTCAGAGGTGCCTTTATTGTACTAGCAGGGCAAAAGAGGCAGCCAAGTTTAAGCTTCAATTAAGTGAACCGTCTCTGGCTCATCTTCACCACTTCCCAGGAGGAGCCCCTTCCACGTTCCCGCCGCCGAGAAGATCAATTCTGCCTGCTAAATGAGCTTGCAATCCCATGGAACATCTACACCACCTCTATTTGTTTCAGGAGAAGAATATAAATACAAATTAGCCATAAAATTGCCAGTGCAGTTTAGTTTATGCCGTTGCAAGTCACCATCTGCATGTTATAAATTAGATGGATTCAATTAAGGCACATTCCGCTCATTAGAAAGTGCTGAAGAACAAGAACAAGACTTGTTTTGTGTTTAACTGGTGTGAGATCACAGACCTCAATGTCACCAATTCTATCCTCAATAGGCTCTGACTTTAACAACATAACCGCACCCAGGATCATGAAATGATCTTAGACACTGATCTAATCAAGTGGCCCTAACTATCCCTCCATCTGCTGCTTTGTACTCAACCCGCTTGCTGTGAGCATTACACGCCCTGCGCAGATGATAATGAGCTGCCTGCTTGAAAAAACATGCATCCTTCCACGGCATCTGAGCAATTCTCACCAATGGCACGAAACTGCAGGGCAAGGCTATGCTTTCTGCAGGCAACAGTGCTTGTTATGAGAATTAATCACAGTAATGAAGGCATAATGGATGAACATGAATTAACTTGCATATGCATAATGCTGGTATTTGTGTTAGCAAAGGGGAAATATTTCCTGACGTGTGTGACAAATGGGGCATCGGCAGCTTAAAGCCACGACGAACCTACTGTACCAGCGGGGACGGTTTTTCAAAGGCACTCGGATGAAAAAAAGAGATAAATGTGATGAATTCGGAACGCATTTGGCCTGTGGACTCTCCGCTCAGAAGAGCAGCCCTGGCTTCACATGTGGTCACAACATGCACATGACGGGACAGATATTAAGCCAGTGGTTGAGTTCTCTCATTCGCATGATGAATGTTTGTTTTGAAGCCCTGCAGAGTCAGGTACCACCTGGTCAGAATTAAATGAACCGTATCTAGGTTGAACTCCCACCATACAATAATACAGGAGGCTGTTTACAATCTAGTTGACATTTATGAACTTGTTCACAGTGTGCATGAATCTGAACATTTGGCGTTTTAGCGATCCTGGAAAAAGAAGCTGAATTTTAATATTGTGGAGAAGACTTCACATATATTTTGTAGGATTTCACTCAGCAGTCTGGGCAGGGAAACAAACACTTTTGGGGCTTGTGTGACAGGCGGGTCTTAAAGCAAAACCGACTGTTGTACTGCTGGCAGAAGTATTATCATAACGACCCATCCTGCCACATTAGATGTTTGAGAGCGGAAGATTGGCTGCCGTAAACCGTGCGACTTTCCAGGCTTCATATTTGCAGTCATTAGTTCCCCTTTTAGAGTGAAAAACCAGGCAAATATAAATGTGCAAAGATGAGACGAGGGAATTCAGGGTACATTGAACACTGATGCATTTTAAATACCGAGGCACATTCCTTATACTGTAACCTTATTAATTCACCTCATTACGAGCTTTGATATTATTTTGGAGCTCATTCATGACTAATGCCCCATGGCGGCGGTTAGCTGATGGACTGTGGGGGGGCTTGTATCAGTGGAGCTTTACCGAGGACATCTACCGTACGGCCCCTTGAATATGAACTTATTACTCATCTCCCAAACCTAAAGTGACAGATGCTCCAATGTTCCATTTATTATTGAAGGCACCCAATAAATATTTGCCTGACCTGACACAGTGAGTAATGACAGAGCACCCAGCCTGACAAATTATGCTGCTTGAGAATTTCAAATTATGCATTTTCGATGCCGATTCTGGCACAGACGTTGGCTGAGTGAGAAAGACCCCCCTCCCATGAACCATGTCATTAGCTTGCAAAACCGCGGCCACTTTGATTATGCAATGTGAAGGATCTGGGGAGCCAAGGAGGTTCCTTTACTCTGAGATGAAACAGACTCACAGCTAACAAAACCAGCACATCTTGCTGATGCTTTTAATGGTTTCCTGGAAAACACATATTTATGGTGACAACATGCAGCTGGAAGGCCATCCAAAACTCCCTATACCGAGGCACGGACTTAATGTTTTCCAATGCAGGACAAATGCAGATTCATGTGAACACAGATATAAGTACCTCCCCTAGCCACATGTTCAGACAGAAGGTTTATAACTTTAAACACAGAGCATTTAAAATTCAGTTGGAGGAGCAAATAAATTATGTCACTGAAATCTTGTCAGCCCTGATAAATGTAAAATATTCATCCTTTAAAAGCCAAAACAGGAAAGCATTTTTCTTTAAAGCCCAGGTGGTGGTTTATAGCAGGCAGAAGCTATGGGACGTTCTGGCAGGCTTGCCGTCTACTCTTCCTTCATGATAATGGGCTGAAAAAAAAGTTACTTAAACCATGTTGCATTTCCCTCTCGCCTGAGTTCTTAACTGATGATGGTTTCAGACACTGGTGTAACAGAGGAACATGCTTATCTGGAAGTTTTTAAAGGACAAGTTTGGTCACCCGACCGACCATGACAGACATAATGCTGCTATCAGGGTTTGACCAGCATTACCAGGCCTTGGAAGTCATAGAATAACCAGCATGAAACCAGAAAATCAGACGTGACTTAGGTGCTTTATCTATGCTGAAGAGTACCTGAAGAGAGTTTTCAGTTAACGTCCCCATTCCTCAATGGCAGCTGCTCAGCTGGACCCCCTGCTGAATATGTCATGTGACTAATCACTCTGGATGAAAATGACGTATGACAGGGCTGATGGCACCAGAAGAACACACACTTCAAAAGCAACCTGAGCTATGATGTGAAAAGCAGCAGACGGGGGAAAATATAAGTCAATTTCACACCTTTAAGAGTCCATCAAATATAATCTGTCACTGGTAAAAGATATACTATAATATAATGAAATGCTTGAGAATGCTACAGTGTATTGCTAAAAAAATACACTAAAAATACATAATACATTACTTCTGAATGGCCATCAATGGCGAAAGAGACTTTTTTGCCAGCAGAAAGGTGTAGCTATGGGGCTTGATTTTCTTGACCTATGATTCATTGGATGAACACTGGCAGTTTAGTGTGATTTAAGTGACGTAATTTAAGATCCAATTACTATGTAAACTGAAGATATGGCATTTTACATAAGTGCTGATTCTATATCACAAGTACTCTGACTGCACAGATCTAATAATTTTGTGTCAGAGCCATGGCCCAATGGGTTGTACACGTTTATATGTGTAAATGCTGATGATTTACAGGTTTGGTCTCCGCCATGTTTGGATCCCATTCACCCCATCTGCTTTATACAGTCCTGTAAAATAAAAATAAATAAACAAAAAGGGTACCCACTATATTGCAGTGCAGTAAAGAAAGAAAAATATAATAAAAATATGCAATAAATCAGTGTTGTTTCAGTTTTATTTATATACTATTATAGTATTTATTAATATTTTGAATCAGCTTTTATTTTTATATTTTAATTTTAGTTACATTTTCTTTTCATTGTGTTCTTTTGTCATTCTTTTGGTTTCCATTTAGCTTCATTTTATTTCTATTTTAGTTTTAGTCATTTTAGTCTTTCAACTTATACTTATTTTAGTTAGTTGCCCAGGAAATATTTTAAAGCAAAAAGATTTTCATCTAATATTCATATATATGTTTAGCTTTAGCTATTTCCAATTACCAAAAATGATTGCTGTTCAGCACTGATCTCTAACCAAGGGTTACATGAGATTCCCTGTGCCAAATAAGATAGCTGACACACAAAAAACAATTAATCAAAGAAGCGCCCTGGCAAAAGAAGAGGCCACGATCATTTAATTATGCCAAGATATCCATCCCTGACTCGCATCTCATTGCGGTGACAGAGTGTGTTCCCTCGCCTTCATTCTGACTGATACCAAGTACTATTTGGTTCTGATTTAGAGGCACGTCTCTCCTTTCACGCCGCACCCTCTGCTAGCCAGCACGGAGGCAGTGGATACAATTACCCATTCTGATCGGGTTTCACTGCACTAGAATAATCCTCCCCATTATTGCCATAAATATTTCATGAATCATTTTGACAGAATAAAGGAGTCACTGAGGCCTCATATTAATCCGATGATGTTTTTTTTTTTTTTTTTTTGCTTTTTTTTTTTTGGTTCCCTGTCACCATAACGACCCCCCATTCTTACCAGCCCCTGCCACTGTCTAACATTGTTTACGTCTTCATCAACAAAATGTTGCTGGTTGCTAAGTGGCACATGGCCCATGGCCTCATCTGCCCCCAGCGTAACCCCTGCCCCAAACGGTCACTGAGCTGGCACATTTGCGCCGTCTCCCAGAAGCAAATGACATTTGTCATGGTGTGACCCCTTGCCGCAACAATCGACTGAAAGTGTGTTGAAGGAGCACTGTGGTATTGGCTCAAACCCATGCAGCTATTTCTACAAATAGCCTATGTCTGAGTGCAGCTGGGTCAACGTGATTCAGTCCTAGTGATACCAAACTAACTCGCATGACATTTAGCTAAGGGGAATCTCTGGGGTTGGCAGGATTTGTTGCTTTGCCCTGACCCGTGCTATGGATCTACCAGCCTGGATATGCTGTACACCTTGCACATGATGCTGTGCGACATGAGAGCTTACTGAAAGCACGTCGAGCAGCACATCCTTCAGGGCAAGTTGATCAGTGTGAAAAGCCGTCATGTGCTGGTGAGAATGGCTCGCCCTTGGACAGGCATGCTACTCAGGTCAGACACATCACACAGCTGCAGTCTGGATTCTGGCAGGGCCTGGATTTGCCGCTGAAAGGTTCACACCAGTTAATTGGCCCTTGCTCATGCCTGCGAATCATATGTCAGACTAATACTATCGGCTGCCACTATACACAGCCACCCTGAAAGAGAGACGGAGGGTGAGATGGGTGTGGAATTAATGTTTTGGCGTTTTCTGGGCAAAAGTAATGATGCAATTACAATAACATGATTCTTAGAATCATATTCCAGATCTGATATTACATTAAAGTATTTCAGTGTATGTTTAATTTGAACAAAAAGCATTAAAAGTAATGAACACCATCCAGTCTGTCTGTGATGTCCTCATTGCAAAATCAATAAATGCATGTTTTCAGAATAGGGCTGTAATAATATCATATAATTCCAAGTATATTTTAAAACAATCTCAATAAAGGCTTCATATTTGCATGAATTATGCAAAGCATACCGTTAACCATGTTTATCAGTCCTCCTTTTGTTTGTTTTTTGTTTTTTTTCAGCCATGCTAAAAGGAAGAAAATGCATAGATTATCCTGGCTGGTTTTATACAATTTAGAGTGAACATTTTAATTTTGACTCCATTATCATTTTCAACAGTAATTGTTCTGCAAGTGTCAAAAACTGCCTGTAAAAGTGACCTCAACTAAAAGCATTCATACACGGAGATCTTCATATTCAGCACTTGTATGTGACTACATTCAAACTTATTAAAGTAAAAAAAAAAAAAAAAATGATAGTTTAGTTTTATAAATGCTTACTTCATATTTCGCAACAGCAGAGGACTCAGAGGGGGAAAAAATTAAATGTTACAATACTGCCATCTACTGCTTGATGTGTGCATTGTAAAATCAACCAGTATTCTTTAAGACACTTACCAACCTCAAAAAAGGAATTGGCCTACTATCATAAATTAGATTACGTTTTTTCTTTTTTCTTTCTTTTTACATTTCCCTACCACCCTTCATTGAATTTTTTACGTTTATTTTTTACCACTTTAAAATAATTTCACATTTGTAATGTCCTTCAGACAGCTGTAAAACGCTTTCAGAATATTTCAGAATGACAGCGCTGGCTAATGTAGTAGCAATAACTGATGTAATTAAAGTTAACAAGGTAGTTTTGTGAGAAGTGTAAACTGTTTTATTATTAATATTATCATGCTGATAAGAACGTGATCGACAGTCCTAATAATTTAACTGACAGATAATTTAACTAAACTGTTTTTCTCAATGTGTTTGACAGCAGCAACACAAACAACAAAACGCCAAAACAGAACAATAACAAAAGCATCAGGATAGCGTTTACCTACCTGATGATATGGCGATCAGCTGCTGCAGTATCATCCCTGGGAATATCCTTAACCCTCTATGGCATGACTTTTTATTTTTTAGGGAAAAAATATTTCACCCAAATTTTTGGGAGCTTAGGGATCCCTGATAATATATCCAACATAAAATTTGTTGCACCCCCACCCCTGAACCAGATGTTGGTTTGTTGCCTCGGGGCAACAATGTGCTATAAGGGTACTAAAACAATGTTTTCTATATGTGTGTTTTAAAGAAGCAATATATGCAGCAATATAAGCAATAGTTCCGTTACGAGATTTTAATGACAGTCGGTTTTGTTCGAGATCTCAATGATGGTCGGCTTTCAGTGTCAGACGGTTTTGCTGGGTTATGAGATTTCAATGACGGTTAGTTTTGTTCTATTCTAAGATTTCAGTGATGGTTGATTTTTTTCCTTTACGAGATTTAAATAATGGCCTTTTTTCCATCACGAGATTTCATTGCCACTCGTTTTGTTCCTTAACGAGATTTTAATGATGGCTGGTTTTGTTCAGTTACAGGATTTCAAAGATGGTCGGTTTTGTTCCTTTATTCTTTTACGAGATTACAAAGACAGTTGGTTTTGTTCCGTTATGAGACTTCAATGACAGTTTTATTCGGTTATGAGATTTCAATAATGTCTCATTGATGTTTCAATGATTTATTCGGTTATGAGATTTCAGTGTTTGGTTACGAGATCTCAGTGACAGTCGGCTTTGTTCCATTACGAGATTTCAATGACAGTCGGTTATATCCGGTAATGAGATTTCAATGACAGTCGGTTTTGTTCGGTTACAAGATATCAGTGATGGTCGGCTTTCAGTGTCAGACGGTTTTGCTAGGTTATGAGATTTAAGTGATGGTTGTTTTTTTTTTTTCCTTTACGAGATTTAAATAATGGCTTTTTTCCATCACGAGATTTCATTGCCACTTGGTTTTGTTCCTTAACGAGATTTTAATGATGGCTGGTTTTGTTTGGTTAAGAGATCTCATGGTCAGTTTTTAGTGTCAGTCAGTTTTGTTCTGTTATTTCAAAAATGTCGGTTTTGTTCCTTTGGTTTTTTTACGAGATTCCAAAGACAGCTGGTTTTGTTCCTTTACGAGACTTAAATGACTGTAAGTTTTATTTGGTAACGAGATTTCAATGATTCTCATTGATGTTTCAATGATTTATTCGGTTATGAGATTTCAGTGTTTGGTTACGAGATCTCAGTGACAGTCGGCTTTGTTCCATTACGAGATTTCAATGACAGTCGGTTTTATTCAGTCATGAGATTTCAATGATGGTCGGTTTTGTTCGGTTATGAGATCACAACGACGGTTGGTTTTTAGTGTCAGTCCGGCTATGTTTTGTTATAAGATTTCAAAGACAGTCAGTTTTGTTTCGTTACGAGATTTCAATGATGGTCAGTTTTGTTCAGTAATGAGATCTCAGTGACAGTCGGCTTTGTTCCATTACGAGATTTCAATGACAGTCGGTTTTATTCAGTCATGAGATTTCAATGATGGTCGGTTTTGTTCGTTTATGAGATCTCAATGACGGTTGGTTTTCAGTGTCAGTCGGTTTTGTTCTGTTATGAGATTTCAAAGACAGTCGGTTTTGTTTCGGTACGAGATTTCAATGATAGTCTGTTTTGTTCCGTTCAAGAGATTTAAATAATGGCCTTTTTTTTCCATTACAAGATTTCAATGCCAATTGGTTTTGTTCGGTTACGAGATCTAAATGATGGCCAGCTTTCAGTGTAGGACGGTTTTGCTGGGTTACAAGATCTCAATGACGGTTGGTTTTCAGTGTCAGTCAGTCATTGAGACGGTTGGTTTTCAGTGTCAGTCGGTTTTGTTCTGTTATGAGATTTCAAAGACAGACGGTTTTGTTTCGTTACAAGATTTCAATGATGGTCGGTTTTGTTCCATTCAAGAGATTTAAATAATAGCCTTTTTTTTCCATTACAAGATTTCAATGCCAATCGGTTTTGTTCCTTTACGAGATTTCAATGACGGTTGGTTTTGCTGGGTTACAAGATCTCAATGACGGTCTGTTTTGTTCTTTTATGAGATTTTAATGACAGTTGATTTTATTCCATTACGAGATTTCAATGATGGTCAATTTTGTTCCGTTATAAGATTTCATTGACAGTCGGTTTTATTCAGTTACGAGATCTCAAAGACGGCCAGTTTTGTTCCTTTGCAAGATTTCAATAAGGGCTGTTTTTTTTCCAATTACGAAATTGATTTTCATTGTCAGTGAAGCTTTTTTTTCTTCTTCAGTTATGAGATCTCCCCATTTTTTTTTCTTTCTGTTTTGTTCTTTTTTGAGATTTTAATGACAGTTCGTTTTGTTTCATTACAAGATTTCAGTGATGGTCTGTTTCAATGACGTCTGTTTTATTTGGTTATGAGATTTCAGTGACGGCTGATTTTGTTCGGTTACGAGATCTCAATGCGGGCAGTTTTGTTTCTTGACGAGATTTCAATGACAGTTGGTTCTCATTGCCACTCGGTTTTGTTCCTTAACGAGATTTTAATGATGGCTGGTTTTGTTCAGTTACGGGATTTCAAAGATAGTCGGTTTTGTTCCTTTATTCTTTTACAAGATTAAAAAGACAGTTGGTTTTGTTCCGTTATGAGACTTCAACGACTGTTTTATTCGGTTACGAGATTTCAATGATTCTCACTGATGTTTCAATGATTTATTTGGTTATGAGATTTCAGTGACGGCTGATTTTGTTCGGTTACGAGATCTCAATGCGGGCAGTTTTGTTTCTTGACGAGATTTCAATGACAGTTGGTTCTCATTGCCACTCGGTTTTGTTCCTTAACGAGATTTTAATGATGGCTGGTTTTGTTCAGTTACGGGATTTCAAAGATAGTCGGTTTTGTTCCTTTATTCTTTTACAAGATTAAAAAGACAGTTGGTTTTGTTCCGTTATGAGACTTCAACGACTGTTTTATTCGGTTACGAGATTTCAATGATTCTCACTGATGTTTCAATGATTTATTCGGTTATGAGATTTCAGTGTTTGGTTACGAGATCTCAGTGACAGTCGGCTTTGTTCCATTACGAGATTTCAATGACAGTTGGTTTTGTTCGGTTACAAGATCTCAATGATGGTCGGCTTTCAGTGTCAGACAGTTTTGCTGGGTTATGAGATTTCAATTATGGTTGATTTTTTTTTCCATTACGAGATTTAAATAATGGCTTTTTTTCCATCACGAGATTTCACTCGCTACTTATTAAAATTTCAGTTTGAAATTTGATGGTCAGTTTTATTCCGTTGTGAGATTTCAGCGATAGTTTAGTTAAAAATGATTCAAACTGTTGGTTTTGTTCTGTTATGAGATTTCAAAGATGGTTGGTTTTGTTCCTTTGGTTCTTTTACGAGATTCCAAAGACAGTTGGTTTTGTTCCTTTACAAGACTTTAATCATGGTCAGTTTTATTCGGTTACGAGATTTCAATGATGTCTCATTGATGTTTCAATGATTTATTTGGTTATGAGATTTCAGTGTTCGGTTTTGTTCGGTTACGAGATCTCAATGACGGTAAGTTTTGTTCCTTTACGAGATTTCAATGACAGTCAGTTTTGAGATTTCTATGATGGTCTTTTTTTTCCATTCTAAGATTTCAATGTCTTATTGTTGTTAAATTGAATTTTTTTATTAATAAATGTTCTTCTTTTTTTTTTTTTTTTGATCAAATAAATGCTTGATGAGCATGTGAGACTTCTTTCAAAATAATTTAAAATAGTAATGAAAAAAATGGTGCTTTATGGTAATAAAAAAAATGGTTAATGGGCCCAATTAGCCATTTTCTCTCCCCGGAGTCATGTGACTTGTTAGTGTTACAAGGTCTCAAGGGGTGAATGGGGAGCAGGTGTGTTAAATTTGGTGTTATCGCTCTCAATCTCTCATACTGGTCATTGGAAGTTCAACATGGCACCTCATGGCAAAGAACTAATGAACAGGCCTCGTCATGGTCGACCAAAGAAGTTGAGTGCACGTGCTCAGCATCATATCCAGAGGTTGTGTTTGGGAAATAGACATATGAGTGCTGCCAGCATGGCTGCAGAGGTTGAGGGGGTGGGGGGTCAGCCTGTCAGTGCTCAGACCATACGCTGCACACTGCATCAAATTGGTCTGCATGGCTGTCGTCCCAGAAGGAAGCCTCTTCTAAAGATGATGCACAAGAAAGCCCACAAACAGTTTGCTGAAGACAAGCAGACTAAGGACATGGATTACTGCAACCATGTCCTGTGGTCTGATGAGACCAAGATAAACTTATTTGGTTCAGATGGTGTCAAGCGTGTGTGGCGGCAACCAGGTGAGGAGTACAAAGACAAGTGTGTCTTGCCTACAGTCAAGCATGGTGGTGGGAGTGTCATGGTCTGGGGCTGCATGAGTGCTGCCGGCACTGGGGAGCTACAGTTCATTGAGGGAACCATGAATGCCAACATGTACTGTGACATACTGAAGCAGAGCATGATCCCCTCCCTCCCTTCGGAGACTGGGACGCAGGGCAGTATTGCAACATGATAACAACCCCAAACACGCCTCCAAGATGACCACTGCCTTGCTAAAGAATGTCTCCAGACCTAAACCCTATTGAGCATCTGTGGGGCATCCTCAAACAGAAGGTGGAGGAGCGCAAGGTCTCTAACATCCACCAGCTCCGTGATGTTGTCATGGAGGAGTGGAAGAAGACTCCAGTGGCAACCTGTGAAGCTCTGGCTGTGAAGCTTAGCCCAAGAGAGTTAAAGCAGTGCTGGAAAATAATGGTGGCCACACAAAATATTGACACTTTGGGCTCAATTTGGACATTTTCACTTAGGGGTGTACTCACTTTTGTGGTCAGCGGTTTAGACATTAATGGCTGTGTGTTGAGTTATTTTGAGGGGACAGCAAATTTACACTGTTATACAAGCTGTACACTCACTACTTTACATTGTAGCAAAGTGTAATTTCTTCAGTGTTGTCACATTAAAAGATATAATAAAATATTTACAAAAATGTGAGGGGTGTCCTCACTTCTGGGAGATACTGTACATGATAAAAAAATAACACACTCTGGCCCAATTCGATGCTTCATGCCACAATGCATTCTACAACAGACTATCATTAATTTGAAATGAACTGCATTACATCTACATGATCAAAAAATACACTCTGTGTAAGATTAGACCACTAGATGATGACAACAACCTCTTCATCAAGTCAACATCACCTGATTATATTTTCCCTTGTTATTTTTGCCACAACTAACACAATTTCAGCAGCAAGAGAAAAGCTAACACTAAGCCAAGAGTCAAACTGCACAACTAAAACAAACACTGATCATCACAATGATGGTGACTTCCAACTAAACATTTTCAATGGAACATCATCATCCAAACCTCTGTTAATTCTCAATAAGAACTTCTGTAGATATCTGACAGAAATAAAGTCAATCTGGTTAGTAATTAGTGTCTTCTTTTATCTTCAGGTGATTTCATCTAAGGCTGTGGCTGTAGTCCGTTGTAACGTCTTCAATCATTAGTTCCATTAATGGAAAACATTTGGCACCCTGTACTGCCATGGATTTCACAGTTCCCTTGCAATACCACACGAGTACGGCGTCGTTAGTCTTATTAATTATTATTGATTATTAATAAGACAAGACACAACAGGGAAAACTCCTTTTTCTCAGATTCTGAAGCCTTTATACAATCACGCAGTGTAAACTGCATGGCCATTAGTTAAAGTAAACGAACCAATGACAGCGCGGAATGCACAAGCCACCTCGGCCGGTCAGGCAGCTTCAGCTTCGCACTCCATGGCGGTACTCCAGGTGTACCAAGCAAAGCTCCTCCGAGACCTGGATGAGGCTGGGCATGACTCAGCCACCTTCAAGAAGCTGCATAGCACCACGGACCTGGCCCTACACGCCACAAAGACCACGGCTCAGGCAATTGGGCGTTCGATGGCCAGCCTGGTGGTGCTGGAGCACCACTTATGGCTCAACCTGACCGAGATCAAGGACGCGGACAAGGCCATCTTCCTTGATTCGCCCCCGTCTCCCCCACTGGTCTCTTTGGCCCTGCCAAACCTCGATGGTTTCACCAAGCGCTTCACAGCGGCACAAAAGTCGTCCCAGGCCATGCAACACTTTCTGCCAAAACGCTCCAGCTCCTCTGCTTCGAGCCACCCTAAGTCAGCGCCAGCTCATCAGCAGCTACCCAAGGACAAGCCGCCTGCCACTAAGCCTGCGCCACGGCCTGAACACAGACGGCGCTTGCACTCTACTAGGCGCCAACCCCCTCTGATGCGACAGGGACCCCGGCCCAAGATAGTGCTGGACACTGCATCTCAGAAGTTGGCCTTATGTCCAAGAAAGGAAGAGGAGGAGGTTAAGTCCCGCCGCAGCCGGACCACCCTCCAAAATGCCTCACCCAGGTTTCCTGTCACCCCGTTTGGTTCCGGGTGCTCAAGAAAGAGTGTTTGTTGCCTGCACAGAGCCTGTTCAAATGCCCTGGCAGTGCACCGCTGTTATAGCGGATATAATAAAAAAACAAACATCCTCAAATTTCAGACATCAGAGCAAATTTCCTTTTCCACCCCATACACGCACCACAGTCCCTAACAGCGACTGGCAGGCCATCCCTGGAGTGTCAGCTTGGGTGCTGAACATAGTAAAATGAGGTTATGTACTCCAATTCACTCAAAGGGCCCTGTTTTTCAACGGCATGGTCCAAACCTCAGTGGAAAGCAAAGACACACATGTCCTGCGTTTCGAGGTGAACACCATGTTGGCAAAAGGAGCCATAGAGGTGGTTCCTCCAGCACTGAGCGAGTCAGGTTTTTACAGCAGGTACCTCATCTCCAAAAAGGATGGCGGTCTCAGACCCTTTCTCGATCTCAGACATCTGAACAGGGCCCTGATAAAGCGCTCATTCAGAATGATCACTTTGAAGCAGATCTTCCCGCAAATATGCCAGTCGAGGTAGTTCAATATGCGCACACCAATCTGTGTGGATTGGTGTGCGCATATTGAACTACCTCGACGACTGGCTCATTCTGGCCCAGTCGGAGGCGGAGCTAATATCCCACAAATCCATCATCCTCAACCACTTAGAGTGCTTGGGACTCAGGGTCAATTTTTCAAAGAGCTCGTTATCTCCCAGCCAACATGTGTCGTTCCTGGGGATAATTTTAGACTTGACCCACATGAGGGCCACAGTCATTCCAGAGCGTTCTCTGGCTATTCAGCAGCTCGTACAAACCTTTACGCCCGGGGCTTCTCTGCCGCTCAGAACGGTTCAGAAGATGCTAGGTCTAATGAGTTAAGCATCTCCGGCTCTGCAGCTGGGCTTGCTTCACATGCACCCTCTGCAACTCTGGCTGAAACCACGGATCCCACTCCAAGCCTGCCAACGTGGTCGTTGCTCGCTCAAGGTGAACCAGGCGTGTGTCGCAACCCTGGCCCCTTGGACGAACCCTTGCTTGTTCAAGCTGGGCATGGCAATCGGGGCGATAGACAAGAGGAAGGTCGTTTTCACAGATGCCTCCAAGATGGGTTGGGGAGCTCTGTGCGACAACCATCTGGCCTTTGGAGCTTGGAATGGCCCGGAAAGCGAGCTACATATCAACTGCCTGGAAATGATGGCAGTATATCGAGCTCTCCAGGCTTTCCTTTCTCTCCTGGTGGGTCACCAAGTCTTGGTCTGGTCAGACAACATGATGGTGGTGTCCTTCATAAATCACCAGGGCGGTCTCTCTTCAAAGCCCCTCTTCACTCTAGCGAAAACCATCCTAGAGTGGGCCCAGTGCAACCTACTCTTGTTAAGAGCAGCACACATACAGGGCATACTAAACAAAGGGGCGGACATGTTGTCCTAGAGCAACCTTCCCTCAGAGGAATGGTCAATCCACCCCCGCTCAGTCCAGAGAATTTGGGGTGTCTTCAGGAAGGCAGAGGTCGACCTCTTTGCCTCAGAAGACAATCATCACTGCCCAATATATTTCCTGAAAGACTGGTCCAGCCTCCTCCTTTATGCTTTTCCCCCGATCGCGCTGATTCCCCAAGTAATCAGATGAGTCAGGGAAGGTGCTCACAAAGTCCTCCTGGTGGCTCCTCTGTGAAGGACCCAATCATGGTTCTCTGAGCTATCTCAGCTATCGCCCATGGAGCCATGGCCAATCCCTCTGAGACGGGACCTCCTCTCTCAAGCGAGAGGGACGATATGGCACCCCAGACCCGAGCTGTGGGACCTTCATGTGTGGTTTCTCAGTGGGAGGCTGCAAGCCTCCCTGAGAATGTCTTAAACACTATCTTTCAGGCTAGAGCTCCGTCTACAAGATGTCTCTACTCTCTTAAATGGGCCATCTTTGCCGCCTGCTGTACAGCCCAGGGCAAGGACCCATTGACTTGTGACATATCCCAGATATTGTCCTTTCTTCAAGACTTAATGGATAGAGGCCGTACTCCCTCTACCCTTAAGGTCTATGTCACAGCTATAGCAGCTTCTCACGCGCCTATAGCGGGCCAGTCGATAGGGAGAAACAACCTTGTTGTTCGCTTCCTTAAGGGATCCAGGAGGTTGAATCCCGCTTGTCCCCTCACGGTTCCTACCTGGGACCTTTCTGTGGTTCTTAGAGGCCTTAAAGGTCCTCCCTTTGAATCAATCAAGACTGCCGATTTACGGCCCCTGTCGCTGAAAACTGTCTTACTGCTAGCTTTAGCATCGGTTAAGCATGTGGGAGATTTACAAGTCATCCTGAAACCGAGACATGGGTATGTCCCAAAAGTCCTATCTACCCCCTTTAGGGTGCAGATGGTCATTCTCTCCGCTCTTCCTCCTTCTCAGGATGAACAGGAGTTGAACCTACTCTGTCCTGTCAGGGCCCTTAGGTCTTACATTGACCGTTCTGCCTCCTTTCGTCAGGCGGAACAGCTTTTTGTCTGCTTCGGTAGCCGCACAAAAGGTCTTCCGGTCACAAAGCCCAGGCTTTCCATATGGATAGTCGACGCAATAGCACTCGCTTACTCCTCCATAGGCCTTCAATGCCATTTGGGTGTAAGAGCACATTCCACGAAAGGTATGGCCTCCTCGTGGGCGTGGTCCTGTGGCGTTTCCATTGCTGACATCTGTGTGGCGGCCAGCTGGGCCTCACCGTCCACATTTGTCAGGTTTTATAATCTAGATGTTCCTGCACTTCAGACGCAGGTCCTTTTTGCATGAGCCTCCCTGCTGTGTACAGCTTAGGGCTTTACATTATGACCCCGATTACATCTGGGCGTAACTATGTTCTGTGCCCTCTATATATACCCTAGGCCCCTCTGGTGCCCTAGTTTATGGGCTTGGGAGGATGACTAGCCCCCGTTTCAGTCCCCGTTGTTTGGGCTATCCTGTCTTATGAGTATCTTTCGCGAGCCCTTTTTCAAGTGCTCTGCCCCGATGCTCGGTCGTCCCCCTGCATAGCATGGCATGATTGTATTGTCTCCATTGCGTTGTCTTATTAATAATCAATATTAATTAATAAGACAAATGATGCAGTACTTGTGTAGTATCGCAAGGGAACATATTCTGTTACTAACATATCCTCGGTTCCCTTAGATACGGAACGAGTACTGCATACTTTGCCACACTACGCACGAGACACCTCATGCCATCACTTCAGTCAAAATAAATCAATTTGCCATGGTGAGACGGCCGCTTATATAGCCCAAGACCCCATCCCTTTTGGCTCGTGCTTTCATTTTCAATCAAAATCCAATGGCTGGTCGATGTTGGAGTCTACATTCTGTGCCTGCTGGGTAAAGGTGGAGATGGAGTGATGCTGGAAGAATATTCTCACTAGAGTGACGTAAGCAGTTATGATTGACAGGTGATGAACATGCACAACCCAACTTCTGTTTACAGCTAAATTTGTTAAATTGTTTGTGATCATGTTTTGATTTACAGTTTACATCTTTCTGAGAGAATCTCTTCATATTTGTATGAGTTTCTGTTGTTGAGGGTGTGTGATAGTGTGTGAGCAGCTGCAGTATCTGTCAGTGTATCCCCAGATAGCAACTTTGTACCGGCACATGCGTCATGGAATGATGGCACTTGGGCGGACCGCTCCTGTTTGCCAGATCTGGGCCACAAGCAGGCCATAGCAATGCCACATGTCAGCCAAGAGCAAAGAAATAAAACAGAACTGGACCTTATCTGAGACACAAAACCTTTTATATATTATTTATAGAATCATCTCAGCATGAACAAGCCTGTTAACAACACTGACTTTATTTTTGGTAGACATCTACAAAAGTTCTTATTGAGAATGAAAAGGGGTTTAAATGTTTAAACATTTTTTTCATTTGAAGTCACCATTGGTGATTAGTGTGTCCATTAGTTAGGCTCTTAACTCTTATTTTATGTGTCTTCTCTGGCTTCTGTGCCAGTGTGTTTGTCAAACACATTTGCAGTAGCAAAGAAAGACAAAGTGAGATCAGGTGATGATGGTTAGCTATTAATGGTGATCGTGAAATAGCCTGAATCACTGATAATAATTGTTGTGCAGTTAATACATTTACATTATAAACCCTGTGTTACTCTAACATGAAATCACACTGTATGTCAGAAAACAGTTAAAAGATTAAAAAAAATAAAAAAAATTCTAGGCTGACATACACAGACAAAAAATCAGCACATGAATCTTAACAATGGTGACAATCAAAAGTGTCATGCTGCAACGCATGGTAGGAACAGCAGTACAAAACTCCCAGCATGCATCACAGCATGAAAAAAATTAAGCAGCTGAATAGTCCTATAATTTTCTTTAATTCTAACTATTTGCTTTTATTTTTTGCTGTGGTTTTTGTTCTATCTCTTAGTAGTTTTTTGTGATGTCCCGAGTTGATCTGCTTGTCTGAATATTTTGTTGTCACCATTGTTGAGATTCATACGCTGATTGCTCATATCTATTTTTTTTTTAACTTTCAATCTGTTAACTGATGTCTTCAATACAGTGCAATCTCATGTTGCAGTAACAAATTAAAACGTATAAATGGCACAACACAGTTAATACATTCAAATGACATCAGGCTATTTCACAATGATTATAAAACCATTATTTGCTAACAATCATTATCTGATCATATTTCAGTTTTTCTTAGTTACTGCAAATGTGTTTGATAAACACGCTGTCAGAGAAGACAAACATATTATAAGAGTTAAGAGCCCAACTAATGGAAACACCAATCACCATTATGGTGACTTCAAATGAAACAAACATGAGCGTTAAACTTCTGTTAATTCTCAATTCTCTGTAGATGAATGACAGAAATAAAGTCAATCTGGTTAGTAATATGTGAAGCTGAACTGCTGTTTGTGGAGTTGTTTAATCCTCCTCTGCTGAGATCTGGAAAGATTTAATGTCTTCTTTTATCTTCAGTTGATTTCATCTAAAGCTGTGGCTGAAGTCAGCTGTAGCTCCTGTGTTTCTGTTTGTATCTTTTTTTTCCTCATCTCTTCTTCCCTTCAGTGATTCTGCTTGTTAACAGGCTTGTTAATGCTAAGATGATTCTATAAATAACATATAAAGATTTTGTGGCTCAGATAAGGTCCAGTAATGGTTTATTTCTTTGCTATGTGGCATTGCTATGGCTTGCTTGTGGCTCAAATCTGGAAAACAGCAGCGGTTCGCCCAAGTGCCATCATTCCACGCAACATGTGGCCCAGATCATCATACTACGTGTGGCAGATCTGGGAAGGCACAAAGTTGCTATCTAAGTACTCTAACTGCACAGTGTTGCCCTGAGGCAACAAACAAAAAAACACAGTTTTGGTATATAAATAAAAACAAAATAAGCATTTTAATAATTAAACATACTTCTTTGATGCACATTCATCTGTAATTGGGGAATAGAAATTAGAACAGATCAAATAACATTGGTTTAAGCTGTAAATCCCATGTTGTATCCGGGTGAGAGATTTAACAATCGGTAAACTAACAACAACGTTCACAACTTTCTGCCAAGGTTCATGAATTTATTTCATCCTTCAGAAAGTAAACAACAGCAGTTTTTCAGTATATGTCATCATTATATTGCTGCTGACAAGTTGGAAGACAGTTAATGAATAACTAATGAATACCTTTTTAAATGTAATGCGATACCTGACCACAGAGTTCTTCCTGAATGGTATTGGTTGGTGAAACCTGTCACCTGGACAACCGGACACAAAGATAAAACGAGTTACAGCCCACTTGTACCTTGTATCCTACAATTAGACCACAACTTCCTTGTTCCTCCAATGAAGTCAGCAAACCCAGCAGTCTGTTAGCCTTGGAATATATATAAATACATGTAACATATAAAAGGAATTTATTTATTCTATGTCAAGATAAATCTATGATCAAAACAGCAGGATGAGGAGGATGAGTGTATTCCCACAGCATGGCACAGCTCTAGGACTTACTGCAAATGAAATCCGACAGGAAGTTGAAAACAGTAAGTCGTGTTTGACAGAATCTGCTTGATATTTATATCTATATCTATCTATAAAATGTGTATATCTTAAGTGTTATGTGAGTTGCTAAATATAAGCATCTGCCAAATGCATAAATGTAATTGTAAATGTAAATTTTATATGCAGATACTGAGTTACATAAACATTACAAAACATTACAGATTTGGGGTCAGTAAGATTCTTTAATGTTTTTGAAAGAAGTTTCACATTTATTTGATCAAAAATACAGTAAAAACAGTAATATTGTAAAATATCATTACAACTTAAAATAACTATTTACTATTTTTATATACTTTATAAAAACATTTTCAGCATCATTACTGCAGTCTCCAATGTCACATGATCATTGCTGCTCAAGAAACATTTCATATTATTGTCAATGTTTAAAACTTTTTTTTTTTTTCATGGAAACCATGATACATTTGTTGTCAGGATTCTTAGATGAATAGAAACTTAAAAAGCAAACTTCAGCATTTATTTAAAATAGAAATCTTTTGTAAAATGATACACGTCTTACTTAAGTATAGAATAAATGTATTATTTACTTTTAATAAAATCCTACTGGTATTGTATGCATAGTGTAGTTAAAGGGTTAGTTCACCCAAAAATGAAATTGCTGTCATTAATTACTCACCCTCATGTCATTTCAAATCTGTAAGATTCTGAACACAAATTAAGATGTTTTTGATGAAATCTGAGAGTTTTTTTAAATCCACCATAGAAAGCAACGAAATGACCACATTTAAGGTCCAGAAAAGTAGTAAAGACTGTTAAAATAGTCAACGTGACTACAGCGGTTCCACCTTAATGTTATGAAGTGACAAGAATACTTTTTGTGTACAAAAACAAAACAAAAGTATTGCAGGCTTCCATGTTCATGTTCCATGTCAGAATGCTGACTCAGTATTGGCCAGCTCCTGCGTTAACATCACATGCATCCATCGGCCAATACTGAGCATTTGGATGTAAACATGGAAGCACTGGGTCAACTGTCTAGGAGACTGACAGGGTAGAAAGAAATTGTTGAATAAAGTTGTTATTTTGGTTTTCTCTCTCTCTCTCTCTCTCTCTCTCTCTCTCTCTCTCTATATATATATATATATATACAGTGCTCAGCGTAAATGAGTGTAGCAAAATAGCTCAAAGGAAATATGAATAGTTAATCATAACTAGTTTAATTAATTATAAATATTTGGATCAGTTAATAAAATTAACTTAATGTAATAAAATTAATATTACAATCAATTAACCTGTTGTCCAATGAAAACACAGTATTAATTGTTGATTAATTCTAAGAAATGTTCATTTCCAGGTTATGGGAAATAACATTCTTACTGTACAGTACTACTCAGAGCATGTAGTCAAAATCGGCATGATTAGGACTCCAGTATGAGAGCATATAACACGGACAACTTTACATGTGAGATGAACAAGACTTTATTAACTAGACTAAACATTTAAACTACTCTAACATTTACACACATACATGCATACAGTTTACCAAGGGCTGAAGCAGAATACAAGAAAGCAAGAAGTTACAGCAAACCATCCGTTTCTTTAAAAGGGGTAAGGATACTTAATGCATCAAATAATGAGACTAAGTTTGATACTTGCATGTCTCGCCAATTTGAATTAAACTTGTCCTGATGCGAGGCTCCAGTTGATCCTTGCTGATGTTGTCTTGATGAGAAAGAACCAGTTGGATTCAGAGGATCTTTGGTAAATGGAAGGTCTAGGCCGAAGCCTGGCACAAGTTTGGGGTTCCTTAGAAGCTTCTAGCTTCTAAGCATCATCTTCACATCAGCATTTCTCAGTAAAAGAGAAGAAGAGAGAGGGGGAAGAGGCTGTGGTCATGTGATCAGTGATTTTAAAGGATGAAGACATCCCTCTTGAGATGTCTGAGCCAATAAGGAGTTGTCCCTTTAGAGGGAAGTTTTACGAGTCTTTGTTCAGTAGCAAGATATTGGATTGGATGTATGAGAGAAGAACCTTCTAGATTCTTATAATACTAATGTGTCACAGAGTTAGCAACATTAATTAACAAATTAACACGGAAGTTAGAGTACGTCAATACCAAACATGCTACCCATGTGATTTTAGTTAACTATAAATTTGCAACTCTGAAACATTAATACCAAAATAATTTAAAAGAGAGAATTAATACATAGAATAAACCCTATAAAAGGAAAATCATGAGAGGGGAAACTTGGATACACGTTTATACATTTCTCATGCGGTTATACAGTATATAGAATATATAGGATTAAAAGGGTTTATTTGTCCTTCTCAGAAAGGATGAAGTCAGAGTCACAAATTCCTGACGGTCATAAAAAGAGTTCTTATCAGTTTTCTTGCGTCCTGTAACAGGACACCTAGTTCTGTCTGTGTGTTAAGCTTCATTTGGGATGCTAGTTGCAGTTAAGGGGGATGGGTTCACAGAACTTTGAGAGAGTTTCTGGTTTATTCATTAAATATAATGAATAATTGTGAGTACACCCCCTTTGAAAAGTAACATTGTAAACAATATCTCAATGAACACAAAAACAATTTCCAAAATGTTGACAAGACTAAGTTTTATATAACATCTTTTTAAATTTTAACATGAAAGAAAGGTTAATAATAAAAATTTTCAGTTTTACTCAAATTAGGGTGATGCAAAAATGAGTAGGCTACACCCCACTAAAAGTCTCTGGAGCAAAGCTAAATTTTAGACTACAAATGTCTAATTTAACAAGAATTCAACCACAGGTGAGTCTATTTATTCATTACACAGGTGTCCAGCAGACAGTTGACTATAAAAGGGTGTTAAAACCCCTTCCCATTACATGCTGTCAGCAATGGCACCACATGGAAGAGAAATGTCACAAGACCTGAGAAAATAAATTTTTTACACCAGTAAGGTGAAGGCTATAAGTTAGGCTATCAGTCAGAATACTGTAGCAAAAGTGGTACAAAAATTTTAAAAAGATGGAACTGCAACCATCTCACAGAGACATCCAGGTCGTTCCCCGGAAGTTAACATCTCGACAGGAGCGTCTTCTGATGAGAAGGGTTGAAGAAAATCGGCACGCAAGTTCACTGCAGTTATCTAAAGAAGTAGAAAGCCAAACTGGGGTGACTATTTCCCGTGACACAATACGCCGTACACTGCAGAGAAATGGCATACATGGGTGCCGTCCACGAAAGAAGCTCCAAGCCCAGGCACAAAAAAGCCCGCCTAGAGTTTGCCAGGGCCCATGCTGACAAAGATAAAGACTTCTGGGACTCTATACTCTGAAGTGATGAGACCAAGATAAATGTTTTTGGAACTGATGGCTTCAAAACTGTATGGTGTCGCAAAGGTAAGGAATACAAAGAAAAATGCATGGTGCCTACAGTGAAACATGGTGGTGGCAGTGTCCTTATGTGGGGCTGCATGAGTGCTGCTGGTGTCGGGGAGCTGCATTTCATTGATGGCTAGATAGATGTTGCAAAATGTCGCCAACTTGTTCATTCCATGCCTAGAAGACTTGGTGCTGTCATTAAAAATCATGGAGGCCATACAAACTACTAGATGTAGTAGTTTTTGTTGTGGGGTGTGCTCATTTTTGCATCACCCTAATTTGAGTAAAACTGAAAAATGTGTAATCTAAATTACATTATTAACCTTACTTTCATTTTGTAAGTTAAACAGATGTTATATTAAACTTAGTCTTGTCAACTTTTTGGAAATTGTTTTTGTGTTCATTGAGATATTGTTTAAAATGTTACTTTTCAAAGGGGGTGTACTCATTTACACTGAGCACTGTATGTATATATATATATATATATATATATATATATATTAGTGCAGAAAAGCTTTAAGAACAAATATGTTACATTGTGTACAGTAAGAAAGACTGTTTAAGATGTGAACTAACTAAATGTCTGTGATCACAGATACATCTGAACTGGTATCGGACCTGGTTAACCTGTCAGCCAGAGCCAGATTTCAAGCAATTCGATCATTACCTATGTCATTTAATGAGAGGAAAACAATCAGGTTAATGTATTTTATAATCATACATTTTTGCAGTATTTCCCACAATGCTAAATTTGATCTCAATTCAACTTAAACTCCCCTCAACAGGAACAGAGTGAACTCCATCAAACTCTCAAAGACCATGCTCCCTGCAGACTGTCGTCAACAGCTGTCCCGGGTAAAGAGATAAACACACTCTTTAGATCTAGATTCATTATTGTCATGGTTCACATTCTTAAAAGTGCTGCATGATATTTCAAGACTAATAATTTAACTCTTCAGTCTTTCCGCAGATTCCGCACCAACTTGGCATCAGCCAGGCAGCGTTTGGTTGTATGGCAGGACACCCTGAAGGAGATTGGGGGCAGGTTTGGCACTTCTGTCCTCTCCTACTTCTTGTTCCTTAAGTGGCTGCTAAAGTTCAACCTCCTCTCCCTCCTCATCAACTTCTGCTTCATCACAATCCCACAAATTGTGCATGCGCCCAATATCAGCAGCGTTACAGGGTTCAGAGGACTTGAGCTCCTCACAGGGGTGGTGAGTTTTTATACTGAGTCCAAACTTTATATTCATTAACACTTTACATTAAGGTTCAGTTTCTTAACATCAGCTAATGAAATAAGAACACTCTTAAAAGTAAAGGTTCCAAAAAGTGGCACCACAAATCCATAGAACCGTTTTTTGTTCTTAATAGAACAGTTCTTAATAGAACTTTTCCTAGTTGGAAGAACATTTTAAAAATCTAAAGAACCTTTTTTCACTCTAAATAACCTTATGTGGAATGGAAAGTTTTCATATACAGTATCTCACAGAAGTGAGTACACCCCTCACATTTTTGTAAATATTTATTATATCTTTTCATGTGACAACACTGAAAAAATTACACTTTGCTACAATGTAAAGTAGTGAGTGTACAGCTTATATAACAGTGTAAATTTGCTGTCCCCTCAAAATAACTCAACACACAGCCATTAATGTCTAAACCGCTTGCCTACAGTCAAGCATTGTGGTGGGAGTTTCATGGTCTGGGGCTGCATGAGTGCTGCCGGCACTGGGGAGCTACAGTTCATTGAGGGAACCATGAATGCCAACAGAGCATGATCCCCTCCATTCGGAGACTGGGCCGCAGGGCAGTATTCCAACATGATAACGACCCCAAACACACCTCCAAGACGACCACTGCCTTGCTAAAGAATGTCTCCAGACCTAAACCCTATTGAGCACCTGTGGGGCATCCTCAAACGGAAGGTGGAGGAGCGCAAGGTCTCTAACATCCAGTGGAAGAGGACTCCAGTGGCAACCTGTGAAGCCCTGGTGAACTCGATGCCCAAGAGGGTTAAGGCAGTGCTGGAAAATAATGGTGGCCACACAAAATATTGACACTTTGGGCCCAATATGGACATTTGCACAAATTTACACTGTTATACAAGCTGTACACTCACTACTTTACATTGTAGCAAAGTGTAATTTCTTCAGTGTTGTCACATTAAAAGATATAATAAAATATTTACAAAAATGTGAGGGGTGGACTCACTTCTGTGAGATACTGTATGTTAAAAGTTCTTTATTGAACCATCAAAGTCAATAAAGAACCAACCTTTATTTTTAAGAGCATGCACTAACAATAATTGACTTTTATTACAGCATTTTAAGTTAATGTATAAATATTAATTGTCAATTAATTTTTGCTTATAATATTTATGAATAATAAACCAAATAATAATTTTTTACAGCTTTAAAAGTTTAAAAATGTATTAGCGGTCTTAATAAATGCTGCAAAAAATATTGTTAATAGTTAATGATAATTAATGCATTAACTAACCTTAACGAACTGAACCTTGTGTCATTATACAAAACTTTGGTTTTCTAGATCTGTAGAGTGACAATATCTTTGTCGACAGGGTTATTTCAACCAGACGGTCTTGTTCTATGGTGGTTATAATGGTGAAGTGATTGTATCCACACCAGCCTACAACATGCAGTTGGCCTATTTTTTCACCATAGCTGCATATCTGGTGCTGTGTGGGGTGTCTCTTCTCTACAGGTAACATATTTAGCAGTGTGGTAGGTTTCTAAGGCCTTTACAGCATACAAGCAATACAAAGCTTGTTTTGTAGCTAGATAACTTCCTGTTCACTGTTTAGCATTTGCACATTTTCCCACACTTCACATGTGAAATATTTGCCATTTGAAAGCTATATGGAAATATAAAGTTCCAGTCAATGACTATATTGTTTCCCTGACAAATATGAATATGTTAAGGTTTGAAGATTTGCATATTGTGACTCAAAGGTCAATATAGGAACAGAAGTAATGGATGATGCAACAAGATAACATGTCTACAGTATGTTGGATTAATGCCAGAAGGGAATGCGGAAAGATCTGTTTTTCTTTTTTTCCTCCTCAGCATGTCCAGATCCTTTCAGAACAACTTTGTGCTAGAGACAGGACCTGTCTCTGGAGGAGCATGGCATCTCTTGTGCAGCTGGGACTTTAGTATTGTCAATGAAAAAGCCATACAGTACAACAAGAACAACTTTGGCATTCAGCTGAAGGTTCATACCTGTTTATATTCTTCTAGGTATCATCCCTTTTCTGTTTCCATTGGCTCATTTTGCCCATGTCTTCCAGGAGTCCTTATCAGAAAGGTTACAAGAGAAAAACAAAATGTCTCTGTCTGACAGAATAAAGCGTCTGTCTCTCCACCTACTGGCCTGGCTGCTCTCTTTAGGACTCGCCCTAGGCTCTGGTGCAGGCATATACTTCCTGGGGACAGAACAGCTGGTAAGTTCATTCACAGTGTGGTAATATCACAAAAAAATACATGCGTGCATCACGCTCATGTGCTTATGTTTTGCTGCAGACCTTCAGTTTCGATCACGATCCAAATGATTTAAAGGCCGAGGCATCTACTCTGCTTCTGCCTGTGGTCGTGTCGCTCATCAACCTGATAGTGCCTCTCCTCTACTCCCTCATCAGCAAAATGGAGAGCTACTCCAATCCACGTGCACAGATCTACATCAGCATTGTGAGGTGTGATCATTGGTTCTTTGCCAGAAGCATCCAATTTTTATTGCTAACAATGGCAGGTGACCTCATCTTTATTGTCTTTTGTTCCTAGAAATGTAATTTTGAAGATGTCCCTTCTTGGAATTCTTTGCTTTTACTGGCTGAATGATGTTCCCAACAAAATCCCAGTAGGTGCACCATAAGTGTAATTTATCATGGATTACTAGCAAAGCATGATGATACATCTCTTTACGCAGTTGTAATCTTTTTATATTCAAGTGTTGGGAGTCCTTTGTGGGGCAGAGTGTGTATCGACTGCTGATAATTGACTTCATATTCTGTCTACTTGGCATTTTCTTTGGGGAATTCCTACGCAAGTGAGTCAAATACATCTTGGCTGCTAAAGTAGGTCTGCAAAAACTAAATTTAGTACCATTTAGTAGATGATTTTCACGACTTTAATATGTAAAACGTATTTTGCAGCTTTAGTAGAATCATTCAAAGATTCTAAAGAATACTACCGTTTCAAAGTTTGGGATTAGTATGTTTTTTTTTATGTTTTTGAAAGAAGTCTTGTATGTTCACCAAAGCAGCATTTATTTTGATCAAAAATGCAGTAAAAACGGTAATATTGTGAATTATTACTACAATTAAAAATAACAGTTTTGTATTTTATAAAGTAATTTATTCCTGTGATGGTAAAGCTGAATTTTCAGCATCATTACTCCAGTCTTCACATGATCCGTCAGAAATAATTCATTTTTTGAACAAAAACAGCATTTATTTGAAATAGACATATTTTGTAACATTATAAATGTCTATAATGTCACATTAGATTAAATGCAACCTTGCTGAGTAAAGGTATTCATTTCTCTTAAAAAAAATCTCTTACCCCAAACTTCTGAATGGTGTATACTGAAAATAATATATTTGTCTTTTATTTTGTTCTTACAGACTGATAAATAAATAAATCAAAGGAAATAGTTTACATTACAGTTCTATTCATGAATATACTGTGGACCCTTCCATATGAAGAGTAATTACTGATTACAAATGACACAGAATCAATAGATTCACTTTCATTTCACTTTTTCAAAATTGCTACAGTGTAATCGGAACCATGTGGATCCAGAGTCTTGGCGTCCCAGAGTTTGACATTGCGAGGAATGTACTTGATTTGATCTATGCCCAGACTCTGGCTTGGTAAGTCAATATCTGCATCTCTTCAGGACTATACTTTAATATTCCTTCCAGCTGATTGTCTCTTTTATCTCTCTTCCTGTCTGCCCAGGATTGGAATTTACTACTCCCCCCTACTTCCTGTAATGCAAGTCCTTAAACTGTTTATCATCTTTTACTTGAAAAAGGTAAGCACCATTATAGCATCACTTTGTCCTTACAGTCGAGATTATATTGCATGTTCTTAGTCTCACGGTTCCTGCTTCAGGTCAGTCTGAGCATGAACTGTCAGCCTCCCAAACACACTGGCAGAGCTGCACAGATACAGACAGTCTTCATCGCCCTGCTCTTCTTCCCCTCGTTTGTGGGCGCTCTAGCCATGGTATCATTCACAGTGTGGAGGTGTGAGCCTTTCTTATTTTTACACTTTCAATTCTGGGTATTTCCATATTGATGTGGATGTGAGGCCCTTGGTGTCCAAAAGTGCATTATGTAGAAACACAATTCAAAAGAACCATAATGGCACGCAAAATGCATTGTGTGAACTGGCCCTTACTGTATGTTACAGTCTTTTCCGCTCGTCTTGCAGGCTGCAGCCCTCAGATCAGTGTGGGCCATTCCAGGGTCTTAACACCCCCTTCTATGCCATTTTCAATTGGATAAATTCAATTCAGGGCTATCCTGAAAGTAACTGGGTCTGGTGGATATTCGAAAACGTACTTAGAAGTGAACTCTTCTACTATCTGATTACCCTCATCATCCTGTAAGTCCACAAGCTGGATGTTTTGTGAACTTCTAAACACAAAAAGAAAACCTTTTCTCTCGCTCTTTCTTCATTTCTCACTCTCTTCTTTCAGAGTCATCACTTTTTTTCTCTGGCAAATCACTCAGGGACGGAAAGAGCTCATCAAGACACTGCGAGAGCAGATTGCGAATGTGAGTGCTGAGATCATACGGACCTCACTTTAGCATCCACTTCGCTTTGATGTGACATCAAAAACGACTATATACAGATAATAGTTTTAACCTCAGTGACTCTTCTTCCATCTGCCTGTCAGGAAGGAAAGGACAAAGCATTTCTCTTGAATAAACTACAAACTATACAGAAGCAGAGAAGGGAAATGACATCTTATAGGCCTCAGGTGTGTGTTTCTCATGTGTTCTGTCTGGTCTAACATACATCCTTCTTGCATCTAGTTATCATATACTGTACTCAACAGAAAGAGAAGCATATTGTGATTGTGGAGATTTCAGCCCAACACAAAATAACTCAGGGTACTACAGTCCTTAGCAGGCTTCAGAGAAACCCCAGAATAGGGCACCTGCTTACTGAAGATACTCTACTGCCAGGGGCCGTGCCTTCAAACACAACCACTTAACAGACAGGGAGCTCACACCGGTAGCCCTTGATCCCTCCTGTCATGCAGCAGTGATCAAAATAAGATCAATATTTATGTAAAACGTGTTTCCATCTCACTCATTCTGGCAAAAAAAAACTGACAGCACTTTTCTTGAGAGGTCATATAGAGTAAAGCTGAAATTGAGCTTATACATTTATGTATTTGATCTGTTCTGCTCAACTTGTTACTGAAAAGTCTTTTTGCTCATTTGAAAGCACTTTTAAACATTCTCTTCATCTTGATCTTATTTTCTGTCATGTAGGACTTCGATCAGACACCACATTTCAACCCAAACTGGATGAATACTCTGCCGTTGGATATGTGAAAATATATTCTCTGATTATTTTTATGATGTACACACCTTGTTTCTGTAAATATTGCATTAATCTGTAACTTATTCAGAAACTATCCTCCATCTATTGGATGGGAAGAAGAATGGTTTGGAAACTTAATTTGTTAACTAATTTTAATTTGGTTAAATGATGGCTACAACCTCACTAAAACAAGTCATGGGAATGAATTATAAATTTGTGGCCATGAATTTATATTTATATTTATATTTACATTATATTTATATTTATATGTGGCCTTTTTTTTTTAAATCCGGCATGTCACATGCACCCGTAGTTTCCTCATGATAAGTAAGAAAAACATTGCCCAAGGTAACAGACGAACATTTTACCCCTATCCATTTGAGTTTTCCCCGTAATACATATCCTCATACATCCTAATCCTTTATTCTGATATCTGTAAATATCAACAAATAAATATTTTAATATGTAAACAAGTGTCGTATGTGATAAGCAATGTTGGATGCAAAGAACTTCAAGGCTTTGATTTACTGATAACATTATCAATTTTATTGTGAAAAAGTCGTTGCTTTTCATACACTAAGAACTGTACAATCAATAATTTAAAAAAATGTTTTTTCGTTGTTATTGTTGCAAGAACTTCTGATAATTATGCAGGTATTTCAGCAGCTTTTAGCTTCAACCAAAGAAAAATAGTGTTTACAATTGTGTTCCTACTGCTCCACCAAATCACAATTTCCCTTTATCCTGTTCACACGGAAGAGACCGCCCCTTTGGAAAGACCAGGAGGGTCCCATCATATTACCCGACGTTACACTTAAAAACCATGAACATGTTTTTTTTTTTTTGTTTTTTTTAAATATCAGAGGCTTCAGTTACAAAGAGGAAAAACACTTTACAATACAAAAAAAAGTTGAAATGGAACGTTCTAACTAAGTCACAGAATTTCTTTGCACCATATGATGTGCATATTACAGAGAAAAACAACCATTGCTCTCAGGCGAGAGGCTCAAACTAATACCTACGGGTTCTGAAGGTGCCCAAAAAGGAATAAAAGAACACTTCTTTGTAGTATTTCTATTACCACAGCCTTTCGGGATTCAAAGATTAAGGGTGGAGTCAAATAACATTCTGTGGACCCTTTAGTATTTATGTCACCCAACAGATGGACACTAATATGCACAACCGCTCTAAATGCAAGACCAACATGTGCCAGGTTCATTCTATCAGCTATAGCGACTGCAAAAGGCCTGTAGCAAATAGCTTATAGGTCAAACACTGAGAGCTTGCAGCCCTCTAGAGGAAGTTTAAAGGCCTCCTGCTGGCAGCCTGTCACTCAGCCCGGTTTAAACAGGCTTCATTGGGCAGGTCTGTCGCTGGAGGACGGGGCTCATCCCTGAGATGAAGGGGTGGAGGACAAAACGGGGAAAAGACTGTTGGGTGGTTTGAAAAAATGAGGAACATCTATTATTCAGCAACCATGGCTCATCAGACCTGGAAGAAATGCACCAGTGTTTCTGACATGACTCGTCACCGCCGGGAAAAGCGAAAGGAAGTGCTGTGGATTCCACTTGTGACGTCACTATTTCATTTGTGCTTGATATTTAGGAGCAAGCTAGACTGGGTTTATCCTTCATTCTGACATATATCTATAGAGAAACCATGCTGTATGTGCAGATTAAAAGGGCTTCGAGCAAAGACCTGACTTTTGAACTCATGCGACAACACTGAAAACTGGTAAAACACGTGGGATTTGAAATCATTGTGCATTTTAGCCAGACAAGAGTGAAAGTGTGTAACTGCACAGAAAGTATAGCGGGAAAGTACTGAAATGTGGTGCAAATGCTGGGTCATAAATGAGAAAAATCAGGCAGTTGTGGTACTGAACTCTGGACATGAGAGAGGTAATTACAGTATAATGTTAAAATATGATGAAAAATGCAGGAAAAAGCAAATCAGATTAAGTAAGGAGCTGAGAGTTAAAAAACAAAACAAAAAAGAAAACCTCTTTGCCAATACTGTCCCCTGAGGAGAAATTTCCTGTAATCCATGTTTAAGGAAAAGACAGTTCTGACTTAAAGAGGAACATTTCATCAAACACCATTTTCTGGATCTTCAAGGACTTTCCAGCAAGTAAAGATGGCGAACAGAAGGTGCCTGGAAATGCTTGTGCCGTTTCTCTCAGCCGAGTGGTCCCACAGTCCACATTCAACAACACAGTCACTCTGTTGATTAAGTCATTGTGCAAACGGCCAGCAAATTCAGAGACCACCAATTTGCAGTGCAAATCACATTTTTAATACATCAGTTCATACGCAAGCACTACAAGTCATTTCGCATCAGCCCTCTCATTGTTGGTAAGCATGCAAGATCATGTGACCATTTGAGGTACTTCATTTTAGCAGGGAGAACAGACCCCTGCACAGAGCCAGAAAGAGGAACACCATATGCAGAGCACAGAGGATAATGAGTATGAGCAACTGAGAACACAACCAAAGCATAAGCCCATAAAACAACTTCAAAATTAGGCCAGTGCAGGGTTTAATCTGCATGAATTCTCCAGCAGAGGGCGCTAGCGAAGTAGGAAACATGCTGTCGGTGGTCACTGCAACGAAATCAAAGAGTCTGATGAAGGACTCGTTTTTATTCACGGTCTGTTGGTGAGAAATCAAATGTACTGCAGCAAGGTGAGGGGAGAAATGTAGCCATTTGTAGCGCCAGGAAGTGTTTGTTCACATCCTGCTCTCCCCACACTGGGAGGTGCCACACCCCTGTTGCGTCATCGACCCAGCCCTGTTGGTTTCCTTGTGTGTTTGTCCGTGTGCACCTGAGTGTTATATAAGGGAAGGGAGGGGGGTGGCCCCACCCCTATGCCCGGAGGCTAGGAGATCTTACAGTTGTTTCTGGTGCAGTTCTGTGGCGGACTCTGAGGTGGCCGGATGGATTTCGAGCGTTTAAGGCTGTTTCCTTTGCTGCCTCCGGCAGCGTTGGCCAGGGAGTAGGACCGACCGTGCATCATGACGGCGTTCATGCCGTTGGCCATGGAGAATGACTTCAAATGGCTCTTGATGGCCACAGGAAGCGGCAGCTTATCAATTAGGTGCACAGGGGTACAGGAAACAATGGCACGGCAGCACAAGTCCTGCAGACTGAATACTGCAATGACACAAAAGACAAAACACACATACATGAGTTACAAAACAAAGGCGATCAGAAGGTTGAAGAGTTACATAATCAAACCATAAAACTAAAAAAAAAAAAAAAAACATGTGATACCCCAGGGATTCAACAGTAGCTGCCTCAGTGCATCTGCATGCTGAGATCATTTTGTATTCTCTTTACAAAAGTAATGAGAATGTTTTAAATGATTAAACATTCCCTCAGTTAACACTCTGCATGCATTTCGATTCAGATAGAGTCAAATGCAAAAGGTGAGATTCACATGGGAAGCCTGACATGGGAATATTTAGTTAATGTAGATTACATTTTAACACTTAAAAAAAAAACAACAACTCAAGAATATGTTTAGCAAAAAATAATTAACAAAAATAGCTACAACAACAGTGCTGTTAGCAAGTGTCTTTAAGGGTGCATTCACACTTTTCATGTTTGGTTCAATTAAAACGAACCCTGGTGCGATTGCTCTGTTAGTGCGGTTCATTTGAACATGTGTGAACGCTGCCATCTAAACCCTGGTGCGCATCAAACAAGCGGACAGAGACCGCTGAAAAGATGGGTTCCAAACGAACTCTGGTGCGGTTAGAATGATATATGAACGCAACATGGATCAAAGACATGTAAACGAACCAAAAACAGGAAGATGAGACCCTAAAAAAAAGACAGAATCCTCACGCATATTGGTTTTTCTCATCATAGTCGCGAGTTTGCCCATCTCCACAAAGCAGATTGTTTGTGTGTGTGATGGATGGATTCCCGCCACTGTTTTCACTACGCACACACAGCGCATTTACCTCAGCACACAGCATTGTTTTGAATGTTCGGTAAGTTCCATCACAAAACAGACAATACGTCATAAAATCCAACCAATCAGGTTGTGAATATATCCTTATGCCTTTAGATTTGGTATCTTTTGGTTTGGTGATAAAATTGCCAATCTGAATGCTAATCGGACCAGGACTAAATGTTTTTTCTTTCTTTTTTGGTCCAGACCAAATGAACCGAACTACAAGTGTGAACGAACCCGAACACAGCTTGTGTTTGGGATTAAAACCGTATTTACTAACAGCTGTAACTCTGTCCTGTTCATGCTGCAGTTTATAGGTGGTTCAATACTTGCAAAAGCTATGAATGAGATCTGTAACTAGTAACAGTGACGAAAAACACATTGGGGTAACACTTTACTTAAAGCCTTTATGTATAATGCATTTTTAAGGTATTCATAAAGTACATTATAATCAGGGGTGCACATAACTTTTTTGGTCTGGTTCTTAAGGGGGCACCTGCTTGGTACTCACACTTTACACGGCACACTTATCCTAAAAGCTGTCCTCATCACTTTCCTCCTGACTGCTCACCTCACCATCTTCTTTTCTCTTGAACATTGTAGATGATAATGATTTTTTATTTTTTTTTATTTTACTAATATTAAATGACAGACAACAGCAAGAATATTAGGCTGCTGTCACTTTAAGAAGGAAAGCACGGACCGAATGACTGACACACATCCGGTTTCTTTCTCAACTGTTCACTTATGACACAATATGACAATACTTACCGAGACAGGTATTTTGACATAATTTGTGTATGTATGTGGCCATTCAAGTGCAAGTAAATGCGAACAAGGAATTAATTCAGTGTTTGAGCGCCGTCTGTCTCTCTCGCTCTTTCTGTGTGCGCGTTTCGGGGGTGTGAGGCTGTGCGCACAGATAACAGCTTGCGAGTCCCGAGTTTCCTCTTCTTCCGCTTTTAAAATAGTTTGAATATGTTAACTGGCGAGACAAAACACGTCCAAATGATAAACTTTAACTCTATGATGGTTAAATTAAGCAGTTAATCCACGAATCACATGCGTGCCGAACCGTTGGACCTTATCCGCTGCGACCTGTTGCACACCTAGAATAATTAAAGAACACACTTTTCATAATGATTGCCATCTTATCAGAGATGGAGAAAAATCCTACTCCAGTAAATAAACGTGTCCCTGTGAACCGGTCCTCAAAAATGTTGGTACTCAAAAGCTCTTCCCTCCATGTTTTCTGGTACGCATCGTTTATTTTTACCACGCATGCGCACCTGCGTACCACTTATGTGCACCCCTAATTATAATGCAATATATCTTTTCATAAATAATTGTAATCAAAGTTAAAATGCATTATAATTAGTGTTGTCAAAAGTACCGACTTCAGTACTGAAATTTTAAAAATGTGACAATACTAGCACTTCCCCCTAGCATTTTGAGCTCTGTTGAGTGGATTCTTTAACACCTCTGATTGGCTGTTGTGTTCATGCACTCAACAGATATGTCTGTGACTGGCTACAATGATCAACGCTTCAAAAACATTTTGTAAATAGACATCTTTGATGCTTTTCACCAAGAGCTTACAGATACACACAGGAGCGTTTGAAAGAAGGCGTCTATCAGCATTTTTGAAGTGTTGATTATTGTAGCCAATACATATATATATAGGCTTTAAGTAAAGTGTTACCCAAATAGGTTCATCAATCAAATTTAAATTAACAATCAGTGCTTTCTAAACCACCAGATGAATGTTTTATCTTTCATATTTTATTTTATTCATAATATATAGTATTATGAATTAAATATTATGTTTTTTATTCATATTACATACAATTATTGATAACACTTTATTTTACAGTGTCCTTGTTACATATATTACATGTAGTTACTGTAGTAATAACTATAAATTATGCATAATTACATGCAACTAACCCTAAACCAAACCCTAATCCTAACCCTATAGTTAATTATTATTACTCAGTACTTAAATATATAATTACACTATAACACGGACACCTTAAAATAAATTGTAACTATATTATTTTATATATAATATTCTATATTTTATATTGTATATTATATACAATATAAAATATATGTATATTATATTTATTGTATATTATATAAAAAATATATAATATATTTACGGCTACACGATATTGAAGAAAAATGCAATATGCGATAACTTGTTATACAACATAACATAACGCATAACATATAAAAACAATTCTGCTCCTGCATAAACAGTCAAGGAGAGCAAGAGAGAGTGTAAATGACTAACAATTTAAAAGACATGTTGAAAGCGCTTCCCGTTCTCTGAACTGCAGGATGCTGCTTCTGCTAAACAGCCCATCTGGGGCACTGCGAGGTCTCAAGGGAAAATCCCACATAATATTGGAAACAGACAGAGAGAAAGAAGTGCTTCACTGAAAGCCTTCTGCCTCTAATTACGCAGCTCTGGACGACATACAGTGTGGTTTTCTATGCTAATGGAAAGCTATGCAGATCGTGCCAGCCTTCCTGCATCACCCAGAAGGTTAAAACCAAAGATTTCCACTGTATTTGTGGGATTATGGTCTAAAAAAAATATCAAGAAGAATAGGCTTTTGTGTCACTTTTAATGGATTTCAAAGTAAGGAAATGTTGCCGTATTGGTCTATCACTAGTTAATAGACCCAAGTTATTCCTCTTAATGCTTAGGAGTAAGACTCACCTCTGTTGGGCCTCCAGAACTTCTCCATGCCATGCCTCATGAGCACGATGCGTGAGAGCTCCGTGAACGACTCTATGACGTTGAAATTGCAGAGGGGACTCACTTCGAAAAACGTCATACCATTTTTTTCTGCGTACGCCCGTGCCTGTTCTGTGGGGACCTGTCGCTTGAACGCAAGGTGCAGCCGGTTACCCACAAGAATACGGGGCACACCAGGTGCATGCTGAGGAAAGACAAAGAGACAAGAAAGTGGGTTACAAAAGGGGGATGGGAGGACCGGAGAGATGAGGATGAGGGAGATACACAGTCCTGTCAGGCTGAATGAATTTCAAACAGTGTCACAGCTGGCCTGTCTCATTTATTTATTCAATGAGGCCTGTCATATCTGTGCCCTTCTCTAGTCCACAGAGAAAAGAGCACTCACACACCTCTAGCAGCTGTACTGAGCAGCCACAAGTGGATTCAAATCAAACCAGAGTGAAGTCTCAAGTCTTATTCTCTGAATCTGAGTAAAGTCTTGAATCATGCTCCAAAAGTAGGGCTTGCACAGAGACCAAGTAGGGATGCACAATATATCAGTACCATATAGGTTACAATATCAGGCAATATTTTAGACTATTTAATTTTTTTGGTAATGGTCAATACTGGCAGTGTTGGGTGTAACACGTTACTAAGTAACACGTTACTGTAATTAAATTAGTAAGGGATTACTGTTCATTTTTAGGTAATTTAATTACAGTTACTTATTCAATTCAATTAAACGTACTTGCGTTACATACTGTAAATCTAAATTTGTCGTCTAAAGGTAAAAGTGAACACTGCCTCTTTAAAATCATTAGCTGTAGTGCAGTTGCGCGCGAGTTCGCAGCTTCGCACCAGTTGGCTGTGTAGTCGCTGTTTGAAGATGTCGGCAGAAGCGAGTGGCTGTTTTGCAGAATGGAAAAATCCCAATTATTTTTCTTGACACAGGTAGGCAAGAACATTACGGTAAATGTAAGCTATGTCGCTTGGAAGCAAAAACTACTCACACGCTCTGTGAAAGACTGTCTTCAGTCAGTGCGCTCTCGACCAAAGCGCGCGCACACACATAGCCGCCTCTCGCGAGTGTCAAATTTTCGCGGTTTACTACACATAAACGTTCAAATACACCCACAGTTATGTCAAAATGTCCGTCTTGGCATATATTCGCATTGGTTATGTGAATGTAAACAGTTTAACAGCATATTGTCTCCGTCCATTAGACAGCAGCCTTTAAAACATACTACGGTCTACTTTGATTATATTTGATTATTCAATTTCTGTAGTATTTTTAATTACTACTATTAGACCTACCTGAAAAAATATATTGCACTGTTTATTTGTGTCTTTAAATATTTTTACCTTGGTATCGACTTTGGTGTCGAGTACTTTTGGTGGTATCAGTACCGATACTGGTATTGGTATTGTGGTATTGTGACATCTCTATTTCTTTCTCTATTTGTAAGTATTATAGTATGTTTTAATAAAACTATAAAAGGCTAAACTATTCCATGTTTGACTTTCTATTATCTATCTGGTCAAGGTTTATAGGGATTTTAAGAAGTAATTAGTAATGAGTTGAATTACTTATTGAGTAATTAAATTACTTTTCAGACAGAGTAATTAGAAAAGTATTTTAAATACAACATTGATGATGTAATTAGTAATTAATTACTTTTTTGAAGTAACTTACCCAACACTGAATACTGTATATTCAATTTTTTCAATTAATTTACTGGTAAATACATAAGCAAATCATTAATTTACATTATTAGCAGCAATTTTAAACAAAATAAATAAATAAATGAATAAAACAAAATGTATACACTAGTAATATATCATGGGAAAATGCCTACACTACTGTTCAAAAGTTTGGAGTCAGTAAGTTTAAAAAAAAAAAAAAAAAAAAAGATTTTATTCAGCAAGGGTGCATTAAATTGAGCAAAAGAGACCGTAGAGATTTATAATGTTACATAAGGTTTATATTTTAAATAAATGCTGTTCTTTTGAACTTTCTATTCAAAGAATCTTGAAAACAAAATATATCAGTTTCCAAAAAATTAAACACAGCATAAAATAATAATAATAATAATAATAAATACACACAGCACAACATTTATTATAATAAATGTTTCTTGAGCATCAAATCAGCATATAAGAATCATTTCTGAAGGATCATGTGACAAGGAAGACTGGAGTAATAAAATTCAGCTTTCATCACAGAAATAAATTACATTTTAAAATATATTAAAAAAGTTATTTTAAATTGAAATACTATTTCACAGTATTTCTGTTTTCATTTTATTTTTGATCAAATAAATGCAGCCTTGGTGAGCATAAGAGACTTCTTTTTAAAACATTTTAGAAATCTTACTGACACAAAACTTTTGAACTGCAGTGTTTATTTTATTATTATATTATTTGTTTATTAGCTGACTGCCAGAGACCTTAAAAATTTCCTCCCTACACTAATTGGATGCTTACTGAGCAAATCCCTGCACCATGCACCCTTTCAAAGCTCTGCAAGTTCAAAGCTCATTCTGTGTTGAAATGACTCATTATGAATCATCAGCTCAAGTCTGACTCAAGTAACTGCGGCAAAGTCAAAGCAGAGCCTCAAGTATTCTAATATTTACCAAAGCAGGTCAAAAGTTCTCAAGTTTAAGTCTCTGGTTTCAACTAATACAACCCTCTTTCTCTCGGTCATATGTGCGGTTTATGCTTTGTGCAACACAGATATTCTGACATGTAACCACTTAAATAAACACAAGAACATACAATTCTCAAACAAGGAAGGAAGGAAGGAAGGAAGAGACTGTAACAGAGTAGCCTACGAGGAAGCGGGCTGTAGTAAGAGAGGACATCCTCTCTGGAATTCAAGCACAGGGCCAGCAACAGGAGCATGAAGACGAAAGACAAAATATCTATAATAAAAATGGGAGGTGCTACAATTGGGGAAGCCACTGTGGCTTTTTTTCGTACATCATAAATTACATGCGCACAAACGAAACACAACAAACGCTGTCATGGTATCTTGCGTTCAGATGCCTGATGTTTGGGAATGCAATTGTGTGACTTTGGCTCAGGGATTTTACAATGACCAAACCAACGTTTGAAATGGTGTGTGATGAGATTGATCCAGTTATCCAATCACATCCTTTATTGAGGCAAAGTCACTTCTTTGCATGTCTTCTTGTCAGATAAAAAAAAAGCACAAGTTTTATGCACATTTTTAGAATTTATGCGTTTCCATCCAGCATTTTTTTTTTAAAGCGATATCCCATAATTTGCATAAAATGGATAGAAACAGCTATTGTATGTTATGAATCTGGGTTCATCTTGTTGTAACACTGAACACTCTTCTATATATACACGTGTGCACAAATCATGGACATCCACGTATCAGTCTCAAGCTTATCCACCTTACTTTGCAAAGCAGAAGTAAACTATTTTCTGTGAACGTGTGGGACTTCTGATTTATTAGCCGTTATAGGTAAATAACTAGAAAAATAACAAAATGCAGTACACAGTCAAACTTTTTGCACTACAAACCATTGTGTTCATAATTACAATACATTAAAATAATACGATAAGAAATACCAGTTTGCAATATCAAGCAGCATAAGCTATTTTGTAAAGCTAAAAATAACTAGAAGCTGATGTCTCCGGAAACCAGACACATTGAAGTTACAAATGCATCCACCCCTACGTTAAAAATAAGATGGATAGCCCACAGGACTATGGGTATAATTGTGATCTCACTTCCTGTTATCATAAAGAGCAGCTTAATCCTACCTCATCAATCTCCCTGATCCAGCGGTCTATCCCATCAAACGACCAGCGGTTGGTGATGTCATACACTAACAGGATCCCCTGTAGAGGCCAAACAAACAATGCATTGTTAGCCAGTATCCTGTTCATGCAGTGAGGAGGGACGTTAAAAGACTAACAGGACATGAACTGTGCTTGGCAAAATCATTTTAACACACTCTAAGCCCACTAGTGAAAAATGTTCTTGTTGAGTTTGGACTTTTGAACCCACCTGAAAATAAAACTTGTGGATTATGTAAACATGTTTATAGTAAGTGAATGTATGTGTCCTTTTTTGCTTTTGGCTGAGCACTTAGTACAACATCAGTTCTCTGAGCAAGAACAGTAAGTGACACTTTACCTGCGCTCCTCTGGAGTACGACCTGAAAATGGTGCAGAACCTGCCTTGTCCTGAGGTGTCCCTAAAAGCAAACAGAGACAAGTCAGGGCAAAATCACAACACAAACATGTGCAAATACAATGTCAGTTAAGCTTGACACATGAGCTCTATTTCAAAACACTGCAAGCTGCTTTCATGGACAGCATTTTAAGGCATCATAAATGCATTTCTGATGCGAAAGAGATCTTCATGTGTGTTACGAAGATGAACGAAAGTCGTACGGGTTTGGAACGACATGGGTGAGTAATTAATGACAGAAATTTCATTTTGGGGTGAATTAACCTTTTAACTTAACAACAAGCTAACATCAAACTCAAGTTTCCATGCTTCACATAAGGAGCACTATTTGTGTAGCAGAGTTAACACATATGAAAAGAATTCCAAATTGGTCACTTAAGAGGTTCTATTTCCGTTAGGATGCTCCCTTAAAAGGCGGCTGCCTATGTAGGCAGTAAATAGAAAGGCAGCTCACTTCATTTTGGAACAAAGCTATCAATTTCAAATCTACACTGTTTTGGTCGCTGTACTGAGTTTAGAGTTAACCCAAATACAAGATGACTCAGGCACTTGTGTTGGCGTCACAGCCTAGAAAAACGAGTTTTCCACTGTGGCATGTCCGCACCGAAATAACCTTTCCAGCTGCCTACACTCTCTATCTGTGAGAACTTTCTCGCACAGTTAAACTGGACGTAATGGGCTGGAAAGTGTTAAATATATCTGCATTAAAAAGTCAGAGTGGCAGTTGCCTTTTTAAGTGGTGGGACTGAAGCCACTCTTGAGAATGCTGTTTAGAGCTGCACTTCCACGTTCACATCAGAGAGCTCATCAGATTTACCTGGGAGCTCTTGAAAAGTGCGTTAGCAAAGATAGATTTAGGGCGAGATTATAGCCCTGAGGAGAGACTCTGTGAGAAGGAATATGCAGTAAGAAGCACAATTACTATAAAACATTACATTATATAGCCCAGCACATTACAGCACACCATGGGAATTTCCTCAAGGGTTTTGAGAATTGCTCCTCAGGCACTTACTACACTCTGTGTTAACGCTAATGAGCTTGTTGTTTGTCTTCATAATGTGTAATTCTGCTGTCTTACGATCCAATGCCTTCCTGATTAGGAAACTTTTCTTTCTCTCTGGGGTACTGGCTAAATGCTTCTATAGATTGGTAACAGCAATTTCTCAGTCTCCTTTAGTTAATGGAACTTTGTCTTATTTATGATTCATGAGCTCTTGCATGCAATGATATATCTTATATATATATAATATAATATATAAAAATTACAATTTAAAAGAACGGTTTTCAATTTTAAAGGCACAATATGTACTTTTTCGCCACTAAAGGTCGCCTTTTCAAAACAAAGGCGTAGCTTGATGGCGTCGAGATTGAGCATGGAATCATCCATCCGTCCTCACCTTGCAGCCAGTGGAAAAGAATCCGACGGGACACAGGCAGAAATCATGTTCATGGATGAGATTATTAACGTTATTGCAGTATGAAGCAGATCAGGGCCGAGTGATGTTGGAGCTGAGTGAGGCCGCTGGAGCGATTACTAATGAGAGACAAGAGCAACACACGTCTCGAGAGCAGTAGAGCTTTTATTATGCCACAGTTCCGCTTCTTTCAGTCAAGCGTATGTGGGGTAAAGCAGCGCTGTTTTATCATATTAGATACGTTTGAGTGTGTTGAAAGTCGCTATAACGTTATTCTGCACGTTCAAACATTGTATGACAGAGAAAATGTTGTACTATCTGATTATGCTATGTTAGCCACTTGACAAAATAGGAAAATCAAGAAAATGAGATTCAAACAATAAGACTAACGGTGTTGAGCTATATAACAATGATTAGTTTTCTGTTGATGAACGTATCTATCAAAACAGTTGTTCCCTTGTCTAATAAAACATAATATATTAAAGTGTCTTTGGTGTTTCCATGGTTTTTACAAAATAAAAAGCAGAAATCAAGGATAATGCAGGTAGGATGTCACTTATAGGCGACACAATGACAAGGGATGGCACACTAGTTAAAACTGTAAAATTATTTCTCTGGATTTAAACATTCTTGGAAACATCTGGGATAATGTAAGTACATAAGTCAACAAAATATATAACACTGTTCTAGTGGTTTTTGGATGTTTTAATACAAAAATCGTACATATTGTGCATTTAATACATTTGAAAATGTAATTTATTCCTGTAATAACAAAGCTGAATTTTCTGCATCATTACTTCAGTGTCATCTTTCCTGCTGACTGGGAAATAACCCAGCACTCATATCTGTAAGGTTGATGAACATGATGAGCAGTGATTTATCATTTTGCAAATCTGTCTCAGTGATTTTTTTTTTTTTAAGTGCAGTGAAAAGGAAGGCCTGCTGTCTGTGGAATGAAGCCCCACTGACTCTTAACTTAAAAGACTACATTTGCTTTTAGCAGGTGATGCATCATTCTGTCGTGAGGTGAACAAGAAGACAGTCAAGAGTGGTGATCCACTTACCAAAGCTCTAGTTTCACTCTCCGCCCGTCCAACAGGATCGTGGTCGTCTTGTAGTCGATTCCTGCAGTATGAGAGACAGAGAACACTTAGATAAGATTCTTACCCATGTCTGTCTGCCGTTTACTGAAAAGAAAATAATCTAGAGAGGATCGGGAACTCGAAAAGCTTCAGCCGTCAGCGTGATTGCATTTGGTGTACTACCTAATTTAATTCCCAGCCAATTCTTCCTTTCATTAGAAGGCACTAAAGCTGAGATGACCATCTTGACAGTGACTGCACACATTCAGTGGACAGCCTGACAGCTGCAACCAATCTGCTGTTACTTAATGCTATCATAGCTAAAATGTGACCAGGACGCTTCCTATAAGGCGATTATCTTGACTGCTTATCTACATTTAGCATTCATAAAATGAAAATATAAACACAGTACGGCCTCCATTAACTGAATAGCAATATCTGCATTTTCAGCCCCTTCACAGCAGGTCAGCATTCAAACCTGTTTTGCATTTTAATAGACAGCTCTTTCTCTAACAAAGGCTCTCTGCGTCTCTTTCCATACGGGCCTAGTGTCTGTAATATTCACCATGCCAAGAGCACTTGTCTCAGTGGATCACCTTTTTGTCCACTTGAAAAATCTGATTATCTATAATGCTGACAACACGAACATAAACTCTATTGCAGGCAGGAGTAGTCTATTTGTCATAATGACAGTAGTTTTGGCAATAGCTTCCTCAGGAACATCAGTTCTAGAAAAGAAAATCAACTTTGTTCCTCTCTGATTAAAGGCAAAAACAAAGTCGCACCCTTCTGTAGTCTATTCCACTTTGCTATCAGCTATTTAATCTAATTGCAGTATTTCAGAAAAACAAATTGTGATTATGATTTAATTTTTTTAAAAGCTCCAGGTTAGCTGTGCTTGTTTGTAGGGCTGGCCAAAAATTGTCATTACATATTTTATATCCTATACTGATATAATAATAAAAAAAAAAAATAATAATAATAAAATGACTATTATTATCATCACTAAATTAAAATAAAATCAGAAATATTGTAATTTATTGTAGACACTGCAGTCTTTTTTCTTAAAAAAAAAAAAGTATTCAAGAAAAAAAAATTACAGAACAACTATAAAATTATAATACGAATATTTACTATTATAATACTATTTTCAAACGTCAATCCAGTCCCTTGACAAAAGCAGGACAAGCCGGAATTTTCGATTTCTGATTTTGACTAATCACGCAACCATAAAGCAGAGGCTTTAAAACGGAGAAAGGGCATCCATCTTTTTAAAATCCTACATAAAGCTTTGATGACTCTGAAACATGTCTCAAGGAGGATCTCCTCTCACACTCAGCTAGACAGGCACCATAAGAGCTCCTGACAGGCAAACGTCGGCTGGTTCTGAGCCCATAGGCTTCATCCGTCCTTCATTATTAAACTTCTACAAGTTAATGTAACAAGAGGGAAATGACTCGCACTTAACAAGAACCACTAGGGCTGATTTCCTGCTTCTCTCCATCCTGCAAAAGCTTTCCTCTTAAGCAGGGCAGCACATCAAGCCAAAGGCACATCACACTTCCTTCCTTTAGCATCCCTCCTCCTTCGTTCTGGGTAATTGTATGGGCAGATGGCTCAGAAACGCGGCCTGACAAAGGCAGTACGGTGTAATTATCATCTCAGGTTCCAGCTCCGGGCCGCAGGCCAAAACTTCCCGGCCCCACTGAGGCAGCCAGTTTTGAGGAAGAGCCTGGAAGTAAAAGATCCAGCAGGACTTGAGGACACCTGAGAGGGATTCGAGTGGCAGTGACACATGCGGGCTTGTTTAATTCAATTTAAACAGCCTATTATCAATGGATGGTGGAAAACAAAACTGCTTACAATTGGAGAATGTAGAAGCGTTGGTTTTTTCATAGCAGGAGCCCTTTTCTTTCAGAGCATGTCTTTGTGTCTCATTGTTGTGTTTGCTCATAACATATTCAGACAGTCTGAACTGCAATGTGCCCAGCTATGCTGAGGAGCTAGAACAGGGTGCGCCTGAGTTTGAGAGTAATCTCAAAGACTGCAAGCACATGAGAGCAATGAAACAAACATGCCTAAGGCTGAGAAAGGTAGAAAAGCTGGTAGCACACAACGTGACTATACGCTGACTTCCATATCTGATCATCACCTTATCAACTGCAGATACTCGCGTTCTACTAAAAATTCAGAATAACTGAGGTTTAGCTGCAAGTCTGACTTTAGGCCTCTTTTTGGTCAAAGAACTGAAGAAAACTGACTACAACTATGACAGGAGGGAAACGTCTATACTATAGCAGTGATTTTGTACCAGGACTGGGGAACTGCTACATATTTTCAAAATGAAAGGGATAGTTCAACCATAAATGAAAATTATGTAATTTATTGACTCCCTCATTCATGTCGTTCCAAACCACCACTTTTTTTCTGCAGAACACAAAATAACATATTTTGAAGAATGTTGCTAAACAAATACTTTTGGTTACCACAGACTTCCAATGTATGGACAAAAAAAATATGTTTCACAGAAGAAATCCATCACAGGAATAAATGACATTTAAAATGTATTAAAACAGAAAGTGTACAATACTACTATTTTGTTCTGCATTTTTGATTAAATAAATGCAGCCATAGCGAGGAAAAAAAAAAAAAAAAAATCGTACCAACCCCAAACTTTTAAATGGTAATGTCCATAAGACGGGTTCTTGTATTCATAAAGAATCAAAACAGAATCAAATTGGTCTTGAGATGCATTTTTTAAAAGTTGTACTTGACATGCTGTTTTAAACAAACAAAAAAAACAAAACACTGGCGGAGCTTTAAAGGAGATAGATTGAAAGAGGCAAGTTTCTCAGAGGGTCTTACCTTACCAACTGTCAAACAACTAAAGTATACTGCCAGCATACTAAACAAAGCAACACCACTATCAAAAAACAAGTTATGTACTTGTTGGTAGTCGACCACATTGACCCGTTCTTAATACTGGTCAACAAGTGGCAACCGAAAACCAAAAATGATCATGAACTGCAAAAGTCCAATAATATGCTGAATTATTTACTTTGATGAAATCCAAAGGTTTCATAGTCTTGGTGGTAATAATACACCAAACAAAGCACAAGGATATGGGAAAGTAAATTTTTTCCTCCTTTTTAAAGGGCAATATGGCCATTTTTTATGCTAACCTAACAATACACATTTACATAGTTTGTTGAATTTCACATTTGTTGAATTTCACATTTATTTTATTTGCATGTAGCATTGCTATATACTCACTGTCCGTGTGTGGCGGATGTTTGCTGAGCCACGGTAAGGTCAGTCTTGTTGTTCTTTATTTATATGTATAATACGCAATTATAGTAGTTAAAAAGGTCACAATGACATTATTTTGGTTTAACAGACTTTATTTGAACTTCCGTTTCGGAGTTAAGTGCGCACACTCTTTAACAAGTGATTTGATGGGTTTATTCTTTATTCTTATTCTTCTATTATTTTAACCACTAATTTCTTGTTTAGCCGTTTGGGTAGTTCTTTAATGCTTCACTATCAGAAGACACTAACCAGGTTTAAATTCCAGTTGCGCAGATAGGGTTCGTTGTAACACTGCGTTACAATGTGCCCCGCTATTAGAACTATACTATTCAACTGCCATAATCAACTTTTATGAATTTCTGTTGAGAAACCATAGGGAAAAAGGTGAATAAAGACTGAGAGGAAGAACCTGAACATCCAGAAAAGATTATTTCAAGAAATGTTCAGCATTTGTACCGGCCCGTCTATTTGTCTTGTGTTCTGTGAGAGCTGTGAGTGGAGGGAGTGGAGTGTTTTTGTTCAGCTCTGTGTTTTTCTGAATGTCTGAATATGTTTCTTCATCTGTTTGCCTGTATTGTTTTGACCTATGCTGTATAGCTGTGTTTTGTGTTTATTGTCAAACTACAAAATTATTCAAATTTGAATTTCTAAAAAAAAAAAAAAATGCTATTATTTTATATGAAAAAAATAATCATTGTCTTTTATTGACAAAATATTTTAGTTTGTCATGTATTTTTTTTTAATTCAAGTCAGATACAATTTTTAGCTGTCATATGGTCATGTTGCAACGTGCCCCACCAACGTGTACCCACATTTCACTTCCTTTCTTTCAGGGAAAATAAAGAAAAAGCCACATATTTATATCAGACATGTGTGATATTAATGTGGAACAAAAGAAATTCCCTGAACCCTAAGCAGATTTACACAAACTGAGAAAGTCAAAAAGTGTTAGGTTTTGCCCCGCTCTCCCCTACTGTTCCAGCCAAGGATATAACTGTAACCATTCCTGTTTCTGCCAAGGGACAATTTCTCTTCTTTTTATATATAGAAAGTAAAATTGTTTTGGGTATATTGGATGTTTTCATATTTGCTTATTTTGTGTAATGGCCATTATGTGTGTGTATGAGTCTCTACTTTTGTGTTAACTGGTGCTAGCCACCAATGTATAAATTCACTAGCTGTGTATGTTAAGTGGTAGTTTTCTTGAGAACTGGTCCTGGTAGTGCCTAGACCTCTGTGGGCAGTGTACAAGCTTCTTTTTTCCCTCAGTCCTGGTACAAAATCACTGCTATAGTATAGACTTTTTCCTTTTTTATACTTTGGTTTTCCTCAATTGGGTTGCCATTGCTTTGCTTTTTGTAACTTATATGCTTGGGAAATAAACCCCTAAAGTGTTTGCTACTGCCTCAATGTTTTTTTTTCTCCTTCAATGGTCACATCTATCACACCGTGACCCTATCGGAAAAGAACAGAAAGAAAATGAAAAGTACTGTGTAAAGGAAAAAACACTCTATCATGGTTATATTGCTATCGCTGTGCTTGTCTGTGCCAAATCCATCAATCACTAGCAGGCCAACCAAGATGTCTGCATCTGCAACTTTAGACTCTAAATATTTACAGATGTCCACTCAAAGCCAGCGCAAAGACAAATCAATGAGAGTAAACACCACAGAACCAATTTATAAGAATACAGACTGCAAAATCTAAAACCAACAGCCTAAGGCGGTTTAACAAGGCTTCTCTGAAGAGATCTCCAGAAATCAAAAATGACATTTGTCATTTAGCTGATGCATTTATCTACAGCAAGTTACAGTAAACTTACTATAGGAACAGTCCCCTTGAGGCAAACTGGGGTTAAGTGCCATGCTCAAGGGCATCTCCCCTTATAGGGTTTGAGCCCATGACCTTTCAGTTACCAGCCTAGAACATTAAGTCTACACCCTCTAAAAGCAGTTTTATATAATGAGATGTTTAAACCATAAAAGGAAATTTTTCTCAGCTTTAATATTTCACCTTGCTCACAGCCAATACCTCCACATACCCTATGTATAATTTATCAAAAAAGCCTTTCAACATTAAAACCATCTGAGCACGTCAGGATGGCATCTCCCTCAGGGATATATATACAAGCCTGCAGCGTAAATCATCATCGCTGAATCCACGGAATGGCTCGTGGAGCCATCTGTGTTGATTTTGAGTGATTGTGCAAGGCAACTCTTTTGAAACTGGACCAGAAAGCTCCCCTAGGACACTTCAGAAAACAGCCATCGCTGTGAGATCTCTCTCACACATAAAACACACTGTTCCCTAACAGGTTCAACCAACAAGATAAACAGCAGCCCATATGTATGAAAAGGGAAAGAACAAGAGAAACCCAGCTCACATGAGGCTCATTTGGATATGAAAGGCATATCGGTCTGTAATTGGTCTATCACCACACTGGCTTCAGCCTAATTACAGAGTGTGGATGATCTCATCACAGCTGATGGAAAGCCGTGGAATAAATCAAATAAAAAGTGCTTGTGTTTAAAATTGGTCTTGACGGTGTGCTGTACTAACCTGTTCAATGAAAACAGACACTTCAAACTTCTTAGTCATGTTTACTTGTGTGTTTTGTATCCCGAGAGAACGCTCACTGAAAACATCTTAGACAATCTTGAATAAAAAAATAAAATAGATCATCCAATACTGATTTTAAGTCCAATACTAATATGCATTATTTTTGATAGTGTTTCAAAACTACAGATAAGGGGTATGACCAATCAATTCACACTTTTTAAATTAAACTGTTATTGGCAACATTTGAGAGAATAGCTCCCAACGACGGCAGTAAAAATGTGAAAAATGTGCTGTTTAGCCATTAGACATAGCCATAAAAAAGTAATTAAGATTTTAAAAAAAAATTCTGTCTATAAAGATAGAAAATACCTTTGCATAAGTAATAAAATGTTATAAATATTACAACTAATAATTGTTATTACTTTATTATTAATAAGAATAAAATATTTTTTCCCCCTTGTGTTCATTATTATTGCTACAAAATAAAACTTCTGCATAGTGCTTATCAGGTACTTATCAATAATAAAAAAGCAATATCTCTTCTCATAACCAATTATTATCCAATGTAAACTGGATAATTTTAATTAGTTATATTCCTACTTTTAACACAATAATAACTAAATGATTATTATACTACAACAATAACATGCATAATGAATATTTTATTAATATTGTTATTATTATTATAATATTATGCAAAGTTGATCTGCGATTTCATTTTTTTTATGTCACTGTTTAAGCTAAGTCAGGCAAAGAAAACAACAAATATCAAAAACTTTTATATCCACATGATGAACAATCACACATTATGTAAACAGTAAATTAACTGTAATCATCCAATAAATGTGTAATTTATACATTTTCTACTAATAACCATTTAAACTGAAAAGTGTGGATACTGGTTAAAGATATTGTTCAGACTGATTATAGGACTTCCACTAACAAAGATGAAGTGTATGTTATTAAAACAACCACTGAGCAGAAAATTAGCAGCTTTTATATAAGAATGTGATTGGGCAAATGTGAGCATTACACAATCCTCCAAGAGATAAACAGAATAATAAACCATTATCAATCAGATGCGTTTCCATCTTCTGCAAGTCACTGACACCACGATATGGCACCCACAGAAAGACTCACCATTCACACAAAAACAATATTGACCATGTAATTGGTAAACCTGTTAATACCAGTATTATCTGAATGGCACACTGTGAGTGACAGCCTTGATCTGAGATAATTCTGGCTGAAGGATGTGTTACTAGCATTCAGCGTGAAGATGTGTGGGAAGTGTTGACTAACTCACCGCTGCTGTAGGCATATGGAGACTCAGCAGATCCATCTTGAAGGCTGTCCAGGATCTCTCCTTTCCCCACATCGCTGTCTCCCACCAGGAGGAACTTGAGCAGGTAGTCGTAGCTCTTCACAGGGCTTCCCTGGGTGCCCATGATCGCTCACATCAGAGCCAGAGTGACAGAAAAGGACAGGAGACAACTGTGTGTGTCCCTCTCTGATTCCAAAGTTGGACCCTGATTCCTCCAGAGCTCTAGGAGTCTATGAGTCTCTTGTGTCAGGTCTATCTTTGAATGGGTGTGAGGCCAAATCAGCAGACAGACCAAATCAAACCATTTCCCACCCGTCCAGTCAGGATCCGGAAATGGAGACTTGTTTAAAGCGTACAGCCTTTAAAATGTCCAGCCGTATTCACTCGTCCAGTCTAAATATTGTAAAAATAATATGGATCATCAGTGCACAAATACTTTATTGGCTGGCAAACTGAACAGCTAGGCTGTTTACATTTCTTCCAACAAGCTCAAATCATCGCTACTGACACGAAATGAAAATAATACGCCTAAAAGTCTGAAAACCATTTACCAAAACAACTATTTTTATCATGGGAAATTATTGCTATAATACAAAAGCAATGGAGCTATCAAGCTAGTGCATTGTTAGCATGCGCCTGCCAAGCTGTCAATACAAAGAAATAATTTCATCACAATTTTATCTAGTAATCACCTGCACGGTTATGACAATATTAACAATAAGAATGTATATTTGTTATCGTAAAACTAATTAAAATACATTTAAGACGAGCCGTTATTACACAGCATCGGCTAACGCTACTAGCTATGAGCCTAGCGCGTCAACAACAAGCGCACAACATTGATTTTATATCATAATTTAAGCAATAAAGTTCTCACAATATATACCGGCTGCAATTTGAGGTCAAATAAAATAACTTTAGCTTGAAAAAAGGAAGAAGGATATCCACATTCGCGCTCCAGTTAGCTTGAGCAGACGATGCTAGCGCGTCTGGCAGAAATCATGGCTCCATCTCTGTTTTTCTCTGAATAACAAAGATTCATGTAAGTTAACGCTGCTCGTCTCTGGATCTCTGCGCGTTTATCAGGCGGTTCTGGGGCGAGGCGCGGAAGGTGAGGGATTAAATGATATTCCGACCAGCTGGATATTATTGCTTGTGCTGTAAATGCTCTCGGATATCCAAATATGTCCCATGTTCTCTCACACAGGAGAGATCACACACACTGTCACGCTGAGCTTTCACCTCTGCGTACTACTGCGCTCTGAGTGACTGACTGTACCTCCCCCTACCTACCTACCTACACACACACACACACACACACACACACACACACACACACACACACACACACACACACACACACACACACACACACACACACACACACACACACACACACACACACACACACACCCCCCCTGAGGTGTGTGTATCCTGAAGACGTGCCTACCTAGACAGCAATTTTAGGCATCAAAGCACTGTGATTATTTTTTACATACATCAATATCAATACACACAATAAAAACACAAACTGGGGCAAAAAAATAAATAAATATTGTAATCAAAATATATTTTAAATATGTTTAAATATTTAAAAAAAATATTTAAGGTTTGGATAGATAGATAGATAGATAGATAGATAGATAGATAGATATAGATAGATAGATAGATAGATAGATAGATAGATAGATAGATAGATAGATAGATAGATAGATAGATAGAAATGTTGCCTAGGTAGGCAGGACACTAGGATTTGAGACATAACCATTCATACAGTACATACAACACAACTCCCCACCTGCCACTGGCTGCCTGAATTCATTTGTTCTCAGTGTGTATAAAGGCAGGTGATATATGCATATGTCCAAATCTCTTTCTTTTATAGTTATGTAACTGTAACTTAGGCTGAGGGACAGTTTAATTGGTATTTCCAAATATGACTGAGGCTGTTAGTACCTAATATTCTGCAAGCATAAATAAATGTGAGTAAATAATGACAGAATTGTCATTTTTGGCTGAATTATATTATATTAAGCCTACCTTTTGAAAATCAAAATGGATTGTTTTCACCTTCAGTTTCTAGTACTTGTATTACAGGTTGCAGCCCATGTGACAGATGCAGGAGGGTTAATGTGACAGGGACAAGCCAAAGGTCTCGGCACTTTTAGGGAATCATCAAAAGAAGATAATTCCCCTCCCCCTGAATAGATTAAAATGCAAATTTCTGTATGAAGTCTTTGTGTCTGCCCATCGAGATTAGAGCAACGTGACGGTCTCAAGGGAGACAAGAGGACATCTGGACCCTGCATCAAATTCTATACCAGCCATTAAAAACATAAACACTCACCCCCCAACATATACATAATGGTGCTTGTTCTCCTAGAATGAGATTTGAGAAAGCTGTTTTATATAGAATTCTACAATGTCCTTTTGTACGTTCATATACGGAGAGATTCCATTAAATTACTATAATATATGACCACACACTGTACAACATGGCCACATATTAATACTAATATATGACAATAGAAAATGCAGGTAAACTTTGCCTTAAAGGGTTAGTTCACCCAAAAAATTCTGTCATTTATGACTCACCCTCATGTCGTTCTACACCTGTAAGACTTTCGTTCATCTTCAGAACACAAATTAAGATATTTTTGATGAAATCCGATGGCTCAGTGAGGCCTCCATTGACAGCAAGATAATTAACACTTTCAATGCCCAGAAAGCTACTAAAGACATATTTAAAACAGTTCATGTGACTACAGTGGTTCAACCTTAATGTTATGAAGCAATGAGAATACTTTTTGTGCGCCAAAAAAACTAAATAATGACTTTATTTAACAATATCTAGTGATAGGCGGTTTCAAAACACTGCTTCATGAAGCTTCGAAGCTTTACAGATCTTTTGTTTAGAATCGGAGCATGTATCAAACTGCCAAAGTGGAGGCCTCACTGAGCCATCGGATTTTATAAAAAATATCTTAATGTGTGTTCCAAAGATGAACGAATGTCTTATGTGTTTGGAACGACATGAGGGTGAATAATTAATGACAGGAATTTCATTTCTGGGTAACTTAACCCTTTAATGTAACCAATAATCTTTCTTGTAGCTCAAACAGTAGAGTGTGGCACTGGCAACACCAAGGTCATGGGTTTGATTCCCAGGGAAAGCAAGAACTGATCAAATCTAAATGTGTACTTTGAATGCAGTGTAACTAACTTTGGATAAAAAAAATCTGCCAAATCTATCAGGAAATAACCTGTGTCCAGGAATACCATGCAGATATTTCAGTTTTTGACTACCCAACTTTGTGTCAGATACACACAGAGGTATTATTCCCTCAACACAAACATGCAGGTGAATCCCCAGCTCATTTGTTTTTCATGTGTCATTGAATAGTCAGTTGCCACAGCAGTCATTGTTGTGATGTTCTCTCAGTCTAGTCTGAGCACATTCTTCACAGGCTGTACTCCCAAACAAAAGATCCAAGACTAGTTATACTAGCATGTTTCTGAAAATGGGTAAACTTTAAATAGCAATTGTTTATAGTGCAAACATGACTTTACAGTAAAGATACTGTAATGTATAAAATGATTAAATAAACTTTATTGAGGTAAATTAGGGGTTTACAAATGAACATCACAAATGTATATTATGATCATAATCATCTGAATTTATACAAATCAGTTTTTATTAAATAATTTATATTAATTATAATAGCTACAAAACAACATTGATTTGGCAACACTGACATAAGTGGATCATGGTCAAATAATTTAATACACAAGTCTATATTTATACTCAACATTGAGAGACGTTCACATGTGTCAGCTAGATTAGACTCAAAACAAATTTGACAAATTTCTATAGGTCATTCCCTTTCTATCTCACGAAAGACAACAAAAAAAAAAAAACACTGAAGAGAAGTCAAAAGTTTTACTTCCAGTTCAAATGATCCTGGTGAAATTACGGTTTGATATTTTGACTAGTTTTAATTATTAAAATTACAATTAATATATATATTTTTTTAAATGGCACACTTCAATGTTATATAAAAGTAGTAGAAGAATAAATACAAAACAATCACAGTTTCAATCAAAGACTCTGATCAGTGTCTGAAAAAGGAAAGATTATGATTTAAAAACAACAATGTAGGATTATTTTCATTCAAAGTCTAATTAAGACTATCTTGAATGTCAGCAAAGGCTGACCAACACAGCACCTTCTCCTTGTGTGCACATGTCTAGCTGCTGTCTTCTAGGGGCTCTTGCATGATCCCATAAAGTTAGTCCGTCTTAGTAGTCTTCTGCTTCCAGGGGTAAATGAGTTCTCCCACAAACAGTTTCTTGCACAATGTGGCCCAGGAATCTTTAGGGTAACAGCTATAGGTGGGCGTCCGGTAACACTGCAGTACAGAGCTGCACTTTAATGGGTTGATCTGAAGATGGAGAAAAGAAAGACATTTTTCATTCATGTTTGCTCATCTGGAACATGATTCATTATCAAACCTCAGAGAAAAGTAAAGCAGTGTTTGCACTGATTATGAATTATACAACAAACTGCACAGTGAGCCAAAAAGAGCTATTCAATTACCCATCCCACAAAATCAACAGGTCAAACCCAAGCATAAATACACTACAGGATAACATGCTGTTTAACCAATAACCAACCTACCTCCATCATCAGGTGTAGAGGAGTTCCTGGCTCCTCACAAAGCACCTTGAATTTAACCCCCTCTAGAATCAAAAGAGATTCATAAAGGATCTTTACTAATTGATCAGTTATATAAACACATGACTGGCAAGTAAAAGGCCTAGAAAAACATTCATAATTTCATCTTTATCATCAATTGTTACATAAGAAAAGAAACTTGTCAAAACTTAAACTAAAGTTTTCATTTCTTCAGTGTAATACAGTATGGCTCACCTGCCAGTCTGTACGGTCTGCAGATACGTAGGCCGATAGCGAACAGCGGGAAGGAGTTGATGAAGTCGACACTGAGGTGAATCACTCCCTGAAACAACACCACCACCAGCCGCAGCTAGAAACATACAGAGAAACAACTTACACATGTTAACAACACCAACTCAGCTAGACATCTATGAAATTTATAATTTATTACTCATGTTAGAGACATTTTACATCTAAAATTGACTTTCAACCCCAGATTTCTATACTATATGCTTTATGCTATATGTGGGTCAAAGACATTTAGATGTCCGCATCAATAGAAGTTTACAAAAGTGATTTTATATACATAGAAAGCACATTAAATGTAAGTAAAACGTCTACTTTCAAGGTTTCAAATAAGTTTTGGGAGAATAAAATGTCAAAATGTGGGTGAAAAGCGTTGGGTGAAGCGGTCATAGCCGTGTTTTATCGTGAATAAACACAGCTATTGACCAATCAGAATCAAGGACAGGAACTAACAGTTTTATAAATTTATGTAAAAACTGAAATGACATACTTATCCTGACCTGTACGTATTAAAATATATATAAAAGAATAAGTGAGTATACTACATTTTAAAAGATGCATGCTAACAAATAGGCAAAACCTAGAATAGTGGAAAAGTTTAAAAATGTAAAATTACAAGTAATGAGCATTTGGGGTAAAAGTAATTAGTCTTTAATATTAGTGTGTGTGTGTGTGTATATTAGTCTTTTTGTTGTGAATATTCCTGACAAGATTGTTACACTGAATGACATTTTAGTGGGTGTCTTCTGTAAATCATGATAAAAATGTATGATATTTAATTTTTGCTCAGAAAAAAACCCCAAAAATTAAACAGGACCCATTCTACAACAATTCAAAGCTGTATCAGACTTCTTGTTTTGATGCTTGAAAACCCTTTTCCATCTTTGTATTATGTATTAGTAGATTATCAAGCACTACGGCACAGTCCTGAACCAAAAATCAGTATTAGAACAATATCTTACTGACCCCAAAATTTTTAAAAGTAGTGTACAGGCAAAAAAAAAAAAAAAAAAAACACGATCAAGAGCTAGAGACTTTAAAAATGTGAAAATAGCAGAGAACTGCATCAGATGCTCCAATGGGGCTGGAATAAGGATGAAGTTGAAACTCATGTCAGAGTGACTCACCAGGGTAAAGACCAGGTAATACAGGGCAGTAGTGGGAAGCAGGAACAGCAGAATCGTAAAGAGCAATGTGCCAATGAACAACTGCAAAGAAACAGATCAGTGTCAGTTTGTTCCGTAAGGTTGTGTTGAATAGCTAGTACATAAATGAGGGATATAAAAATTGTGCAAGAGGAGATGTACCTGGTCCAGGTCGTATGAGCACGAGTCAACCCTCTGCCTCAGTACATTCCATTTCTTTCCCCTAAAGAGCCGCCACAGGGAGGAGAGACCATAGATCTTCAGACAGTACAGTCTGACAAGAGAGATAAGAAAGTACAATTCATAACAAAGAAACTGTGTTGCAATTCTTAGAAAATTGCTGTAGAAATTCCCAGAAAAAGGCCTAGAATGTTGTCTCAAGGGTAATAGGAGAATAAATTCCTCAAGACTTAATATAAATGAAAGTAACTGACCAGAGAGATCTGAGATATAACCTTAAAGAGACAGTACATCCAAACATTCTGCCATGAACTGCATCCCTAAAGACCAGTACAAATTTCTTTCTTGCGTAGAACATAAAATTCACTTTTATTCCAACAATGTAAGGGAATAAAAACCTCAGTGGTCCCTTTAAGTGGCACAATGTAATTATAAAGGTTAAAAGGTTGACACTGCCCCCTACTGGAAAACACTGGAAGTGCATGAACATGAAAGTAGGTTAGAAAACTACATACAGAACTACAGAATTGAACCTCACCTTGCCCCATACACATAAAAACAGTAGATGTGAAAAGTCAGGAGGGCCACAATGTCGGACAGTATGGAAAGAGCAAAGGTCAATCCCAAGCAGGCTGAGAGTCCAACATACCAGAGGATCCTCTCAATGAAAGGAGACATCAGGTGGATGTAACCTGCCGACACAATCACAAGACATACATGAGCTTCTGTAATAAGCTTGAAACACCATGAGAACGCTTCAACCGAGGATGTACTTACTGATCCACAGATGGATGTGGTAGAGAAAGAATCTCCCCAGCACCTGGTCAAGAGCTCTGTTCATCTTCAGTCCAGCAGGAGCTCCCATCAGCCATTCTAACAACTCCTGGAGCTCTTTAGCCACACGCTGCAAGATTATTATATATATATATATATATATATATATATATATATATATATATATATATATATATGCTGTTTGTCTGAACTTTATATTCATTAGAGAATCCACAAAAATATTAAGCAGCACAACTGTTTTCAACATAGATAATAATAAATATTTCTTGAGTAGCAAATTAGCATATTAGAATGATTTTTGAAGGATCATGTGACACTGAAGATTGTATTAATGATGTTAAAAAATATTCATCTTTGATCTCAGGAATAAATTGCATATTTTTTTTGTGCATATTTTCATTAAGTCATGTGAGGCATCTTTCAAAAACATTAACATTAAAAATCTTACATTTGTTTTATTTTTTTTACTTAACTTAATAACGTGTCATACGTACATCTGCCACAGGTACCAGAGTATCCGCTAATTTGCTGATACGATTCTCCCTATAAAGCCACGAGACAAGCAGCAAACCAAGGGCTATGTCCACAAGAAAGGACACAAAAATGTTTGCTTTTCTGCAGAGGAGTAAAAAAAAAAAAAAAAGATGGGAGAATATGTTTTACTGAATAATATAACAATAATAACGTAACATGATACATCGATGACATTGCACTTATTTTTTAAAATGAGCATTTTCTAATTTCTAAATTCTCAATTTTGTTTTGTGCATAAATAAAAGAAAAATGTAAATGTAAACTCTCCTGATAGCATAATCAAGAAATAAAAGCCTCATTACAAGAATGAATGTACTGTAGATTGGCAATTTTTGATTATTTTTTCTTACAAAACTTCTAACAAAAAACATTTAACAAACCTTCTTCAGGACTGTTTGTCAAGATCATTAAGACTATTAAAATATCAGAAAATCTGACCTTTTTTTGACAATGCAAGGTTACTCCCCAAACTCCCCAAAAAAGTATGTAATTTATTATAAACAAATTACTTTTTATCATCAAAAATATATTTAAAGCCTGGGAAGGTAGGAGGTGTACACTCACACGTATTCAAGGAAACTTTTAACTTCATGGATACAGAACAAAAAAGTAATTAAACTGAAACTTGAAATTGGTATAAACATTTTTCAAAACCATATGGAACCAACAAAAAGAACAAACAGAAGCTCAACCAATCCTGCTTCATGTGCGAGAACAAACTACAGTTTTAAAAGATTTTTTTCGCTAGCAATGGCGCTCCTATATGTCATTGACCTGAGTACTATACCTCATAAAATCCATGTGTGTAGCAGCTCTTTGGGGGGAGAAAACAGTCTTGAAATGAACTGCTCTGTACCCTGACTGAACACAGGTGGACAGCTTGCTCGAGATGAACAGCACTGGGCGAAAATGCAAAATCCTGTAAAATACCAAAAGATTTGAATTTCAATGTTCTCCATCACTCTTCAGTATTGACAACAGGTTCAAGCTGAGACACATTAACTCACCTAAAGCTGCAAAACCAGTGACACAGAGACAGCAACCACGTTAGGAAGATGCAGACTGGAACAGATGCTTGTTTTAGAAGCTCTGCAATAATACTAGCCTCTCTGCCTTCAGACTGCCAGTGGGTGAGCTTGAGAGGCCCGTCGTCATATTTGTCCAGGAAAAACAGAGGCTGACTTTCAGCCACTGTTTGGAAGACCAAGCGCAGCTCTGAAGGCTCAGTGTCAGACTTCTGGCTGACCTCCTGTACAGGGTGAAGCTGGGACAGCATTACCTTCCTCTGGTCGTAATGAACGAAGATGATCTTATCTTCCTCACTGCTGTCATCACCGTTCTTCTGCTCCCGATCCTGTACAAGTTTCCCATTGTTTTGGACCACCTGGCAGGTAAAGCCTCTTTTGCCAATTTCACGACTCAACTGCAGCCAACATTTCTGTGGAAAGATGGTACTCAGGTCTTTTAGGAAGCTGTCCATTCCCTCTTTACCTTCTTTGGGCATACTCCAGGAACCCAGGACTGTGAGATCCACTTCAGACTGGCTCTGCATCTGACTCAAGTACTTCTTCACCTGACCCGGTATGAACGGGTAGTGAATGACGGCGAGTACCACAGCAGAATTGTGACCTGGTATCCAGTGCCCAACCAGCAGGCCGCTGTCAGCAGTATTGCAGCATTGGGGAAAGAAGATCTTCAGCACCATGGTGAAGTGCTATAAAGTCCAGCAACAGTGAAAGATGCACTCCTGTTTGAACCTCAAAGAGGCAAAATTAAAAGACTGAAAGCAAGCATATAATATGCACAATTTTAATATGCATATATAGTACTTATAATGCACAGTTTTGAGTTGTCAGGTCAAAAATAAACGTGTAGTTTGCTTAACAGCATCCACAGATCGAGCGAGTACAGTTTTGTACTCGTGCCCTTCAAATGCATTGAACACTCGGGTCGTTTCTATGGAAACCACATGCTCCGGGGCAAAACTGATATCGATTTGAGTTGCAATTTTACCATGACCAAATGCTGCTGTAATTAGTCAAAATAAGTCATAAGTCAAAATGTTACCTTGTGGATTTTGAAGAGCGAGGACTTCTGAGAAGTTGCTTCTATGTTATTACCGACAACGAGCAAATTAACTCTACTATGTGCGTTAAGCAACGCTGGCATGCTCTCAAGTAAAAAAAATAATAAAAAAAAGATTTTTACGCAAAATCATATAAAAACAGTATCAGAGATAATAGTCCACCCAATGATCTTGTTAAACTAACTGAAAACCAGTTTTCCATAGGAGTAAACCATTTAAACCGTTCGTATTGTTGACAGTCCGTCATTAAAATCCCGCCGAGTTAACTCAAGGCACAATTTCAGTTCCGACCCAAATGGTTCGAGTAGAGTTTGACTTTATTTTACCTTTGCAGGTTTCCAACGTATCTCTCATGTTCTCCGCAATATATTGATAAATTACTGAAAACTTTATTTAATTGATAAAAATAATCACATTTAAATGTAATAGCACAAATGTTGTCGAGAGTGTGAGCAAACTGTTATTAAAGATTTAGGTTTAGTTGTGACATAATAAACGTTAATAACAATCGTAGCATTTTAGTGTGATCTTTTTTCTCCAAACCTGTTGATTACCCATTGTATTTTTGAATGCATATGTTAAAATTATTTTAAGCACTTTGGATTCCCATTATGTATGAAATGAGTTACCTTGCTTAAAAGCGTCTACTTACATGAACTGTCGACCGGTGAATGTGTCTGAATGGCAATCGTAACCTAAAGGAAACGTTAGCTATCTTAACATTCAAGACAATATGGGGCCCTCTAAAGAACCAGCTTTTATTTCCTGATAAGCTTCAAACATGATAAGACTTGAATTTTAGGAGGGAACTGAAGCAAAAATGAACAAAAGCTGTGGATAAAGGTTTTATTAAAAGTAGCCTACACTTTATAAGTGTAAATTGTGTTTGTTTTTTTTTTTTTTGTTTTTTTTTTTTAAGTAATACACTGTCAATCAAAAGCAAAACATTTAATTTTATATAGTACCATTTGCACCAATATGTTTCATGATCCTTGACAAATGATAAAAGCCTTCAAGCAACATCCGTTAATTTTTACATCAACCATTAGGTTACGGCTTATGTTTAATACTGTGGCCTGTTATATGTATGTATTTATATTTACTTTTTAAGTTTTGACAGTGTATTTACCTACATATTATAAATACGGCATTACGAATGAAAACCATTTTTCTGGACAAAATATTTGCCTCTTCGCATTGGAATCTATAAACATTTTCTCTATTTAACCTTAAATGCTTCACTAATTGTAATATAAATTAAAAAAAAAAAAGATAAATATTTTCTGTAAAATACAGAACATTTCATTAAAAATAGTTACACCTAAGGTGTACAGACGCATTGACCACCAAGGAATATGAAATGTGACCCATAAGTAAGGAATACCTGAGGGTTAAATACAAGAAAAACATATTAATGTTGCCTCTCCATCACTCTAGAATAAAATGATAATATAGCTAAATGTCGTCAACAAAATGATTAATGCACCATATGCTGTAATGTTTACCAATTACATTTCTGCAATTACAGTGAAGCTGTCGTCTGTTTTGCTTAAGCCCATTCAAATATATTGACAGGACACAGCGCTGGTTTGTTTGGAAGAATGTTACAAAATTTGAAAGCTGAGACTTTGTTTCGTTTCAAAGCAGGGTTGCCAGTTTGGCCTGAGGTTTACTTGGGCACAGTGAGAGCGAGACAGAGCCTGAGAGTTGGTAAACCTGTGGCGCCCCAGGTGAAAAAATACTATAGTAATTTATAGTAAATACTATAGTGTTTTTGAAACATACTATAGTAAATTGTAGTATACTGTATATATTATAGTATTTACAACACTTTGTTAATAAATGCTACAGCATACTGTAATATTAACTATAGTGAACTGATAAACTGTGATAAATACTGTAGTATACCTTAGTTTTTACTACAGTAAACTGTAGTGTATTGTAGTATAATATATACCCTATAGTTGTAGAAAACTTAGTAGCCTACAGTTAAACACAGTGTGGCTCCCAGAAGATGGCGCTAGAGTTGCATATGTTTCCCAGAATATCAAAGAATGATGGCATGAATGCATAAAATATTTATTCTGAATATTCAGGATGTTGAACTAGATTTTAAATGGGAGTAACAGTTTACTGGACTGCAATTAAAGGAAATTCAATACAGTCACACAAAAAAAGCTTTAGGACAAAACATAGTTAGGCTAATTATATCATTAATTATTAATTGGTTTAATTATACGGATACCCGAAATATGTCTCAGCCGTTTAGACATTCTTGTATAAAATAAGTCATGTACTGTCAAAAACAAATAGGCCTAACATTAGCCAGTAAAACAGCTTTTTAAAGGGACAGTCCAAAAATCATAATTTTACTCACCCTCATGTACCAGGTGAAAAAATACTATAGTAAATACTATAGTGTTTTTGAACTATAGTAAATTGTAGTATACTGTATATATTATAGTATTTACAACACTTTGTTAATGAATGCTATGGCATACTGTAATATTAACTAAAGTGAACTGATAAACTGTAATGAATATTGTAGTATACTTTTGTTTTTACTACAGTAAACTGTAGTGTGTATTGTAGTATAATATACCCTATAGCTGTAGAAAACTTAGTATGGTATTGGGTAATTTGTTTACATTGCTATAGTTGTTATATTATCACAGCAACTATAGAATTACCACAGCAAATTAATTCAAGTACTTTACTATAGTATTGTTCAAAAACACTATAGTATTTACTATAAATTACTATAGTATTTTTTCACTTTGTATACATTTCTTTCTTCTACATAACATAAAAGAAGACGTACTGAAAAATGTTGGTAACCAAACATTTTCGGTTCCCATTGACTTCCACAGGGCACAGGTGTAGGCTACTGTCACATAACCAGGAGCCAGATATAGGCTAGTTTGGACAGTTGCCATCGGATATACGCTATATAGCCTACCTGTCTTAAACTGTCTGGTTGTCTTAAACTCCTGATTATGTAACAGTACACCTCTGCCTTATTTACACGCATCTTTGTTAGTGAATAGCACTTACAGTAAAGATGGTATTTTCATGTAAAGATCTGGTATGCACGGCCCCAGTCACGTGATAAGAATGTTATCATTTTCGCATTTTATCGCAAGGGATTTTTCATGAATTCTGCATGCCTCCAGGCCATTATGCAATCACATTACACGGAACAAGTTTGTTATTCTACTCCTATTGTAGTTGTAATGATTTTTATTATTTTTCTTCTCCCCTAAAACGAATCGTGCAGACCAAACTATAAGTGCTAGAGACTTGAAACTTGGCCAAATGATAGTCCTCAATTTGGCCAATAGGGGGCGCTACAGCAACCAAAAGTTGAAAATCGCTAATAACTCTTGGATCGTTTGAATCAAGAATCAATCATGTCTTATATCATTGGAATCCTTGGCTCAAGACGGACAAAACGAATATCTCCGATTTCATTTCCACCAGGGAAAATTTTCCGCCATTTTGAATTTTGTCCAAAACCAACTTTTTATGTGAAAAACCTACTTTTGCGAACTAGCCCTAGGTTTTTCGGCCCCATCGGAACCAAACCAGTGCTGGACAATTCTCTGGACTCTCTAGATCAATAATTATCAACAAAAAAAACTTTGGGTTGTTATTAGCGTCATTTAGAAAATGGCCGTAGCTAAATATACCCCAAAGCCTATAAAGCCTAAACAAAAACTCAGAACTTCACGAAAATAGGTGAGCACATGCAGCATATGACTCTAAAGAAGCATGCCAATTTTTGTGCATGCCATAGGTGGCGCTATAACTGTTAAAAACCTTTAAAAAACATATGTTTTTAATGGTTTTAGATGAAAATGTATATAACTGTGGGTGTGGTCGACTTATTTTCACGGGACTCATGTCCTTAGACTCCTGAAACCTTGCAGAGTCCAACGATACCAGACTTGCAGGTTTCGGCTTATGGTTTGTGCTACTCTAAGATTTAGCGCTTAAAAAACTTTTGCAAATATCTTTGAAACCATTAGTCCGATCGAGACGAAACCAGCGTAGGAAACACGAAACCTAGGTTGATTAACTAAACGGTGTAGCCCAAATGTCAAAATTTTAATAGGAAGTGGCAAAAAAATCCAATCAAAGACATTCTTGGGTCATTTTGTATGCTCTCATATATATATATATATATATAAATATCTATAACATCAAAACGAAATGAGATATTTTCACCAAAATTAACACGCATATGTATGGGCACACTCTGAGGACACCCCAAAAAAAGTGGTGGAGATCGGGCAATAGGTGGCGCTATAACTGTCAAAAAATCTTTAAAACCATATTTTTTCTATAGTAAATTGCCTGACACTGTCATTTTGTGCCACCAGATGGCAGCAGAAGGCCACTAATGTAATTCAAGATTTCAAGATTTAAAATCCCTTTTAAACTATATACATCCTTATAATAACATTACAAATCACATTTTGTCAAGGGTTTCCACTTCATTTGTTCATTGGTTGTATGTTTTTTTAATAATATAACATTACAATTACGCTGAGACCTGAAAATGATGATTTTTAAAAGGGGAACCTGAAATCTGCATTTTCTTACCTCATTATTGATTTCAAATATCCATATCTGCAACAAAATTTGTGTGTACGTTTAATCAATGGAGTTAACATGGAAAATAAACTTAACACAAACAGACACTTAAAATGAAAGTTAATGAAAGTGAGCCTTATTGTCCTCTGCTGCCACCAGCTGTTTAAAATAGTAATTTTGTCATACTATTCAATATTGTTCTATAATTCATATTTAGATTTAATAAAATCACTATTTTAACATTTACTATCACTTTTTTTTTTGTGTCAAAATTCATCACTACATTTCCATTAGAATATTAGTTGTAAGAGTAGTACCACATTTTCACATGGAGTAAAAAAGGATGTTTTACTGAGATTTGCAGAAAACATCATGTATTTCATATACTGAATCTACAAGAAAATGTGTCTGTATTTGTGTGTGTGTGTGTGTGTGTGTGTGTGTGTGTTTAAGCATGCTTAGTGTTTATCAAGTATTATCTTTAAGCTTTTTCTTTCTCTGTGTATGTTTTAGCATATATCATAAGTTGTTACTTGCTTAATAAAACTTAATATCTTTTTATGCATATGTGCATAAAGGCCTTAAAGTGCTTGAACCCCGGGGAATGCTGCTTGCAGCTTTAATTATTATTATTATTATTATTAGTAGTAGTAGTAGTATTTAGACAGTTTAGCTGAATTTTATGGTGTACTCCTAATTTTAAAAGTCGCATTGTAAGTTGTAACGTTAGATGCAATGTTTTTCGAAAACATTGCATGCAAAATCAAACATCAAGTTTAGTCTGCATGCAATAGTGTGCATTGTGCAGAGCGTATTACTGAAATGAGGTCATGACAAATGGTTTCACAAAAACATAAGGTAAGAAGCGTTTCTAAACATTGGCTACTATTCAAGGAAACCACACGAGGAGTTGTGTATGGTTTAGATCACGTGACTTTAAAAAAAGTTAAAAATGAAAGTGACCAGTTTATTTTCTCTATCTGATGTCTTAATCACGACTGCATTGATTTTGTGATAATGTACTTTCCGAGACACTATGATGACAGATATAATTCTGAAGAAGCCTATACGAGATAAAGATGTGAAAGTAAGTTTCAGATCATCTTTACAACATCGTAACATGTGGTTTCTCTACGTTTTAGAGAGGACAGTAGCTCTAGGCTATTTTAAGAAAACACAACATTTTCAATAAAATAAAATGAGGTCCGAAGTTCCAGGTCCAGCACAAGACGACTCCTGTGATTTCAGTTTAGGACAAACAGCGACATCTATAGGAATTATGTTATGTGGGAAAGCAGTACACTAGCTTTCACTTTCATTTTCCCGTAAAGCACTGGAATATAATGCAGCAAGATGAACCAGAAATAAATATTTGAATAGCAAACATAGCTTTTCAACCATGAAGGAACTAGGTAAGTATCATTTTTCATGTATGCAATTATCTAAACAGATTGTATGCTGCAAGCATTTTGCAGATTTCTACTGTACAGTGAATTTGATCTGGTGATTCATTCGGATATTACAGAAAGCGTATGGCTTTGTGAATGAAAAGGGTACGTGTAAATAGCCTATGCAGTTCTGCTGGTCTGCATCCTCAACACAGTCCTCAGTCAGATTGGACATGGAGTTATGCATTGTGCATTATGAATCAAAATATAGGCCTATCATACTGTAAATATCTGCAGATAAATCTGGAGATAGCATAAACTCAGATGATGATGATGGCGATGACGTCACTGAGCACAAATGTGCTTAACGTGTTCAAGCTGTTCCTCCATCTGATAAAGAGGTTGTTTCAAGGAAAAGCTCTGATAATTCAGATATGCCTGTTTGTTTAGATCCTCTTCCTTGTATATGGAAGTGCAAGTACGTTATTGTCCACTAGTGGTCCTCCTACTGTAAATATGTGTCTTTCTGAGAAATACAAGAGAAACGAAAGTATAACCAGTAATTCTACTCCAAAGCAACTAAGTCATTGAAAAGAAAATACACCCTCGAATTTGCATGACTGGAATTTCAGTTTCACAATGATATCATTCAAACCAATCACGGGCAGGACATTTTAATAAATTACCAAGTATTTAGTACGTATTTTAAAGTACGGTGATGTCATTCTTCTTGTTAAATGGGCTTTCAAGTCACATGTAAGTCCCTTTTACTGGGCCATGACGACTTAAAGCACTGGATGAATAATCCCATGTGCATTTTTGACTCCCCCAAAAATTGCATGTAAAACTATTAAACATAATCTGGAGACCAATGCAATGATGTTTAAAAAGCAGATTATTTTCTGTGCACTTGTGCAGTGTTTACCACATCTGAGTGTATATAGTCATGTCATGAAACTCTCGGTGTATCTCTATTTGTATGAATTGAAACTTGTGGAAAAATGTTTGCCTGGTCCGCAGCTGTGGATTTACGGGGTGAAAGTAAGTTTCATTTATGGCTAATGCTTTACAGGGATGTAGGTTTCAAGTGATATGTCATTTGACACAGTGTCACGTTACAAGAACAAATGCAGACATGCATAATCCACAACTGCTATGCACAGTATGACAATATTGCATGAACTGATGTATCCGAAAAAAACAAAAAGGCATATAATTATGCTTAATTCTGTTGTTTTTATGTCAGTTACACATCTGTCCATTGCAAATGTAACCGTAAATAGTCCAGAAGTTCTGCCATTTTTAAGAAAAAGTTAATGAAAAAACTAAGATATATAATAATGACCCAGTCAGAGGAATCAGGCTGTATAACAGACCTCAGCCTAGAAACACACATAACATTATAATATTCACTTTAACGTTGATCCTAAGTATATTTAATTCAGATATTATGTCATTTTCATGTTCCTTAAAAGTGTTCATGTATTAAAGTTTAAAAGAGAAGTGAAAGAAAACTACCATTATCTCTTTTAGGTAGGAGTGGCTAATCCTGAATTGATTTCACAGAAAAAACCTGAGAATGAAGCAAGAATTCCGGGAAATGGGCGGAGTTGTTCGCTCTATATGTATGGTTTCAAAACGCCTGTCAGTTCATTCTAACATTAGAAGAGTATCTGTCGTCCGCTGAGGAAATCTCTATCGAGATATAACAGTGGAATAAATCAATGGGAGTTCAAAAAAACCTGATTTTGGAAGCGGCGACGAGAGTTTGTCAAAGGCAAAGTTGTATTGACTACTCTTGGAGTTCATATTCGCTAAAACGGTAAGATTTACGCTGAACTAACTTTATTGTTGAGAACGGTTTAACGGTCTGTTTAGTAATTTAAACAGGTTATGAGCCTAGTGCGATTAAAAATGAATGCAATTGTTTGTTGTACGTCATAATGCAACGCTTATAATAAAAAGTAAACTTTATTTAAGATATACAAATGTTTTGTATAGTTTTCCAATGCTAAAATATAAGTTTATATAAAAATAATTTAAAAAAGTAATTTTACAGATAAATCCAGCTGTGAATGAGTGAATCCCAAATACGTCACAATCTATGTTGCCATAAAACAAGCAAGGTCGTTGTAGCCTATGTGATGTTCAGTACAACGTGTGATTGGCTTTGGAAGGAGACACTGATTAACTGTGTTCTTCACTTGCTCTTCCACAGACAGATGAGTCTCATCTAGATGACCTTCCTATGGTACGGTATGGAAGACCACACCGGTTGGTCTTTCCTGTAGGATGGTGGCGCACAGTACAGTGGAAGGGAATCAAGGCATAGAAGAACCCCAAGTGAGCACAGAACCCTCCCCAGAGGTCTCCCAATCCCAAAGGTCCAGACCCAGCCAGCAGGCAGCCATTTTACAGACACATTTCAGACCCTTCAACTTTGCGAGAGACTTCAAGATCATTGCAAAGACCACCTCAATGCTAGAGGAGAGTGGCTTCTATTGGGGTCCCATGACTGTAGAGGAGGCACATCAGAAGCTGAAGAAAGAGCCAGTCGGAACTTTCCTGATCCGGGACAGTCAACAGAGTGACGTGTTCTTTACGCTGAGTTACAAAGGACAACACGGTCCCGTGAGCGTCCGGATTAACTTCAACAATTCTAAGTTCAGCCTGACCGGTAGCAAGGAATCTTTTGACACTCTTTTCAAACTGCTGGAACACTACATCAGTTTCCCGAAGAAGGGTCTTGTCAGGCCCTACAGGAAAGAACCAGTGCAGTCCCTGCAGCAGCTGTGCCGCAGACGGATTATCGAAACATGCGACGGAAAAGACATCGACCGCATTCCTGTGCACCCAATCCTCAAAGACTTCCTCCATGCCTTCCCTCATCCGCTATGAAGACGAGACTCATTGCATTAAAGCGCTGCTGGAATATTCTGGAGATACTTGATGGACTCCTCGTGGTCCTGCTCTGTTTTAGGATGCAGGAATCATACTGTAGCACATTTTGGAATATCATCAGACTTGAACACTGCACAAAGTTTACATTGTCTGTGAATGTTTACACTATACAGGAATATTGTTTTCCTTTGATTACATTTCTGCTATGCAGAAAGAAATATTTCAAGATAATTTTTATAAAAAATAATAAATATATTTGTAAACAATTTAAAACATCTCAATTTTTACTTTATTTATTGGGGGACAGTCTGAATGCTTGAATACAGGGTTTTTGTACAAAAATATTCATTAACATTCACACACAAAAAGCATATCTACTTTAGACATATCTACTGAACTGTTTTTAACGATTACATTTCAATGGAAGGCTTAGTCAACACTCATTAAGGACTATTAAAACTAAAAAACGAATTAATAAGACATTTAAATATATATCAAAAATATTAGTTTATTTATTTATTTATTTTTTAAATGAAACTATGTAGGCGATTACTAAGTTTTTCCCACATGCAATTTGAGCCTCACCCTTGTCTAACAAGGTTGAAGATTCATATCTTGACTTAATCCATGGTCATGAAACCCGCCTTTTTCTTAGAAAAAGGCATGTCATGTTGAAGCTATGGTATATTTTTACTAGATTACAGGCTTAGTATGCCTGATTCCTGAAATGACATGAAGATGAGGTCTTATAGGAAGTTAAGGGCAGACATTCTGTACTGAACCAGGCTGATTAATCTAGGTAGTAGCGTGGTTGAGAGGCGGAGCTGTGGTGACCGTAAACTGCTTATGGCTCAGACAGACATTTACAAGAAACGAAGTGGGTTGTGGACTGATGGAGTGTGATGACAAAGACGCTAGTACACGGTATCAATAAAACTTTGCGACACATCTGACAGGCTTACGCAGAAAAATGACTAAGAACAAAACAATACTCTGCATCTGGGGTTCACGTAAACTTTAGAGATCACTGCTTGGAATTCCACTCGAGGCTGAAGGAAGTTATCTGTACTGCATAGTCATCAGATAAGACATGACAAGAGGTTGTAACACATTTGTATTGTTTTATTTTGTGTCAGACCTCTTTCTGAGTGATCTTGCTTTTAATAGAACAATGGAAGTGAGCTGCTTTCTAGCTAAACGTAGTTGTGATTTACATCAATCATTAGCAAAAACAGTGGATGAAAACGGGTCAAAGGTCGTATGTACAAGAGAAGAAGCTTTATTACAAGGAAGCTTATCTTTGTGGAGAAAACTTCTGATTCTAATGAAATCATGATATATTATGGAAGTGAGGGGGAAATCGTTCGATGTGCCTGGTTGGCTATACTTTATCGAGGGATTTCCCTTAATTCACCACTCTCAACAGACAGATTACCAATTAACTTTGTACATGTATTTCACAGGCAAATTTGACACAATTAGGAAACTACCTACTTATAAATAAAATTGAATGCAGAAGCCTTGTTTGATAAAGTTTAGGTTGCTGAGGTTGACTTTGGTGATGTGGTACAGGGTTAATCAGTCTTTCCTCACTCATCTGTAGTGATTAATACACATGAAAGCGCATAGTCACTTCCAGGAAAAGAAACAGTTGTTTCCCTGAAGAGCCCCTAATCTCCACTGCATCTGGCCTCAACTTACACAAACACATACACATACACACACACGTGGCTCCTGAGTGGTGTATTTCCTTTTGGTACCACAACACTCCCCTCCAAAACGCAGAGACTGACACACACACACACACACACAAGCTTGTGTTGGTAATCTGTACACAGAAACTAACTTGGTTTGAGCTTTTGAACGCTCGTGAACAGAGAACAACCTCAACTGATAAACAGAAAAAAGCTGCTGACACATAATTTGCAACTTTTAATGAACAAAATAAAAATGATCAAATTTGTGGCAAATAATAGGTTTCTGAGCTGAACAAAGGTGCAACACTCACTTTTACAGAGCTCAAACTTTATTAATGAAAAAACATGACGTTCGGGCCGTCCAAGGCCTTCATCAAATAATACATTTTTGAAAATAAAATAAAATAGAAAATGAGTTCATATTTGTGGCAAATAATAGTTTTTTTGAAAAAAAAAAAAAATGAAATTTTTTTTTTTAATAAAATAAAACAGGGTTCATATTTGTGGCAAATAATAGGAATTTTTAATGAAAAGAAAAGGCAAGTGCCTTATCTGCACTACATCAAAGCTTACTCATTGACTAGATAGATGTTGCTCTGGAAACCCATTACACAAGATTAAACTGTAATTTTTCAAATCAATTTATGGTTATGATGCTGAAGACCCCTGGGAGTGGTTTTTGTAAATTGACAATGTTTCAGACCACAAAGCTAAATTCCAGGAAGGCAAGTGATATGGCTAGCCACATAATGGTTACTATGACAACATTCATCTATTGCCATCCCACATCAAGGCAGAAGGTCCAAATCATTGATTCACAAAGATAATTTTGTTTCACTCTGACAGACAGGGGCACCGTGAAGAGTTTTAAGGGGGATATGCAAGACATCAATTTTTTTTTTTTTTTTTTTTTTTTGACGTTTAACAAGACATTGAAATAATTTATTAGTTAACATTTCTATTATTTGAAGTAACCTTTGACGCGTATGATCACACAACGGTGTGATTAAAACGTTCAGTGAGTCACTGATAATTCAAACATGCTTTTTTGCTTTGGCTGGCGAAAAGCCAGAGATGGATGCACTCAGTGCTTTTCATACACAACTATTCAGTGTTTTCAAACAATGTTTATTTGAAGTTTCAGAGATTTAAATAGACATTAAAATGAAGTACTGTGTGTGTGTATTATATATATATATATATATATATATAGACATTTATAGTTTTTAAAATTCAAATTCCATAGGCCTACACTGGAAGCTGCATAGCTATCCTTTCAAATATATAACTTGACTAAGTATTTTATTCATATATCAGATACAGATTGTGTATAAAACATAAACCTAACATAAAAATCCACATATGTGACAATCGGAATATTATATCATACAATTCATGATATTCTAATTATATGACCAGCACCTGTATATCATCAAAAAGTTGATTTATTTCACTAATTCCATTCAAAAAGTGAATATCTTTTAATTTTGATGATTATAACTGACAACTAAGGAAAATCCCAAATTCAGTATCTCAGAAAATTAGAATATTACTTAAGACCAATATAATATACAAGTTTTACTTTTTTAATGGAATTAGTGAAATAAATCAACTTTTTGATGATATTCTAATTATATGACCAGCACATGTAGTTAACAAGTTATATATTCAATATTTTGAATAAAAAGGAAAAATAAAATAAACGTGATACATATCTGTCTGTGTGGCTGCATGACGCGTCGACAATTAATTAATACGTTCTAAAATAATGTTCTAAATAAATAACTGTCGCCTCAGAAAACTCACGCTGGTGGCTAGAATATATAGAGCCCATAGAATATAGAAATATCCCCAGCCAACACAACGAAATTCGGGAATAATCATTCAAGGTTTCTCTGAAGAATAGGTTTTTCAGTTGCGGTTTTGCACCCACACAGAAGACTGCCTGCACTACAGACTTCTTGAATTAGGTTTTTCGACACATACGCGACCAACGATCATCTCCAATTGTTTATTCTTATTTGTAAGGGCCCATTTCGTAAGGAAAACTTCCTTCAACCTTTTTTTATTCTTTACATTTTCGCTTTTGTGTTCCTGACAGGCCGGTTAACACGTCATGCGCTGTGTTCTGAAGTGACGAGTGCTCACGTTCACTTCTTACTTTCTATAATTTACAGATTTAAATGGTATTTTACTGGTTGCTGACAGAACACACAGACCACATATGTGCAATCCCCTCACCTCCTTTTTCATACACAAACAGGTGGGTTTTAAATGATTAGATGAATATCTGTATAAAAAAAAAAGTATTCTCAGATATAAGGCCTTATGGGGCGCTCACACCAGAAGCGACTTGCGCGAATAAATAGTAGTTGGACGCTTGAACATTTTGAGTTTACTCGCTTCATTTGCGCGTGAAATTCCCTTCACAACAGCATTTGGGCTTTGTGTAAAGAAAACGCTACGAAACCAGTTTCCAGTTTCAATATTAATAGTAATTATATGAATTAAATAACATTTAGCAAGTTGAGAAATATTAATTTAATCTTAATTATATTTTATGATTAATGTGATTAAAGTAATGTGTTACTCTGAAACAAGTTGATGAAATGGAGATAACGTTTTTATTTGCATTTCTTTCAAAATATAACAATAAAAAATATACTCATTAATTATAATGAAATTATCATTCATTTAAAAGAAGGCATAAAAAGGCAGAACCCCCAAACTATTAGTATCGTTATGGGTATCGGCAGATATCACTGAATAATCGGTATCGGTGGAGAAATTTAGTATCAGTGCATACTAATGGGTCCCATCAACTGCTTGTTTACCCATATTCTTCAAAATATCTTCTTTTGTGTTCAGCAGAAGAAAGAAATACACACAGGTTTAACTTGAGGGTGACAATCAACAATCTTGTCATCTCATCTATTTACAGTGAAAGACAAGTTGCTGTATTGTGGCAAGTCATATGGCTCCTCTCAGGCAAATGGCGTGTAATGCAAACCACAAGTTAGTGAGTGTCTCTTCTTTAGAAATAACACCCCTATGAGGCTGCCTTCAGCAGAAAGCATGAGACACTATCAGCACAAGCTCCTAGAACAAGACCTCTAGAGAACTTGCTCTCATGAGACCGTCTGCACGCCACACTTCCACTTATAGCTGCTCTTAATACGTTTCATATCAACCCGTTTCTCAGACCAGAGGAACCGCTCTGAAGACAAAGGCCGCGTTTATTCAATCAGCGGATGCTTTTATGGAAAACCAACATATTTGAGATGACCATCACAGCCTCATTTTTCACATTTTGCTGATCGATAGTGAATTCAAAGCAGTGCACAGCATTTAACTGCATCACAATCATTTTCAGTCGAAAAGGATGTGCTGATAAGCAGAAGTGGGACCCCTGAATTATGTAGTTTGTTACTTTTTGTTCACTTATTGTAAACATCTCTGCTTAAAAAAAACGCTGAAATGTAGGAAGTGATGGTGGGGGCCGATTTAATGCGAAGTCTCAGGGAAAATGCAGGGAAAAGAAATAAATTGCAGTTTTCTCAGTATTGCACAGATCACTGGTTTCCGGATAAATGATGAAAATCCCCCTCCATATTCTGGGAGTGTTTAGTAAGAGTGCATGGACTAAGTCAACATCCTAATAAGCAGCCCACTTTACACAGTAAGAAAGAAAATGACCTCACATTTCATTTCCACATTTTACAAGAGATTACATCTATCATCAAGAGACCCAGAGAAGCCCACCTATTCTTGGAAATGATGACTATCAGGAATTTAACAGGCTTGTTGATATTTCACCAGAACAGGAAATTTACAAATGTATTTTGACAGATAAACAACTAGGCTACAGATAAACAGCAGTGCAGCGACAGATTCTATGGCAGATTAATGTTTAATGAAATGCCGCTTCTTCATAAAACTTAATTGAAAGATTAAAAATGGTAAGACAACCAAAATTTACATCAGAATAATTTATTGCATGACTTGGTAATTAATTATAACATCAGATCAAAACAAATCTTTACACTGTGTACAAACCATAATGCCCCCCTCCCCCCGCGCCCCCTTTTCGACAATGAATTTAACCTCAAAATACTGATATAAGCAGAATTAATTGTATTGCTTTAAATGTAATATTTTACAAACTCCGTTGATAAAGCTTAAATCTGAGTGCGTTTCTTTAAAGAATAAAGCGCCCAGTCATGGTTACCACACATCTGCATCGGTGCCACATCGCAAGAACCTGTGGATCCCTTCTATGTGCTGCTGTCTATAAACCAAAAATTAATTACCCATTTCAGTCCATTAGTGATGGTACTACTTGACTCTGTAAGTGAAATAAATGAGTCTTGAATTACTGTTATTGCACACCAAAGTAAAACGAAACCACAAATACATCACACCCAGCTTTGAATATGTGTCCAGCACAAGCTCTTGATGACCTCTAGTATATTAAGTGTTAAAGAACATTAAAACACACCTAAAAAAAAAAGAAAAGGAAAAGTCGCCTCAGCCTTAAAACCAGGAAGAGACCACCTCAAAGTACTTAACGCCGTAACTATGTGAACGAAAACTGGCATATTCATCCTGTGTCAGCAGATTGCAAAATCTTCCAGAACAAAAGCAAACGCATGAAGGTACGGCAGTGACATAAATGCCCAGGAATGTAACTCGATGACGGAATCACCTGATGGGAAAAAAAACTCAGTTTAGAACGTGACTGACATTGGTAAGTCAGCATTTTTTAATGCAAAAAGGTTTGGTGGAACAAGGATGGATGGTTGGATAAACCTCCTGCGCTGCCAAAACTGAGCAAGAGTTCACGGGATGAATGCACTGATGAATTAAAACGGGTCACTTTAAGCACATACTGTATCTGTTCCTTATAATCTCCAAAGAATGACACAAAAGGGCTTTTTTAAAAACCCACCACTGAAGTGCAAATGAGTGTTCAACCAAAATGAAATACACTTTCAGAAAAGAGCACTGCTGGATAGACTGAGATGTCTTTGTACATTCCTCAGTGTTAAGACTGGTAAAATCAAGCGGGCATTCTCCACTAACCCACTCAGATGCATATTTATACGAACACGCTCTTTCTCCTCTGTCTGCTCAGCATCATAAAACCATACGCGCACACACTCGAACAGTCACGCACAATCACAAAAGAGTCACACATGCAGAGAAACAGCTGGAACACCTCAGCACCAGAGCAGAAAGAATAACGCACAACAGAAAAAAGACTGTGCTTCAAGCAGCACTCGTGACGAACAATAACATCATTGTTCTGAATGTGCCGTTTTCCTCTCTGAAATGTTTCATGGTCTTGATGTAAAGAGAAGTATTGTTAACCGCTGTGTTGACACAGTCAGCAACTACACGGATACAACTGAGGGCCTGAATTACTAAAGCTGAAAGCATGTGCAAACCTGAATCAGTCATGCTCCCATTGAGTAATCAATATAACATTTCTTGCTTTAGTATTCTGGCCCTTATTTCTTTAGTACGTTTTAGTTTTAGTAGCACTAGACAAATCAGTCTATCGCGGTCTCCTCCTCCAGGTCTGGGTTGTCCTCTTGGTTGGCTGTGACGCCTGCAGAGTCTGTCTCAGACTGAGTCACAGGTTCATTACTCTGAACATTTGTCAAATCCTCAGTTTCTTCACCAAGCAATGGCCCAGACTCAGGAGATGCCTCATCTTCCTCTCGTATGACTGGAATATCCTTCCTCTCGTCTTGAGACTGTGTGTCTGCTGCTCCCATGCGGTCCTCTTTTGTTTGGCCAGCAGGAATCATCTCATCCCCTTCGGCAGATGCGTCATCCTGGACAGAGGACTGGGTGCTGAAGGAGCGCAGGCGAGGCGGGTCGGCGGGGGGCAACAGGGTCAAGGAGTCCACGCTCAGCGTTTCAGCATCATTGTTAGACAGGAGGGAGATGGTGGGTTGTGGTGCAGGGGTGAGGCTAGGCGCCAGCGAAAGTCCTGAAACAGGAAGAACAGGGCCGGTTAATCCTGCACATGCTTCTCCTTACTTATGAAGAAGGGGGGTGTTACACACATGCAGAAACATCTATTCATACTGAAAAGGCAGACAAGACAAAGGGAGTAATGCAAACAGTGTGGGAGAGAAGGATGTTAGCTTTATTAGATTGTTTGTAATGTGTGTCTATGTGTGTGCTGTGATAGATAAACGTGTGAGATTGTAAATTACGCTGAGATGTTTGACAGACAGGATGGATGGATGGATTGATAGATGGCTAAATACATTGATAAGCAGGTAGACAGGGAGATGGACAAACAGGTAGATCTGACAGGTAGATAGGTCAGATAATAGATAGGTAGATAAATGGATTGATAGATGGCTAGATACTTAGGCAGGCAGATAGATGACTAGAAAAGCAAATAGACAGACAGACACAAACAGTTATAGATGGACAGATAGATGCTTATTAGGAAAGTGGAAGTGGAATACCAGACAGTCAAGGGTGAGACAGTGAGTCAGATGTTTGTTAAAGGGTTAGTTCATCTAAAAATTTAATTTCTGTCAGTAATTACTCACCCTCGTGTTGTTCCACATCCGTAAGACCTTCGTTCATTTTTTTAATCCACCATAGAAAGCAACATAATTACCACATTCAAGGTCCAGAAAAGTAGTAAAGACATCATTAAATAGTCAATATGACTGCAGTGGTTCAACCTTAATGTTATGAAGCGACAAGAATACTTTTTGTGTGCAAAAAACAAAAAAATAAGGACTTTATTCAACAATTTCTTCTCTTCCCTGTCATTCTCCTATGCTGTTTACATTGTATAGACAGTGCAGAGCTTCCGTGTTCTACATCAGAATGCTGACTCAGTATTGGACTATTTTAATGATGTCTTTACTACTTTTCAGGACCTTGAATGTGGTAATTATTTTGCTTGCTATGGGGGATAAAAAAACCTCTTGGATCTTATAAAAAATATCTAAATTTGTATTCTGAAAATGAACGAAGGTCTTACGGATGTGGAACGACATGAGGTTGAGTAATTAATGACAGAAATTTCATTTTTAGGTGACTTTAAGTCTTTTGTCTGCCAAAAATAATAATGTGAATGCAAAAGGAGAAACCTGAATGGCAGAGAGCCATGGAAGTGAAAAGATTAATACTGAAAAGGGTGAAGGGCTGAAAAACAGGATACAGAAGGTAGAAAGCAGTTGCTCACTCTGGGGTGGCATTCATTCACAGAGCTTTTGAATGTCAACATCTTGCTACGCTTGCTAACACCATGCACTCCTAAAGAGAAGTTTCACAGTTTCTATAATGATGTTTGTATTTATGCTGATTCATTGTTACACTATGTGATATTTTCAATTTTTTCATATATATGTTTTCAATTATATATACAGACATATGAAATACTGTAAATAATTAAACTATACTCGTTATACTCGTTTATCAGCCAATCTCAATTATCAACTTATCTCAGGTACATTATATCAGACTTATTATAAAACACACACACACACACACACACACACACACACACACACACACACACACACACACACACACACACACACCTTTAGTTTTTAGTAGCACAATGCCAGTCTCTGGAAACTAAGGGGGCCACTCTGCATAGTCAATCTACATAAAAGCGTCACACGGACATGCCTGTTACATCTGCATGGAGCTCTAAACCCATTCTCCACCGTGTCTGTCATCCTCTGACAGAGAAAACACGCACCTCCGGCCTTCCCTGCCAGACCTGACTAGAGAACAGAGGGACAGATCAGAACGAATCTTACAGACATTAATTTAGCATCTAATCTGAAAGGTGCATGGAGCAAAACCTACAGCCAAAGGATATTATCGATTAGCATATCATGCAAAGCTTGATTTTAACTCTATAGCTCATAGATTAGCACTCTAGCTTGTTTAGCCTTAGTGCACATGCAGGTGATCTGGGTTTGAGTTTAGCAAGAAAAATATCTTGATCCTATTCCTCCTCTCTTTCGCAATGATTTGTTGTGATGCTTCACTATCTAGTTGTCTAACAAAGGGGCAAAAATGAAATTTAGCAGAGTAAATCGGCATTCACAATCTATTTTACTTCTGTAATGTGTCATTGCACATGAGAGGCAGATGTATATTTCATTTTGATACACTATAAAGAAACATTTTTTTTATTTTGAATACAATGCACTCATGAATTGTGCACAATAAGACCAGGAACATGTTTTAAGAAGGTAAAAAAGGTCAGTTTGGATTTCCTGTTGATTTCCCTTTTACTCTATGCAGGCTGCATGCATGCAACCACACTTACACTACATGGTACATGTCTGTTATGAAAGAGACAGAAGTAGAAATAGCTGTCAGTCTCACCACAAATCCACACCTTCAAAACAATACGTCACTGCTACCGCCACTTCTGTTTCTAAAAACTTATGAGAACTAATGCCACACGGCATTAACTAACAGTGGTCAGCTCACACTGCTGCACTCTGGTGTGTTTGTGACAGTGGCTCTTATTCAAACAACTTATTCATGTGACGTTAGAAGACTATTTGTCCATTTTTTAGAGAGGTTATTAAATATGGCGAGTTTCACTTCAGTCAACCCCAAAAGGTCACTGTATTTCAAAATAGATCATCATAGTGATTCAGAGAATTAAAGGAACAGATACATAGTGAAAGAAACAAAAAAAAGCCCATGACCGTATTAGCTGAATGCCCCCGCCACAAGACGGAAATCTGCAGGAGACTTCACAGAGGCCACAATACTCCACTCCTTTGTTCAGAGAATTAGCCACCAGATTGGTTCATGGGCTCTTGTGGTGTGAAGACTTTGTGAGCTTTCAGGTTTTCCAAAACCACACACCCGACCGCCAATGACCAGCTCAGAAATGCAGTGTGGGAGGCAGAAAGAGAGATAAAGCAGCCAATGACAAAAAGGAGAGAACTTTAGAGGTAAACCAAGTCCCTCAGGGACCCTTGTTCTACACAGCAAACACATCAATTCCTGAGAGGCCCTTTGGGGGAACATTTAACTGGTAGTCATAAAATAGCCTTCCACTTAAAGATTTTTTTTTTTCTAAATGCGACAAAATTGGCTGGATGACAAGCGCTTAAAAGGATGAAGTGGAAAGAACATGTATATACACGTATATACGCATTCAGTCATGCATACATGCAGTTAAATTAGCAAAGAATTAGACTGTATGAGTGGTGAGGCTTTGAGTGTCTAGAATAAGTATAGAAACATGAGTCTCAAGGTCCATTCACACCAAGAACAATAACTATATTAGTGTCCACTATGGATGCGAGTACTTGACCGTTACAGCGACGATCGATCATGTAAACGATGATCGAAATGTTTTTCTTTTTTCTTTCCTGCTGATTGGTTATAGCAGCACTTGCCACAGCATGCATCAAAAGACGTGAGAGAGAATGTCTGGCTTCACTTTGACAAGATAGATGAAAATACAGTTCAATGCAAGTTGTGCAGTGCCAAGCTTTTATCTTGTGCTAAAAATATCTTTTAAATTATATTCATAATTAATTTAACAATAATCATCAGCATAAGCGCAGAGCCCCTGAGCACCTACGGAAAAACACAAGATATTCTCATCATTTCAACTAATAAAAATCGACTGAAGCCTTCAGACACGGCTTTCTTTTAGTTTTTATAGTCCATTTGAGGCAGTTTCTATTTCGTTAATGTTGAGAGTGCATCCATGTTATTCACGAGCACGAATCTCTCTGCTCAGATGCGGAATTCTTTTTGGACGCGCTCAAACTTTGTCCTGTCACGAATCTCAACGTGCTTTTTCTCATGGAGAGAGGGCACCCACCGGCAGAAACATAAATCGGCGCCTGTGATCATCAGTGATTTTCATACTGAATACAAAATAACATTTTGGTTGATCAAAAAGTGCAAATGAAATCCAACATATTGTTGAAATATTACAATAAATAAAAAACGACAATAGTGACACTAATGTAGCCTAACAGAATGTGAATTTGTTGTGCTTTCGTTTCATTGGCTTTTTTGTTATACTTTCGGTCAAACTCACGTTTGCATTCACAAACTTTTTGCAGATGAATAATAATAATATAGATGAAAATAAAGTGCAAATCTGCCAATAACATTATAATGAGAACTTTATAGAAATCTATAGTAAATTCTGTCCGTGTTTCAGTGCGCTGTCATAAAAGCGCATCACGGCAGGATCTCTCTCTCTCTCTCTCTCTCTGTCTCTCTCTCTCTGTCTCTCTCTCTCTCGCTATAGCGTGTAACTTAAAGTTCACAGGCATTTGCATCCTTTTTTTGCATATACAAGTTGTAATGTTATGTATCTGAGTTATCTGATTAATATCATAGTATGTGTCATAGAACGGGCTTCAGTTTATTGGCATAAAGTCACTATTCCTTTTCCGCTATTCCTTTTAGATGCTTCTTAATAACATTGCTGCATCATAATCATAATCTAACTGTGTTCTAATCACGTGTTTTTGCTTTCATAGACAGGTTTTCATGTCATATTTTATTTTTAACATTCATTTTCATAACAGTCTTCAGATATTTTTATTATCTCCATGACGGCCATGCCCTGCCCCCGCACACTTTATAGAAATCTATAGTAAATTCTGTCCTTGCCCGTGTTTCAGCGCGCTGTCATGAAAGCGCATCACGGTACCCCTGAGTACTCGATTACTCGTTTTTGAAACCTATCGATGATCGAAATAAAAAATTGCCAAAAATGCCCATCCCTAGTGTCCACACCAACGCACAATAACGATCTGTCTCTTATTAGCACGCGCTGCGGTTATATCGTCTGCCACTTTAAATGCTTGTGCTCTTTAAAGTTGGATGGATTCTGATTGGCTGTCAATGTGTTTATCATTCATCAGCTGGGAAAAATTGTGATTCCAATAATATCGTTCCTCTGTGTCGTTTCTTGTTACAGCTGTTGTGTGGACTTCCCTATTCTCAAGAATGATTATTCAAACTTTATATTTATAGTAATCAATCATTATAGTTATTGTCCTTGGTATGAAAGGGCCTTTAATCATGTACTACAGCTGTAATACTGCAGCAGCAGTTCATATTCTTCATTTACAGGGCTGTGACTATAAAACTGACACTGTAAAAGCTACTGGGACACAGTGATATCTGCAGGATCCAAAATTGACACTCGCCCAGCGCAAAATGCAAGTACAAACTGGTTTAGGGGAGTTGAAGTCACCATGTAATCAAAATTGACAAAATCTTTTTTTTAAATTCATAAAATGAATAGAATATCCTTCACAACTGACTACAAACTGGCATTCAGATCTGTCTCCATTTAGCTGGCAACACCCAACTTCCTACGACCAAATCTATTCCTGAAGGACTAAATCAAATCTCACCCTACGTTTTCTCATTCCAGAAACTGTTTCAATTGGATATATACGTCACAACAGGGAAGAAAAGACTACTGTAACTTCTGTTTCATGCAGACTTAAATAAAATGGTGTTTTTTTTTAGGGATTGCAAAATAATAATAAATGGCAAATTCTTGTAGCTCAAACAGAAAAGCATGGTGCTAGCAATGCTAAAGTCATAGGTTAAATTCCCAGGGAATGCAGAAACTGATACATTAAATGCATAAATGTAAACTGCAATGCAATTATTGTTAAAACTTAAAGGGGTCATGAACTGCATATTTTTATTATTTCATAGTGTTTCCTGAAGCGAACTTATAATGTTAGTATGATTTTTTTTTTTTATCAAAAATTGTCATAATTTATAAAAATAAAAGGCTATTTGTCTACCCCGATTTTAGCCCTTTGGTCTGAATGCTGTTTGAACGGGTGTGTCTGCTGTGAGACTTCAGTGTAAACCCACTGCTGTGATTGGCTGACATGTTTGCATATGAAACAAATCTTACATGTGGAACTAGTGCTGCCAGGCAGTTAGGGATTGAACCCCCCTGTGAAAACTTTACTACGTTTTTACTATTAGGGCCTACAGCTGTCAAGATTAACTTGTAATTGTGAAAAGTGTTTATTATAGCACTATATTTATGTCTTCTCCTGTCGCATGGAAGCTAGCAGCTATGAGCATTGTAGCCAATGACAGACAGCCTGTTGATCGTGTGATGGCAGACAGTGATCATGTCACTGAAACTTGGTTTCTGCACTCTTACAAATGCCTCTATCATTATTAACAGTGCAAACACGGAGTAAATACAGTTAGAGATTCATAACAGGAGTTTTTTGCGAAAGTCCAGATAAACTGATCGACAGCTTCAGCCATTATAAAGACAGCGTTCTTGAAGTGAAGTGAACAAAGTGAAGTGAACGAAGGACCAAGTTCTTACTGACGTGGTCTGGAACTTCATTTAAAATAAAAGTTCATCCACTCTTTTTTTAATGTTGGGATAAGAAGGAAGGCAATGCAAAGACTGTGTTTTTCCACAACTTGACACTGCACAGCATTTTGTTGTCTTCAGAGCCATCTTTATCTTTTGGTTTCTGCATAGACTGGTCTCGTTATTTACCTATTACCAAAGACTACAGAATAACACAAGACGCGTCACTCCTATTGTTTTGAATAGGAGAAAGTGAAACGTGCAATATGGCGGAATAAGTCCCGCCTTCTAAACAAGAGCCAATCGCCGATTGGTAAAGTCATCGCGTCACTGCAGTGGCTGTTAGAAGCTCTGGTTTCTATAGAAACAATCAGAAGCGCGCCTCCGAAATAAGGCACAAGAGACACACATTTAGGACTGCGCATGCACATTAGCTTGATCCAGCCTGAAAAATACAGTTTTTTGTCATGATTTGAGCGTTTAGAAACAAAATTTATGAGACAGTTGTTATCAGATTTCCTTGGTGATTTCAAATATGAAATTTAATCGAAAGCTTGGCAAACAGCTTTGGAGAATTTGATGTTTCCCCATTCAAAGAGATAGGAGCTGCACTTGAATGCCCGAGAGGCGTTTCAAAGATGGCCGCCAAGTAAAATGACTTGTCTTAAAGGGACTTTGCTATTACATGTGGGAATCGGTGGGCGGGGCTAAACAGGCAATGATAAAGAACCAGGTGTTGATCTTCTGCGGAGACGGTGCTTAGCCACACTATTATGTCATAAAGTGGCACATTCTACGACCTGTCATTTTGGCTGACTGGCTTCAATATAAGCCGTTTTTAGACTAATGAGAAAGTTGGGTTCTGAAACTTACAGGATGTTTTTTATAGTACAATAACATATTATATGTCAAAAGATCAAAGGAATTTTGATTTATCAGTTCATGACCCCTTTAAGAACTCTTATTCCAGATCTGTGGAAAAAAATGTTCCCATTAAAAAAAAAAAAAAAAAAAATACAAATTATTTTGGACCCTGGATATCATTAAAGTCTATTAAGTCTGATCAACTATGCGAGAAAACAAAAATGATTGTGCAATCTGCTTCTTTGCAAACCTGATACACAGGTGTGTAGGTGCTTCAATTCAAAGGAGGGTGTTTTTGTGTCGTAGCTTGTGTTAGACGTGTTTTAGTTTTTCAGTGAAAGCAGTTGATAGTAAAATGGGGTGGTTGACCAAAAGTACACAAGGGAGTGGCATGTGTCGGATTTTGTGTGCTACCTGTTTGACTCTGTGTTGCGGTATGTGTGGATGCGCTGTTGGCTGTGACTGAGTCACACGGGCTGGTGGGGCCACCAGAAGGTGATGAGGTGGTGGAAGTTGATGTGGGGTTGTGCTGGGCAACGTGAGCAACTGCAAAACCTGGAAAACAAAACACACTCACATATAGATCGCTTAGACACTGACAGACAGTGCTGCTATACTTTCTATATTAAACCTCATTATTAATGACAAAAACCAGCTGGAACTGTGGCTTAGTTAATAGAACAAGTGCTGGTTTGAGTCTGGCCATTTCCTCTCTTTCGTCAATCATTTTCTGTTTTCAAAATAAAAATAAAAAAATAAAGAGGTTCTATATACACAAAAAAATATACACCCTTACTTGCTGATTACTGAAACATTAATTCATAAGATTCCTAAATTTTGGTACAAATGAGAACAACTTTAATGACTGTAAAGTGTTTTTTTTTTTTTTTTTTAAACACTTGGCATCACACCAAGAGTTCTGGGAACCACAATATCTTTTACCTGAACCAACAACACGTCATCAAAAGGGACTGAGAGACAGCTATTAGTCATCTCTTTTCCTAAACAGAGAACTCACTTTTGTGAAATTAAGAAGATGACAATCCTACCCAAATCTGAAAGTATCGATACATTTTGTAAATATTGAGATTTTCTCTTTGTAGTGAGGGAGCTTTTGAAGGGGGGGAAATATGATATATATATATGTATATGTAGGGCCGCATTTAATTCTGCAGTGAGTTGGGAAGCTGCGGTTTTATGTTATTTGGATACAATCTGGGTTAGTACCAGGACATCCCTTTCAGACAGCTTCCTCTAGTGTCGACAGTTACTCCTGTTGGATATGATTCGTTCTATGTGGTGTTATGCCGACATTACCCTGGACACCATAAAGACTTGCTGTCCTGGTCATAGATAAGCCAGCAAGATGCACACCAACAATTTGTCCTTTCGAACTTTGATACAGGGTATGTCTCCTATTATGTTGTAAGCATAATGCAATATTTTTTGTACAGGAGTGCTTTTGCTCTGATAATTCAACCTTCACACTCTGCTCTTACTGATGGAATGTAAAATCAGTGAAGATTGGCCACCAGACTGCACATATATAGGCATGAATTTCCATGAAACCTACCAAAAACAAACCTGTTATTGAAAAATGCACAATATGCAATCTCTTAGGGTGAAGTTAGTACGCACCTATATTTGTCCTAAATCCTTGTATTTTAATGGAAAACTATGTGAGTAACACTGTGGTGGGGTATATTTTGAACAGCCGGAGTTGTAGTTAGGCGCCGCTGGTGTGCCATACAGTGTGTTCAAATTTTGAATGTACTTTTCTCTCAGTGTGTAACCCTCTTACAACCCTACACATTGTTTTGCTAATGTTTGAGGCTCCTTTTAGGGGAAGGGTTCTGACAGTGATGCCATGCAAAGTGACATAACATAATTAATGAATCATATATTGCCAAATTGGCTAGTATGTTGATATGCATTGCCTGCCACAGTGGATTTTCCTCACAATTGATATATCTGATATATCTATATATAGTCATCGCTTCTCATGGTGAATTACCCACTGGTCTAGAACCAAAAGTCTAAATAAGGGTTGTATACCGACAGTTCAGAATCACAGCTGGTGGAGAGGAAGTGTTACCTAGAAACCTTAGACAAAACAGAACTGTAACTTGGAGTTAAGCACTAGAGAAATTCTGGGGAAAACAAAATTAGGATGTGCAGTTTTTCAGAAAATTATTCAAATTTCTGTGCAAATCTCTACACAGACAATGAGCATGTCTGTTTTAGAAACAAAAGATGCAAAGGAGGTAAACGTTTCAGAACATATTAAATATAGCTTATACTGTAACAGAAACAGGAACCTAATGTTGTGAGGACTTTCCTATAAAATATATATTTCACATTAAGACAGAACTCATCTAAAACCACGTCATCCAGAAAAATTACAGTAATACAGCAATAACTATATTACTGCTGAAGTAAATAAAAATAAATAAATTAAAAAAAAATCTTTTATTGTAGTTTTTTAAAAAATAATCTGCTACATAACTTAAGGTATAAAAAATGCGGGCAGCCAACTGGGGGTTAGGTGCCGTGCTCAAGGAGGTGCCGTGAACCTCAGTCATTTTCTGCCTGTTTTCTGTTATATATTTTATAAAGTAATTTATTTCTGTGATGCAAAGCTGAATTTTCAGCATTACTCTGGTCTTCAGTGTCACATGATCCTTCAGAAATCATTCTAATATGCTGATCTTCTGCTCAAGAAACATTTATTGTGTACAACTGTACAAAATATTTGTGTACAATATTTTTTTTTTCAGGATTCTTTGATGAATAGAAAGTTCAAAAGAACAGCATTTATTTGAAATATAATCTTTTGTAACATTATAAATGTCTTTACTGTCACTTTTGATCAATTTAATGCATCCTTGCTGAATAAAAGTATTAATTTCTTTCATTTCTTTTCAAAAAAATAAAAAAAATTCTTTCTGACCCCAAACCTTTGAACGGTAGTGTATAATGTTAAAAAAGCTTTGTATTTCAGATAAATGCTGTTCTTTTGAACTTTCTATTCATCAAGGAATCCTGAAAAAAAGTACACAGCTGTTTTCAACATTGATAATAATCATAAATGTTTCTTGAGCAGAAGATCAGCATATTAGAATGATTTCTGAAGGATCATGTGACACTGAAGACTGGATTAATGATGCTGAAAATTCAGCTTTGCCATCAGAGGAATAAATTACTTTATAAAATATATTCAAACAGAAAACAGTTATTTTAAATTGTAATAATATTTCACAATATTACTGTTTTTACTGTATTTTTAATTAAATAAATGCAGCCTTGGGGAGCAGATAAAACTTCTTTTAAAAACATAAAAAAAATCTACAAAAAAATCTTACAGTTTCTAAACTTTTGACTGGTAGTGTGCATGTATATATGTATGTATATATATATATATATATATATATATATATATATATATATATATATATATATATATATATATATATATTATATATTATATATATTATATAATATATATAATATGCAATATTATATAAAAATATGCAACAGCTGGCCTCTTAATCTTTTCCTCTTTAATTGTTCAAACATTTACCTGGAACTTTATCTACAGAGGCGAAGGCTGGGCCACGTCTAGATTGGTCATAGAAGCGGAAAGGCAGAGATGATGCAACAGATGGTTGGCTAAAGCCCAGCACTTCTGTGGAAGGCTGAACAGGAAGGTCCAAGAGAGCTATATGGAAGGAAGGGGAAAGAAAGAGAATATGAGCAAAAAAAAAAAAAAGTGACAGATACGAGCCACGTTTCCACTGTCAGGGCAAAAACGAGCGTGCGAGTGCGTGCCAGGGCCAGTTGCGCTTCCACTGTCACTTGCGGGGCTTGAATGGGCCTCGTTAGGGCTTCCTCGGGGGTCAACGGCCAGGGGTTTTTGGACCGTCGAATACCTTGGTCCAAAGTGGGCCAACTGGGTCTTGTAAACAATGGCAAAGTTTATCTCTGTCAGGAGAGGGTAAACACTTTCCCAAGTTTTCATATCAGGCTACCAGCTAACTTGAGGTTAAATTAACTCATAAAAATTCTATTTTCTGCTTGTTTGCTCCCTCTGTTGCTCTGGCTGAAAGGATAACAGTATAGTGAGACAGAAGACAGCCTTAAACATCCTCAGATCGCATTGTTTCATGGAAAATTAATAGAAATGCTTATTCTTTGTAAAGAAATGCGACATAAACATGATATTTTAATCAATATTCTTTGATTTGAAGTCTTTGGACTTAAAAGCCCTAATTAAGTTATTTTATGCATCCCTGTGATCACAAATAAGTGGAAGCAAACGCGATAAGTATGCATTCTCTTTTTATGTGAAATAATTATAAATACCCGTTTTCTTAAGGTGCACTACTGACAAATTAATAAGTTACTGTCATTGATAAAAATTATTTTGTCATAAATCATTGGTCAGATATCGATGCTGGAGTCTTAAAGTCGTAAGGAAATCAAAATTGACCCTATTTACTTCGTCAGCACACATTAGTGGTCTAGTGGTGAACAATTAATCTGTGCAAGTTAATGCACAGAAAAAAATTGTTTGTCGTGGTAATCTTTAAATCACGATCTGAAAATTTGGAGAGGAGGTGCTCTAAAATAAAGCCCTGCCCTCTATTTAATATTCTATTTCACTTGGAAATATGTCACAACACTGAAGTAAAGTCGGTTGCAACTACCGGTTCATGGGGAGTCTGTATTCAAAGACCTAAAGGCCACTTCTGTTATGTTCGCTTTGCGATCTAGCTAGTTTTCATTCAGTTTCCCCAACAGCTTGATTTTGGCCTTGCTGCTCGAGATCTGAGGATACTGGCCACTGGCTCTAAAAAAAAAATGTGCAGCTACAAATTAAAACAAGCATTACATGATAACAACAAAAAAAGGAAATTCCATGTCTCTGGGAATTGGTACAATTAACCTTAAAGGACCTGGCATCCATTCATTGGAAATTTTATTCAGGCCTGTTAAATTATAACTAAAGTCCAACTCAAATGACCCCACTCCAACCCCCATCAATGTTGCACAACAGCTAGGAGGTCTGAGAAAGTATCATTTATAAACAGAAGATACAAGCTGCTGTAAATCATAGTTTATGGCTTTGGGTTCAAGGCAGTTTACAATTAGTAAGCAGCCAAGACCTGACCTGCTATTCTCTGCATTTTCATGCGCCTGGCCTGGATGCGACCCTTGGCTAGTCGCTGTTTGGCGATGATGCAGCGAATATGGTCTGCAAAGATGAAGTTAGCCTGAAGGATGGGCACAGGCTTGGCATGAGGGTTAGATGTGGGCTTGTGTATGATGATGTTCAGAGCCCTGCTGTCGTCTTCTACTCCTGAAACCTGCATGTCCTGTAAACATATGCATATACTTAAAATAGAGTCATCAAGATATGCAGGAACTTTGGTTCTAAAAAGTAAAAAGGCAAAAATTATTAATTTTATGGTAACACTTTACAATAAGGTTCTTTAGTTAAACATTAGTTTAGTTTCATAGTTTTCTTTGGGCTTTCCTATAACACTGTCTTAACATATCTGTAACATGTCATGCTATCACTCCTTACATCTTACAAGAATGACTTCTGCCATCAAATGGCTGCACCTAATGTCCTAATTGTTGTGCTAAGTAGCTGAATGGTGTCACTTAAGACCAAGCCTTGCTAAAGAGAACAATTTGTAAAATGCTGAATTATGATTATTAATTATTATTTTGTTCAAACTTGCAGCACTAATCAGTTTTAACTAAAAATATAATGTGATACACAAAGTGACAAATTTAATGTGCTTATTTCATTTGATTATTACAGTTGATTTGATTTTGCCCCTGCTTATTATCACATTTATGCAAGGTAGGGTGCTTAACAGCTGGTTAGGATAGTTTAAGAACACTCACATTAACATTAATTAATGTCAGTATCATTACTTAATTCAGAAAATCAATAAATCAAAGTTCATGACATTCTTTTATTAGTTAAATACTAATTAAAATACATTCAAAAAGTTATCTGATAAAAAAAAATGTATAATGGTATTATTGAAAGCTAATATAAAGTGTTGATTGATATATTTTCAAAGAGACACAAATTAACTCCTATATTTTATTGTAAATGAGGTAATTTACATATCCTCTGAGGCTTTACTCATAAATATTAAAGGGATAGTTCACCCAAAAATGAAAATTATCCCATTATTTACTCACCCTCAAACCATCTGAACACAGTCGGAGTTATATTAAAAAAATATTCTTACTCTTCCCAGCTTGATAATGGTAGTGAAGGCGGTGTGAGATTTTGAAGCCCAAAAAAGTGCATCCATCCATCTCCAGGGGGTTAATAAAGGCCTTCTAAAGTGAAGCGATGGGTTTTTGTAAGAAAAATATCCATATTTAAAACTTCATAAACTAAAATAACTGGCATCTGACAAACGGCTGTACGCATCGAGTTACGGCAGAAGAGTAACCCGTGACCCCATGCATGACGTATTGATGAACATTGAAGTGCAAAACATAACACCGGTGATGAGTTAGAAGTCCAAAAAGAGAATTTTTAAAGAGAAACGTCAGAGGATTTCGATATAAGAAAGGAGCTTGAGTTTGTTGCACAGCCCCATTTGTTTGAACTGCGAGAGGCGTCTAAACCTACGATACTCCTACATCCAGCCTTCCATGGATGGATGGATGGATGGATGGATGGATAGATGGATGGATGGACTTCTTTGGGCTTCAAAATCTCATGCCCCCTTCATTACCATTATCAAGCTTGGAAGAGCCAGGATATATTTTAATATAACTCTGATTGTGTTAGTCTAAAAAGAAGATAATCATATACACCTAGGATGGCTTGCGGGTGAGTAAATCATGGGATAATTTTCATTTTTGGATGAACTATCCCTTTAAGTTGGCTGGACGCCCCCAAAGGGTTACGAAGCAACAGATGAATTACCTAATTAATTATTTTAATTGTTCTCACTTTCAAATTGGGGCACTTTGTTCGGGGCAATATAAATGCATTTCCACAACCAAAACCAATTTTATGTGTATGTTTTTTTTAATTGGTTTTTGAGACGAGCCCTTAAACCATCCTGTTACATGAATTAACAGAGGACTTCACTTTTAAGCAGAACATCAAAGTTCTGACAAGAATGTGGCCAAAGAGTACTTTTATTGTTTGAGCTTCATGTTTGCAGTGTAGAGTGTAGGAGTGGAAATGAAGCAGACCTGCAGAAGGCCGGCAAACTTGACAACACCCCAGCCAAGACGCTTTGAATCTGGTTCCACAAGACTCATCTGGTACACGTCTACAGCCAGAAAGCGCTGAGCTTGAACCCCATCTTTACTCACCACCATGCACGCAATAAGATCACTGTTATCTACAAGGAAAAAAGGACAAAAAACACTTTACGGTTGAATAATGGATAGTTCATTCCAAGGGTCCTTCAACAAACTTGCATAAATCAGTAAAACAAGTCATAAAAGGTCAAAATTCAGCCAAAGAATTGGAACACTGTGTAACCACTTCAAGCATTCAAAACAAACTCAGACTTTGCCGAATTTACAAATCCAGATCTGCCTCTTACACAATACCACATTGTATTAGGAGTCTCTGTTCACATGCTTCAAGAACTTTAGCATTCAAATTTCAATTAAACCACTTAATCTATTTCCCTGAAAACATCAGCCCCCGGTTTCACAGACAAGGCTTAAGCTAGTCCTAGACTAAAGTGCATGTTTGAGCTGTTTTAACTGAAAATAATTTGCATATCTTAAAATATGTCAGTGTCATTGTTTTGTCTCAAGATGCACACCAGTAATGTTTTTTTTCTAGTTTAAATTTATAAAAGCTATTTAAATGCCCTAATTGAACTAAGGCCTAATCCTGGCATATGCTAAGCCCTGTCTGTGAAACCGGGCCCAGGACTTTTAAATATCAGTACATTTATGCATTTCTTATTACAAAGTGTTAAGAAAATGTAATCCCCGGGTGAATTCAATCATATTAATGAGAACTGGCATGAAATCAGATTGCACTCATGCTGGAGTTTTCAAAAAAAACACTCCAATGAGTCATGACCTACACAGTATATCGCAGCTACTTGGGTGGGCGGAGAAGGGGGTGGGGGAAGAAGGGGAGGGGTAAATAAGGGAGGTAGGTCATGAATGTTTGAAGCTGGTTTCAGGTAGATCAACTGAACTACTAATAACTAAAACAGCATTGTCACATCTGAGGTACTATGACTTGGTACAAGTTTCTCTTTGTGCTCTGTACTTCCTTAGAAGTCACACTGATGGTACTTCAGAACTGAAAGAGCAAGTGCTGCTCTTCCTTTTAAAGCATAGCCAACTGTGATGACAGAGAATTATGTTGCCTCTGGGGAAAATTATCTGCTGTTATACCAAGGAATAAGCACTTCCATGTAGTTACAGTTTGACTTGCTAATCAGACAGCTGAGGCACAGTAGTTCTGCATTTTTAAAGCCACAAACACCATAATGCACACCAGCTCTGTGGAATCTCGTATCCTAAGGGCACTCGGGACGCACTTCACAGGTGGTTAAATGTGGTTTTGTTAGTTAATTCATAATAAAGTTGTATTTCAAATTTAGAAACAGAAAGCATGTTCTGATTATGTGGAAACTGGATGACTTCATTAAAAAATTTAAAAAACAGATTCAGAACGGATGTAATGAATCATTCAGAAACATCTGGGAACCAGTTTGACCAAACTATTAAAAGGAATCTTCTCAAAAGATTTCACTCACTAATTGATATCACTTGGCCATATCGAGGCCAATAAAATAAGTTAAAGCAAAACATTAAAATGATATCTACAACATACCGTATATTTATTGACTCTTCCAAGATTTTTTAGATGTATTCAAAGATGACACATTTTTTATTTTGATTATTAATAGTGAATAACCCTAATCCCAACTATTGTAAAAATGAGTTTGATTTAACAAATCTAATGAATCATTCAGATCATTATTTTACTGATTAATTGAAAAGAATATTTTCAAAAGAATTTTCCAACTAATCAAATGTTTGCACAAGTGCTATATGTAGCTGGAAAAAAAATTCTAGCAAATTATAACTTCCAAAAATGTATAGTATTTCCACTTTTATGACATCTTTGCCTGCTATGTTAAAATTACATGATATTTCTAGGTCTACCATGACCTTGGAAATCATGATGTAAAAGTCAAATAAGGGGCCATTCACACAGAATGCGTTTTTGCTTTGGAAAAACACGAAATGCAGGCAGTGGAATTTGGGAAAAATGCAAGGTCTCGAGAAATGTTTTTAGACTTGAACATTTTAGAATGCAGTGTCCTGCACTAAATGCTGCAAAAGACACGAGCACAACAGTCAAATACATCCGTCTAGTGTGTTTTTACACTGAAAAACAAATGGAAAAGTAATTCAGTGGAATGGAAAAAGACATTCCACGTAAACGGCCCCTAATAGTCCCTAAAATGTGAAAAAAATATTCAGCACATGAGTTTACCATAGAACAAATGTAGTTTACCATAGAACAAATCACTCACTCTAACCCTGTAAATGAGTAATCAAACTAGACCATCTAGACACCACCAACTGAATCAAGATAGTTACAACACCCAGTCTAATTTCAAGAGAAAATGTAATGTGGATGTGTATTTTAACAATATCCCATTAATAGAAAAGATTTCTTCTCTCAACAGTAGTGGGGGTGGGGTGTTATATGCAAAAGTACCATGTGACTAAGTGTTCAAGGTGTGAAACATTTTTTGAGAACTTCCTCAGAAAGTGTTCACAAGTTATGCATATTTATCATTATGTATATGCATGCAAAAAAGGAAGCAAGAAGAGCAAAAAAATACATGTGAACGTGGTTGCAGGTCTTTCAGTTAATGTGCTCTTAAAAAACTCACAGCAAAGAGTGGAAAATATTCAGCAAGGATTCATGCAAGTTCACACAATGCACTGTGATGCTTTTACTGTGTTGAGGGCATGCATCATTTCCTGCATGTCTAAAAATAACACAGATCAGTGGCACATCAGTTTCTCAGGTCGATCTGTCTGTCTATCTGTCTGACTGTCTCTTTCGTCATTTGAGAGCGAGGTACTTGTTCCATCCACTCACTGATGAACCATTCCAGGATTTACATTAAAAAAGGACATCAAAAGGCCAATGTTATCACAAATCATGATTGTGCAAGACATACCAGCTGTAAACAGCAGTTACTGTTAAGTGAGGGCTGTATAAGAGATTTTCCAGATAGGAAAATTAGGTAACACTTTATTTAAGGGTCTTTTAACTAGTTGCTTATTAGCATGCATATTAATAGAATATTGGTTATTTATTAAGACTTATTAAGCACATATTAATGCCTTATTCTGCATGACCTTATTCTACATTGTTAATCTTACCCAATACCTAAACCTAACAACTACCTTACTAACTATTAATAAGCAGTGAATTAGGAGTTTATTGAGGGAAAAATCGTAGTTAATTGTTTATATGTGTTCTCTATACTAAAGTGTTGCTGAAAATTATAATGATTTTATGTGGTAAAATGCTTTTCAGACATACAGTGGGGATCCAAAAGTATTTTTTCATTACAAGTTATTTTATCAGCAAACTAATTTGAGTGAAAAATCTCAGTTCAAAAAGCAAAAATTTCCAGCGTTTGGTTTGTCCCGCTTTTGCTTTATTAACAACAGGACTTGAGCTGCATGAACTCTAAAGATTTGTATAAAATCTGATGATCATGTTATCCAGCATGATTTGAGAATGATTCAAAAAGCATGCTCAATTCACAGTTCACATGATCATTATCACAAATTTGCTGATTAGTGACCTACGAATGGGAGTGCAAAATCTTAAAGGGTTAGTTCACCCAAAAATGAAAATTGTGTCCTTAATTACTTAATTAAAAGACTTTTGTTCATAATTGGAACACAAAATTAAGATCTTTTTAAGAGCTCTCTGTCCCTCTACTGACAGCCTACACAACTACCACTTTCAAGCACCAGAAACGTAGTAAAAACATCATAAAAGTAATCCACGTGACCCATGTGGTTTAACCTCAATTTTATGAAGTGACGCGAGTGCTTTGTTTGAGCAAAAACTAAACATAACTGACCACTTTATTTACAAAATATTAATCTCCAGTGCACATTCACGCAACAACTTCTGCTCTTGCGTTAACACAACACGTATGCGTTGTGGTGCTCTCGTGAACACACATCAGGAAACATGATTCCTGGCTGCATGTCAATATCCATGGATCACTGGATCTTTGGTAAGTTGTAAAGAACACTATTGAGTCAAACTTTTAGTCTAAACTGATAACTGTTTATGTTACTTGCATTTTCACAGTTTCCCCTATTAAATCCAGTCAAGCAGCAGGCTCTTTTGCCACTCAGTCTGGCTGAGAGGACGTTTTCCGACAGGAAAGTGACGCCAATGCATACCCTCTATTATTCATTAGATTCAAATGATTTGTTTTTAGGATTTTGAGATGGTTCACAAATGTATCTGAACAATTCATTAGATTCATTCTGAATCAAAATTTTTAGGACTTTGACATTTTCAAAACAAAAAAACTTTATACAATGCAAAAAAGTTTAATGCCAGACTAACAGACTTAGTTAAATCATCATCTCTTTGACCAATATTCTCTTGAATATTACTCTACCCCCACATTTGTGAATTCTAGTGAATCAACCATTTCAAACCAAGAATGAAAACAGTTAGCCAGATGTCATGGTTTATGCATTAACCCTTTTATGCACAAACGGCTGTAAGACAGGAAGCAGCAGTGGGTTGATTTGGCAGCAAAATCTGAGCTTCCTCCCACCTGCTCACACTTCCAGGGCCCGTTCGGCCCACTCTCTGACCCAGCCTGTAGGTGCTTCTCAAGCAGCCTTACTGTTAGACGTGAGATATACTGGAAGAGCTCAAGGCTGCTGCCCACAATGGCTGCACCAGCTCTAGCACAGACCTCGGTGACAGTGGAAGGTCTGAGTCAGTTTGCTTGCACACACCCCCTCTTACCTGTCAAAGTGAGAGGGCCTAAGTTAACCAGGACACCTGGACACAAGAACTGAGCTAGAGGAGCTGAGACAAGGGGGTTCCATGCAACACATCAGGGGTGAAATGAGAATCGGTTAACAGTACAAACCCACAGATTGCATGAAAGAGGTGCATAGGCGACAAGAGTGTGATTTCATCATGTGTGGTAAACACTTTGTGACTGAGTGTGAGATACAACGAGGAAGGTCATAAAATGGAACTCAAAACCAAGATGGTCACAGTTCACAAGAAGTATATCGATTTCATGTTCTTTTTCTATTAAAAATCAAGCAAAGGGCTGCTATTTGATTTTTATCTAACTACATCTTATCTGATACTAAGTAAAAAAAAAAAAGTTGCCACACAATTCAGATTAAGTGAATAACTCAGCTGTGGAAGTTACTTATCAAGTTATCGCAAAGATTCACAAAAAAAAACGAGCGGTGACGCTTTTAAAGATAAGACAGGAAGTTATAAGCAAGGTATGATTAAAAAAATTTCAGCTATAAAATCAACCAAACAAGCAATCAAAATCAAGCATGTATAAAGCAGATTTGATATTGCATAAATGCTAAGAAAACCAACACTCAACAACGTCATCGGCTCACATCGAGTGAAGTCAATAAATCTGGAATTTATGTGTTTTAGTACTAAACGTTTGGTTTTCTGTGATTAATTGAACATTGCTGTCATCGAAATTGTGAGAATGATTTGTGATAATCTGGGTTGGAAAATCATATCATATTAAATAATCTTAACAGCAAAATTGTGTCAGAGATACAGTTGTATAATTTACAGGTAGATATATATATATTACTTTTTTTTTCTTCCCATATCAGTACATACTAAAAAAAATCATCTGGCCATTGGCAGGTCTTAAAATCTGGAAAATAAAACGTCAGACAAAAAACAACACATGAAATATCACAAAGTAAGGACATTCTATGATTCAGTTGCTTATATATCCACTTTTACCAGCAATAACTGAGTAATCATTTTCTGTATGACTTTATCAGTCTTTCACATCATTGTGGAGGAATTTTTGGCCCATTCTTCTATACAATGCTGCTCCAGTTTATTGAGGTTTGTGGGAATTTTACTATGCACAGCTCTCACCACAGCTTTTCAGTCGGGATGAGGTCTGGACTCTGGGCCATTGCAACAACTTTATTTATTTTTATTTTTTTTCATCCATTTTGTTGTAGATTTGCTGGTGTTCTTGGGATCATTGTCCAGTTGCATGACCCAATTTTGGCCAAGCCTTAGCTGTCGGACGGATGGCCTCATATTTGACTCTAGAATACTTTGGTATGCAGAGGAGTTCATGGTCAACTCAAAGACTGCAAGGTTCCTAGGTCTTGTGGCTACAAAACAAGCCCAAAATCATCACCACTCCACCAGCATGCTTGACTTTGTTCTGATATGCTGGGTTTAGTTTTCACAAAACTTGCTGTGTATTATGGCCAAACATCTCTACTTTGATCTCGTCTGTCTAAAGGACTTTGTTCCAGAAGTCTTGTGGTTTGTTCAGATGCAAATTTGCAAACCTAAGCTGTGCTGCCATGCTCTTTTTAGAGACAAGAGGCTTTCTCCTGGAAACCTTCCCAAACATGCCAAACTTGTCCCGTCTTTTTGTAATTGTACTGACACAAACATATACACACACATATATATATATATATATATATATATATATGAATTCATATATGAATGTAGTGCTCTAGTAGTAACGTGATTATGACATAGCGAGCGGAGGCAGAAATCTGAAACAACAATGGATGACAAAATCATTGTCACTGTATGTAGATACCTGGAGCTGTACGATACATCTTTGTAATTTTATAGAAACCGGAATAAAAAGGATCTTGCTTGGAAGAAAGTGAGTGAGGAGGACGGACAATCTGGTAAGTTGAAAGAAAAAAAAAAAAAGTATATATATATATATATATATATATATATATATATATATATATACACACACATATTGAGACTACAAGCTAACCGGCAAATTGAGCTTATTCGCCGTATTTTACAACTACTTTCCCGCTGACGAGTTGATGTGTTTATTCAGAAGAAGTGTGTAGAAACGAGACTGAAGGCGCTTGACAGAAGCCCCTCTCATGACGCAAATTTGCATCTGTTGTGAAGTGAATTTCACGAATTTCGCGAATGAAGCGAGTAAACTCAAAATGTTCAAGCGTCAAACTACGCACGAATAGCGCGATTTATTAGCGCAAGTCACTCCTGGTGTGAACGCCCCATAAGTGCAGTTCATTATTAGGCAAGTAAAAAAAATATTGGCAGAGCAATAAAAATCTGAATAACCAGAAAAAACATCCTTACAGTTGAGCTCTGAAAACTGAAAAACATTCCATTTGCAAAACCAACACATTTGTACAGTGTAGCATCAAATTTATGTGATTTTAAAGGCCTTACTGAGGTCAAGCACATCATCAGTCTTGATGAGATCCTCCGGTCGTGTGAGAGGAAGTTGAGTTTCTGGTTCACCTTGCAGTTGTAGGGACAGCGAGCGCAGCATGAAGAACACACGGATAGCCTGCAGCGACACACAAAAACAAATAAAGCTGCTATAGCAATTAATTAATCAGGAAAGAGCATCAATGATTTTAGAGATACACCGGTTGACCGGCCATCAATCACAACCGGACGTTTTTTTGTTTTATTTTAGCCGATCTCTGTTCTGAACTTGCACGCAATCTGCGTAAATAGGAATTTAACGCAGGCCAGAGGCGGGACATGTGGAAGATGGACGAAAGGAGGAGAGAAAAAGCTGTACAAGGCACAACAAGCTCACTGCTCATGAAGCTCAAAATATTGGAAGAAAAATATAAATAACGAATTGGGGGTGGGGTTTATATGAATGTATCTCTGAAAGGAATGGACTGTCGTCAGGAATGTTTTGATGCCATTTTCTTTTCCTCTCACCTCTGTATAACGCCTATTAAAGTAGTGTTTATAAGCGTAGCGCTGCTATGTGTAAAGAAGTAAAAAAGGAATCCATATATCGCTGCTGTTCCATAAAATTATATAATCTAATTTAAATCAAAACAACTGCTCATGCTACATGTGTGTAGAATCTTTGTTTAAATCATGATTAAAATCCAGTGGTTGCCTCTAATTTCTTGTAAAAATAAATAAATAATGCAGAAATCAGAATCATCCTTGAAAAATCATGATCAGTATCAGAATGTATCTCAAACAAAAAACATCCATATCCAAATGTCAGCTGTTTAACCTAAAGCTGATATCTACCTAAAGTCACGATATCAAATAGTTTCAGTACCGATACCTGTGGAATTTTACAATTCTTTGTGAAACTTTCAAAACTCATATAATATTGAACACACTGCATTATGTAGAAAGTTAAATATTACAGAAAAAATGTAGACAGTAAAATATGTTCTTCGTTTAAGTAAACTGAGCTTTTCTAAAGTTTTTGTAAAATAACAGTATTTAAATTGCTGCTGTAGTCTTAACTGAATGATTAATACATACAGTTGTGCTCAAAATTATTCATACCCTTGGTAAATATGATCAAAGAAGGCTGTGAAAATAAATCTGCATCGTTAATCATTTTGATCTTTTATTTTAAAAATCCACAAAAATCAAACCTTTCACTTGAGAATAATAATTTTAAATGGGGGGAAAATCTCATTATGAAATAATTTTTTTTCTCTAATACACATTGCTCACAATTAATCATACCCTTTTATTCAATACTTTTTGCAACCTCCTTTTCCCAAGAGAACAGCTCTGAGTTTTCACCTATAATGCCTGATGAGTTTGGAGAACACCTGACAAGAGATCAGAGACCATTCTTTGATGCAGAATCTCTCCAGATCCTTCAGATTCCCAGATCCATGTCGGTGCTTCTTCTCTTCAGTTCACTCCACTCATTTTCTTTAGAGTTCAGGTCAGAGAACTGGGGCGGCCATGGCAGAAGCTTCATTTTGTGCTCAGTGACACATTTTTATTTTGATCTTGATGTTTGTTTTGGATCATTGTCCTATTGGAAGATCCAACCACGGCCCATTATATGACTTCTAACAGGGACAGTCAGGTTTTGATTTTTTATCTGTTGGTATTTGATAGAATTCATGACACCATGTATCTGAACAAGAAAAATAGGCCCAAAACATTAAAGATACAGCAGTATATTTCATTGTACACATGGGGTACTTTTTACCCCTCTGTGCACCAAAACAATCTTGTGTTTGCTGCTAAAAAGCTTTTTTTTTTTTTTTCATCTGACCATAGAACATTTGAAACTGACACTGCTGGAACTTCAAACTGGATGGGTTCTATGGTCAGATGAAAACATATAATGGGCCATGGTTGGATCTTCCATTAGGACAATGATCCAAAACAAACATCAAGATCAAAACAAAAATGTGTCACTGAGCACAAAATGAAGCTTCTGCCATGGCCGTCCCAGTTCTCTGACCTGAACTCTAAAGAAAATGAGTGGAGTGAACTGAAGAGAAGAAGCACCGACATGGATCTGGGAATCTGAAGGATCTGGAGAGATTCTGCATCAAAGAATGGTCTCTGATCTCTTGTCAGGTGTTCTCCAAACTCATCAGGCATTATAGGTGAAAACTCAGAGCTGTTCTCTTGGGAAAAGGAGGTTGCAAAAAGTATTGAATAAAAGGGTATGATTAATTGTGAGCAATGTGTATTAGAGAAAAAAAATTATTTCATAATGAGATTTTCCCCCCATTTAAAATTATTATTCTCAAGTGAAAGGTTTGATTTTTGTGGATTTTTAAAATAAAAGATCAAAATGATTAACGATGCAGATTTATTTTCACAGCCTTCTTTGATCATATTTACCAAGGGTATGAATAATTTTGAGCACAACTGTATATTAATAGTACTGATTCAGTGCTGTAGGGGTTTCACTGAGAAGCAGCTTTGTTATTTAAGTCAACAGTTACTTTCAACCATTTCAACAGTTTCTTGAGGCCTAAATTGTGGTCACATTAAACCAATAAGTGCATCAGTCAATCATGTGCACAGCTGCATCTCCAAACACACATATGAGTGTTCAAAATTAGCTGTTTGCCATTCAGACAGTGAACGTGTACCAAATTTATTCAGTACTCTGTATTACCGATCCTGCAGAAAGCCTGGCATTGTTATTTTTCTAAAACACATGAAATCCATTTCCAAAATGCTCTGAAATGTTTCCCAGAAAACAAATGGTGCAAACACGGGCCAAGAAACACATGCTTTCATGGGTTATGAGAAAAGGTTCGGGGAGTTTGGAAGCCAAAATGTTTGACAAAAGGCCACGAAACCCACCCATATAATTAATTCTCAGACCTTTCAGCATGAGTATTATGAGTTTATCACTGACCCTGCGCGTCCTCTCGACATCTCCACAGGGCAATCGCTTCACAAAGTCAATGCCGGTGAGAGGGGTGCCAGTGGGAGGAAGTAAAATGGACGCATCCATCATAAGATACTCCACGTTTAGGGGCTTATTCTACACACAGAGAACACATACACAAAGAAAATGAGCAAAAACATGAATCACTCAATGGGCTAGTTGATACTAGGCCAACAAACACAAACAAACACCAAATTCAAGCGGTTGTTTAGTTTTGCTGGACAAACACCAGTTTCCGTTTTTTTTTTTTGTTGGTTCAGTGCGAACATGACAGTTATTTTTCACAACATTTAAAATCAACATGCTACTTTATGTTTAAATAGTCATCACTGCAAACCTGTATAACTATCTTTTTTCTACGAAAAACAAAAGGTGAATTTTTAAAGAATAGCCTAGCTATTTTAACTGCAGGAAAATGAGCAACCAACTTCTTTTTTTTTTGTTTATTCTTTTGTGTTCCATGGAAGGAAGAAATGAGCATGAGTAAATTACAATATTTTCATTTTGAGTGAGCTAATTCTTTCTCTTAAAGGAACCAGGAAAAACCAGGAAAATAATGTTTTGTAAGAGGAAGCAGTATAAACGTAGGGTTGTATTAGCCACTCCTTATCCAGTAAATGTCAGATAGATAAAGGTTTCCTCTCACCTCAGAAGCAGGATGTGTGCTGTATCATTAGGTTATGACAGACAATGAGTGTGAAGTTGCAAATAAGACTAAGTTTGTGTGTTTAGTAATGCGGCTTACCATCATGCTCCTGTACTCATCCTCAAACATATCGAGGAAGATCTCCTCCCCCTGCAGGAAGAGAAACATTAGCGGGAAAAAATTCCCATAAAAAGATTATGATTGCGGTCAGTTTAAAAAAAAAAAAAAAATTCCCACAAAAAACTCTTTTCAACATTAATGATAATATATCTGATAATGTTTTCTACAGTTATAGGTAATGACCGCCATGATTATTAACAGCTACTATAGTACTAATGGCAGAGATCTGCAGAATAGATTATAGATACTTATGTACATAAATATATATTTACGTTGTATACAGTATACAGTTATCACCACTTCCATAAAAATATTAAGCTACACAATAGTTTAACAATGATAATAAGAACTATTTCTTGCAAAAGAGTAACCCTGATGCAATGTAGGAGTATCATAAGCTTAGACACCTCTCGTGGTTCAAAACTAAATAAATAATGGGGCTAGGCACCAAATCAAGCTCCTCTTCTCTTATATTGAAATCCTCTGACATTTCTCTTTAAAAATTCTCATTTTAGACTTCTAACTCATCACCAGTGTTTTGTTTTGCTCTATCCTCTGCATTTTCGTGTTCGTCAATACGTCATTAGTCGTGTCAGAGGGTTACTCTTTTCGCCAGAAATCGATGCGTATGGCCGTCTGCAGGAAGCTAGTTATTATAGTTCATAAAATTTTGAATATGGATATTTTTCTTACAAAACCCCATTGCTTCACTTTATTAGCCCCCTGAAGTCATATGGATTACTTTTATGATAGATGGATGAAAATCTCAAGCCCCCTTCACTACTATTAACAAGCTTGAAAGAGCCAGGATATATTTTAATATAACTCTGATTGTGTTAGTCTGAATAAAGATAGTCATATACACCTAGGATGGCTTGAGGGTGAGTAAATCATGGGATAACTTTTATTTTTGTGTGAACTATCCCTTTAAGTAACATTAACCCTCATCCTTGACCATTTTAACTTGTATAACGAATATTTCTTATTTTAGAATGACTATACTAAATTAAAATAGAATTAATGACTTAATGTTATTACTTAACTTGTGTCACCATCTGACTTGGTAGGTATTCCAGAAAGCAGGTTATGTGACAAACCCAGGTATGTTTAAGGATAAGTAAACTTTCGGTTCCAAAAACTGAGGTAACTTTCAGGGTACGTAAACAGCCATAGCAACTTACTGTTTAATCAGTCTTTTTTTTTTTTTTATCATATAATTAGCATCAAACAAACAATATAGTTCTTACTCACAGTGATTAAAAGATGATTAAACGTAAAGATTGAAATATTATTGTACAACCACCAAATAGGTGGTGATATGACCTATGTAAATAGCCGTTAAACAAAAGAAGAAAAAAGTAGTCGTATGGCATGCTTTTTCTTAGTGTCCATTTCCATGGTCAGTCTTTGATTCATCGCTCTGTTGAGAATGTCTTGTGTGTTAACCGTGAACATATTCTGAGTTGGCTGAACCGGATACATTTTTGGAATCAGCATACCGAGTACGCAAGGTTAATTAACCAAGAGTTTAGTGTGTGTTTGAAGGTAGGATAACCTTGCTTTCTGGAAAACCCCCCTGGTACTGTGAAGAGATCAATTGTAAACATGAATCAGTGTGAATGCTCATGTTCATGTTCCATGAAATGGGAAAATGTTCCATGGGATAGGATAAAGGGCAGGACATTATGAGAAAGGTAATAATAATAGAACAGAATACAGATACAGACTTAAAAAGAAAATGATCATGAGTTAAATTATTTAGAACAGTCAGACTCTTTTACAGTACAAGTTATTTATGGTCACTGGATAATTTTTATGCTTTCACTTCTGTTATGTTATAGGTTTGACCTCACTATTATGCTGTTGTGTGGACAACAGAACTGATAAAAAAAACAGTGTGTGTTTAAACTCCTGACTGCTACTGTACGTGTCTGCCAAGATTCTTGGAAGTGCTGGAACACACTGCTCCATTATGAAAGCACAAAAGAAACACAGATGAGATACCAAAACACAGGCTTTCCCAGGACTCTCCATAATCCCAGAACAGAACATCCAGTACTGTGATTATTTACATAAATTCCTCACTCATAATAAACATTTTGGAGGATGACAGTTGAAATGTGCAGCCTGCATAATGCATTCTGAAAGAGATCTTTCTTTGAAATGTGAAAGCAAAACTGTCTGCTGTTCTCATGTACGTTAAACCGTATCACGCCATACCACTCAAATTTCACGAGTGAAAATGACTTTGGGGGAAAATAAAAAGGTGGGGGAAAAAAATGCTGCAGGCTGCAGTACTTACTAGTGAACTTACTAGTGTACTTTGTAATTATGCAGGAATCCAGGTACTCTATTCTGTTTAAAAGTAGCTCGGTTTCACAGAAATGTCTCAATGTGAATAAACCACCAAGAGTGCTGACATGTTTCAACAGGAAGCTGTTGGGATTTTCCTAAATATCAAAACAGCAAAGTCTTAAGGATGAGCTGTCTGAGCTTAATTCTTTCTCAGACTTTAAAGGAAATCAAATGCAAGAGGGATGACTAGGGGATAATTATGAGAATTATTAGCACAAAGGTCTGTTCCCTTTAACTATTTGGGTTCCAGTAAGTAAGTGACTTCTATTAGATCTGAAATAACATACAAGAGCATCTTGCCTTATAAAACTGCCTTAGAAGGTGAAGACTCTCTTCACGGGCACCCTAAAAAAAGAAAACATCATCATAGTAATGGGGTGACTGAGTTACACAATACAAACAAGTAAAATATCATACTTCCTGTAAATCTTTCTGCTTTCAAAACAGGAATGATTACGCAATGTAAAAAAAAAAAAATAAATACTGGGAAAAACTAAGTGTGTATCTCATATGTGTCAAGAATCAACAGATAAATTAGAAACATGTTGCAATCAGTCTTGAATAGTCTTGTTTGCAGAGGTTGATAAGCAAATTATCAAATGATAATTGACTATAAATTTCAAAAGACTTCCTTCCAATTATTGTGAAAGATAAATGCATAAGTTTTCTTATTTCTTTATCAACAATGACAAAGGAATTTATGTATCCACTGCTAAAACAGTCTCCAAAATGCCATGTTGTTGTGTATTTGGCAATAAAACCAACCTTAATCACTAATGTGATTTGGATTGACAAATAAGTTTGATGTGCTTTTTTTACGTGTCATATACATCCGCAGATATAACTGACCCCTCAAACTCTGTAAGGGAAGATCCATGAACTAACTGCTATGTTAATGGATTTACCATTATCCATTTAGAATAAAGTTGGATATAAAATGTTGAAGCCTGAGATATCAACTATATACGAGAATTTTTACAAGAATAATTTCTATTTTTTTTCTACAGCTAAATAAATAGGTGGACTGAAAATACCACTCACAGATAAATATATTAATTTATACAAATTAATTATTCATTATTTGACAATGACAATAAATTTGATTCTTTGATCATTATTTGTATAATTATTTTTATCATCATATTCCTTTTTTGCTATGCTTCCCATTTGGTGAATCTATTACGCACCATGTGCTAAAAAAAAAAAACGTAACGTGATAGTAAAGTGAAGTGGGTGGAAAGTGAGAGATGTTCTGTGTTAAGACGCCTACCTCCAAACAGGCCAAATGGATGTCCTTGATAATGCATTGAGAGCCAGACAGCACAGACTGTTTCAGAAGCAGACAGCTTAACTCCAGAGTGGCAAGACGCACCTTCCCATCTGAAATACAAACACACACACTATGTTGTGATGAAGTAAATTAAACCCATTAGTTGCAATTAAAATTAAATCAAAGTGCCATTATAAAAGCAGACCAAACACGTGGCACTTCATATTACATAATTAACTTCTGACCATCTCCAGTGGAGAAAATTTAGCAAATATGTCTTAAAAAGGAAGTGTGGGGCATTAGAATAGCTCAGATGTGTCATGTGTAACCACGGAAACAGCCAAACAACTGTGTTGGCAAACAAACGTGCTGCAAATGAAAGAGAAAATCTGTGGATTTTAGGAAGAGAGGTGTTTAGCTGCTTCTTGTCATGCTAGTGAGACAAAGGACACTGTATGGAAATGTCAAAAGCACAAAGTCAGAGCATGAATCATACAACATGAGGACAACAGCTCATCATGCGTCTATTGTGGACTTAATCAGTTCTACAAATTAATCCTAAGTATAGCCGAGTACCAATGATGGGCTTTCTGGAAAAAAATAATAAAAATAAATCAATTTAGCATCATGCAAGCAAATGTCATGTGAATGTGAAGCAAGTCAACATTCAAATGTCACAACAATTACAGGAGCCCCGAATGGAGAAACTGGCTACAAATCCCCTTCACAAAGGTGAAAGAGATCAACGGTTAAAGGAAATCGGTTGCATTTTGTGTTACTCAAGGTTGTGGTCAAGAGTGTGCAGCTAAAGAAATGTGCATCAGGCAAAACGGCATTCAAATAACTGATACTTCACTAAGCTCTGGCCTTCTTGGTTATGGTTGCTCACACTGACGGTTGCTGAAGTTTTTCAGAACATCCCATAGGGAAAAAAAAAATGGAGATTTCTGTAAACAGCACGATGTAAAATGTGCTCATAAATGGTAAAATTGAAGGAATGCTATTCTGACACGGGCTGGAATAAATTTTTATCTACTATTTTTCTTGAAAAAACTACAGAAGAGGATTAGGGCCAAGTAATAATATAAAAAATAAATCCATCTAGAGATTAAACTCATTATAATACGAAATTAAACTTGTTAAATTCCTAGAAAAAAAGTCAAAATAAAATGTAGAGAATAAAATCATAAAATTGAGAATTAAGTTGCTGAGTTTCGAGTAAAAAAGTCTAAATAAAATATTGAGAATAAACACACATTCGATCAGTGTTCATTGCTAATAAAGGACATGACAGAGTTAGATCACTTAGTCAAGCTATATTTTAGGCTTTCTTTCAATGATGATTCTCAATTCCAACTTTTGCCATACTTATGTGTATTTGTTCATTCAAGTGCAAGAAGAGTAAGCCTATTCGTGCGCTCTCTGTGTGCGTGCTATGGATCAAGCACTATATTCCACCAGACACGGTGCATTCTCAAGTTCAAGGCAGCAGTGCAAAATAGTGAATCTAATAACCATACAGTCAAAAATAGTTCACATCAAGAATGAAAAAAGTGGCGTCGATGTGTTTTACTGTAAATGTGCAAACGGAAACAGAAAGGACAATCTATATTATATCTCTACATAAGCAGACTTTATTAAACAGCCTACACAGAAAGATAAATGTCTATACACACTCGTCCAGCCTAAGGTGAAGTCATTATGCTTATCTGCACATAGTATGGTTTATTAATATCCAAAGATAATAATAACCAAAAGTGTTTTTCACGTTAAGCGTTTTAGAATGTCCAGTTTTCTTGCGAGTAGGCCTACGTCATGCAAATTTTTTTTCTTCTAAAAAAACCTAGCCGCTTGCAAAATCTCTTTAAAGTTTGTATGCTACTTATTATTCGGTTATAATTAGCTAAAGCTGTATTTCTTTGTTATTGATAGAAAGCCTAAAATATAGACCTTTAGACTTTTTTCTCGAAACACCATGACTTTATTCTCAAAATTTAGTGAGTTTATTGTCGACATTTTATTTCGACTTTTTTCTCAAAAGTTTAATCTCGCATTATAATGACTTTAATCTCATATGGTTTTATTTTTTTTATTATTGCGTGGCCCTAATTCTCTTCTGAAAAAAACGTAAAAGTAATTGGTTAATATTATTTTCCTTGTCCGTGGCCTTGGTTACATAATCAGAAAAGACATTTCAGAGCAGTGTTGTTATTGTTAAAACTAAAACTATTAAAAATAATTTCCATTAATTGAAATAAACTAAAATTAAATAAAATATAAATATTAGATGAATGAAAACCTAACCTTGAACGAAAAACTTGAAATGTTGCTTAGGGAACTAACTGAAATAAAAAAGTAACTAAAATGTATAAGTTAAATTAATAAGTTACTAAAACGACTTTAAAACTGTTAAATAGATATATTAAAATTAAATTAAATCAAAAAGTAAAAATATAAAAATAAGACCTAATTCGAATACCAAATTCGAATAATAAATTAATAAATACCATAACAGTATATAAATAATACCAAAATTAACACTTCCTAAGAAAAGGCAGAGAAAGTTATTAAAGTTGATTAGAAAAAGAAACTGTCAAGAATAACTTGCATTGATGAAACATCCTGTTAGCGTTCTACTGTACTGCCCACGGTACACATACCTTTCACCATTACCATTTTGATTTCATGTAGCCTTTAACCACTTTAGTTTGGACAACAAACAAGTTTGTATTAAACCCACAGCGGATATTTACTACACAAGACACACAGAAGAAGTTTTGCTTAAGCTGTGTGTACACAAAATGTTGCACGAGCAATGGATTTAATTATCAGTCTACACTGAATAAACAGTGAATGCTTTGATCTACACAGTCGAGTTCAGACACAATGATGGAATCTGCAGAGTGTAATATTTAATGAGCATGTCCAAGCAAGTGAAGGATTATATTTGGAATCAGTCACATAAAGTACAGTAGAGTGAGAACGTGCATGTGAGACGTGGAGGATGTGACTGTGTGTGTGTGTGTGTGTCTCTCTCTTCAAGTACCTGGCTGAGCAGCCTGGCTCATGATTCGGATCACTCTCTCCACCAGCACCTGACTGTAAAAGCTCCTCTCTTGATTTGGCACAGGCAGCTGGATCCTCTCTAAGAGCTCTGGGTTTATACCTGCACGTACCCACATGCACACATAAACAAACAAGATATAAAGAGCAGAATGTTGGAGCATGATCTTGGCACCATAAAGCTATCTAAAATAATGCAAGTGTATTGTATTATAGTATGTATTATAGTACGTATTAAGTAAGCATAATTTGTAAGCATTATATATAAGAAATGGATACATTTTAATATATATTTAATATATGTATTATTATTATTTTTTTAATAAAATATATTGGTAAATTGGTATATTGGTATATTGGTTAATGTATTAAAGGTGCAATATGTAATTTTGCAATAAAAATAAAATAAAAAAAACCACTAGGCCAGTGTTATATATTTTGTTCACTTGAGTACTTACAATATCCCAAATGTTTCCAACTATTTGTAAATCTTGAGAAAATTGCAATTTTAACCAAGGTTTCGGGACGTGTGAGGAGTCTCCTGTCAATTGTGTCATATCCGCGTTACCCTCAGTTTCTGGTTTTATTTTGTAGAAACCATGGAAACATCAAAGACACTTTAATATTTACATGTTTTATTAGACAAGGGAACAACTATTTTGATATATTTATAGACAGAAAACTAAATATTGTTATATAGCTCAACAAGTTTAGTCTTATTGTTTAAATGTAATTTTCTTGATTTTTTGCGAGTACCATGTTTTTACCATGCCTCAGAGAAAAACACTATTTTGTCAAGTGGCTAACATAGCATAATCAGATGCAGCTTTATTTTTAGGAACAGTAATACAGCATTTTCTCCATCATACAGTACATTTTGAAATTAATTCCATGCCATTTATTAACATAAGCCATGTAGGCTTATGATAATATGATAGGCTATTCTAAAATCAATATAGCTTACTGCAGTGTGCAACAAGTGTCTCTCAGCAGCCACCGAGCGAAAGCACAGAATAACGTTATAACATCATTTTCAACACACTCAAATGTATTTAATATGATAAACAGAGCTGTGTTACCTCATACTCATGACCAGAAAAGCGGAAGCAGCGCCGGTGACTGTGGCATAATAAAAGTTCTGCTGCTCGCGAGGCGTGTGTTGCACAATCGCTCCAGCGGCCTCGTTCAGCTCCCACAACACTCGGTCCTGCTCTGCTTCATACTACAGTAACGTTAATAATCGCATCCATGAACATGATTTCATGAGTCCTATCCCGATTATTTCCACCGGCTGCGAGGTGAAGACCACATGTCCCATGATTTCGTGCTCAAACTTGGCAACATCAAGCTACGCCTTTGTTTTGAATAGGCCTCTAGCGACCTCTAACGGACAGAAAATTTTACATATTGCACCTTTAACTAACGAACTAACCATGAGCAATACATTACCATATTTAATAATCTTCGTTAACGTTAGTAAATGAAAAAGTTAGTTCACAGTGCATTAACTAATGTTAACAAGATTTTAATAATGTATTAGTGAATGTTGAAATTAACATTAACATAGATTAATAAATGCTTTATAAGGGCAGTTTATTATTAGTTCATGATAACTAATGTTAACCAATGAACCTTATTGTAAAGTGTTCCCAATATATTAATATTAATGTATTATATTAATATAAAATTAATTATTTTGTGGAAACTGATACATTTTCTTCATTATCTTTTGATAAATAGAATGTTTAAAAGAAAATCATTTATTTGAAATAAAAAACATATATATATATATATATATATATATATACTTAGGACCATGTGATATTTCAGTTTTTCTTTTTTAATAAATCTGCAAAAATGTCAACAATTCTGTGTTTTTCTGTCAATATGGGGTGCTGCGTGTACATTAATGAGAAAAAAAAAAGAACTTAAATGATTTTAGCAAATGGCTGCAATATAACAGAGTGAAAAATGTAAGGGGGTCTGAATACTTTCCGTACCCACTGTATATGTATATATATATATATATATATATATATATATATATATATATATGTGTGTATGTATGTGTATATGTGTATATATATATATGTGTGTATGTGTGTGTGTGTGTGTGTATATATATATATATATATATATATATATATATATATATATATATATATATATATATATATATATATATATATATATATATATATATACACACACACACACATACATATACACACATAAATATACACACATACACAGTATATATCAATAATGCTTACAAATACTTATATTCTTGTCTGTAATATTCTCTTTTACATCTATCAATTTATTTGCATGCTTTGCTTGAGACTGTTATTGCTGAAGTGACAGATCATACCTTTACTGTGAGACACGGCATACAGCAGACAAAGCACAAACAAAGCCTGGTAATCCTCTTTCTCACAGTCCAGTGCATTATAGAACATGTCCAGGAAGGGCCTAGAACAACAACCAAGATAACAGATGTTCTTTCATTGTTTGCTTGAAATCATGCAGAAGTTTGCACAACAGAACAATGTGTACAATACGCAATGCACAATTTGTAAAGACATACTGCTTTGTTTGAGTGTTGCAAATGTGAAAGGCATTTAACTAGACAAGCCATTGTTTATAAATCATGTCGAAATTATTCTGGCTTTGAGGAGCACTCATATCCAGACTAAATGTCTTTACAGGTGTAAACGCTTCTTCTTAAGTACCAAATTATGTCCATGCAGAATATTGCTTTTTCACAGGCATGTCATGAAGCTCTTTAATCGTCTGGTTAAGATAAATTGCATAAATATCGCTTTTGAAAGGCTTGGGGAGCAGTCTGAACACGTCCTGTGCCCTTTTTCCTTGGAGGATGCCAATCTAAACATGGGAACTTTGCCGTACTGGAACTGAGCATAAGCCAACTGTTCATCAGCCATCAGTTCAATGTTAATACTGGTAAAATTGGTTGTGTACCTGCTCTTCTGGCCTTCGGATCGTGCTGCCGCAGCAGCGCTCTTCTCCTCGTCTGTAATGTTCTGTTCCGTCAACATGGACACATCAGAGATCTTACATTTTTCCATCACCACCATCTCAATTTCTGCAAAATACAAACATAACACAGAGTATAACAGCAGAGCTAGATTTTGGCATTGTGTATGTCAGATGTCAGCCATGGAAGATCCCCACATTAAACTGATCCGAGTTGTCTAAAGTTACACTAATGGATTTCACTTTAAATAATTTTATGTCTGCAGACCTTTCTTTCAAAAAAGGGAAACCACTTGGTGGTATTTAACAAGTTAGGGATATTCAACTTTTGGGTGAAATTTATGGAAAATGTAAAAAGTTCATGAAAGTAGAGCATTTAAGTAGAAGCATGCAATGGTAATTTCTTCATCTCAAACTATTAATTGAAACAAAAGCTAACAGCAGTGGTGGGTATACCACAACAAAATGTCAATGTCTCAATAACTTGTCATGTGTCCTTGAGCATCGATTACAGCTTGACAACGACGTCTCATGCTGTTCACAAGTCAACTTATTGTCTGCTGAGGCATGGCATTCCACTCTTCTTAAGGGCTGCCCTCAGGTTATTGAGGTTCTGGGGTGCAGGGTTACGACCCTCTACACGACGACTCAGGTCGACAACGACATAGGTTTTCTATGGGATTTAGGTCTGGAGAAAGTGCAGGCCACTCCATTTGAGGTACCCCAGCCTCCAGCAGCTGTTCCCTGATGATGTGACCTCAATGAGCTGGGGCATTGTCGTCCATGAAGATGAGATCAGGCCTGTGTTGCTCGTGCAGAGACTAGACACAGACTGTAACACCACCACCTTCAAAGGCTCGTCTGGTGACAACTTTGGCTGATGCATAGCGTTCTCCTTGAAGCCTCGCAATGGCTAGGTACTGTTGATCAATTGTTAGGTGTCGTCTTGGTCTCATGATGTCAAAATGTGAACAGCATGATGAAGAGGACTGTTTAAATACAAATTTTCATTGAACCAGAACATTTAGTCGTTGATTCATGGCTCAGACACTTGTGATTTTTGCGGTTAATCACCTTGCTAGAGAACAGCATGTTATGCAATAAGTACTGAAAAATTGAACAGTTGGACATGTGCATTCAAAAGTTTAGAGAAGGTCAAATTAAATTCACCTGTAAAGGCTATAGTGCATTTTAGGTGCATTCTGAAATTTCACCCGAAAGTCGAATATCCCTTACTTTTTGTGAGTAGTGTATATTAGGGGAGCCCTAAGTTGGTTGAAAGACCACAGGTTGGAAAAGACTGCTCTGAAAAATAAAACTACTCTAGTGTCTCAACACCTAATGAACTTGCAAACCTGGTAAAGGGGTGTAAAAACGTTGCTCACAAACACAATCCTTAGTCTTAAATGTTAAGAGTTACTTCAATGAACTTTATCATGAGTTATAGCTGTCTGTGTGTCAGACGTGGGGAAGGATGACTGAAGGAATGAATCATCACACATACAACAGGAGATAAGGCTTAGCTCACTTTCCCTCTCAATTCTGACAAGATTAAGAAAACAAAAATGTTTCTAAAGGTGGGAGAGGGTGGGGGTGAGGTTTTGCCCAATCGGAAAGGTGGAGAGCACAGAATGAATGTGGACCAAAGTGACCGTGTCAAAACACAGAAATGACGTGAGAAAGTGGAGTGCTCTCGCAACTGGCAAAACTTGATATAGCCAAGTAGGACGTGTTTCTGGATTAACACTGTCATCTTTGTTGGTCCTGGAACAACACTCCTATGAAACAATCAAAAACCTAACCCTAACTGTTACCTAAAATCATTGGGAAAGGATTACACTATTATTCAAATAACCCAATGCATAAGATCCTACAATCTGATTGGTTAATAGGATTATTGCTCCAACCCATATCCTACTTGGGTCAATCTCAATAAAAAGGTGTCCTTTTGAATTCAACGGAAGAAAGTCAGTCATACAAGTATAGAACAACAATGCGAGTGAGTAAATGACACAATTTTCATTTTCAGAAGATTTTAAGTTTTACCATATATTTGTACCATGTATCAGTTTTGAGAGCAGAGCCACAGCCGAAGTGTGGTGTGATCCAAAGAATGGAGGGTCAGTCAGTCATGCTGGGACATTCATCTAGTGCTACTCACCTTCCTTGTCCCCACTTGTCCTGCTGGCCTTTGAACTAGCCTCTGTACCTTTAGCCTTTTCCTTCTCGTCTTCCGGCCCCTCCTCCGATCCTCGTTCCTCCTCCTCTTCCTCGCCCACGTTCTTGTAGTTGGGTCTTTTCTGAGCCCTCTTCCTCCCACGTTGACGACTCATCTCAAGAGAACGCTCCAGACTTTCTGGGGGCTTGGTGAAGCGACGAACACCGGCATTGCTCTAAAAAGGAATCACCAATGGATGAGGCGTATGACAAATATGTCCAATTTTTGAGGCTCATGAAAAGTTCTCTTTTTATAATAAAAATAAAATAATGAAAAGTGTGTTATTAATTTACATAATAAACCTTGTACTGCTTGATCTCGGAACAACATATTCACACATTAACCATCTCGATTAACATCAATAGCTGCTTTTACAACGTCTGCACAACTTAAAGAGGCAGTGAAAGGAAAACAGTCTCTGGCTTCTCAGAAACAAGAACCCGCCAAGACAGGAAACAGCTGCCAAACAGTCTAGGACACATTTAGTAAGTGCAGTATGGACAGCAGTGATGTTTCTGAGGATCTTCAGTAAGTCATGCGAGATGAAGCATTAGACAGTTGCTGCTGGACAGCACACTGAAGGACCCCCAACCTCATTCATGATGACTGCACAAGAGATAAGATGTTTATTCTTAGAATGGCAGGAAAACACAGTGAACAATCACCTGCTCGTGGTCTCACAGAAACGCTATTGCACTCTGAACCACTCGGTCTGCTGTTCAAAGAACGCCTGCGAGGATTCAAAGAACCCACCTCTATTGTTTCAAAAACATAAGATGAAGAGAAACTGAGGATGGAGAACAAGTTTGTGAGAAAGCAGCTTTGATGAACATAAACTATCTGGTAGCATACGAATTAAAAACAACTCTCGAAAAAAGAAAAAGAAAGGACCACAGCAGGTCACAGTGACACAGTGTGAAGAACCTGCTGAGAAGTGGAGCGCTCAGTAGGACACCACATTTGCAAAAACACAGCTATCTGTGGTCTCCCTGTGGTCACAGACTTAATGACTAAATTCTATTCAAAGTGCAATGTACATGACCAAGATTGAGCTATTTACAAGAAAAGACTGAAAAGTTAAAAGGCAGCTGATGACCTCACTCTTTGTGCAGATGCTGTCAAGATAAGCTGAATATACATATATATATTTTTTTTCGGTCATTTATGTATATATATAAAACACTTCTAGAGTTTACTAAAGGAGAAAGTGTGGTGTCTGAGTGCATGTGTTGAAAACAAAAAAACAAACAAGTCTGTGACATCTGATGTGAGAGTCCAAGTCACCTCAGCCAACCGAAATGACCAAGTTGCATTTGCCAGAACACCGAATTGTGACAACCACTTGTTGAACAGAAACAGGTTGCTGCGAGCATGCCACGAGGCTACAGGTGCGCTTCCAGCAAACTGCATACCAGGTGTGCCTTTGCTTACACATGCACCCTGCTAGATATGCAGTATGTAAATCGTATAATGAGAAAACAGGGGAAGCTTCTAATACGGTAGCGGTTTTGCCCTTCATCTCTGCACTACATAACTTCATACTTCCTGTCATCTGTGCAAGGACGTGTTTGAAATCCTATTCTACACATCCGACGTCTCTGTTAGGTCCTTTCTGTGCTCATCCTCTACCTGTGGCTTGTGGTGAAGGAAGGTCATGTGATGTGCGTATGTGTGTGTGTGTGTGTGTTTGGGTGTCAGAGGCTTGCTGGTAACACAGGTACTAGCACCTATTTTACAGGCCTTACGGGAAAGGAAAAGTAGGTTAGAGGCAGTGCGGTGATGGTGTAAGGCAAATCGCTGTACATCAGAGTAACGAGAGCCACAGCAAAAGACAGACCAAAACTCTGCATTTACATAAGGATTCCCACCGGCTTCCTCAATCAACCTCTTCACAACATGCCACAGTCCCACAACATACTGTGTATTATCTAATCGAAACATTGATGGCCTGATAAATAACAAAAATTTAGTTTTAGCTTAAATGGAGACCTTTGGCAAGAAATGGAAAGATAAAATGAAACTTGCACAGTTTATTCATGATTCATCTCCTATTCCTCACATTCTTTTAGAGCTAACGCATTTGGTTCCTAAAGAAAGAAAATAATAATATAAAAGTGTTGTCTCAAAATATATGCGCACTGTGGAATACAAAAAAAAAAAAAAAAAAAAAAAAAAAAAAAAAAAAATCTTGTCATACCAGTACAAAAGCATACATTTAAAATCTTGATATTGCATATCAGAGTTTCCCACAGAATGCAGTTTTGGCATAGTGAGATATTTTCAGAGATGTTTTTGCTAATGTTATCTGATGGTCTTTGTTTGTACAAAAATACAATATTTGTTGAGCTTTGATAATAAAATTTTCCAATTCAAAGAGTGCAAATTACTTTACCTTTGATAAACATCCTATCTGGATATGATTTATAGATAAACTAAAGAACTAAAGCAACAGTAACAATGTCAAATCCAATGCATAAAATGCATTTAAACAACATATATAACCAATTAGCTGATCTGTGCCGAATAGTAGCTTTACTGTCGGCTGGGTCAGGTATTAAAATCTGCATAAGTTTTGCAGACGCAGACAGAGCTTTGTTTACAGTACATGGCAGCACAGATATGCATGGTGTCAACAGTTTCGTGCAAACCAAAACAAATGTAGCAGTCAGCAAAATTACTTCATTTCACAGCACTCATGCAAACTTAAATGTCATTGTTGTGATACAAAAATGCTATTTGTGTTGATATACTGAACAAATCCTGCAAATCATTTTTTTTAAATACCTCTTTTCCTTGAACTGCTCTGAAATTTTAGTCAAACAGGTTGCACAGGTTTAGGGAAGCTGGGGTTGTCAAATTACCGTCAGCTTGTAAAAAAAAAGGATCAAGTAGAGCAGGCTGTGGTTAAGCCTGAGAGGTGAGACACAGAAACAGACCACAGAAAGGGGGCAGAGAATGGGAAAGGGGAAATGGCTTTTGATAATACTCACACAAATGAGAAGAGAGACTGTTTCCCTGAAAAGGCAGCTTGACTGCCTGTTTCTTTTTTTTTTTTGCTGATGATGAACATACATTTATCAGAATGATACAGGGGGGAGGAGCTGAAGCACATCTACTATTAGCAGATACACTTGTTAATAACCATTCTAGGAATGCACATTGACACACTAGGCATGCACAGAAACACTTGTTAATAACCATTCTGGGAATGCACAAAAATACCAAACTTTTTCATAAACAGTAAAGGCCTTTGCACACTGAGTCCGAAATTCGGATCAGGTTCGATTTTCTGTGTTTTTCGCATCTGTGGCACGCATTTTGAGAGAGACGTTTGGACAATTCAGAGTCACCGCACAAGCTAAAGTCCCGAACGCCGTCTGACAAGTTGATCCACGTCATCTACAGCACAAAGCAGTAGCACTGTATGACAAACAAAGTGCGGAATACAAAGACAGAATATAAAGACAGATTTTGCCAGTATCACTAGCAAAGCATCAAACTGAGCCACTGACATCCTGAAGTAAACTTTGAAATGCAGCTCCTGGATGAGGTGGAACTCTCCTTCCTCTCTACGCAATCTCAGGATTGGATTGACCCAATATTTCCTCTTTCCTTTTCTCTTTTTAAGAAGAGATGGCAACTATATCATGCTCACTGCTTGAAGACTCCATTGTGTATTGTTTTTTCGTTATTACGCATCGGACTCAGTGTGCAAGGTCTCTGTGCGTGACGAATATTTAGGATCACGAATACGAAAAAATGCATACGAAAATTTCGGACTCAGTGTGCAAAGGCCTTTAGAGTTGTCAAAAGTACTGACTTCGGTACCTATCGGTACTGAAATTTTAAAAATGTGGCGCTTTGAGCGCTATTGAGAGGATTTGTAAACACCTCTGGCCATTGTGTTGATGTGCTCATCAGATATGTCTGTGATTGGCTACAATGATCAACGCACAGCAGTGTTTGAAAGCGGTAGCATTTGAAAGCAGGCGTCTATCAGCGGACTGGTCCATGATAGACACCTGCTTTTAAACACTCTCGTGTGTATCTGTGTACACGCTTGGAGAAGAGCTTCATTGATGATTATTTACAACGTTTTTACAGCACTATCTACACTACACAGCTGAAAACGCATGTCACATGACTGTTCATGAACACTTGGCATGGGCATACAAGTCTAAACAGTTGCCTCTTGTGCATGTAGGTAGCTGCAGAATTAAAAAAAATGCAGAGTTTAACTGGCCAATGGCTGCTAAAAATTACAACAAAGCCAAAAAAGATTGCAGTTCAGTCTCTATGTTATTGTTTACACGGTTGTCAAGGATACACAGTGCGAACGTGGGCAGTCACACCATCATTTTTAAAAGTCTCCGTTTTGGTCTGTTTATACTAAAACACAACCCCGGAATTTTCAAACTAAAACGGAGTCTGCAGCGTTTTCTAAAGTGTCCGTTTTCGCGGTTCGAAAATGCCAGCGTAGAGTAAAGGACAGGCGTAACCTTAGAAAAACGTATGCATTTTAAAACGAAAATGCACTAGTGTAAACTGGGCCTTAGTTTGTTTCCATTCATAAAATGTTCCTCTGTTTAGATTGCTGCCACTCATCCGTTACCATGGACACCGACACTAATCATCACGGCTGTACGTCTTTTAGTTCATCACCATTGTATACTTAAGTGCCTCCTGTTTACTCAGTGTTTGTCCGGTCGTCGTTACCTTTAGTGTGTGTTGCCCTGCCTTTCTACCTGCTGTTGGAATATTATCATTAAACCTCATATTGGAACTTTATTCTTCGGTCTTCTTCATCTGCTTGCAACAACCCATGACAAGACTAGGGATGTGCACCACATTTCCATTACGTTTAAATGGAAATTTTGTAAAAGACTAGTCGACTAGTCTAAGAAACCCCCAGAAGTATGTCAAAACAATAAAGACCAATGGTGATATTTCATGAAAAGGAACTATTCTTCTATTTATTTTAGGAAGTAAATGACATCATAGATAGATTGTTTCCAAGGTTTCCATTGCTAAGATCCTCAAAGTGCATTTTAGTGCGTTGAGAGGTTGCTAGGTGTTGAATTCATCAAAGTTTGCTCAAATCTCTCAACCCTAAGTATAAGCAACAGCAAAAATAATTATCAGCTAGTAGTGCTGGGACGATACATTGATTTTCGATCGATACAATGAATCTGGATCGATCCTGATATTTTCTCTCTTGAATCGATTCTGAGCTTAGTTTTAACAGCAGATGGCGCTCTAGGCTAGGTTTAAACCTCACACTCTCAAACACTCAGAAGACTGCTGGACAGCGCTCGTGCGATCGGCTGAGTCATGTGAGTGGTTAAATATACTTGCACCTCGGATCAGAATGCTTTTATGATGTGAGATTTGTAATTCGCTTCAACCTTTTCAAACTTTATGAATGATTATTTTAGGTTTAAGTGGTGTGTGTAAAGGAACAGGAAGCAGGCAGTGTACGGGTGTTTTTAAAGCACGTATAGTAGTGCCATCTGCTGTTAAAAAACTAAGCTCAGAATCGATTCGAGAGAGAATCGTGATACACTGGAAAAAATTAGAATTGCTCTATCGAAACTATGTCTCATTAGTATTTGGCAGAGAATCAGACTGAGGCAGGAAATGTGATCGTAGAGAGAGGGCGGGTCATTTGCATTTAAAGGCACATGCACGAAAACAATCTGTTCTTGACTGTAGTCAGAAATGGGTATTTACATCATGGATTTATAAATGATCTGTGAGGTATTTTAAGCTGAAACTTCACAGACACATTCTGGGACACCTGAGACTTAAATTCCATCTTGTTAAAATAGGCATAATAGGTAACCTTTATACAAAGAGACAACTGAAGTCATTGTGTTTGGAAACAAGGATGACGTTCTCAAGGTGAAGGCAAACAGTGAAGGTGAAGTCAGGAATCTTGGTATGATTTTGGAGTCAGACCTTAGTTTCAGTAATCACATAAAAGCAGGAATATTGCAAGAATTAGATGCTTTGTTTCCAGTCAAGAGAAACTTGTTCATGCTTTCATCACCAGCAGGGAGGATTATTGTAATGGACTCCTCACTGTCCTTCCCAAAAAGACCCTAAGACATACTGCTGCTGCCAGGATTCTGAGCAGAACTAGAAAATATGAACATATCACACCAGTCCTCAGATCTTTACACTGGCTTCCAGTTGCATTTAGAATTGATTTTAAAATACTGTTACTTGTATATAAATCACTCAATAGCCTAGGACCTCAATACATTGCAGATATGCTCATTGAATATAAACCTAACAGATCACTAAGAGCATCAGGATCAAATCACTTATAAATACCAAGGGTTCACTCAAAGCAAGGAGGGTCTGCCTTTAGCTATTATGCCAGCCGCAGCTAGAACCAGCTTCCTGAAGAGATCAGATGTGCTTCAACAGTAGTCACATTCCAATCCAGACTCAAAACACATCTGTTTAAGCTGTGCATTTACTGAATGAGCACTGTGCTATGTCCAAACTGATTACACTTTATTTTATATGTATCATCCTTTTGCTCTTTTGAATTTTTTATTTTATTTATTTATTTATTTATTTATAACTGTTTTAATGCATTTTATATCAATCTTTTATTCATCCTCTTTTTATTCCTGACTGCTTTAACGCATTTTAAATCTTGCTGTCTGGTTGGAATAGCTGTGAGAATTGGGAAGTAAGCCTTTGTGCTGTTAGCCCTGGTGGTTCAAGGAAGATTTGTCTGCAAGGGAACTGTTTAAACACACAGATACCCGACAAATATTCTGACTGAAACTCACTGACTCTTCCATCCATATAGGGCTATATGCTTTTATCGTTATTTTTATTTCTTATGCATTCCATTTTTATTCTTATGTATTTGTTTCCTTTTCATGTAAAGCACTTTGAATTACCATTGTGTATAAAATGTGTTATATAAATAAACTTGCCTTGCCTTGCCTAACATAACACTCTGATAAGAGTGGAAATCTACAGTTTAAGCAAGCATGACATTCTCCTCACTCACTCACTCTCTGAGAAACAAATCTGACATTTAAGTGCTTTTGTTTTTGCCAGGTACATGAGAACAACTCAACCAGGCAAACATTAGGGACGCTTTTATTGCAAATATTTGCATATGTGCATATGCATGGCTTGGCCCGGATTCTGATATTCAGACAATAAAAAAAAATATATATAGAAAAAACAAGTTATGTGCTACAGGCTGCAATACACAATCAGTCTCACATCCACCTACACGCTGCTGTGCAGAAGACTTCAAAGCAGCCCATTAACACTACTGATATCGCAGCACTCTTATCTGCCTGCCTTACCTCAGTGTAAATACCCTCATGAAAATAACAAGAGCAAAGGCAAACCACAAAGAGAATTCTCTTCTCCTCTTCAACCATCTCATCCACAGACTGGAGCAGCGGTGTTTCAAAACTACCTGTTTTCTGAGAAGTTTATTTGGGGGGTCTGATAGGCATCTTATATTAAAATAAAAAGGGCACAGTGAGACTGTAGCGCTTGACTGACATCTTTTAAGTGTTCAAGACGTGATAACATTTAGCAAGCTATTCGGACACATCACTGTAAATCTGACACATTGAACTTTCCTTGAGGTAGAGGACACTTTAGCCAGTCTAATGTAGCCATGACAACTCATTTGCCACCAAGTAAATATCGAAATGAGGCTTACAGTTATTGTTTATAATAGCACAAAAATTTGTGAACTGATTTCTCTCTCTCTTGTTCTTTAATCCATTCGAATTAATTCAAATAAATGTAAACTTACCACTGTTATTTTATTTTTCCCAATTCAGAATTCTAGATCTAATAATTTTAATAGATAAAATAACAAATGTAAATTCAACCTTTGCCAGGAGTTTGATTGACAGGCGATCTGACCAATCACAACGCCAAACCTGCCATTTTGTCCGACAAACAAACCAGACAGAAGAGTTAGATTAAACATGCAATGTGTAATATTTGGGAGGATGTATTGACAGAAATGGAATATATTACACATAACTATGTTTTCAGTGGTGTATAAAGACCTTACATCAGGGATCAGCAAGTAAGTTTGGCATCGGGCCAAAAAAAACTTTCGCCACTAGATGGCGGGCCAGAACAAAGGATAATTTAAGAAATTGATGACCGAGAATTGCTTGTGACAGACTTTTGTAACTGCTAGTGAGCTGTTACTCTGTTAAATCCTGTAGTAGGACAGTCATTATCAAAAAGCCACATTTGTGTGGCAGTGTCCAGGTTTTACACTAGATAAATTAATAAAGCAGAGTAGTGACACGTAACCTGGCAAGTATCTTCATGCACCAACTTGCAACACCGCCTTGATAAAACACACATGTGGGAGATGTGGAATGGATAAAAATAACAAAAAAATGAATAAAAATATAAAAGAGGATTTGAATAAACCCATTAATGGCATGTTTAAGTCATGCTCTTAACGAACCATGTTTTCTTTCCTCTTTCCATATTGTGAATATTAAATGTATATTATTTTAATTTGCTTGTTACACAATGGAGCCTAAATTATTTGACATAGCCTACTTTTACACTCAATTATTCCTTGCCATCCTCACGTACTAAACTGCATTTTTTTTTTATTGTTTGCATGCTGGAGGTACGCTATTACATAGTGTACAGAGTGATGTTAACATTTATGCTAGCTGGTAAGAGAAAATGGCACTATCAAAGGGTCTAAAAGAGGAAAGTTGACAGCGAAAAGAGGGCATACAAAGAAGAATGAAAAGACAACTATGCGTTCATCCTACCTAGTTTTGTGAATGCAAAGCTGTCGTGTCTTATCTGCAACGAAGTTGTTGCTGTTTGCAACGAATATATAACACCGTGTCTACAGCGGACGCGAGCGGCGCGACGTGTCAAAAGATAATAGAACCCATTATTATCAGTGATATTGTCTACACTGGATGCGGCGCGACGCAACAAATTCCCGACAGTAAACGGATTCCCCGTTCGGTTTCTGATGTAGTCCAAGTGCTTTGCAACAGTCGGTTCGTCGCGTTCAGTGTAGACAGCTTTTAGCTGTCACGGCGCTTTGCGATGCGAAAAAAATTGCATCTGGTATAGACACGGTGATAATATTTAACAGCACCACGAGACCAAGATCTATTTCAGCTGCAATCAAAATAACCTGGCTATGGGCGCGGACCAGATATTATTGCTGGCGGGCCAGTTTTGGCCCACGGGCCGCCTGTTGCCGACCACTGCCTTACATAATGAACCGTTATATTTTTATTACCTTAGAATGAGCCATTTATATCTACATACACCGCGGGTCCCCTCCCCATGTCAAGTCGCCATTTTGCGCTGGCATGTTTATACAGTACACTCTACAGAACGCGTTTCATCACTATGTTGTTGTTCTTCTAGAATGTTCATGTTTTTAGAGGCAGCTTGCATCGTCACTACGTTGAATATGCACGAACTGAGGCACTACAGTGATCTGTCACGACACATTAAAGAGGCACAAAATGACATTTATTGTTTGAAATTCTTTAAAAAAAAAAAAAAAAGACCAAATTTGAAAGCTAAAACTTTGTTTCATACCAAAAGTAACCTCCACTGTCTTGTCGGTTGGTGCGTTGTCAGTGTCCTCTTTGCTCCATGATGTATTTTTCACTGCATGAAAGCATAAAGTATGGCGTGAGAGCGCCGTGGCTTGTCAGACGTAGCAACAGTAACTAAGGGGGGTGGGTCTTTGCGAAGGGTCAATTACAGTTATTTTCCGTTCAACCAGATTTTGCGCTGTAAACATGACAGCTTTTAACTTATACTGCTGGCAAATAATCATGGTGCCACCCAACATAAATTATAAAAATAATTTTAGTACAGCCATTTAAAATCCAAGGGTCAACCATGTCACATATGGAAGGCCACTGTCCTGCAGTGTTTAGCTTAGACCTTGATCAAACTATGATCACCCATCTGCAATTCTGATCATCTATCTGCAATTTTCTAGTAACTCTGAAGACCTTGATTAGCTTGTTCAGGTGTGATTATGGTTGGAACTAAACTCTGCAGGGCAGTGGCTCCCTAGGACCGGATCTGAGGAGCGTGCAAACACACTCTTTTAGTGGAGTGAGCAAAGTAATGAAGTAAAAAGAATGATTTTAAACAGCTTTTCATTTGAAAATTTCAATTTCCACATTTAGATTAAAGGCACATTATGTAAGATTTTTGCAGTAAAATATCCAAAAACCACTAGGCCAGTGTTATATATTTTGTTCAGTTGAGTACTTACAATATCCCAAATGTTTTGTAAATGATTTGTAAATCATGAGAAAATCGTGATTTTAACCAAGGATACTGTACATTTACGGGAGTCGCCTGTCAATGGCGTCATATCCGCATTACCCTCGGTTTCCGGTTTTATTTTATAGAAACCATGGAAACACCAAAGGCACTTTAATATATTACATGTTTTATTAGACAATGGAACAACTGTTTGGTTACATTTATAGACAGAAAACTAATTATCGTTATATAGCTCAACACGTTTAGTCTTATTGTTTAAATCTAGTTTTCTTGTTTTTTCCGAGAGTACCATGCTTTTACCATGCCTCAGAGAAAAACACTATTTTGTCAAATAGCTAAGTAATACAGCATTTTCTCCACCATACAATACATTTTAAAATTAATTGCATGCCATTTATCAACACAAGCCATCCAGCATCTATTAATATGATATTCTAATATCGATCTAGCTTACTGCAGTGTGCAACAAGTGTCTCTCAGCAGCGACCGAGCGAACACACAGAATAACGTTATAACATCATTTTCAACACAGTCAAATGTATCTAATATGACAAACAGCGCTTCTTTACCCCACATATGCTTGACTGGAAGAAGCGGAAGCGGCGACTGCAACATAAAAGTTCCGCTGCTCGCGAGGCATGTCACGTTCGTCTCTCATTAGCAATCGCTCCATCACTGCTTCATCCTACAGTAACGTTAATAATTTCATCCATGAACATGATTTCTTGCAAAATCCTGTCCCGATTCTTTTCCACTGGCTGTGAGGTGAAGACGACATCCGTGCTCATACTTGGCGTCATCAAGCTACGCCTTTGTTTTGAATAGGCGACCTACATATTGTAGCTTTAATTATGCCACTCTCCAGAAGTTACAACATTTTCTATGAATTTAAATAATATTTCTAGTGGATGCGGTGCTTTTGAACACTTTTCCTTTAGCATGCTGTGTTTAAATGTTTTAACTACAGCGAGAATTGCTTGGCACATGATAATTCCACTATAAGTCTTCTAAATATCATGTTTTGAGAAAATATTTTCAAGTGAATAATGATCAATGATGCACATTTACTCCATCTAAGCAGATGGCTTAGCAACATAATGACAATGATTTTCCGATGAGTAGCTACTGTACACAGTACTGTACAGTCTCTGCTGAATGCTGGTGTGCTGCTAGTGTCATTCACAGACATCATTTTTATTTCAATTTTGGAAGGATAGGATAGAAGGATAGATTTTGGAAGATTTCAGAGGATAGGAAATAGTAAGATATGCACATTTTATTTTTTAAAATGTTTTGTCAGTGACACGCTGAGTCAGACAATAATTTACAATGCAAAAATAAGGACTACCTGCTTCCATTAAAAATATATTAACATTCTAAAATGTATGTTTACCTTACAGGCAAAATTGCAAAAAATTAATTTACTATTAAGTATTTTTGCATTTAGTTTAAAGGGCATTTATTTCTGTTCTTTATTTACAGGCAATTGGTAGATCTATCTCACTCTCAGCTGTGAGAGGTTTATTGGGCTGCTTTTATGCACAAGCCTTAATGAACAGATTGGGGGCCTTATGGATAAAACTTTTCGTAGATTTCATCCTAAAAGTGTGCATACAAGCCAGATTTTGTATACGTACAAAAGTTTTCAAATTTATAATCTTGCTTGTTATAAACCCGGTTTTTATAAACCCAGTCAGTGAAAGATTGTGCGTACATGAATCTCCACTCCGTCTCCTCCCCGAAATAACCATATATGGAGCTTACAACACCTAGTTTTACTATGCCTAATAAACCTCTCACAGCTGAGAGTGAGATAGATCTACCAATTGCCTGTAAATAAAGAACAGAAATAAAACTTAAAACTAAATGCACTTTCATATGACTCACACCTTTCATATGGCTTTAATGCACCTTGAGCATCATGTGCCGCTTTGACCTTCACACAAAAAGCATGATAGCAAAAAAACAAAAAAGGTTTTACAAGGTTGCTGTGAAAGAGAGTGGGAAGTAGGGCTGGGCGATATAGCAAAAAAAAATATGATCACAATATATATATATTTTTTTTTTCATATTGATCAATGAGATTTATCACAACATATAATTTGATAATCCTACTCGGTTAAGCGCATACATTTTTTTATGCGCATTTTTAGAATTTATGCACATTTTGGTATGCAATCCCAAAATGTGCATAAAAACATGGATGGAAACATAGCTAATGTAAACTTTTGACTGTGCAAGCATGCTTTTTCTGCCTTAATACAACTGAAATTAGGTTTCCCTGTAACTTATTAAAATAGTAGCAACAAACTATTTTCAAAAAAAAAAAGTTCACTGTCAGATAAAAAATAGTTTACAAAAATATTAATTAAGCTGGTTTTATATCTATAAAATGATTTAGAGGTAGAAATTTGAGTAAAAAGTGCAAAATGTAAACATTATAAACCAGTCATTATGCTATACATATTAACACGGAACTGCATTTTTGTACTCTTGGTGGGATAGTACCTTTTCAGGTGATAGAAAAAGTTTGCTGTTTTCTCTGCCTTGGTTGGAACCCACCGACAGCATATTTTGACACAGAATGCATTTCTTTATTGTTTTTTTTATGTAAACGTGCTAGATTGACCATTGTGCTCACATCTTTTGTCAAGTTTGGGTATCTGCAGGTCAAACTAATGGGCATGCCTGTAGCAACTCAAAATGTAATAACTGTACATAATGTAATAAGTATTACATAATTATTGTAATACAATGTTCATCATGTAATAATTTTCTCAAAATGTAATAAAATCTCATTATTATCATTATTATTCATTTAACTACTACTACTACTACTACTACTACTAATTATATTTCTACTTTTACTTGTACTTCTTGTATACATACGGTATACACACTGTTAAAAAACATTGTTTTGTTAAAAAAAAAAAAAAAAAGTGTTAAATACCAACACTTTGTAAAAATGTTGTAAACCCCCCCATAGTATCAATATAGCAATGAGGTGTGTGTGTGTGTGTGTGTTGCATTACGCAGGTAGTTTAAGACTGGATTTAGAAAGGTAGGGGGCACGCCAAAAGGTCTTTACAATTGGTCATGAAAACTGCCTGTTACAGTGTGGGGTAGGGTTAGTCTCTGTTGTAGCACTGTGTACGCCTGTTATGACCTGCAGCTATCCGTCTCTCTTTTATAGCGTCTTGTGCATGACATAGCATACTAAAAACACATCACTCAAGTTAAAAGAAGTTTGACTATTAAAAACAAGTCTCAAGAGCTTGTGTTTTTTGTTGTTCCACTGATCTTCATCTGCCATTTTTTACAGCAAAATGCATTTTTGTGAAGAGGCCCTTAAAGGGATAGTTCACCCAAAAATTTTATGTTTATCTGCTTACCCCCAGGGCATCCAAGATGTAGGAGACTTTGTTTCTTCAGTATATTTAGTTTCTTCCATTTGTATAACAACTTTTGTACTACAGGCATCATGTTTAAACTACGCCAGGGCGCGTACACACAGGCAGTTGGACATAGTGGTGTATTAGAGGTAAAAAAATTATATAAATACTGTTCGGTTTCTCACACAAACCGATGGTTTCATGTCTTAGGACATCAATGTGTTGTCACGAGCCGCAGGTTTTAATTTGGATTTGTCTGTGCATGTTTTTTTTACCCTCATAGATTTTGTTACCATTGCCATGCATTATACGACTGACAGACTGCAACGGTTGAGTTAAAAATCATCATTTGTGTTCTACTGAAGAAACAAAGTCACCTACACCTTGGATGCCCTGGGGGTAAGCAGATAAACATCAAATTTTCATTTTTAAGTGAACTATTCCTTTACTCTGTGCTTTTTTATTTTATTTCAAAAAAAAAAAAAAAAAAAAAACACAAAACACTTACATATAATTGACATTGTGTTACCTTTTTTTAAATAATTTTCTCAGCTTTGGAGGGTAACGTAAGTTAGGTTCCCTGCACACTGACTCGCTGTTGTTGCATTTATTTTTGCTGTTTAATACACTGGCGATTATCCATATCTAACAAAAATGTCCAGAGCTTATCATCAGTATCGGCATGAATTTTCCTGAGATCTCAGTATGATATCGCTCAGTCTTAGCGGGAAATGTGCAAAGTGATTGCAAATGCAGTGATTTCATTTGAGTTTAATATGGTTTGAACTTTAAGTGTGACGTCATAACAGTGCCAAAGGTCATGTGAAAGGGCAATTAAGACAACATTTTTAATCGACTAGGAGTCACTTGTTCCCATAAAATGCCATGAACCCAAGTGGTTAATGGATTTTTGTAGGGATCAATCCTGAAACCATCTGGTTACCAGAATAAACTTCCAAATAAAGAAGACAACTGGCAGATGTACTCACTGAACTCTTGTGAGCGCTCTGCTCTGTCTGCACGGTGAACACCGACAAGTCTCCGTTAAGAATGACATCAGCCAGGGAGTGGACGAGCGGCTGGTAGTGGATGATTAGGAACACCTATGACAGTCAGGGGAACATATGTTGTCACTTGACCACATGCGTGCAGCTCACACTGTGTGTATCGTGGCTTATCTACACATTGCAAGTCTCAGCAAAATCAAAGTATGTTTCTATACCTGTGACAGCAGGTAGAGTGACACCTGAGGGTTGATCTTACGATCTTCAGACTGGAAAAAGAAAAAGAAAAAAGATGGTCTTCAAGTGGCATGTAAACAAGTTGGTTTGGGGTGGAAATAGCCATCATCACCATGCTTGGATCACTACTATACACTACCATCCAAAAGTTTAGGGCAATTAAGTATTTTTTTTATTATTTTTTTTTTAAAGAAATTAATACTTTACAGCAGCATTAAAAAGCACAACAGTAATACATTTTAAAATACATTAAAAAAAGAAAACTTTTAACTTTAAACTGTAATAATATTACTGTTTTTACTGTATTTTTGATCAAATAAATGCAGCGTTGGAAAGCATAAGATACTTCTTTTTTAAGAATCAATAAAAAAAATCTTACCAACCCCAAATATTAAATGGTTAATTTTTTTTTATGTTTATATTTGCAGTGCAGTAAGTATGTGTGGTAACACTTTATTTTAGGGTCTTTTAACTAGTTGCTTATTAGCATGCATATTGCTAGAATATTGGCTGTTTATTAGTACTTATTAAGCACATATTAATGCCTTATTCTGCATGACCATATTCTACATTCTTAATCCTACCCAATACCTAAACTTAACAACTACCTTACTATTAATACGCAATAAATTAGGTGTTTATTGAGGGAAAAGTCGTAGTTAATAGTTTATATGTGTTCCCTATACTAAAGTGTTACCAGATGCGTCTTATCACAAGTAAACTGCACAGATCATCAAGTCTCAACTTCTCTGTAATGCTGTAAAGATACAAGTGAATACACTCTCAATTTAATAGTGGAAGTGGAATCTTGAACTTTTGCATGCAGAATGTTATATAACATTAAAATTACCAACACTCCCAAATGAGAACGTAAAAGTTTATTGGAAGCCATTAACTCTTATGGTTTCAAAAGAGTCATAAATGCTCAACAGGAATAAGTAAAAGAAGAATAATCAACAAAATATAGCAAACCTATGTGAAAATAAAAGTGTTTTGAGTCACTCTTTAGTTTAGGGTCCAATTCTCACTATTAACTAAATATTAACTATGACTTTTGTCCCAATAAACTCCTAATTACTGCTTATTAATAGTTAGTAAGGTAGTTGTTACGTTTGGGTATTGGGTGGGAGCAAGGGATACAGAATATGATCATGCAGAATAAGCCATTAATATGTGCTTTATAAGTACTAATAAACAGACTTGTGTAGTTGTGTCCTCACCTGCTCTTGGCTGACCAGAGAGTACACATAGAGGGGCAGGAACAGGCGGTTGAGCAGGTGGTCCGTCAACACGTCATTGAGAAACTCACAGTTGATGATGAGGATGTCATTCAGATAGTGGAGATGGTCCAGATGCTCGGCTACCAGATCGCTGAGTTTTCCTCTGTTTTTATGTCTGATGAGAATGGGTATAGATGGAAAAATGTGCAATATACAGTTGCAAGAAAAAGTATGTGAACCACTTGCAGAATCTGTGAAAATGTGCACAATTTTAACAAAATAAGAGAGATCATACAAAATGCATGTTATTTTTTATTTAGTACTGTCCTGAGTAAGATATTTTACATAAAAGATGTTTACATATAATCCATAAGACAAAAAAAAAATAGCTGAATTTATTAAAACAACCCTGTTCAAAAGTTTGTTAACCATTGATTCTACGACTGTTTTTTTGTTTTGTGATGGTTGTTCATGAGTCTCTTGTTTGTCCTGAGCAGTTAAACAGAGCTCTGTTCTTCAGAAAAATTCTCCAGGTCCTGCAGATTCTTCAGTTTTCCAGCATTTTTTGCATATTTGAACCATTTACAACAGTGACTGAATGATTTTGAGATCCATCTTTTCACACTGAGAACAACTGAGGGACTCAAACACAACTGTTAAAAAAGGTTCAAACATTCACTGATGCTCCAGAAGAAAACATGATGCATTAAGAGTCGGGGGTGAAAACTTTTGAACAGGATGAAGGGGTCCAAATTTTTCTTATTTCGCTTGAATATAATTTTTTTTATTTAGTACTGCCCTTCAGAAGCAACAGAAAATACTTGCATGTTTCCCGGAAGACAAATTAAATACAATTTACCGTGATCTTCAAATTCCAAATGTTGCAAAGGGTTCAAATATGCAAAAAATGCTGGAAAACTGAAGAATCTGCAGGACCTGGAGAATTTTTCTGAAGAACAGAGCTCAGTTTAACTGCTCAGAATAAACAAGAGATTCATGAAGAACCATCACAAAAAAAAAAAAAAAAAAAAAAAGTCGTAGATCATCCAGGTAACCACACACAGTATTAAGAATCAATGGTTCACATACTTATGAATGGGGTTATTTTAATAAATTCAGCTATTTTTTTTTTTTGTCTTGTGGATTATATGTAAACATCTTTTATGTAAAATATCTTACTCAGGACAGTACTAAATAAAAAATAACATGCATTTTCACAGATTCTGCAAGTGGTTCACATACTTTTTCTTGCAACTGTATTCTAATCATATATGTTCATGAGCAGGCTATGTTTTGAGTTCAGATGGTTTAGTAAATGAATTCCACAGTGAACAAATGTGGTCTATAGTGACACCTAGTGGTGCGGAGATTAACCGCACATTAAAAAAAAGTGGCGTGAAAACCTTACTCTTCATCAGTCTGCACACACTTGTCCAACTCAATGACGTGGCTTCCAATGAACCAGACCAAATTGGAGAAGTACGGCACGGCTGTTTTGTCCCGGATGTAGTGTAGCATGTGCTGGTTGTCCACTGCAGGGCAGGACCAAAAGTAAACACGGTTACACAAGAACAGGCAGAGGGATCAGGTAACAGCCACAGTGACGTGGGAAAGGAACTGTGTGGTTTAGTATAACTAATAACACAACAGCGGCAGACACAGTGATGGAAAAGTGAAAGAAGGTTAATTACAGAGCAATGTGCAATGTCATTGGTCAGATGTTGGAGGGTTACGTTAAATGTTGTTGCCAATGAAGAGTAGCTAAATGTAGCCAAGTTGGACTATATTTGATCCTATGCAATAAACAAGTCCTGTACTAAGCATGCTGAGAGTATTAGATGTTGCAAAAATGTTTTTAAGCTTTTAAAAGGTGTACTATGCCATAAAATAGTAGGAAAAGAAGTGAGGTTTAGAATAATTTGAGAGTTGATGGATGGATCATAATAGGTTGATCCAGATTTATGGATGCTATAATGATCAGTTAAAGGACTAGAGGATGCTCAATGAACCTCAAGCGTATTTTTTAAAAATAATAAAATAAATTAAAACACAAATACAACTGACACTGCCAAATATCACCATCAAAGCCAAAAGAGGGTTTAAATAAAAGCATCAAAATTAGTGTATTTTTAACTATTATCAGTGTCTGAATTGCAAACCTGTGTACACAGACAAAAAAAGCAACTGTATTTAAAAAACAATTCAAGAGAACATGCAATACAAGTGGCACAAGAAAGTTCTGAATTTGACCAACTTACATGACACTGGAATAAGGCACACAGGAGTCACCATAGAGGGAGAGGGGAAGAACAGACAAAGGATTAAACAAGATGAAGGGACTGAGCTAGTGGAGCTCTGGGCCCTAGAGGCCAAAAGATGAAACAATCACACCACCTAGTGGCTGGTACTAAACCTGCACAAAAAAAAAGCATCTGGAACCAAGAAAAGCCAAAAAACCAACAGACATATCGACCAGCCATATGAAGCTGCCAGGACATGCTAAAAAGCAACGGTAATCCATAACACCCAACTGCTTATTCTGACAATCAGAGATTTTAACTGCTTCTTTGCGATTAATTCGGTGCATTTATAGAATAATTATGCATGTGATCTGCCATATTAAGAATGTCAATTGTACCCCATGTGGCCACAGAGTATTCAAAGTATTCAAACACTTAAGCGACACACAAAAATAAATGAACGTCATCGCATTATATAAAATAAAAAATATGCATAGTATATCTCCCATTCAAAATTTAGGGGGCAGTAACTTTTTTTTTTAATGTTTATAAAATAAGTCTCTTCATGCTTCATGATTTTTTAATAAATAGAAGGGTCAAAAGAACAGCATTGAAATTGAAATCTTTTGAATCATGTCTTTACTGTCAATTTAATGTGTCCTAGCTAAATAAAAGTATTCTTTTTTTTTTTTTTTTTTTTTTTTTTAAATGAGCCCAAACTTTTTAACAGTACTTCAATACAAACTTATATTCAAGTCATAAATTATAACCAAATGATCATGGACCCCATTTTTTGTAGTTGACCTACCTATAAAACAAAATCTGTAAGAGTATCAATGGCACGTAGGCATGTTGTTTTAGAGCAGGCCTACATTTGTCAAATGACTGATAAGTAAGGTTGTTTTTTCACCTATTTTACCTATTTTATATAATAAAATATAACACTAACTGGCTTTTATTTAATTGTTATTATTGTTTATTTAATGCAATGACATTCATACATTTTTAAGTGTTGGCTACATCTCCAAATATTATTTGGGGCCACTGGTTGCACATTAAATTCACTAACATGCACCAATAGTAGTTTGACCAAAATACTTCAACAATCTCCACAGGCACTGATTGTTTAGCTATAAGATGAACTGCAATCCAAGGGTTAAGCACCAAGCAGATAGTAAGATATATTAAGTCAGTTATTCAGGAAGGGAAGAAGGATTCATGTAAAGCTCAAGCCAGAGAAACAGATCAGCGAAAGCCCTTTTGTCTTCAGCACATGACCATACCCAAGTGAAACCCCAGTGTGCCCGTGCATGTGGGTAGAGTCAGCAGCGATCACTAAATGTAAGTGTGCGTTACTCACGGATGGCGGAGAGCAGCGTCAGCATGCCCATGCATCAGAGGCATGACAGAGATTGACAGCAGAGAGAAGGATCGTGCGGCAGCAGCAGCTGAGTCAGGGCTCTACTCACCTTTGTACACATTGAGTGTGATAGTCCTGACCGCGATCCTGACCATGCTCTCTGGGTGGTTGAAAAACTTAATGGCCTCCGTGTACAGGGCAAAATCATTAGTGTGCTAGAAGCATGGGAGACAGAGAGCGAGGCCATCAGCAAGGAGGATTAGCTCAGAGAGAGGAGAACTGCAACTAGTGACATTACACAAAACCTGAATTCTCTATACTTTAATATACTTTAATTCTCTTATTTGAATCCGGGACATCTACAAGAGCAGAAGAAATGGATGCATAACTTCACTGAAATTGAAAAGTGTCCCTGAATGGAATGCTACTGGCTACTAAACAGGTTTAAAATGTATCTAATCTAATCCTTGCTATATATATATATATATATAGCACTTCAATAAAGTTGTGATTTTCCTCTTATTTTAGTACTGAAAATTTCGGGTAGTGACAAGTGCATTTACATTAAATCCACATCGTATGGAGTTGGTTGGTTAGATTTTTTAAATGTTTTTGAAAGGAGTCCTTTATGCTCACCAAGGCTGCATTTATTTGATAAAAAATACAGTAAAAATATTGATATACAATTTAAAATAACTGTTTTCTATTTGAATGTGTTTTAAAATGTAATTTATTCCTGTGATGTCAAAGCTGAATTTTCAGCATTATTAATCCAGTCTTCAGTGTCACATGATCCTTCAGAAATCATTCTAATATGATGATTTGCTGCTCAAGAAACACTTATTATATTTCTGTGGAAACCATGATATATTTTGGTTACCCGTGTTGTTATTATGGTGTGGGAAAATATATTGATGGCTCTAATCAGTGCCAGGGTTTAGACATAAAAATGATGAAGAAATGTGGAGTAATGTGAAAATACAGAAAAAATACAAACTAGCTAAGAAGTAGTAGGTAGGACGCAATATTTTTGACTATGTTTGCACAACATCTTCGCAACTTGCCACATTAAGGCAGAATTCTACTGATGTGCAGTGACAGGTATACCAGATAATGGTAACACTTTACAATAAGGTTTCATTTGTTAACATTAGTTAATGTATTAACTAACATGAACTAACATTAAGCAATACATTTGTTATAGTATTTATTAAGCTTTGTTAATGTTAGTTAATAAAAATCCATTGTTCATTGTTTGTTCATGTTAGTTCATAGTGCATTAACTAATGTTAAAAAATACATTTGATTTCCATAATGTATTAGTAAATTTGGTAACACTTCAGAATAAGGTTCATTAGTTAACTACATTAGTTATCATGAACTAATAATGAACTGCACTTATACAGCATTTATTAATCTTTGTTAATGTTAATTTCAACATTTACGAAAACATTATTAAAATCTTGTTAACATTAGTTAATGCACTGTGAACTGACATGAACAAACAATGAACAACTGTATTTTCATTAACTAATGTTAACGAAGATTAGTAAATACAGTAACAAATGTATTCCTCATGGTTAGTTCATGTTAGTTAATACATTAACTAATGTTTAACTAATGAACCTTATTGTAAAGTGTTACCGTAAATTTTGAAATTACCATTAACAAAGATTAATGAATGCTGTAGAAGTACTGTTAATTAGTTCGTGTTAACTAATGAAACCTTACTGTAAAGTGTTACCCAGATAATTATAATGTGGCTCATCTAATAATTTAGCTCTGTTTTTGTAATATTAGTTTACTTTTGTTCATAAAACGAATAGTTCCAGCCCTTGATTCTGATTGGTTGAACCGCGTTCGAAGCCGTTGTAAAATTCCCAAAAACATACAGCTGACCACTGAGTATACTTAAGTGATACATACGTATCGCTGCGCCACTGAGTGTGTTGCTGTCTTTTAGCAACCACTCTTAGCAACATAAACATATATTTGTTCTCTACTGATTTTGTTCACTGAAGCTTACTGCATGATGTAGAAGAGTATTGTGAGAGAGATATCGAGTAACCGAGTGTATTACCTACATTTAAATTTAGCATTTTCCTTCAGGTCAGTCCTATGTTCATAATAAAAATCCGTTTGAATGTCTGCTGCGATCTTGTCCTTTTAACATTTAATGGGTTTTCCAGTGCTCCGCTGACACTGACAGCGCTAGTCAAAGCATTTGTCATTTGAGTCTTGTTCCATGTTCACAACAAGTTTCAATATAAAAGTCTTTGCGGCTGAGTGACTCCCTCATTGCCGCCATCTAATGCCGTAATAATGTAACTTCTGTTGCTGTTCACGGTCAGGGACTATTTTTTTTCCAGCGGAAGGACGGCTTTTAATGATTTTACTTCATGAATGTGGCATTGATACATATTTTTTGGCTTTAATATTTGTATTGTGTAGTAACCGTTTTGTACTCCGCTCCGCGTCGTGCCTAACAATGCCCCTTAGCTGTTATAAATTCACTGTAAACCACGGCTTCACTGGGCTTTATTTTAAACCCAAGTGTTACATACTGTGGAGCTGATTTAATGCTGATGCAAGACTTATCATTTGCTATTAATGTTATCTTTTTCTTAGTGTCCATGAAGTTCCAAATAAAAAGAGAATATAATCTAGTGAGATTAACTACTCTTCATTTGTAAAGTGTTTAATCCTTCATACAGTGATATCATTTTTATGCTGTAATAAAGATTCAGATTATTCATTTATTAATAATATGTCTTTGTTTGCTATATTAGTTCTGTCAGCAATACTAGTTAAACTCCTTCCATGTGTAATGTTTACCACGAGATGCCAAAATGTTGCTATGGTTATCACCACCACCACCATAATGAGTTCAATAGAGACTCATGTGGCTCGCCAAGCAACTAAAAGCAGTTGTCACTCCCAAAACTTTGCTTTGTTAATGTCATTCAGATACATTACACTGATCTAAGCTTATATTCTACATTCAAGCTGATTCTATAAGCCTCATTAGTCTTTAACAGTTGGTAGTCTTGATATTTTTCTGTAAGTGCCGTGGCATGTAACAAGCATTGGTTTACATGATACTTTAGCTATCTTAACTTCAATTTTACATTAGGAGATCGTATTTACAAACAGTGCAGCATCAGCTCTCTCATAGAGCGAATCCTTCCACGCAGGCCCTCTCTATTCCTGACACCAACGATTAACAGCATCAAAGGTGCCACAGAATAAAGAACACATGAGAGTTAAATACAACCATTTACAGTACACCAATAACTTTCCCCTATACAAATGAGCCCTGAAACATTTCCGTCACCTTCCAATCCACATAAAACTTACAGCTGGCCTGCATTTGTGCAAAATGAAAGAACATAATTGCTGAAGATGGATGAACACACAGGAAACACGGTTTTACAAAGTCACTGTGAACGATCTTCCTGGAAGTGGTCTGCTAAACATGATGTAAGCCCACAAATAAAAGCCCCTCTGCTTTCAGTACATAAACAGTCATTTGAAAAATGACAGTTGCCCAAGTAAATGCACCTTACCTCATTGTAGAAGAAGTGTACTGTGTGGTTGTTGAGTTTCAGAGACAAAGTCTTCAGAAAGGAGATATAGTAGGCCATAATTTCCTCATCAGAAAAGTCAAATTTATGCACAATGATGGAATTAACATGGTTATTCGACAGCAAGTAATCTAAAAAGGAAAGGAACAACATATTAAATGGTCAGGACATAAACATCAAATTAGAATTTGAACTTTGTCCAGGGTTTTACTCACAGAGAGAAGTCTCATGACTGATGTTCTCGAAAAGGATGTTGAGGGTTTGCAGAAGCTGGACACACACATACCGCCCGGATTTCTGCCGTAGTATGTTGAGGAAAAATGCAAACATGTTCTTCTCCAAAAAGAAGCTACGAAGAGAGGATGATGCTTACAGTCATGAAAAATACAATTTTGTATTTTAGCTGTCATTTTATTGCAAAACTAGCATGTGGAAAAACTAAAAAGATGTGAAACTCACTCAAAGACAGAGCTGTCATTCTGATCACCCCAGATGAGAATCTCTGTAATGGAGCGAATTGTTTCCACCAGCAGATTTCTGTTGTGATCAGTCACTGTTGTATTCTTTGTTAGGACATGGTACATATACCTAAAGAAAAATTAACAATAATAATATAAAAACCTACTTAAATGCCACAAGATATTTCATATTATGCCCATATAACTAATATATTTGTAATGTATTTGAGATCGTAAGAACCATAAACCATTTCTGCATAACAGAAAACTATTTTAAGTGATATATTTAATAAGACAGATATAATGTATTTAATAAACTAACCCACCAAATCATACAACCGTATTGTAACTACAGCTGTGGTTCAAAATATAGTGAGCTGTCTACACAGACAGCTTTTTTGGGCAACATAAGTGCATCCCCAATGTCACAAAATGATGTCTTTGTAGGCAGCTCACTAGATTTTTACACCAAGTCTACGACTATTACACACACAGTTTTGCTCCTATGCGCTCTGTTTAACATCGTAAATAAATTCTGTCAGGCGTAATATAATGTTTACATTTTCTAAACTGACTATTAGTGACATTGCACAGTAATGACATTCACTGGCTGAATTATAAAGCTAAAACTGCACGAGCTGCGCTAGCGAAATAGCTGCTAAAGGTCCATAAAAACTTACTTCAAATGATCCAAAGAATGAATGTTTTTGGACTTCCCCTGTCCTCCAACCCAGCTCCTTGAACGGCCGAACATTTTTTAGGTGTTTTTATTTCACAATATGTATGTTTTAACACAATTTGCTAGGCGAATTGATCCATATCCGCAGCAGTTGAAGGCCCAGAAACCTCACTTGAAAACATACCTGTCGACCTATCGCTTATGACAGCTCAAACTTCATCTCCATATCATTATGGGATTTGTAGTTTATTATTGAAGTCGTTAGAGCGAGTTCGCATCGCTTCACTAGACAATTGCGGACTCAATTTCCCATAGTTCCGTGCGAATGCAACGGTTTTGGTGAAGTCATGAGAAAGCGCCGTTTGTTTTGTTTTTCACACGTTATAAAGCTTCGTCGTGCCTCTGGATGGTTTTTATTTCTGAATTGTAAACGTCGCCAGCACTTTTAAGAGGCAGTCGGGATATTTTTGTCCTAATGTCAAAGAGCAGCGCGCGGCCTTGGAACATTCAAACATGCTGTTCTTCACTAACTTACTTGCTGTATAGTGGAAACATACATGTGTTGAACGGATCGAAAGGGGAATCCTGTTGAAAAGGGGAGTTGCATCACTGCGTTTTTGATTGAAATGGATAGATCCATACTGACCTGTCTCATATAAATTGTGATTAAATGCTTTTAATTCTTTCAGTCTGTTCAGTGAGACTGAATTATATGTTTTGGAGTCTATGACACACTCAATTTACTCTCGGTTAGATTCAGTTGAATCGCTAATCAACGAGCTTCCATATATGTTTTATCTTGGCCTATTTTTTGTCAATGTCTTAATTCTTTACTATGCCTTTTTAATGGAATACATAGTCCTTAATGTAGGGATAGTATTTTTGCCAGAGGATATGGACCAGGCGCTGGTGGATTTGGGTGTTCTCTCTGACCCAGCCTCTATTCCCTATGACACAGACACTGAGCTGGATGTTTTTGAGGGATATCTGGAATAAACTACTATGACTGGCAATCGCAGCCGAAGCTTTTGTGGGGAAGGTGTCATTTGGCTAATTCGTTTGTTTACTGGAGAGCCATTGTCAAAAGGAACTACATATCATCTCTGCAGACATAAAAATATGTTGCAGTGGTCAAATGATAAAAAAATGACTTTCAGGAATAAGTAAGTAATATTAAAGGTCAGTTTTTAGACTATGATTCTTACTCAAAAATAAATTTGCATTAATTTTTGTCTCCACAGGCTGTCCAGGTTCAGGGGACTGACCTGCAAGCAAGCTATCGTGCCACATGGAATATTTACCCGGAACAGATAAGCCGAATGGACTATGTGGTTTTCCATGGAGCCGCCAGTCAGTATCTCTTCAGAGATCAAATTCTGGCACTAACCACTACTGTGGATATAAATATTGTATTAGCCTATTTATTTTTAGTTTGGCATTCAGCACTCAAGCAGGATTCTGTGTCAGCCCTGCAAGGGCTTATTACCTGTAGACCGCTCCCTTATTTATAAATGGTCTGCCTCAGCATGGTTTCATTCCCTTTAATACTATTCAAATAAGCAATACGTCATGAGACAAACAGGGTGTTCTGAATTTTTCTATAAGACTGTCTTTGGAACCTCATATTTGTGACAGCCTGAAAATGATATTTGAGTTTCAGTTACCCACTCTCTCTCTCTCTCTCTCTCTCTCTCTCTCTCTCATTATATATATATATATATATATATATATTTAATAAATGAATAATTTCACTTTGTGTTGCCATGTTGTCACATTTGACTTTTAAATGTCTGTTGCCAGATTACATAAAACATACGTCGGTCCGAATGCAATGATAGGTTGTCCTACCTGCCTTTCAACTTATGTATTTCCATACCTCCACGCACCGTACTCGTGCAGACGAAACACGTCATTAGTATGTGATTGTAGACATTGTGCGTTCAAAGAAAGATTGTGATTAAAAGATCGCAGTTACATGTTGAGCGCACATGAACGCCATAAATACCAGTGGGAAGCTCATGATTTTCTTTGAGCCCGATCCGTACGAGTTGGAGGTGTGTCAGTAAAAAAAAAACGTGGCGGAATACCACAATACTGACCACACAATTTAGTCGTGACATTGTCAGGCTTCTTTTTATTTACAACAAAATAAGCTAATTGCATGTACAAAATATGATGGCACTGTAATATAACAATACAATAAAGTTTACAGTTGCTTCCTAAATTAATTAAAAACAAAGCAAAACACACCTGAAATAGAGAAGAGAAGGTACACTGCCAGCTTGCTCTGATGAAAGTGACTTTAATGCACCTGATGTAAACACAAACTTCTCAGAAGGACTTAAACGTAGCAACAGTCACAGAGCACCGCAAACAAATGAAAAGGGTCAAATTAATACTAACTCATTATAGCTAAAAACCTAACCCCAACCCTAAACCTTACCATAACCCTACCACTTCCATGAAAATAAAAGTTACTGTAGAGTTTCATAAATAAAATACTTTAAAAACCAAACAGGATGACTTACAGCGTCTGGGCCAGTTGTTTAAAAGTAATCGTATCAGATTTCAGCTATCAGATGGGATATCTTGAAATTGGGTTGTTCAAAAGAAAAAAAGGGATTATGAAATTGGATTAGATAATGTAATCCAATCCTGGTTCACATCTGGATCAAACCTTAAGTTTGTGTTGTTCAAAACTTTTTATTAAAGATTGGAATACCTTTAATCCAAGATATCAGGATTATCCTCATCCTAGCAGAAGGGTGGATTCAGCATTGGTTTTAGGAACATATTTTAATAAAACTTTAAAATAATACAACATTTATATGCAGTGTACATACTTATTTATATTTTGCAATTGATTTGTGTGCAGCGATAAAGTACACACACATTAGGCTACCTATGAAGTCTTTCAGTGTAGTAAATTAAAATAATCCTTCAAACAGCTATTAATGTCAAACTAATATAATATATTTAATTTTAATCTTAAATACAGTGACACAATCATCAGAGATAAACCAGTCAAAAGTAGTTTCTAACAAATGCACCTCTTATTGCATGTATATTTGTTTTTATTTTTTCTTGCTGTGGGTCAGATGAGGGGTTATGGAAACCCTAAAGGGACATGGTGATGGAAAAAACATGAGATGGAAGGAGAAATTATCTTTTTATACTTTTGCATTGTCGCAAATGTTTTGCATTTCTCTGAGAAGCTTTGCATTTGATTGCAAAACTTTTCAGTTCTTTGCAAGCAAACTCAAAATTTCTCAGGTGAATGCAATGCAAAACTTTTCTGTGAGAACATGAATAACATTGATTTTTTTTCTTCTTCTCCTATCATGTTTTTTCCATCACCATGGCCCTTTAGGGTCTCCGTAGGGGTCTGACTGTAACCGAAAATGGAAGGGAATGTTTGTATTGTTTTATTGTGCTGTTTTCTGTTTCTTCAAATAAAAACACTTAAAGTGACCCCACACTGACTATTCTACCTGTTGTTCTTTACAAAGCTAGCAGCCTACATTGTGAAATGTGATCCCATTTAGAGCATTAATAGCCTAATCTGGATTTGTGTGTGTCTGGATTAGGGTGATCCAGTCCGATTTTGCTCATTCTAATCCAGATTAAATTTTTTGTACAACTGGGCCCTGGTGATCAATAGATGTTTTTCCACCGAAATTACCCGGAACAATTTGTCCCAGGAACTTTTTTCCCCCGGACCTGTTGCTCCTGTTTCCATTGCAGTCTAAAGGCAGGAACACACCAAGCCGACGGTCGGCCGTCAGGCAGTATTTGTTCGTTGGCCAACTAAGTTTTCTCAGTGTGTTCCGCACCGTCGGCTAAAGTTGGTCCTCGTCGGCTTTATTTCAGGCGTCGGAGCTCGTCGGTCCGTTGGGCCATCTGATCATTCTGATTGGCTGTTCAGCTACTGCGACCTGCTGGTACGGAAAGGCATTTCATCTTACACAGGTGTTCATCTTACACTGTCGAGCGTCGGTTTGGTGCGTCGGGGCAACTTTGGACCCAGACACTGCCGACATGAGCCAACCCCACAGTCTGCTTTCGTCGCCATAAGTTCGTCGATGTCGGCTTGGTGTGTTCCTGCCTTAAGGCTGAATCCCAAATGGCACCCTCACGGTCGTGCCGCTTTGACTGCCGGGTAAAGCCCTCTGCGATCATGCCTGTAAAGATTAAGTCTGGTGATGTAGGACTGTGCGCGACTTTCCAGCTCCAGCTGGATTTCGTCCTCCGCATAATAAAGCCTGAAACTCGTTGTCAGACCATCTGTCGTATTTTTTAACCTCCATTGTTAATTTGAATAGCACACAACTCTTACTGCACACACCGCAACATACTTTTAAAATGGTGGTTAAAATAAAATGCTGCGTAGAGTCAACCAATCAAAATGCTGCGCGAACTCAGCCAATCTGCATGGTCAGCGCCCAAGTAAAGCCCCTGAAAGTTCTGGAACTTTGAAGAAGTACTACTCCGTAAGCAGGTACTTTCTGAAGGGGAAATTTTTACCCTGAACTTCATTTAGATCCTGGTTCCTGCGGTCAAAACACATCAAGTACCACCCCAAAGTCTATAGTTCGTGGGCAAAGTTCCTGCGGTGGAAACATGGCTTGTGTGATACGATCTACATGCCTTATCACTAGGTGGCGATAGTAAAGCTTAAAAAGAGCGGTACTAGTGATGACAACGGCGATTTCAGAGGGAGGGGCTCTGGTGACATCCCGAATGTTTCATTGTAGGGGGCATAACTTGTAGTAGAGGAGTAATTTATAGGAGTGTGGTTTGTAGTAATGCAGGACGCAATTGGATACACTTAGAACAAACAGCAGCCACCTTTTACAGTTCTCCTGAAACAAAACAATGAGTATATGCTGAGTTAATGTCCTAAATACTGTGATTGAGAGTAGGCAATCCATGAGCAGTTCACGTCCTCAGACTTGGATTTATGCGTTTCTATGGCAACACTATCCCAAAACGAATCTGCAGCAGTCAGGTGGTACAAGAACACATGGAGCAGACTATGACCATTATTATTGTAATGTTCTGTGCTTTGAGACATGAAGTAATGCCTTGTCTCGTGACGCTTCGCACACTGCTATGCGTGTTCATGTGTTTTGGAGAAGGTGTGGCTTTAGAGAGCACTCTTAAGGCAGGGTGGGATCTTATGTTTCAAAGCTAGCTTGCTAATACTAGCCTGTCCAAAATTGCCTACCCTACCTTTAAAAACGTGCCAAGTTCTTAGGAATTTGATATTTACATGTTGGTTTCATATGGTTTTGAAAGACCTTTTATAAATTGAAAGAAATGTTTCAATTTAATGATTTGTGGTGTATCCATCAAGTATAAAGTAATTTACATATATTAACATTACACATGATGGCTTGTTTAGTATGTATATGTGTAGCAACATATGTGAACATCATTAAGTTTTTGGGGAGGTACATGGTGCACCGCATTACATTTTACAACCTAAACGATAGATAGACAAACAGACAGATAAACATAGCAAACCACAACAAAGCAGCAGTAACAAGTACTTTAAGCTGAATTATCTGAAACTGTCACAATCAAGAAAAACTTGTTTATTGTATAAAAAAAACAAACAAAAAAAACTTTTAGTGCTAAAAACCATATATTCACAAAAATGTCAAAGTGCAAGTCAGTCAAATGTAAGTAATTTCAGTGCGAAAATAGAACAACTTTTTGAAGCAGCTTAGTGTCCTCCTTGGCAAATATCGATTAACTATTGAATTGTATAGTGCATGATATTTTTGTAAAAAAAAAAAAATTGCTTATTGTAAAGATGTGTCAAAGTGATCTTATTCGTGAATCTTGAAGACGAAGATGTTCAAAAACTCCATATGGAATGCAGTCATTCCACAGCCTAATGAGGGAGAAGAAAAAACAAGATTATTTGCATATCATGAAAAAGCATTCAAGTTGCATAATGATGAATAACAATGGGTATATGTAATCTTAGTAAATCTGGTCAGATTTTAATTTTATTTTGACTGTGTTAACACCTAACTGTGTTGGCAAACTACATTTGCAAGATGTGTCAACTAGCTCAAATCTTGAGATACTAGTATCTGAGACCTGATACAGGAAAAATGTTATGCAAGTAAAAGTTCATGTACTGACCTATCAGACCACTACATCAAAATAAGTCACAAATTATGTTAAAGACTAGAGACTCACTCCAAAGACTTCATTCCAGTGCAGTTTTTCAGAGCAGCACTGAGCTTTGTAGCGCCAATGTCTGTGAACTTGTTGAACTTAATACTGAAAGTAAATAACAAGAAATGCATCTATATAATATAATATATAATAAAATTATATTTCTTACATTTTATTTTAAGAGAAAGACTTGAAACCTAATGTCAAAAAAGGGAGACTAAGATACTTCTTGTTGAATAAATCTATTTAGGAGGATTTAACTCAATTTGGACAAGTACTTACTCCAAGTCCTGCAGGACTTTCATTTCTGGTAAAACCAAAGCCAGGTGTTCCGCTCCAATGTCAGCAATCGCATTTCCGTAGAGACTAGAAGTGAGCAAAGTGGAATAATTGTGTCAAAACAGTGAGGTTTTTATAAACATTTCCAAAAGTCAACTTTTATTTAATAAGCTATTTCCGTACCTGAGGGTCTGTAGAGAAGGGATGGATGCCAGAGCTTTAGCCAGTTTCTCTACACCGGCATCTCCAATGAAGTTTTGAGACAGACTGAGTGGTGGAAAGATCGGAAAAGTTCAGTTGTGACAGAGTTCCTTTACAAGCTATAATTGTGTGGAAAATGGATTCTTCCTGACACTGTATGCGTTATGTTTAAGGAAATAATAATAAATGTTTCAAAACTTACTTTAGCAGTTTCAGACATTTCAAAAAATTTAAAACGCCTGATAGTTTCTCAGCTCCAGAGTCTCCTATTTGGTTTTTCTCAAGACTGAAAGACAAAAAAAAGTCAAGAAAATGTTTAAATCTCAATCACACTAAAAGCATTTTTTTTATATTCCAAATACAGTCATGGAACCATATGATATACTCACTCCAGATGTTGGAGAGAATGCAGATAAGGCAGAACCTCGATCAGTTTAGGGAAAACTTCCGGACCGTTCTGAACTCCAAGCCTGTAATGCAGACCACCCGATATAATCAACACTAAATGGATAAAAGGATAAACAGGAAAACAGAAGCAGGAACTGGTGGGTATTAGCAGAAAAATATAAGAGTGAGATTTGCTTACTCAAATTCTAGTCTCTGAAGATGCAGGAGGGCTGGCACACCTTTATCCAGCGCAGACACAAATTCACTAAAAATACAGCCATACTCCTTAGCAACATCCTTATTTTATTCCACAATTTGAATGAAAAAAAACAGACAAACAACGATAGTCATTGGACGTCCTAGTATCAAACACAAATTTGATGCTGTACCTCATTGGTAACTTCTTCTCTCTGTGAATTTGAACAAGGTCAGGTAGGCTCTCTATGTGATAACCTTGAGTTGCCTTGAACGGGTTCAAGGTGAATTTCTCGATGGCTTTTTTCAGATTCAATTCATCATTGCTTTGATGCAAGTCCTCCCATAAGCCAATGGTGTCTGCTGTATGTGCCCTAATAGGAAAAACAAATACAATAAATAAACATCAGTAATATAATATAAATAAAAAACTTTAGCTTGAAGCACTAGTTCACTCCAAACTGAACATTCTGTCATTTACTCATCCTCATGTTGTTCCAAACATCCTTGCTTCTGTGAAACACAAAGGCAGAAAAGCTTTCATTGTTGTTTTCCATGCAATTAAAAAGAACTTCAAAGGATACTAAACTGGTCAATACAACTTGTGTTCCGTCTTCCAAAACCAATTCTTATTGTTATCTTGACTTCTGCCTTAGCTTTTATTGGCATGTTCGTGAAAAAAGACTAATTGTGACTAATTCGTCTGATCAGTCATGAGCAAATTGTTCAGACCAGTTTTGTGAATCAGAACAAATTACCTAAAAGAATGATTCATTCACGTATTTCAGATTCATTAACACTTATTATTTTGAGTCACTAGATCAACTCACTGACTCAATGGATCTGCTTGCACCGGCTATCAGTGAATAACTTCTCTTATCATCTCACAGTCTGATTATCACTTTTGTTTGACTTGGAATAGAGAGCATGAATAAATGACTACTTTTATGGTATTTTACATCCTTTTTGAACTCCAAAGCTTTCATTTCATGTCATTGTAACTGTATGGGAATTAAAATAATCTTCACCTTTTCTCTTTTTGTATTTCACAGAAGAAAAAAATTCACACAGGACATTAGGGTGAATAAATGATGACAATTTTCATTTTTAGGTGAACTATTCTCTCTGCACAATTTCTTACCAGAATGACTTGATACATTTGAGTCCCACAAGCTCTTTCAGGCCACTGATGGGAATGCATGTATCTTGCAGGTTAATGGAGAAGGTCCGCTTCATTGCGCTGGCATGTTGAAGGAGATGGCATATGACGTACACGTCTGAAGGGCAAAGCTGCACCCCACAGAACGACAGCTTGTCAGGCAGGTTTTTTAACAGCAGTTTGGCAAATTTGTCTCTGTTGGTCTCATAAACACAATGAAACAGTTCTAATAACCTGGCAGGAACCAAATTATTAGGCTTAATGCTCTTCAGGTGGGCTTCAACAGCCTTTCTTTTGGCCTTTATGTTGACACTGCTGTCCAGAATACTGACTCTATCAGGTGTCTTCTGGAAGATCAATCCCGTGACGAACCTCTGCAGCACGTCCTGCGACTCTCCCTGAACCTTTCGTTTCTTCTGCTGGACTATGCTGTTTGCCACCACCATTTTTTCATTCACCTGTTTGGATTGCACCAAGTGCAAAGCACTCAGGTGGTTCTGAGTGAAGAGATCTGCAAAGTGGTTTTCTTGCCGCTCAGATGTTTCGTAGGATACAAGTATGCCACTTTTAAGACCGCAGTCCAGCAGCTCTGTTGAACTACCAGAGTTTACACATGTATTGTGATTCTTGAATCCTTCCCATGCCATTTTGCACAGTTGTGGGATATCTGACTGTTTCCTCCTACATAAAGAGCGGTTTCCAAGCATAGCCAATTGCAGATACTTGGAGGTCACTCTCTGGTACAAGTCTGTGAGGGTTGAAGGCAAATCATCACTGCGGCTGTCTTGGTTCTCTAGCAGGAAGCAGGTAGTCCAACAAAGTAGGGGGATGGAGCATAAACTGAATATGTAGCTTTGATTCTTAATCTTTTTTAGTGCACTCTCTTGGAGGGAAGCATCCCCAAAATATTTTGATGTATACAATTCAATGTCTTCAGGAGAGAAGCCACATAGCTCCAAAAGGCTGTCGATTTTTCGTAGCACCTGATTTAAAACGTCTTTAGGCCTTGTGGCGATGAGTATTGTGCAGCCCGAGAGGATTTCCTTTTGGAACAAACCCGAAAACAGCTGTTTGATGGTGTATTTAGTGTCGGTGGGTGATTTAGCAGGGCACTGAAGAAGCCCTTCAAAGTCTTTTATGTGATCAAAGCTGTCAAAGATAATGAGAACTTCATCAGGACAGGACAAAATGTGATTGAACACAGAGTCTGAGTCCTCACAGCGAGGAGACGTAGACAAATCCAACAGTAAACCTTTCAAGCTGTAGTTTGATTGTGTGAGGTCTAAAATTTTACAGTTCAGCAAAAAAACAAACTGAAATTGAGGCAGGCTGCCGCTCGCCCAGTCCAAGCATAAACGTTGAATGAACGTGGTTTTTCCCACTCCGGCTTTTCCGAGGAGAGCGACAGATTGTTTTGGTCTTGAATCACCGTCATGAAACAACTGGCTTCTGTCCAGCTTGGCTTTCTTTCGCTCTGAATCACTGAGAACTACCAATTCTTTTTCCAAACACTTGTTTGCATTCTTGCCAGATTTGATAAGGAGTTTCCTCTGGATCACATCCACATCAACATATTGTGATTCCATTGCCATTCCCCCACGCATAGTGCAGCAGACATCTCTCATGCGGGACTTTACATGATGTATGTAGTCGTTAACACATTCTGCAAAACAAACATTTATCATGTTTCCCATTGTCCAACAAAGTCATGATTAAAATTGAAGAATTAAATGGTTTCTTACCCGGTGCTTCTGGGCGGATTTTACTTTCGGTTTTGGAAGGTGGGGAATCAATGTTCTTTTGTGGGTTTCCTTCTGTATTTAACAAAACAAGCAGTTGTATAACTATCATTTCCTTTGTTAACAAAACAGTTCAGAATTGTTAGTACATACAGAGACATGCCATACTTTTTTATTATTATTATTATTATTATTATTGTAAAAATTCAACACTTTCTCTGTTTACAAGGAATATTTATTTTACACAAAAAATTTAGCTTGAAGTAAAGCAATTACAGACTAAATCTCTATTCATATGAAAGGCTTATCCTCTCTACTGTCTTTGATAATAATGCTTATTTAGCTGATTCAGCTTTAAAATAAATAGAAACCTACAGTTAATGGGATAATGCACAGTTTGTGATGCTAGGGCTGCAGAAATTACACGCTTTAACCCCGGAAGCACTGATATTACCACAATGTCTCTATCAAAATAAAACATGATTTTGAATCAAAATATTGTCATTTTAAATAAAAAATAAAAAAATAAAAAAAATATATATTTTTTTTTGTTTAGATTTAGTTTTAGTTTATCTTTATCTACACTTGTATGTGCAGACACATATTTGTCGTCCTCAAACCCTGAACTCACCTTTTGTAGGGGAGAGTGTGTCTACAGATACGGATGGCAAACTCTTGCATGCACGGTCTGAGGATGAGCCGACTGGGAGTACTGAAACTGTGAGCTCTGGTGGGGCAACTGTGCCATCAGCTGGAAAAAGAAAGAATCTGTTAACACACATCACAGTATTGCTAAAACCAGGAATGCCATGTCTGCATAACAAATCTAACTTAGTGTCCAGTCAAAAAGAACTACCACAATGACCCTATCCCAAATATCAAAATATGCCACTCCAATACCTAAAATACATATTTTAATATGTATACAAATGTATAAAACACAAATCACTATTTAGTAGTAAAATCAATTCACCTTTATTTATATAGCGTTTTTTTTTTACAATGCTGATTGTTTCAAAGCAGCTATACAGTGATAGCAGGAAAATAATGTAACAAAGTTTGTTTGTTTTGGCTGTACAGCAGCTCTAGAAGAATATAGCATCATTGTCCAGCTTAAGTAAATTCAGTATTAATCATTAGTTATTAACTTAGTTAATTTTCTACAGAAGCTGTGGACAAAACAGTGATGTCTTTGTCCAGCTCAGTTCAGTTCGCATTCAGTGGTGTCAATTATGGGTGTCGCGATATCCTGGTATTGACGATAACCGTGATATTCAAAACATGAAAAATCGATATCGTGTTTTGCGTGTATAGAAATTCAGTTTTTCTTTTTGTTGGGTTAATATGACACGTAAATAATCCAGCGCCAGTACCTGGTTGACATCCTAAAGTACAATAGGTGGCGGTATTTCACTTTCTGACATAAAACAGAAGTAATCCGTATGAAATGTATATTTAAAATGCACTGTTTTGAATGATTTAACATGAAGAGAATTAACACACCATTTTGACAGTATATTTTGTCTGTGTTCAAGCCATCTTGGTTAATTTCGTAAAGATAGTGTATATTTATAATGCTATGCTAATCTACATAGCCTTTATCACTGTATAGAATACTATAAAATAATATAATTTCTGTCTCTAAATAAAATAACATATCATAAAATGTGCATCAGAAAATCTTTTCAGTTCTTTGGGATACATTCAGGCAGTGTTTTTTACTCCAGCTTGAAATCAGATAAACTAAATGCTTGTCTTCCTTCATAAAAATTTGCTAAAGACAGAGAATGCAAAAAGGAAAATGATTGTGCCTTGTGTTTATCAGTTGTTTACCAGTATCTGATTACTCTTTAGTGTAGTTGTTGTATGCAATGGTGCAATTCATTGGCTTAAAGCTTTCTATACATATCGCGATATATTGATATCGTGAATTCTTTTGGCCACAGTAACTGTGGTGTGAAAAATCTGATATCGTGACAGCCCTAGTGTCAATGCAGGCAGATCAGTAATATTGTTGAATATTAAGGCCCAGTTTCACAGACAGGGCTTAGCCTAAGACAGGATTAGGTCTTAGTTTAATTAGGATATTTAAGTAGCTTTTATAAACGTACACTAGAAAAATGCATTACTGGTGTGCATCTTGAGTCAAAATAATGGCACTGACATATTTTAATATATGTCAGTATAAGTTGCTTTCAGTTTAAACAGCTCAAACATGCATTTTAGTCTGGGACTAGCTTAAGCCTTGTCTGTGAAACTGGGGGTATGTGTTATAATCATAAACTGTCTGTTTTTGTAGAGAAGCTCACAGAAGCTCAAAGTTCCCTACCAGCGGCCCTCGCTCACAAAACATCATCTAGCACAGTATTATCATTGGTAGAATGTAAAATGGCTAATATATTTTAATACAAGCATTTCAGTCAAATACAGTTTATGCAAGTTTATATTTTTATCTGCATCAACAGTCCAACTCCAGAGGAAAACTGCAGACTTGACAACCCTGCCTACGAGGCTTAATTATCCATGAGACAACATCTTTTTATAAACTTACCAGGTGAAAGAGGAAGTATCTGAGTGCCTGGACTCACATGTTGGGGCGACACTGCAGAGATTGGATGTGCAATTAGAGATACAGTGTAAAAGAACAAATAAAAAGTAAAAGAACATGCAGGCACATGCAGCTGTTTGATAATGCATTTAGTTGACTCACCAAGCACGTACGTGGGCCATGTCGGAACCACAGTGCCGATCAGAGGCGGCGTAAAAGGGCAGATGCTGAACTGTAGTGCTGAACCACCTGAGAGATCCAAATACTCAAAGTCAATGGGCAAGGCCTAGTTTCTTGAAATGCATATACAGTAAGAAGGGGGGGAAAATGCTAAATTTACCACTAGAGGGCAGAGGAGGTGGACTGAAAGGAACATGCAAAATATTTTGGAATGTGCTTGAGCTCAACTGGAAACTTCCCTTGGATGTAATGGTCGGCATCTTTCCATTTGAGGGGCTTTCTGGGCACGTTGTTGCTGCAATAGAGAAATTATTTGGTTTTGGTTTATTTTGGAAACATTGTTTCACTTGTGGTTTCATTAGCCTAAGAGCTACAATTATCACAAATATGTTTCCTTCCTTTTATTAAGAAGACCGTTCTAAAAAAAAAAAAAAAAAAAGCTTACTTAAAACAGAAGTAAAAAAAAAAAAAATTAGGCCTATATGTTTGGGAGTTAAATAATCCAACACTTCTAGTTCTGACCATTAAACAACTTAAAATGATTGTACCAGTGCTACATTGTGTTTTAGTTACCTTTTTTGTTGCGTTTACCATCAGTATCTTTGCGTGTTTTGTTTGAAGGTGTATCAACTATCAATGGAAGACACAACTCTTACTTACTGAATTCAATACAGATCTTTCATAAGAGAACGTGGAAAAAAAATAAAATAAATAACATTACCTTTTCGCTTTCTTGACCTTTTGTTTGTCAAATTTTCTTGGCCTAGTGCTTGGTCAGGTTGTGTGCAAGTTGTGTCTGTGTCAACTGTTTGTAAAGCAGATGTGAAAGACATTACAAAAAATATTTAACTTTACTTTTGAATAAAACAGTGAGATGCAAATGCATTAACAAACAGTCATTGGTTCCCCTTCATTTCCAAAAAAATATAATTAAATTCAAATAATATTATGTTAGGGAGTCTTACTTGGAAAACTGAGGTTCTCAAGGAAGTAGGGATCTGCCAAGACACAAGGAAGTAAATTATGTATAGCCTTCATAACAGATATATAGCTCTTAATGCTTTTAAACTGACCAATAGCTTCTTCGGTTTCTTCCAGAATGGACTCAAGATATTTTGAGAAGACATTGTCTGTGAAATAAAAGGTAAATCTCATTAGAAAACTCAAATGCCAAATAAAGGGCTACACTTGTTTACCAAGTTAAAATAACTGTGCTTCTGTTACTCACCAGGTAGGAGTTCAGACATTGGGTCTGAGCCAATATCTTGAAATTCAGCATCTGTTGTAACATAGTGAAACATTTTATTACATATCTTTTAAATCAAGACATAAATATAATAATATATGCCGTTACAAATTTCTGAGGTAAGACGCATCGTAGTAGCGTTGACGTGGAAATCAATGTTGCTCTTTTGGTGAGAAAATAAATAACTCGGGGGAAAAGCCCGTTTCTGATATATAAATATTTGCCTGACAGTTCAAATTATAATTTTCTTTTGCACATGTTATATAAATGACTAGTTTTATGGAACAAAAACGTTTACAAGTTAATAAATTAACAAATAAGCTAAGTTACGACGCAAAACGCATTAGAAATATAAACCTATAATAGGTTTACCTGTTTCACAGAGATAGTCCATGTTTAATGAGAATTATTAATCCATTAGGCTATATTAAAGTTGTGAAGCAAAACAGCTTTACAGCGCACGATGTGTCCTCAGATTACACCAGTGAGGCATTGTATGGCAAACACCAAAACAGGCTGCACTTTCTTTGCATGCTTTTACTTTCAGTATCTCAAAGGAGGCTGGTTTAATTAGGTACAAACCAGGCACAAACCAAACTCACTTTCCTTGGTCGTTTAGCAAATCGACACCAAGGACATTCATACTGCGTGCGTGGTATTTTTTCAACTTTTCTGAGTTGATGATGGAGATGATGGAGATTATGGTGATGATGATGATGATGATGATGATATAATGTTTATAATGGAGATAATGTTGATAATGTTTACTGAAGTATTTTACGGTCATGTGTTTTACCCTGATAGTGGTCTTTACGCTTTTAAGTCATAATGGGGATCCACTGTATAGAGCAATACTCTAACGGAATTAGTGGGCTAAAGTCAGTCACACCTCGACTTTCTTCCAAATAACGCACATTTCATTCATAATATTATAAATACAGGCCTATAGTTCCTGCACATTTTAGTTTTTCTGAAATGGCTAATAAAAATAGGTAATACAAAACGATTATGTGGTCACCAAGGGGGTCTCGCTCAGGGTGTAATTTAATGTAGAACTGCCACTGATTGTACCAACTGTGTTAGTACATTTTACAGTAACAAACATGTTCATAGATCAAATTGGTTGATATAGCCTATTAACATTATGTAATTTAATGACATACACTCATATGTGGAAATGCCCCCCACCCTGGAGTGGCAGGTATTTTCCATGATCAGTTGTGACCTTTCTCTCTCTGTCTCTCTTACACACACACACACATGTTTATACCTTTGTTTTCAAAAACCTGTTGAATATCTGTGGAAAAACAACAAACAACAACAACAAAAAAACCCCTCTGCAAATCCTGCCATTTACAGTGAAGTTCCCAGCTCCAAAACAAAAGATACTGTACCAAACATCTCATGCCACCCTCCTTCTAAAATGAAACAAAAGCACAACGATCACAGAATGGTATAACAAGTACTTTGCTGGTGACACCACATCTACCTTAATTTACAGCACAATATAATAGTCAACTCATATCGTATATTGAGAAAGTGCGTTTACAATTAGAAGTTTCAGTGGCTTCTTTTGGGCGGAACCAGACATCTTCCTGTGTTCTTTTTTTATCAGCGTTCACCACAGAAGAATAAAAACCTTCAGCCATGTATATTCGTCAGCTTCAACGCAGAACTAGCTTCCTGCAGTGTTGTTTTTTTTATTCACACCTTTCTGTTGTATTGCTACTGTAGTGTTGTCATTCTTTGTGCATAGATTTTTCTTCATAGTAAACGATTAAGCATTTTTCACTCAAGTTCTCAAAACTTAAGACATTTGATGCATTTAATACAGTCTTTGCATCAGCAAAACTGGCATTGAAATCTGTGCTGAGACTGGGTTAAGTTAAAAACTGCACTATTCTTGTGGGCAGCGCTGTGGACAAAAAGGTATCCATCAGGTGACTGAGAAATGCACATGAGAAAGTGATAAACATTTGATGTTAAATAGGTTTTTTTTTTTTTAAGTAAATTTTCCATGGCAGGGTTATATGTGTATAAGTCCACATTTACATTACATGCTTAATATTGCTCTAATACACATTTAAAAAAATGCATGTTGGTAAAATATAAATTGTCAAAAAATAAATTAATCTTAGTATTGGTCATGAATTATTACATGAAGCATTTCGCCCCCCAAAAATTGCAGCTGTGGTGTAAAGTTTGTTATATATTTATATATATAAGGGTAAGCCAAAATGTATTCAGACACCTTGAACATTTGATTCATTAGTACAGTTTATTCACTATAGTTTAAAAAAAATGGTAATAAAATATAACAAGATCTCAGAGTTAAACTGTGTCAGAAAATATTAATCCTAATTATGTCAGATAACACTTAAGCAAAACATGGTCAGGTCAAAGTGTCTGAATAATTTTTGGTTGCAAATTTTTATCAGTTTTACTGGTAGTCCACTGAATGAAGAATTTTTGGGTATATGTCGTCACAGTTTACTTTATTTTGCTATCCTCACTTACATAAATGAACTATAGTGTCCTGCACCCACTAGTAAAAATATATCAAAAATATTAAAAATGTCTGAATGATTTCTGGTTTGACTGTATATATATTTTATACAAACAACTTATTTATTCTCATATTGTTATTTGAAAAGCTAATTGTCTGATTATAGCTGAGGCCACATCCTAACTGTCACCTGCCAATTTGATGCATCTGTATGGGTGATCATTTCAGGCTGAATATTTATGATGAATTTTTTGACTGATGGTTTGGGATGAAACTCTCCACTTCATATAATTGCAATTCTGTTAATTTCTCTTTTTTTAAATGTAATTTATGTAAGTGAGGATAGGAAAATAAAGTAAACTGGACAGATAAAGGTAGTACTTTTGTCAATAACGCAGCATACCCTTATTTTGTCACTTATTTATACCCTTATAAGGGTTACTTACCCTTATAAGGTGTTCCTCTAATTTATGATCCTGAAAAATAATTAGTCTCTTTTCTCCTTGAGAGGACAATCTACATTAAAAGCGGCACATCTTACATCGGCATGGAACGGAAGTTTTTATATTAGTTAGTTAGTTTCAAGTTGTTCTTTTCTTCCTTGTTGCAACATGCAGTTGTGCTCAAAAGTTTGCATACCCTTGATTCTTAATACTCTGTCGTTACCCTGAATGATCCATGACTATTTTTTTGTTTTGTGATGGTTGTTCATGAGTCCCTTGTTTGTCCTGAGCAGTTAAACCACCCACTGATCTTCAGAAAAATCCTCCAGCTTCTGCACATTACTTTTTCCAGCATCTTCTGCATATTTGAAACCTTTTATGATATGGCTGTCCCTCAACAGTGTGAAATGATGGATCTCAAAATCTTACAAGGGTTAAAATATGCAGCAGATGCTGGGAAACCAAAGAATGTGAAGAAGCTGCTCAGGTCAAACAAGGGACTCATAAACACAACTATCACAAAGCCAAAAAACAAAAAACAAAACAAAAATAAAACAGTCGTGGATCATCCAGGTAATGACAGAGTATTAAGAATCAAGGGTATGTAAACTTTTGAACAGGGCTACTTTTATAAATTCAGCTGTTATTTTGTCTTGTGGACTATATGTAAACATCGGTTAAGTGAAATAGCTTATTCAGGACAGTACTAAATAAAATAACGTGATTTTTATGATTCTTCTAATTTTATTAAAATGATTAACATTTTTGCATATTCTGCAAGGGGTATGTAAACCTTAAGCACAACTGTATACCCAAGTGAAACTGCTTCTGGAATGAGAAAAAAAAAACTGTAGAGCAGAACTTTATTGTATTTTAAGAAGTTGGGTGAATGCCAGTTTGTTGTCAGTTGTGGAGGATATTTAGAGTCCCACCCTCCACTGAGACTCAGGTCATAAAGAGAACAGATGTCATTCGGAGGGGGAGGGGAGGTTAACGTTTTAACCAAGATTTTGAGGACACATGAATTAAATAAATAAATAATTTCCTGAAATAAATCATGGTTTCCTAAAAACCTTTCAGTGAACAGTTCTTAAAATATATATATATATATTTCTTATTGTGAAGAACATATTAATCTTAAGAAACACTTTACAATATGGGAGCACTAAATAATGCATGCTTAATGCGCAGAGTTTATATGACTCATGAAGAACTAACCATTCATTAATGATTGCTGCATCAACAATAAAGAGTCTATCTGATTAATAAATTAAGTCATAAATGAATTATTTGTTAAATGTGCCATCATGGATTAATTCCCTATCAATATCTAGTACCTGCTAAAAGTATAAATAAATGTGTTAATTACCATAATGGGCCAAAGCCATATTGTTGCGAGGGGGAGTTGTTAAGCCGAGTCGGCAGCGGGAGAGAGACAGGAGCCCGTTTGTGGAGCCCGTTGTGCCCGTTTCTAGCCGTGAAGCTGAGCTGCTGTTATTTTGACTGACACAAAGTGAAGTGTGGAAAGCAAACATTTATTTGACTTATTGGGAAAAAATTAGGCTACTTGATGCACAAGCTTCAATCAGCTGACCGTCTTCATCCTTTCTTATCACATGTAACATGTAGGGTGAATTAAGGGTGATTAGGACATAAGGTCAAATGGGACAGTATAAGTATACAGAATTTATTTTGAGTGAAAATACAATTTATTTTTTATTTTTTGCTGAGCCCTAGCTGTGAGGCCACATAATTAAAACAAGAAGATTGATGTGAAATCATGTAGGGCTGTGTCAAAGAGAAAGTAGACTGTGAAATGCATGAACTGAGGAAAATGACCTAAGGTGTGTCCTTCCTCGGCTATGGCTGGTTCAAACCGATCAACGAGAACTGCCGCTTGCAGTAGGGGAGGAACTGAAAATGGAGGCGAAGTCGGACACTTTCAGCCTTCCGTAGTGACGCTCACGCTGTTTGCATACTTTATCACAGCTGAAGTGAAATAAATGCAATATTTGATTAATACACAGATGTTTCAAAGACATTTTCATTCAATACTTTATATGTACTGCTTACAGCGTCTGTTTTTACAAGAATAAAGTTCAACATAAGCGTATACTATTTAAATACCAATGAAGTGGGGTCTATACTTTTTATCAGTTTTACTTTGATAAACATGACAATATAACAATATTAACTGTTATAAAAATCAGAGTATTAGTGGAACTGAATGTGTGAGAATAAACACGAAACACACGTGATCGGTGTCATGCGGTGAATCCAGCCAATTGTGAAACAGCTGTGGTCATCATAGCTCGAGCAGCCAAGTACAAGTCTCTGCAGGACAGTAATGATCAGCGGGCGAGGCCAAAAACAGAGGGGCGTTTTTGAGAGCGTTACCTGATTTGCCCACATCAGAGTGTGGGTAGGTTTTAGGGGTGTGGTCGGGTGAAGGGGATCATTTTCAATGCATGATATATAAACACCCACCAGTTTGAAAACACCCACAAATACAGAAACACCCACTGGCATGCACTGCTTCAAGTCAGATGCCGATCGGCCTGTGCAGCGCTGCATGAAGTTGAACAAGCCTATAAGCTTTTGCTAGTTTTCAAGGTCCTAAAATTGTCATAGCTACTATATTGTACAAACTTTTGATGGAAACATGAATATGATTCACTACTACTACAAAATCAATGGTGACGCATTAATATATCATATTTGATATCCACACTAGTGACAGCTTGTTTATGGCACAGGAATGTTTCTGGAAGAAGCTCAAGGTCTATGGTTCAAAAAGTGTGACACTGAGAACACAGCCACAGGGACACTGTTATTCCGAAACACTATCTTCATCAGGCGCAAGTGGTGCGATGCGACATGACACTACAAAAGACAAAAGGCCTTTTAAACACATTTTCTGACATTATATTCACTGTGAAACTGTCCCAGGATGTCAAACCAACCATAATTACATATTACTTAGCTCACTTTAAAAAGAAAATAAAGGCCTTTTGAAGCGAAAAATATTCATATCTAACAAGTTATGAAGAAAAAGAACCCACCAGAACACCTTCCATATTCAACTTACGAAGAAAGTGTAAAACTCTCGCAGTTCAAAACGCTTAAGCTACATTCTACGCTTTCCTTATTCAACTTATGAAAAAAGCTTAACTGACACGACACCAGTTTACACTTTTCTTTGTAAGTTGAATACGGAAGGCGGTCTGGCGGAAGCTAGATATTTGTTAAATATGTTTTTTGTTTTTTTTTGTTTTTTTTTACACAAACGCCTACACTTCTACACTTCGCCTTTAACCCCCCGGAGCCGTATTGACTATGTTTATGATAGATGGATGTGGATGGATGCACTTTCTAATACTCGTTGATCCCACTCACTGCCATTATAAAGCTCGGATGCGTCAGGATATTTATTAATATTTCTCCAGCTGTGTTTATCAGAAAGAAGAAAGTCATATACACCTAGGATGGCTTGAGGTTGAGTAAACTTTGGAGTAATTTTCATTTTAAAGTGAACTAATCCTTTAATAATGAGTCAACAGTCATGTGCCTCAACAAGTAAAATTATAACATGATATCTTCACAAATCATTAGCTATGATTAATTAAAAGACGGCTGGAAGTTAAAATACATGGCTTTAACCCATTGTGGTAATTAACATTAATTTACAGCATGTGTTAATACTATATGTCGATAGAGAATTAATCCATGATGACACCATTAATAAGCAATTCATATGATGTAATCTATTAAACAAATAGACTCTTTATTAGTTGCTGACGTTAATGAATGGATTATTGAGTCACATTAATTCATGATTATCTGTGCATATAAGCATGAATTAATGCATATCAGTGCACCCGTGTTGTAAAGTGTTATCGAACCTTTTTATAAAGGACGTTTTGTGCATTTTTCCATGGATGTTAAAGGTTCTTCAAAGAACTATTAATGCCAATAAAGTAAAATAAATATTATAAATAACATAAATGTGAGCAGACACAGAAATTGGAAATAAAAGCATTTAAAGACGTTAACTCACCAGAAGGGACCAATTCCTCCTGTTTTTTGAGGGCTGAACCCAGGATGCCTTGGCTGATGTCCCAGTTTTGCCAGATAGGTAAAGCGAGTCTTCTTGCCAAATCTTCTCCATCATTACAGATGACTTCAAAAAAGAGCTGCTCTTCAACTTCACCATCCTTATAGAGAGACTGGTAATACTGGGTAGAGAAGACATTGGCCTCGTGCAGCTCTCTGAGAAAATCGTGTAGTAATCCAGGGCTAACCTGTAGAGCTTTTCTCACCTGTAACAACACATGCTCAAAGGGAACCATGACTGGACAGCAGCTGACAGATACTCTAATTTCAATGCTTGATTTCCTCCTTGCTATGCTAATGCCAAGTTATCTGCACTTTTGTTCCTGGATTAAAAAAACAAAACAAAAAAACAAAACAAAACAAAAAACACCCTCTGGTAAAAACTTCAGCAGGTTCCATTTGTCTGCTCCGTATTGCAGTGTGTTTGAGGACAACCAGTTTTACCCAGGTCAGGTGAGGACAGTTTCGCATGTTCTTTTTCCACAAGAAAACTAATGTTGCTGATGTGCTGTGCATGGACAAATCAAGAGACCACATCTCCCTCTCACTTCTCTCTTTTTTTTTTTTTTTTTTTTTACTAGGAATTTATATGGAAGAAATTCAATGTATACATGCCAGATTGCAACACTTACTACTAATATAATACCATGCTTCCACAGCATAACGTGTTCCCTTTCTTCTATATACTAAATATATATTTTATATGCATCCGAGAAATTGCAGGTAGTATAAACTCTTAAGAATAAAGGTTCCAAAAGGGGGTTTTGGTAGCAATGCCATAGTAGAACCATTTTGGTTCCCCCAAAGAACCGTTCAGTTTTATGTTAAAAGATTTTTTCATAGAACCATCAAAGCCAAGGAGCCTTTATTAGATTATTTGGGAGGTAGGAAAGCACCAATGCAAAACCGAATCCAATATTTGTGTAACATCTGTCTACTGAGGTTAGTTTATGAAGGCAGCATACAATAGATATGTTGTTTGCCAATTACGATACTCCACAGTCCTGTGTGTGCAGTTCAGTGGTTGGTGTAAAGAAAACAAATGGCATGTGAAGCAGCAAATAGAGTGAAAATTAAATTCATAAATGGCAATTATTTCACCCAAAACGGCAGCTGTGATGTAAAGTGTGGCAGATGCTTTGGGGTAAGCTGTGCCAGTAGCTCGTCTGATAGTGATCTGCATCCAAATACAAACTGAAATACTACATTGTTCTTAAGGCAGCAGCCTTAAGCAGTGGTCACACTATATGTTTATCACATGAAATGTATACAGACAGCGCAACAATCGTAACAATGTCACACTCTGCAGTGCCTTTTTTAAAAACGTAATTTAACACATTACATTCAAAACGTAAAAATATACAATCTACAATCTACTACACTTTACTGAAACATTGCAATCATACAGATTTAAAGTTTGTGTTCTTTTAAAATCAGCCAAGAAGTCACAGCGTGACCTATCAATCTTCCATTGGGCAGATATCAGTCTTCACTTGATACAAATTTGCAGGGCAGAATTGACCAAACCTGATCTTTGAAACCGTGGAATTCACATGAGGTTGCATTTCCTGTCTTCTGCATTTGATAATGCGTATGAATGAAAATCAAAAAGCTTTCAGATGCAGCTCAGACAAAGACCCCTACGTACTTTTCCTGTAAAAGGAAAGTCCCTGAAATTTTGATTTGAATATGCCAAGTACTTATGGTAGCACTATGAATAATACATGAAGAACATTATCAATACTCTGAAGTTTTGATATATATCACAGAACAACACAAAAAAGTTTCAGTTGTGTGTGTGCTATAAAAGGTCTTCTTGCATGTGTTGCATTTTAAAAATTATTAAACAAATTAGATGTTTAGATCAGATTTAGAAATTGTTGTCTTAAAGAATTTATTGGCAAATTATACAAAGCTTTTTAAACAAAATTAAACAGCCATTTATCTACTCAAAAGGCCACCTTATGGCCCACATTGTACGTTTTCTGGTAATAAAACAACACAATTCCTCCTGGTCTACTGAAACAGGTCCATTTATTACAATAATTATATTTCTGTTTCACTTTCATCATTTGCAATTTTCAAACTTGGATTCAAGTACAGCTCCAGGTGACATGCGTCATTGAGCTCTACTTTTAAATCCATTATAAACATTAGTTATTTTTAGATACAATATTTTAGAAATTATAATACTTTATAGGATATCTCAGCTGTCTCAGTAAAGATCTGGCTGGACGTTCTCTGTGTCAGCAAGGATCATGATGCAGAATGGGAGGAACAGTACTCTCTGATTTCTGTAATTAAAAAATAAAATAAAATAAAAAAAAGGTTATTGTCAGCACAAATGAAGGCCAAGCACATAACAGCAACAAACTTACTAAACATTAAGTCAAAACAAAAAGATATCCGGATTCCAAAGAATACACACTTCTGTAATTTGCTTCTTTAAAAGCGGGGAGAGAGAGTTCATTCTCAGAAGCTAAACAGGTTTTGAGAATTTACAGAGCATACCGTCTATTTCAACAAGTGTTCCCTAATAATTATGCAAAACGTACACTTGTTGGTCATTTTATTAAATTATACACCTTTCTAACAATAGTGACCCTCTTTGCGCCAGGACGGTGCAAATTTTTAGTGACAAGGATTCAGAAAGATGCTAGAAACACTCCTGATCCATGTTCACATGATCACATTAGTGATGGACAAAGTACACAAATCAAGTACTTGAGTAAAAGTACAGATACGTGTAATTGAAGTTATAAAAAAAAAAAAAAATTGTTGATAATGATTTGGTTAATGCTAAACTGAGGTCAAAGAACATAGTTGCTGTTTGGTTGTTATGGTATTCTCTTTTATCTGTGCAGGAATACTGGAGAAGTTTCAAAGTAGATTTGAATGGTTGCTTGATGTGTGTCATGACCAGTGTTGGGCACGTTACTTTAAAAAAGTCATTAGTTATAATTACTAGTTACTTCTCACAAATAGTAACTGAGTAACATCATTATAAAAGTAACTAATTACCAGGGAAAGTACCTATTGCCTTCCTTTATAAAAAAAAAATCAAATGTGTCAAATAATTTGGATGCCCTCAATATTAAATAGAAGTCTAAAAATACATTTTTGATTTGACTCGTGATCCGCTCTTGCTCACGACATGAAATTTCTCTGTACTGTACTACGTGTTGATAGCCATTAAAGAAAACAGTTTCATATTTATGTTTAAATAGGCCTATGTTATGTATCTATTTGATTATGAATACATCATAAGAATATATATAGAATACATCATAAGATGCGCAATATATCGGGAGACATGGAGTGGGTCAGACATGATTTTGACCACTTCATTAAGTTTTGTAGAAAGCCTTTCTTTAAAGTGAATTTCGTTTTGTAAAAGTTGTATCTTAATTTTAATCAATGTTTCATCAACCAATTGCCTGGATTTAATAAATAAGAAGCAAATATAGTAGACAATATAATCATGACATGGAGGCATGGGCGCGATCACTTGCATGTGAACTGGAGCGCGTCTTATAGGCTAAATGAACCGAAACTCAGCGGCTGCTTGCCTCGCAGACATGAGAAAAATATCTATAGAAAGCCTGAAATGTCTACTTTTAAACGAAATGATTCAAAATGAAAAGAAATAGGCTACTCTCTGATTATGTAATCTAAAAGAAAAGTGCATTCTCTCTATAGGCGCGTCCACTATGCGGAGGTGATGAGAGCCAGCAATGTGAACATCTTTGCAGCCGACACTGATTCAGAAAACATTACATTTATTAATAAACAATTAACATGTCTCCTTGCTGTTTTTGTCACATTCATAATCATTACTTTTTCTGGTTCTTTATGGCAAGCTTTATGCGTGCATTTGAGTGCTATAGAGCCTACATAAACGCTCATTATTATGGTTTATTCTCTCCAGTATTTAAGAAATTAAATTAGGCTAATATAAATGTGATTAGTCAACTAATGGCTTAAATGAACTACTACTAGTCAACTAGAGAGAAAAAAAAAAAAAAAACTTATTTCAAATTTTCGATCCAGCATGTCACAAAGGGTATTCGGGTTTGAGCTTGCATGCTCTGACACAGACAAAGACAGCATCGTACATTATTATCAGTTTAAAATTATATTTGTGTATGACTAACCTGTACTATTTCTTTACAACAAAACGCTTTGATGACGATTGGTGTGTGACGATAGACCAGCAGTTAGCAGGTGTCCCACCACAACACACACACAAACCAGAGAAAAAAAAAACTTTGCAGGTCCTATGGCTCAGAGAGAGCCTACTCGGATGAAAAATGCATCAGTGAGCTCAATCATAGTAACGTGGCATTTTTTTTGTCAGTAACGGTAACGGCGTTGTAACGGGAGAAAAAGTCATTCGTTTGATTACTCGTTACTGAAAAAAGTAACGCCGTTATTCCCATCATGACCAACTGGAACAAGTGGAGCAGATTTTAGCCTCACTTCATTGGTTGCCTGTCCAGTATTCCATTATTGTATATAAAGCATTGCATAACTTGGCATTACCATATTTAGTACAACTCCTCCATATTAAAAAAAACCATCTAGGTCCAGCAATTCAGAGGATCCTAGACATTCCAAGGACCAGATTGAAATTGAGTGGTGTCCGGGCATTTGCAGTAGCAGCTCTACATGGTACCCTCTTTTCACAGTGCAAGCTTGAGCGGCATGTGAGCAGTGCATGAGCGTAACTACATCGTCACTGCAGCTGCAGACAGGTGTGAGTATTCACACTGGAAGCGTTTGTACAGCGTCACAGCAGCGGCGCCAAGCTACATATAAAGTGAACATTTCTTTACAAAGACAACAATAAATTTGTTTTTAAATGATGGTCATTTATAAATTTGATAGTCTTGAAAGTTTGTTAACATGGGGAGGTGTATAACATGTAAACGTAAATAACAAACAAACAAAAAGCCTTGTGTCATATTACTGCACATGAATGAGGTAGGCTTTGTGTTTACATCATCTGCTGCTTGTACACAGAGCAAACTCAGCGAAAAAAAGACCAGACTCGGGTTTGATTTGGGTATTGCTGCCTATATATACACACACACACCTGTCTGTGTAATAACTAAAAGAATGTTTATATATCATTTTCTGGTTGGTTTACTTTAGTTTTTTACAATATACCATACTTTCACCCAAACTGAATAATTAAAAACAAGTTAAATGGGTAAATCTTCAATAAATATTTTTGATTCTTAAATTTCTTTTCTGACATACTTCAATTCTTGTTAAAACACATTAGACATGCTTATTCTGTGCATTTTGAGCACTTTTTGTGTGAAATCATATTTATTTTGTCTATTAAAAGTGTATTTTCATTTTAATTGAGCGCCAGCAGAGCAGCAAATTGCTCACGCGACATTCCTGCTAGACGGTCACGCGCTGCTCCTGCTTCCGCTCCCGGTATGAACGCACCCATTGGTTAACATGCATGGCAAAAAAATAAAAATGCGCGCTGTTCACGCTTGAGGTGTGAAACTAGTGTTAGGTTATTTTAAACAAAACCTGAAATTACGTTTACTTGAATTTGCGTCTGGTTCAGTAGGCTAATTAGCAAGAGGCTTTTAACAGATGTTGCTAGCCATTGTTTGTCTGAAAGTAAATTTTGTTTGTGTAATTTTATTGTGTGATTGTACAGCACATTGGTCAACATTACAGTGTTAAAAAAAATAAACAAAATCAGGTTACATAACATTATGTAAGACAATTAATATAGCATGAAAAGTAGTTTTAAATATATCAAATGTTTTTAATCGCCTACTTATAAATTTTGACCTATAATATTTAGCCGTGTCCCACATTTTGCTAGCAAACCTGCTACTACATAATTTTTACTACATTAAAAAAAAATAAAATAAAAATTATACAAATTGTAATGTTGGATCAACCTGGCTGCAGTCCTCAAGCTCAACTGTTAACCCTGTTAACCCTGTTTATGCACTGTCATGCATAAACAAAATCCCAGGAGGCCAGACATTTCTGAGAAACTCATTATTGCTTCTGGCACAATCACTCAGATCACATTTCTTCTCCATGGACCCTATTCAAATTCATTTTCTGTAATTTACTGCCACGGTAATATAACACAAAGTATAGCATTATAAATGTATATGAATTAAAAAAAAAAGAAAAAAGAAATGACTAGATTTGTGATGTTGATAACTATGGAAACGTGTCATCCATTTTGATTTTGACAAGCACGTGTACCTAATAAAGTGGTAAATGAGTGAATATGGATGAAGAGAAATAGATCAAGTGCAACAACTTTAAAGGAACCAGGGAAGAAAAGGAAAGACAGAATTGGTATAAAACAAGTTCTCAGAAAGTTATCTTAGGAATTCTTGGCACTCAAAACAAGATTAAATGCCTTACGTCCACTGAGTTTCATGATTAGCTGAAAACATTCATAAAAAACGGTTCCTCATAAAAAGAATGGGGAAATAAATTGCCTCAATCGAACATATTTGCTGTCTTTGTTATACTGGTTGTCTTATGCTTAATCTCAGGTGTAACCTGTCCTATAGTTCGGTGGTTCTCAAACTTTTTCAGTGTGTAGGGGGCATCCGTTTGTGCCCCCCACCACCAAAGAAAACTGGTTAGCATTCTTTTGTAAACAAAGCTTTGTACTTGACCTGTGTCCTAATATCCATGCAAAACAGCATTTGTGTGTGCAAAAATGTGTTTTGGCGTATCGCCTGTGGTACTCAGTCACCCCGATGGGGCAGTTGTCACGCTAACAGGCGCATAGCCCTAAACAAGAGTGAATAATATTGAACATTAATGTACTATCCACACAGAAGATGAACAGGCCTATTGATCATTTAATTTACATATATGTAATTTAATTTGTAAAAATTCTAGAAATTCTAGAATTTCCCCTCATCAATTCTTGGTTTGTAATTAAGACTGTTAGGTAAAACACTAAAGCTAATAACTAACCAGAATGGTTAGTTATGTCAGTTCATTAGCTTATGCGTGGGGCAGGTGAGTAAAGAGAGGCTTGCTGGGGTTTGGATGACTTACTCTGGACTATGCTCTGATAGGCCACTGCTGCAGGAGATTCTGGAACTTCAGTTAGGAAAGACTTTCCCTCGTCACAGCTTTTCCCTTGAAAAAGCAAAATACAGAAGTACGTTTTGAGAACTAGAAACTGCTGGCTGCTGACTTTTCTTCATGTTTTAGAAGAACCATTGTAGGGAGTTTTTTGGTACTTGACTCAATCTACTGACTACATGCTGCAAATATAAAAACAAGGAAACACTCTCACAAAATCAAGAAACAGAATGCACCGCAGTGCTACACTGTAAATTGTTAAACTTCCTCATATCCTGACCACTTAATGCGGAACAAATGTAGAATAGCATTTCATTACTATTTAATCTGGTTTAAAAATTTTCTTCCTTGTGAATGGTGAAAGACAAAGGCTTCTTTTACCTATGCGTGGGTCCAGGGGTACTCTGCCCAAAAGAGGGAGATTTAGTTCTTCACACATTCTCTGTGCTCCTCCTGTGGTCGGAGGAAATATCTGTGAAGTATTCTGTAAATAGAGACAAAGGGTAACAAAAAGCAATATAAAACGTGACAAGTCAGTCACCCTTGTGTCTTTTTAAACATACGACTTTTTTATTCTGTAATACACCTAATTACAATACACCTATATCCAAGTACAATGGAGCTTTCAAAGAGGATGCAAAAGCATCATAAAAAATTAGTCCACAAAACCCAAGTCAATTAAAGAGGTTAAAGGATTAGTTCACTTTAAAATGAAAATTACCCTTTACTCACCCTAAAGCCATCCTAGTTAGGGGCCAGGCACCTATTGTAATCATTAGATTTCTTTTAATTCTTCTTCTTCCGCTCTGGGAATCTATGGCAGCCCATAGAACCGCTTGCGGGAAAGTTGTGAAATTTGGCACACAGTTAGAGGAAAGTCTGATCTGTGTCCATAGCAAATTTGGCATCTCTAACTCAATCCCTCTAGCGCCACCAGCTGTACAAATTTTCACTCATGTTTATGTTAATAACTTTTGAACCATAAGGGATAGAAACAAAATTCATTTTTTCCCCCGATTCCTTGGGTCAAGACAATTCGAATGCACCCTATGACGTCATTTTCCGTCATGAAAATTTTTCCACCATTTAGAATTTTCTGAAAAACCTACTTTTTCGAACTCCTCCTAGGCAGTTACTCCGATTTTCACAAAAATTGAACCAGATCATCTTTGCAAACAAAAAGTTATTAAAAACTTTTTGATTAACGCAACCGTTCTTGAATAACACGCAAATAAATTCAACGTAGAGCACTCCAAATTGGACTCAAGGTTATATCTCCGCAATGGTTTATCATATTCAGACCAAACTTGGTACATGTCATCACAAGCATGAACTGCGGCATCATGCAGCATTTCAGAGCAGCGCCACCTACTGGTGCGGAGATATGAAAAATGGCTATTTTTGCTCATAACTTCTGATGGGTTTGTCCAAAAATCATAACTTTGGTTTCCTAGGATTCGGGGCATCATGCCGAGTTGAAAGATGTCCAATTTTTCCATATCGGCCATTTTGAATTTTGTGCTAAAATCCTGTATTTTACTAACGTATTAGCGTATCCTTACGAAACTCGGTACGGGTCATCAGCACAATGCCCTGAAGGAGCCTGAGAAGTTTTGGACCAGTGCCACCTAGTGGAGAATTTGTTTTTTCATATGCTTATAACTTCTGATCTGGTTGGCTCATTTTCATGGCTCAGAGTCACGTCATTAGACTCCTGAATCCCTGCCGAGTCCAACGGTACCAAACATGCTAGGTTTTGACTTACGGTTTGTGCGACGTGGTGATTTAGCGCTTAAAAAACAACTGCGAATATCTTCGAAACCGTTAGTCCGATCGAGACGAAACCAGCGTAGGAAACACGGAACCTAAGCTGATTAACTAGAAGTCACAGCCCAAATGTCAAAATTTTGAAAGGAAGTGGCAAAAAAAAAAAATCGTTCATGATCTCATACATATAAATGTCTATAACTCCTAAACGAAATGAGATATTTTCACCAAATTTGACACACACATGTACAGGGTCACCCTGAGGACACAAAAAAATTGGTTGGATTGTGCCTCTTGGTGGCGCTATAATTGAACAAAACGCGAAATTGTCATTTAGTGCAATACAGTATTATGATATAATGATGTTGTAATAACATTTATTGAAAATGCTAATAGCTTTATGTAAATGTGGCCTATTGTAATGAGACTTGTCTTATTAGATTCCGTGGGTCATACTGAGAACATTGATGCCAATTTTACAATAGTCAGCCAAACTTCCTGTACGCCATTTTGATTTTCTTTAAAACCTACTTTTTCAAACTGCTCTTAGACCATTCATCCAATTTTCACCAAAATTGAATCGTATCATCTTCAGACCATGTTGAATAAAAGTTATGGATTTCGTGTTGATAGATGAAACCGTATTCATATACCGCAGCAAAGAATTAGAGGCTTGATGCCAAAATGACTCTTGAGGCTGTATCTCTGCAATGCTTTGACATACTGACACCAAACTTTACGATTGTCATTGTCACCTCACTCTGACAATACTGCATGAATTTGGTCACAGCGCCACCTGTTGGTGGAAAGTGATAAACCAGTAAATCTTTATTACTGACTGTATTTGTGATTTTTCAGCTCTTTTGCTTAAAATGATCTTAATAGGTCTTTAATTGCTCACTGTTGCAGTTGGTGCTCATGGCCGTGTTGGCTGGCTTGTTGTGCCGCTTCTGTGCTCGGCCCCGTAAATGCTGCTTGCAGCTTTAATTGTATATGACTTTCTTCTTTCTGATGAACACAATCAGAGTTGTATTAATAAATATCCTGACGCATCCAAGCTTTATAATTGCAGTGAACAGGACCAACAAGTATCAAGCTCAAGAAAGTGCATCCATCCAAAGCAAAACGTACTCCACACGCCTTCTGAAGCAAAGCGATGCGTTTGTGTAAGAAAAATATCCATATTTAAAAAGTTATTAAGCAAAATATCTAGCTTCCACCAGACCGCCCTCCATATTCAATTTAGGAATAAAGTGTAATGCCTCTTGCAGTCCAAAAAGCTTACGCTACTAGCTTAACTGACGTGACCCCAGTTTACACTTTCTTCGCAAGTTGAATATGGAAGGTGGTCTGGCGGAAGCTAGATATTTTACTTGATAACTTGTTAAATATGGACATTTTTCTTACACAAACACATCGCTTAACTTCAGAAGCTTTATACTCGTTGGACCCTTTCATTACCATTATAAAGCTTAGATGTGTCAGGATATTTATTAATAGATCTCCGATTCTGTTAATCAGAAAGAAGAAAGTCATATACACCTAGGATGGCTTGAGGGTGAGTAAATCTTGGGGTATTTTTCATTTTAAAGTAAACTAATCCTTTAAACGTACATTTGTTACATTATTTATATTATATGGGAATTAATCAGTTCTGCAACTTAACTTATAAAGATGGCCCTGATAGCAGCAAAGAAATGTATAGCTATATAATGGGAATCTACAGAACCTCCTAATCCTGTTGTGTGGCTGAGAGAACTATCATCTTATGTTACAGTTGAAATCTAAATCTCTCAATCTACAAAAAAAAAAAAGACATTATTTGAGAAGAACTAGGGCAAATTTATTTATTATATGAAAAACTGTGATGTTACAGTGAAAGATGTGCTAATGTAACATTGTGATTGTTTAAAATGAATGAAACTTACCCTGTTACATGTATTATCACATATGTTAAAAAATATTTTTTTTCCTTTTTGTTACTTTATCATAATGCTTATTATTTTTATGTAATTAATTTTATTTATTTATTATTTATTTTTTATTTTATTCTCTGCAGCTACCCACTCTGAAATTAGTCTGCTGTCTACCCAGAGGGAGGGGAAGGTGGTTTAGAAAAGATTGTTGACTTTAACTCTGAATTACGTCTGTACACTGTTTCCTAAAAGGGCACTAAAAATTCATCACATGAGATATGGCTTTTGAAAATTTGGCATGCAGCATACAGACTCAAAAATGCGAATGTTACGCAATCTTCTGAAAGAGTACAACATTTTCGGATCAAAACATAGGTGAAAAAGCAGAAACAAGTGATAAAAGCATTGCTTATAACAAAAAAATTAAATAAAAAACAATCTTCTCACCTTTTTGTTTAAAATGTTGCTTTTTTTTTATAAAAGTTACCCATCTTCAAGTGTTGATAAAAAAAAAAAGAATGCATTAAGCTAAAATAAAACTTTTTTTTTTTTTAATCAAGGGTTCTGTTCTTTATTTTGATATATTGCATGTTCAGATATTCATACAACAAAATATTCTGGTGCCATGAAAAATTGTGTGAAAATTATGGTGCTTTGGCATTTACTTTGAAGCTTGAAAGCTCCAGTCCCTATAAATTGTGAACGCCTGGAAAAAAAGACCAGGAAATTCTTCAAAATTTCTGTTTTCCTTCTACGCTAGAAAGTTTACAGGTTGACATGATGTAAGTAAATGATGTCAATAAAAATAAAACAAAAAGAAGAAAATATCAAACTTCATTACAGAAGTTCAAAGAAAAAAAATCTTGTGAACCACTTAACATACAGAAAACATTAATGGTGATGTGTGCTGTGTTTTGCTGTAAGATACTGCATTTAAACTAATATACTATACCTTGCATTTAGGACAAACAAAGCTACTCATGTTTTCAATCACACCTATGATGGGCAATTTGACCTTTTTACAGAATCGGATCTCTTTTCTCACATCCTGCAAAGACACTTCCTATTTGAGAAGGGAACAATAAAATAAAATAATTAAAAAACATTACACAGCAGTCAAAACATGCGGTTACATATTAATAGGGATCATTATATGTTGAAATACTTGTATAAATGCATTACAAATACAGCAAGATTGTTTATGTTGGCTAATACTTTTCTTCTCTTGCTGCACTGTAAACCCTAATGCTCAAAATAATTAATTGGTTTCAGTAAGGTAAACTTAAATTAAACAAATTAGTTCAATCAAATTAACTTATATAAGTATATTGAACGTTCTTTCTCTTTCGAGTTCACAAAACTGAAACATTTTAAGTTATCTGAATTGTTTCATTGTTTTGAGTTTTATAAACTTGTTTCTTTTAATTTAGACAAACCTAAATTAACTGAAACTGGGCTGGGATTTCTATTTCCCGTTGAAAGGGAGAGTATAAAAATGAAGTGTGAGATTTAGTAGTGTTTAATATTTTGCTATGCTAATTTAGGAAAGTTTCTGTTATGTGGTTTGTTTTGTTGTTTTTTTTGGGGGGGGGGGGGGGGGGGGGCTTTTAGGCTATCAAAAATACACAGAGTCAAGATTGTTGCAGGAAACCAGAACTGGCGTTTTTATTTTGTTTTTAAACACTTACCTGTATTAACCACACATCAACTAAACTCCCGAACTCTTAAAGGGGATGTCTCAAATATTCATGTGTGTGTATGCATGTCGGTGATGTGTGAATTATGGATCAGTGATGTGTGGGTTGCTTGTATCTGCCCCTACAATAGCATGAATTGTGTTACCAATTAGCAAGATAGCATTTACCGAATTAGCTCGTTAAAGCTAGCCAAGTTTCCACTACTAAAGATATTTACATTGAGATTACATGATAATTTTATGGTAAATGTATAAATTAGCTTAATCAAATATTTTGTGTTAAGAGCAATTAAAATGTACAAAATAGAAATCTGCCAGTTCTGCTTATTTCAACTTTAAATTTCTTAACTTAAAAATGCTGATGTAACTGATTACCTCAATTTTCTTTTTTAAATTCAACTTATTCAATTTTACAGTGCGTGGTAGCAGTATGTGCCACGACAAGGGTGACCCTAACAGCTATAAAGCAAACATTCAATTTAAAGTGTACCACTGCAAAACAGCCAGCCATTTTAAAACACTACAGTCCTGAAAAAAGACCTTTGGCTATTTTAAGGAAGTTTAAGTGCAGCTGTGCCCTTTCACACTCTCTAAACATGAACCATTCTTGATGTTACTAATCAACTGCCAGGGCCTACTCAATGTTTAGATGTGAGAAATATTTGCTGGTGGCTTCTTTAAGCATGTGTGCAACTAAGAAGTGCAGCTTATCTAAGGACATAAATAACTTTCTTTTTTATACATTGTTCACACCACTGAGTTCCACTTCACTGGTAACGTTCAGGAAATCAACTTTTTTCAAACATTCAGTTAAGTGTGAGAACATGTTTTCCACACTTCAATAGATCTGAACTCATGAAATCAAACAAAATTATTTTGCACTGGTTGTTTTTTTTTTAAATGCAAATCTTTTTTTTAAATTATTTGAATCTTTTTTGTAATGCAAACTACATCACAACATCTAAAAGCAACTTCCTGGAACATGCAGTGTTTCACAGGTCTGAGTTTTCACCTGCGGGGTGGTGATAATGATCGCCCCATCGATGCCAGCGCCGCTGAGATACTGCACAATGGACAAGTGCTCATCAGATGTTCCTGGGGGTGTGTCTACAACCAGATAGTCCACTTCTCCCCAGTCTACATCCCTCAGGAACTGTTTTATCATACCTAAACAATAGCAAGATACCGAAAATGAGACAATGCACTCTAGCAAATGTATCAAGTTGCAAACAACTGCACTGTTTAGCACTTTAGTCTTATCTTTTGTGATTCTCAGAGATATCAAAACTTTCTACATAAGCTGTTATACTGCAGATAGAAAGTACACCCGATAGTGGTTTACTTCCTTTAAAACAGCAAACAAAAACACAAGGAATGTTGATGCTATTTATCCAATGGATGCTTTGCTCCAGACAAAAAAAAGATGACTACACAGAGCCAATTACTGAAGTACAAAGATTGTCATTCAAAAGCGCTTCAGTTTGTTGAGTGCATAGCATCTTACTTTAGTTTTTAACTGCTCACTGGTATGTGCTAGTGGTATTTAGTTTGGTTTGTGCCATATAAATATCATTGCCTATTTGGAAAAAAGTTAAACGTTGGTTGGTGGTGTCATTTATGGTTCCAACATGTCACTCAAAGTTTCCCTTAAAGCAAGGGTGGGAAACGTTGATCCTGGAGGGCCATTGTCCTGAAGAATTTAGCTCCAACCCTAATTAAACACACCTGAAGCTAATCAAGGTCTTCAGCATTACTAAAGTTACAGGCAGGTGAGTGTTTTTTTTAGGGTTGGAGGAGCTAAACTCTGCAGGACAATGGCCCTCCAGGATCAACGTTCCCCACCCCCGCCTTAAAGGGTTAGTTCACCCAAAAATGAAAATTGTGTCATCATTTACTCACTCTCATGTCGTTCCACACCTATAAGACTTTTTCATCTTCAGAACACAAATTAAGATCTTTTTATTAAAATCTGAGAGATTTCTGTTCTTCCATTGATAGTCTACACAACTACAACTACCAATTCGACGCTTCAAAAAGTTCATAAAGAGATTGTAAAACTAAATCCATATGTACTGAGACTCGATCGCTTTATATGATGAACAGATTTAATTTAGGCTTTTATTTACATATAAACATTCATCAACTCGCACATCACATATGATGAGAAGACCTCGACGTTGCAACAGAAACTATTGCCTCTGTCTTTTCCAGCACATTAGACTCAGTTGCTCCTTTGCGTTTAAAAAAGATTAAGAAAATTAATCCAACGCCGTGGTACAATGAGCACACTCGGGCTTTAAAGGTAGCAGCCAGAAAAATGGAGCGCAGCTGGAAGAAAACAAAACTAGAAGTATTTCGCATTTCGTGGAGAGAGAGAATGATTGAGTATAGAAAGGCCTTAAAATCTGCTAGATCTGCCTATTTTTCAAAACTTTTAGAAGAAAATAAACAAAACCCTAGGTATTTATTTGATACAGTGGCTAAATTAACAAGAAATAAAGCTTCAACTTCTGATGTTTCCAAAGAGCACAGCAGTAATGACTTTATGAACTTCTTTACTTGCAAGATTGATAATATTAGAAAAAAAATTATAACCATGCAACCATCTAATACAGTATTGCGTCAGACAGTGCATTGTAGTGTCCCTGAGGAAAAATTCAATTCATTTACTGCTTTAAGAGAGGAAGAATTGTCTAAACTTGTTAAATCGTCAAAATCAACAACATGTATGTTAGACCCTATACCGACTAAGCTATTGAAAGAGATGCTTCCAGAGGTCATAGATTCTCTTCTTAATATCGTAAATTCATCTTTATCACTAGGATACGTACCAAAAACTTTTAAGCTGGCTATTATTAAAAAACCACAACTTGATCCTAGAGAATTAGTCAGTTACAGGCCAATCTCAAATCTCACTTTTCTGTCAAAAATACTTGAAAAGGCAGTATCATCACAACTATGTTCCTTTTTAGAAAGAAATAGTATCTGTGAGGATTTCCAGTCAGGATTTAGACCGTGCCATAGTACTGCTCTCATTAGAGTTACTAATGATTTGCTCTTATCATCAGATCGGGGTTGTATCTCTCTATTAGTGTTACTGGATCTTAGTGCTGCATTTGACACTATTGATCACAATATTCTTTTAAATAGACTCGAAAATTATGTTGGCATTAGTGGAATTGCATTGTCATGGTTCAAATCATACTTATCTGACCGTTATCAGTTTGTAGAAGTAAATGAAGAGAGGTCATATCGATCACAAGTTCAATATGGAGTAGCGCAAGGCTCAGTACTAGGACCATTGCTTTTCACTCTGTACATGCTACCCTTGGGAGATATCATCAGGAAGCATGGCGTTAGTTTTCACTGTTACGCTGATGATACTCAGCTCTATATTTCTTTGCGCCCTGACGAAACTTACCAATTCACAAAATTAACGGAATGCATAGCTGATATAAAAAATTGGATGACCAGTAATTTCCTACTACTAAATTCAGAAAAAACAGATATTCTAATTTTTGGACCAAAAACTTCCTCACGTAATAACCTAGAATACTATCTAACACTTGATGGCTGCTCTGTTAAGTCTTCGTCATCAGTTAGGAACCTGGGTGTGCTCTTTGATACCAATCTTTCATTTGAAGACCATGTTTCTAGCATCTGTAAAACCGCATTCTTCCATCTTAAAAATATATCTAAATTACGACATATGCTCTCGATGACAAATGCGGAACAGTTAGTTCATGCGTTCATGACCTCAAGGCTAGATTACTGTAACACTTTACTGGGTGGTTGTTCTGCTCGCCTGATAAATAAACTACAGCTCGTACAAAATGCAGCAGCTAGAGTTCTTACTAGAACTAGGAAGTATGACCATATTAGCCCAGTTCTGTCAACACTGCATTGGCTTCCTGTTAAACATCGTATAGATTTTAAAATCTTGCTAATTACCTACAAAGCACTAAATGGTTTAGCTCCCCAGTACCTGAGCGAGCTATTAATGCATTATAGTCCTTCGCGTCTATTGCGATCTCAGAATTCAGGCCAGTTGATAATACCTAGAATATCAAAATCAACTGCAGGTGGTAGATCCTTCTCCTATTTGGCACCTAAACTCTGGAACAATCTTCCTAGCATTGTTCGGAAAGCAGACACACTCTGTCAGTTTAAATCTAAACTAAAAAAACATCTCTTTAACCTGGCATACACAACACATTATCAATTTATTTTTTCAAATCCGTTAAAGGATTATTAGGCTGCATAAATTAGGTCAGCTGGAACCGGGAACACTTCCAATAACACCAGATGTACTCGTTACATCAGAAGAAGAATGGCATCTACGCTAATATTAGTCTTTCTGTTTATCCCGAGGTTTACCGTAGTCAACCGGATCCGGGCCGCATCTAGGTGAGACCAAGGACCTGCGCCTTGACACGACCACAACGCAGCCCTGAAGTATCAGCAGAGATTGAGTCAACTAGATCATCCACTGTGAAGGCCTCATCAACATGACAACCAGTGGCGCATCTCCTCAACAACCGTCCATACCGGTGTGATGAATACGATCCTCAGCTGGATGGAACTGAATTAAATACTTTGAATGTTGCGATCCTATCTGACTTATGATAGCAACCTGAGTCGTAACAAAGCACTGTTTGCCAGAGGAGAACTGGCCCCCCGACTAAGCCTGGTTTCTCCCAAGGTTTTTTTCTCCATTTTAACACCTGTTTGCCACCTGATGTCACCTGTTGGAGTTTGGGTTCCTTGCCGCTGTCGCCTTTGGCTTGCTTAGTTGGGGACAATTGACATTTGATATTCAACAGTGCTTTGATCTGCCTGCATTGACACTATTCTTTAAGAGCTGCTGTGCAGCCAAAATAATGTACCAGTTATCACTGTAAAGCTGCTTTGACACAATCTACATTGTAAAAAGCGCTATATAAATAAAGGTGACTTGACTTGATATGATAAACGGAAGCTCAAGCATGTTAGCTTGAAGTGTGAGAACCAATGAGGTTCATTCTCGTATGTTACGCAGCACGTTTAAGCTTCTGGAAGATGTTTGTTCTCGTGCGTCAAGCAGGTTTAGCTTCTGTTTATGTTCGCTGATCAATGTTTACATGTGAATAAAAGCCTAAATATAATCTGTTCATCATATAAAGTGATGGTGTCTCTTCAGAAAATTTGGACTAAACTGCTCAATTCATATGGATTACTTTTACAATCTCTTTATGAACTTTTTAATGCATCAAAGTGGTAGTTGCGTAGCTGTTTATGGAGGGACAGAAATCACTCAGATTTCATTAAAAATATCTTCATTTGTGTTCCGAAGATGAACAAAAGTCTTACAGGTTTGGAACGAAATGAGGATGAGTAAATGACAACAGAATTTTCATTCTTGGGTGAACTAACCCTTTAAAGTTGATTTAACCACATAACTGAACCTTAAACAATAACTAATATTATTTGTTGTCAAATATTTTAATGTTTTTAAAAATGCCATTAATAATCTATCACAAAAAAACTATCCGTTTCCCATGTCCATTTAAAACCAGACATAATCGTACAAAGAAGAAAGGCAGACTCACTGACTAAACGAGTCAGAGTCAGTGAGGCTGCTGCGTGAATCTTTTGACCGACCCATTAAAAAGAGTAATTTGTTTGTGAATCAGACATCACAGCTTGTGTTGTGTTTGATGTCACATGCAGGAAACAGTGGCACATTAACCCTTACAAAATTATATCTGGAGAAATCACATATCGATTGACTAGATTTTTCATTTTTGTCACAGAATTATATTTTTTGACTCATTTGCGACCATTTTAGGTGCAGTCCAGAGATATGGAGTATACTCCTGGTTTTCTATTCCAGCCAGTCAAGGCCAGCGTTACTTACAATAAGCCTTTTTTACAACTCTAAAGTAAACAGAAAGTAGAGATATAACAGAGAGCTTAACACAAGAGTAAACACGCAGATAATACAGCGTAAAAAATTACAACATTCTATGTCTGGTATGATAACATACAAAATGTACCACACAAAATCATTCTGGTTGTCACTGTCCGGCCACACCGCCCACCTGTGCTAAATGATCACACATAATTATAGTGTTCTTAAAAAAAGAACAGAAAAGAAAATGTTTTGGTTTTCTAACAGGTAAATGTCACTGTCATACCTTTTTTTTTTTTTTTCTCATTTTTGGGCGAACTATACCTTTAACTTTTTGTCCATTTGCATTCAGTCGCCGAGTTTTACATTAAACATTCAAAAACAAAAGTTTGCCAGAAATGTACAACGTTACTTCCTAAATTGCAAAAAACAACAGCTGGCTCAACATCTGATAAACGTGTTCAAAAACAGCTATGGCATATTTCTGTGTGCATGAGATTCGACGCCAATCAAGAGTCATTCAACTATCATATGTACATCAATGGGGCTTCTTAACATCTTTCATTACTGTATCAACAGAAGGCAGAAGCTACATTCAACACACCCATGAAACACAGTAAAACAGACCAGTCCTCATCACAGATGAGACATTAAGATATCAGACAGTGGTTACAATACACAGCATGAGGAAGTGAAACTCATCCAGTCTAAACTTAACTTAGGGCTTCAGAAAAAACAGAGCCATGTGCTCTTTTTAGAGAACAGAGCTTTTCTGAACATGTCATCATGGAACATGATGCAGGTTTTTCTGTTCCTTTGTAGTAAAGGGTATAAAACACATTTAACGGTTACACTTTATTTCAATAGTCTACTTTAGACTCTCCATTAACTATTAGTAACTTTACAACAACATGTCAACAAACTCTCATTAGAGTGTTATTAGACTATAGTAGACTTTTAGTGGACTGTTAAGGCCAATTCACACAGCACAGACAAACACCAGCAAATACTTTTGTTGGGTTTTGTCTGATCAGTGTGTTACCCCTGTCAGCGTTTAGTGGCATTGGTAAGGATTTGTTTTTCACCTGACTGAACATGTTCAATCAGCTTTTGTCTGTGTCTGTTGGGGCAGTGCGAACATGGATTTAAAATTTTATGAAAAATAATTCAACAGCCAACTTGTTTGTTGCTGTTTGTTGGCATTTATGCGGTGTGAATTGGCCTATAGGGTTAGGTGGTTGAGGTTCAGTTACTATTATAAGTTGACATTTAGATGCAAAGTTACTTATAGTCAGTAGAATGTTTGTTGGAGGACCATCAAAATAAAGTGTTAGCAGATATTAAGCAGTAAGAGTAATAGTAATGACTGGTAGTTGACATGTAGTTGCAAAGTTAATTATAGTTAGTTAGGGCTGGGTATCGAATTCGACTTTTAAGGTACCGACCGAACTGCCTCAATACTATAGAGTATCAAGAAGTGTCTTGTCATTTGGTACCAAATTTCATCTCCAAACGGTCTTTGAGTCTGTAAAAAAAGTCAAATTTAAAATATAAAACCAAAGATTTTTTTTGAGGTAATGTAATTTTGTTAAAACAGATTTTATAAAATTGGTATCGAAAATGGTATCATTCAGGAATCGGTATCGAAGTCAAGGTATCTGTATCAAAATCGAAAATTTTTGAATGATACCCAGCCCTATAGTTAGTAGGATGTCTAAAGTGGTCCATCGAAAATAAAGTGTTACCCATATAACCAATATTACTTCTAAGTCTAGTGCAGAAAGAATGATGAATTTCATACAATGCATTTGATTTCCATTTTGATTTGGCCAAGTTCCGCTAACAGTCATATCTGTCGTTTTTATTTAATTTTGAAAGCAGTAATTCTGTTTTAGAGTTTTACTGTGGCAGGAAGCTAACACTGCCCTTGTATCAGCTACCACTAGTTCACATGTGATTTATTTAATTACATTTACATGTACACTAAGAAGCACCAGTTATTGCACACTGATAGGCAGAGATTGAGATGAAAAACCTGTCTACTGAAATGAAACCTGCAGATTAACCAAGTGGAAACATTTTATTCAAAAACAGCTACATGAAACCAAAAATGTGCCACTAAGATATACTTAACCATTGAACCAGCAATCATGTGACTGCTACGCACAGTAAAAACATCCTACCCGTCATCTTTTACACCAAGGACATGATTATGATGCTCTGGAAAGTTTAGGGTGGGCATTTTCATACTCCTCCAATACCAAGATGTGATTCATGTACTCCTGCATTATGAGTGGTCCGACAGAGGTGTTTGAAAAGGTCATATGGTTTTGTGGGCTTGTGAAGGACTGTCCTGGTTGGTTTGACTACAAATTTAAGAATCTGTTTAAGATCTGCTGATCCTACGTCCTGACATAACATCACATGAAATACTAAGGTGAAGTACATTGTGTGATTTTGAGGTAAAGATAATGACATTCTAAAGAGATCAAGTCTTGCAGCCCAGGTATGTACTTCCTGACCATTTGGCGTGACAAGCTCAAGGCACAGCTGTGCCTTTGTCTCTATGAAAATGGGAAGGTATAAGCAATACTGTCAGACTGATTGGGTCAGCACTTATGCATTTGAAAGCTTTGATCTTCCTACTGGAAGTCAAACTATGTGTGAATGTTTACATAGTCTTAGTTCTCGTGACCAGCTACTGTTTATACCATTTGGGGTACTATTATCTACACAGTTGGTGGTAATAGCCTGTATTGTCTTTTTTTCTGCTTTTGTTTTAGTGGTCACTTCTAAGGCTGTGTGTAAGGGCAACACCTTTAAGGACTGCCCACTGAACGCCTATAAAACATCATGTATACACTGCATTAGTTAGACTTGGATGACTACAGCTACAGACAGCACGTGTTCTCAATAAAGAGTAACTTCTGCTTGAAAGATATCCCAACATCTCCTGGTCTCTGCTTTGACGACGAAAAAGTTTCCTACAACTATCCTGCACTATCAGGGTTATGGTGCAAGTCAACAGATTTACAAATAACTGCTTTGAGGTCAGTTAGCACATACTGTCAACACTTTTGCTTTAAAGGGTTAGTTCACCCAAAAATGAAAATAATGTCATTTATTACTCACCCTCATGTTGTTCTACACCCGTAAGACCTTCGTTAATCTTCAGAATGCAAATTAAGATATTTTTTTTGAAATCCCGATGGCTCAGTGAGGCCTGCATAGCCAGCAATGACATTACCTCTCTCAAGATCCATTAATGTACTAAATACATATTTAAATCAGTTCATGTGAGTACAGTGGTTCAATATTAATATTATAAAGCAACAAGAATATTTTTGGTGGTGACTCAGCGGTCCGGAGCGCCAAAGTCACTTGATTTCAGCAGTTTTCAGTCGTTATTTTGTTGTTTTGGCGCACCAAAATATTCTCGTCGCTTTATGATATTAATATTGAACCACTGTACTCACATGAACTGATTTAAATGTTTTTAGTACATTAATGGATCTTGAGAGAGGAAAGGTCACTGCTGGCTATGCAGGCCTCACTGAGTCATCGAATTTCAACAAAAATATCTTAATTTGTGTTCTGAAAATGAATGAAGGTCTTATGAGTGTGAAACTGCATGAGGGTGAGTAATAAATTACATTATTTTCATTTTTGGGTGAACTAACCCTTTAAATGCAACTCACAGCTAAAGAAAATTTAAACCTCTAAATAAAATATATAAAACTGCTAAAGTGAAGTACACACCATTCTTTTTGGGGCCTCTCCAAATAACAGCATCATCTGGACTACTAAGCAGAAAGCCGATGGACATGACCGCCAAATTGTCCTCAACATACTAGAGACAGAGAATATATCAGCATGTAATAATGAACCAATGAAAGGGCATCAGAATCCAAATCAAAAGAATATATATATATATATACAGTGGGTACGGAAAGTATTCAGACCCCCTTAAATTTTTCACTCTTTGTTATATTGCAGCCATTTGCTAAAATCATTTAAGTTTATTCTTTTTCCTGATGAATGTACGCACAGCACCCCATATTGACAGAAAAACACAGAATTGTTGACATTTTTGCAGATTTATTAAAAAAGAAAAACTGAAATATCACATGGTCCTAAGTATTCAGACCCTTTGCTGTGACACTCATATATTTAACTTAGATGCTGTCCATTTCTTCTGATCATCCTTGAGATGGTTCTATACCTTCATTTGAGTCCAATTGTGTTTGATTATACTGATTGGACTTGATTAGGAAAGCCACACACCTGTCTATATAAGACCTTACAGCTCACAGTGCATGTCAGAGCAAATGAGAATCATGAGGTCAAAGGAACTGCCTAAAGAGCTCAGAGACAGAATTGTGGCAAGGCACAGATCTGGCCATGGTTACAAAAAAATTTCTGCTGCACTTAAGGTTCCTAAGAGCACAGTGGCCTTCATAATCCTTAAATGGAAGACGTTTGGGACGACCAGAACCCTTCCTAGAGCTGGCCATCCGGATAAACTGAGCTATCGGGGGAGAAGAGCCTTGGTGAGAGAGGTAAAGAAGAACCCAAAGATCACTGTGGCTGAGCTCCAGAGATGCAGTCGGGAGATGGGAGAAAGTTGTAGAAAGTCTACCATCACTGCAGCCCTCCACCAGTCGGGGCTTTATGGCAGAGTGGCTCGACGGAAGCCTCTCCTCAGTGCAAGACACATGAAAGCCCGCATGGAGTTTGCTAAAAAACACCTGAAGGACTCCAAGATGCTGAGAAATAAGATTCTCTGGTCTGATGATACCAAGATAGAACTTTTTGGCCTTAATTCTAAGCGGTATGTGTGAAGAAAACCAGGCACTGCTCATCACCTGTCCAATACAGTCCCAACAGTGAAGCATGGTGGTGGCAGCATCATGCTGTGGGGGTGTTTTTCAGCTGCAGGGACAGTACGACTGGTTGCAATCGAGGGAAAGATGAATGTGGCCAAGTACAGGGATATCCTGGATGAAAACCTTCTCCAGAGAGCTCAGGACCTCAGACTGGGCCGAAGGTTTACCTTCCAACAAGACAATGACCCTAAGCACACAGCTAAAATAACGAAGGAGTGGCTTCACAACAACTCCGTGACTGTTCTTGAATGGCCCAGCCAGAGCCCTGACTTAAACCCAATTGAGCATCTCTGGAGAGACCTAAAAATGGCTGTCCACCAACGTTTACCATCCAACCTGACAGAACTGGAGAGGATCTGCAAGGAGGAATGGTAGAGGATCCCCAAATCCAGGTGTGAAAAACTTGTTGCATCTTTCCCAAAAAGACTCATGGCTGTATTAGATCAAAAGGGTGCTTCTACTAAAGACTGAGCAAAGGGTCTGAATACTTAGGACCATGTGATATTTCAGTTTTTCTTTTTTAATAAATCTGCAAAAATGTCAACAATTCTGTGTTTTTCTGTCAATATGGGGTGCTGTGTGTACATTAATGAGGGAAAAAAAAGAACTTAAATGATTTTAGCAAATGGCTGCAATATAACAAAGAGTGAAAAATTTAAGGGGGTCTGAATACTTTCCGTACCCACTGTATATGTATGTTAATCTCACCACTGGGGACCAGCCTGAGCCACTCTGATGAACCTGCAAATAAAACAAAGACAGTTTGTTTGTTTATACTTTAACACCATGCCTGGTACCCCGGCTATATTCACGGCGAGAAAGAGATTATAATTGGGGGGGAAAAAAAAAACTGTTAAAATTGATTATAAGACAAAAAATATTAAAACAGGTTTCTTGGATAAAAATTCTAAACCTAGATCTGGTCTCATTTCATTAAAAATCTTTACATAAGAGTCAACTGAAAAATAGAGAATTCAGTCCCCCTTTATATTAGTTGGCTCAAAAATAAGTACAATGTACTTATTGTGTTCATACTGTACTGCAAAACACTTTTGAGATGGGATATGGGTAAGGTTAGGGACAGGTTTGGTGTTATAGTTAGGTTTGACCTCCTCAGACCTGGAAAAAAAAAAAAATGTTTTTTGAATTTAGTATTTTCTCATGTCATTACATTGCTTAGACCATAAGAAACAAACAAACAAAAAAAAATAATAATAATTTGAAAAATGATACTTTATTCATATGTTATGCTATGTCCTCATAAGTGGACAACAGGACAATGACAATAGGATTTGTCCTATTCTTTTTTTATTCACCAATCAAGTTTTAGGTTAAGATTTTTTTTTAACCAAATTTAAAGATGATTCTCAACTATGTTATGAAAGATATAATGGAATGAACTGATATACCATTTTACTTTATGCAATATGTGGGGTAAAATGGCCATAAATGGGTTTTCCCATTCAATGCAAGGTATCTATACACGGTATCTAATTTGTGTATTAATGTGTTTTTGGAGCAACATGTAATGAGAAAAGAAGTGTAATAATGGGAGTAATAGTTGGCAACATTTTCATAATAATATGTAAAGTTCTTTCCCTATGTGGGATTACAAATTTAACATTTGTTTAAGGTCTGCTGATCTAACATCCTGATATAACATCACATGAAAAACTAAGGGGAACTACACTGTATTGGGCATTCAAGGTGAACACAATGGCATTTATTTACTGATTAGATTCAATATAGTTTGGGGGTTTTGTCAGTCTTTGATCTTCCTACAGAGAGCCAAACTATGTGTGAATGTTTACATAGTCTACATATGTTACATAGTTTACATAAAACTGTGACATGTATGGTGTCAGAGAAATTCACTAAAATATAATGTCCTCGTACGAGGACAGAGGGATGCAGGAGGTTAAGGGTGGGTTAAGGTGTAAGGGATGGGTCAACAGTGTAATCGGCCGATCAGTCTCACTTCTTACGGATTCTCGAGCCGATCTGTTTTGTTACCAGCAGCACAGGCAATAACGTCAGCTGCGCATTCTCGCTCTCTTCTCTCCGATGGCAAAGTAACACACACCCGCGCGGGGGCCTCCTCTCTCTAACTTGTCTCATTCGCTCCGGTTAAATAGTGCTTGTATTGCGCATAATGTTAGTCATTCCCGCAGGTTTCGCGCTCACACCAAAAGTGCGTGCACCACTGATCTATATTAGTGGAGCGAACAAGCCACGCTCAGTCTCAAACAGAGACAGAAGTCAAACAGAGTCACAAGTACCAAAATTAATGGCTTATTGTGCCTAAAAGGTCAAATACATACAAAATTATGTCAAAATGCCCATCTTGGCGATTATTCAGATAAGCACAGTCAGTTTTAGATCGTTAAACAGCTGAGAAAGAGAACGCATGTTGTGTAACAGTATTGGGTCCGTTCATAAACTCTTAAAGGGACAGCAGTCCAATATTCCTACTGCTGTCTGTCATGTTAATCAAAGAACAAAAGACAAAGAAAATCACTTTCTGCTCTTGACTGAATACGTTTTATAACTTTAAATGGCAAGAATTAATCTGTATTTAATATTTACAATAAAGACTACAGAAATTAAGGTGACTAATGTAAAATAACACTGGATGTGTTATTTTACATTTGGTTACTTTATTTCTGTAGTATTTCTTACCTGAATTAAAACCTACTTAACCTGAAAAACTTTAGTTTTATAGCTCTCTTTATTCTATTGCATTTATTTGTGCTGTTGTTTGCAATTTCTTTATTTGTTCTTATTTTATTACTTTTTAACTTTTTTTTTTTTTTTTTTAATGAAAATAAAACTTTGAGTTGAAGAAAAGTAGATTTTTGTATTATAGTTCTTAGAAAGAAAATCGGAATCAGCAAAAATCGGTATTGGCAGATCACACTAACAAAAACAAAAAAAATCGGAATCGGCCAAGAAAATTGCAAATCGGTGCATCTCTAGACATGAGGGGCATAAAGGAGGATCTTCACCCATTAACAGAAACTTATGGGTTAAACAAAGATTATAAACCACTCAGACATCTCAGCATTCTGACACAAGTATGATGCATAATGAAGTCTGTCTCTGCAGTGACATACCTGCTCCCCCTCTAAGCCCATTATTCTTGGTATAGATGGCCCACAGATGTCCACATCTAGGAGTGCTACCTGGAACAGGAATAAATAAATAAATAAGCATGACAACTGGCATAAGGTTGGTTTAATATAGATATGAATTATGTAAACATTTAATGTCTAATTTTTAGTGGGCCTTTTAACCAGACGTTTGATTAGGCGGAACAATTATTGTATAAAAACAATTTGGCAAAATGTGTACATCTGATCAGTCCAGTTTAGTCTCCTGCTCAAATGATTTGCTTTAATAAAACAAAACAAAGCAAAGAGGTTGGTATTTTAACAGGTCTTTTTTCAACAGCAAATGAAAACGCACAACTGCAGTACAACGATGTTAACACAAGATGCCAGTGCAGCACAGTTTAGTGAGTCAGCAACTCTCACACAGACTCACACACACCGCTTCAGTCTCACTAGCACTGACTCATACAGAAGTCATTACATAAGACCATCACTTCAGTTCCAGCTCTATTCACACAGACCATAACAACCTCAAATACATGTTTATGCTATTTAAACTCATCTGTGAATACCACATTACCCTGCTGTGACCAGGAAACATAACCTTTCCATGGCCTTCATGGTCTGAATGAAATCATCAGGTCTGTGGTCGCTCATGTCTGACTGTACAATCTTGATTTGGTGTGGGCTGAGTGTATATCAGACCTGATGGTTATATTTGTACTCTAAGCCAGATGTGGAGGTGAGCTGCAAGATAAGAACAGGTGCCCAAGTTTGTGAAACAGTCTCCCGTTGCATGGTAAGTCTGCCCCTTCTTTGTCTTGTTTTAAATCGACTCTAAATGTACTATTATTCACTAACATTTAATAGTGTCTTAATTTTTATCATTGCCTGATGTTGTGTGGATTTGTCGTTTTATTTGTTGGTTTACTGCACTTTGGAACAACATGTGTTGTATTTAAATGTGCTTTAAAAATAAATTGAACTGAATTGCTTAATGTGCATCAGGGTAAGTGATAACATCCAGAACACCAACAAATACTGCCAAAACTATAGAGGTGAGATAATTAAATTTGTTTGAATTTTAAAGTTTGTCAACAGATTAGATCACATTCTAATTAACCATTATCCATCTATCACTAAAAACACCTCAACAGGGCCTCACAGAAACAGCTGCAGAGGTCATTCGGCACGGGGAAAAAAGACTGGGAATGTTTTAGAGGGATGATATTCCTGGCTTTTGTAAAGGAGATCATTAAAACTCTTCTTCATCTCTTACAATAGACCCCCGAGGGCTGCTGCATGCCCAATGGATTATACTATAGCATATGTTTAGATAATCAAACCAGAGCAAATCTCTAGCCACGACTTAGTGTTTGTGTGTGTGACTAATTCGTGGACATAAGAAAACTAAGAAAAAATCCAGATGCGCTGATTTGACTTTTTGGATCCATGGAAGAGAGCCCTTGTTTTTCCTACAGCAAAGACATGACAAGTTCTCAAAGCATTTGTTTAAAATGTTAAGTGTATTTAGTTTAAAAAGCAAATACAGAGTCTAATTAACGTATGACCTTCTTGCCCCTGGCTTGTGTTAAATGTTATTTGTCGACGGCTGAATTAAGCAGCACGCTTATTAAACACACTCTTGTTATGGTCACACTCAGAAGATGTTTATTTCGCCCTCCCTGTTCTTCTGTTTCCTGAAGGAAATTTACTGAAAGCAAACTGGGGAGTGAAAGCAACAAAGGAGGAGCTCAGAACCCCACTTAATAGTCCCACAGGAACCGAGCAGGTTCCCTCATTCTCCATTTTGCTCTCTCTCAGGAAATGGCTGCCCAGTGAGCAGGGTTGTAGAGAGGCTAAGACCATAGTGGCAAAAGTCATGGATTCTCCTGCAGAGCTACAGGGGAAGTCACAACACTTCCTTCCAGAGTCTGAATACTTTTCTTCTGGCAACCGCTCTTTTTTTCCAGTACTTCCCTTTTTCTACAAAAACGTACATGTCTAAGTTGGCCTTCTTAAATCAATGTCTGAAAACCCTCAGGGCTCATCAAATATATGTTGAGTGAGGAGGGGAGGGCACGTCTTAACCTTTCAAAAATGCTAAGAATCCCACAGAACTCTTTTGATAATATGGAACATCCACAAAAAGGCCTGTTTGGGACCAGATGTAGGTTTGGCTACTGTACCCTATGTGCTTCTAGTGAAGCAAAGAGACATTTGCTAGTGTGGCTGAGCGGTAAAAGACCTGAAGTGGTAACCCAAGGTTGTTGGTTCAAAGCCCAAAAGGGGAGATTCCTGAGCAATGTTCAAAGACCTCTCAGCGCATGGTCACACCACATAACTGATCATCCAGTGACTAATCAAATGTGTTAACAATACTGTTAAAGAAATGGGACTTTTAAACTGTCCAGCTGCAGGCAATTATTCTCAACCATCAAAACAAGTGGCTGCTATATTCATCAGGATTCTGCAGACAGCTACTAAACCACCAGCATTTCCTTAGAAAGCAGCTTGGGATAGTGGAAAAAAAAAAAGGAGAAAAAGTTTTACATAGGCACAGCTCTCTCATAAAGGGTATTTATCTTCTGTTAAAAAGGAGGAGAAGGAGGAGGAGGAGGAAGTTCATCCAAAGGGAAATTCTTATATCTTACTTCTTCACATGTCTAGAAGCAAGTTACGATATGTCACTGTATCTTTACAGACAAACAGAAAGATATTTAATAAAAATGTCTAAGAAATATGAAAATAGCCTGAGATTTGGAAAAAAAAAAAACAATGTGTGGACTCTATTTAGAGAACCAAGATCCAAAAAAGGGTGTTTGCAACAGCCTAAAGCACTTAAAATGGCACAAGAACAAGACATTCTTGGGTCAAACACAAGTCTCTTCCCAGTTTCAGTTGGGCGGAGTATTCCCCTGTAATCAAAACTATGAGACAGACTCCATATGGAAATAAAAAACCTCACAATTGTTTTAACAAAGCATATCTGTACAGCCTTTGCTTTTTGGTACAAACATATTCTAACATAGTGATTTAACATTAAAATATGTTGCATCAAAATATCACTGAGTTTCGACATAAAGTATACGCAAAACTGAATGTAGGATTTTTCAGTAAGATGTCTGCACTTGATCTGATTACTACGGTACAGCAGGTTTATCCAGTTGTCACCATTAACACACAATCTTCCTCATTAACAGCTACATGATGCTTTTCATTATGCTCTAATGATGACCTCATCCCTCATCGCACTGCTCCAGTTACTGTAGAGGTGTGGTGTTCACTCACTTTTCCAACTCGCATGCACCTTCAGTCAAAGCCTGAAGCGCTCAACCTATTAAAATGTAAATTGAGTAAATTCAATACATAGTTGCTTATTAGCAAGAATTGAGTCTTAGGCCGCCTTTCCACTGCACACGTCAAACGACAGCCGTTGGACCGGAAGTCATTCATTTCCAATGGAAAGTCGTACAGGGGCTGCGTGGGGTGCCGACCATCTGCGAATGCGGAATTTTCGGATCCGATTTGAGCTTCAGATGCGTTCAACTTGAGCGACTACACCGTATGCAAAACACCGACCGGATGTGATGTATTCCAAAGTTGTCCAATCAAATCAGTGTGCGCAAGCTGAGAATTATAATTCTTTTTGTTTATCACATTTTATTTTGTTTTAAAACTTTTAAAAAATGCATGATTATTGATGAATAATAAATGTTATTTTTAATGTTGTCTTTATTTTCCCTCCAAAATTATTGGCAGTCATTTGTCCTATATGCATAGCTGTTTATTGTTGGCATTTAGTTCATTTCACCATGGTGAATGTACGGAAGATAAAGGCTCTTGCACTCCTTTACTGGAGACGCAAAAAGAAATACTGCAAATCAGTGTGGGTAAAACACCACCTGGCTCGGAGGAAACATCTCGGCAAGTATCACCGTTTAGTGCAACAGCTGCGCCTTAACGTGGAAGATTTCCGTGAATATTTTCAAGTCTCACGAGAAGAATTTAATGAGATCCTTCAGGTTGTTGGCCCAAAAATTACCAGGCAGGATACTGCATTCCAGAAATCCATCAACTCAGCCGAACGCCTGGCAATTTGTCTCAGGTACAAACCCAAGTTAATAATAATATAATATAATTTTATGTATGTGTATATTATATATATATATATACCCACACTATTGTGCATACTTGTTTAACTCTACTTATGAGGGCTAAATGTCCTCACTAATATAGTGAAGTATCATAATTGATTTGAGGACATTTTAAATTAGCTAAAAATGCTCACAAATTGGCCAAATCTTTTTTTTTTTTTTGGCAAACAAAAAACAAAAAAATACCTGACAAACCGACAATCTCGCTAACTCTCTTTCAAGCCTCATTTTTCCTATTAAAGTCTCTGTATCATTCTAAAGAAGTATCATGCAGAATGGGTTTTTTTTTTTGAGACCGCAAGGATAAACTTCTCTCCCATGTTGCCATGTACAATCATAATGAAATTTCTGTGCAACTGCCACTAGGGGGCGAATTCCGACAGCCGTGTCCGAATGTCGTGTCAGTGGAAAGGCGGCTTTAGTGTAAACAATATGTTTACTATGATAATCCACACTATTACAAGAGCACTATGCATTATTTTAATTCATGATGTCAGTCTACAATGTTTAATTGTATACCTGACCTAACGTTTACTAGCAAACCAAAAAAACAGAGTGGATGGCTGGATGTGCTATAGTACATATGAAGTACTCAAAAAACAGTGGACATAAACAAAGCAAACATAAATATAAAGAACACAGCTTCTTTTACTAGGAGCACTGCCATTGAACAACACCTTAGAACATGGGACAAAGAAAGGCTGAAAGGCAACATGCCACGCCCACTTTCATTACCAAATAAAAGACAAATATCTAGCTATCTTTTTTACTATACAGTATCTCACAGTAGTGAGTACACCACTCACATTTTTGTAAATATTTTATTATATTTTTTTATGTGACAACACTGAAGAAATGACCTTGCAATCCTCCACCTTCTGTTTGAGGATGCCCCACAGATGCTCAATAGGGTTTAGGTTTGGAGACATTCTTTAGCAAGGCAGTGGTCATCTTGGAGGTGTGTTTGGGGTCGTTATCATGTTGGAATACTGCCCTGCAGCCCAGTCTCCGAAGGGAGGGGATCATGCTCTGCTCATTCATGGTTCCCTCAATGAACTGTAGCTCCCCAGTGCCGGCAGCACTCATGCAGCCCCAGACCATGAAACTCCAACCACAATGCTTGACTGTAGGCAAGACACACTTGTCTTTGTACTCCTCACCTGGTTGCCGCCACACACGCTTGACACCATCTGAACCAAATAAGTTTATCTTGGTCTCATCAGACCACAGGACATGGTTCCAGTAATCCATGTCTTTAGTCTGCTTGTCTTCAGCAAATTGTTTGCAGGCTTTCTTGTGCATCATCTTTAGAAGAGGCTTTCTTCTGGGACGACAGCCATACAGACCAATTTGATGCAGTGTGCAGCGTATAGTCTGAGCACTGACAGGCTGACGCCCCACCCCTTCAACCTCTGCAGCAATGCTGGCAGCACTCATACGTCTATTTCCCAAACACAACCTCTGGATATGACGCTGAGCATGTGCACTCAACTTCTTTGGTCAACCATGGCGAGGTCTGGAACCTGTCCTGTTAAACCGCTGTATGGTCTTGGCCCCCGTGCTGCAGCTCAGTTTCAAGGTCTCTAACATCCACCAGCTCTGTGATGTCGTCATGGAGGAGTGGAAGAGGACTCCAGTGGCAACCTGTGAAGCTCTGGCTGTGAAGCTTAGCCCAAGAGGGTTAAGGCAGTACTGGAAAATAATGGTGGCCACAAAATATTGACACTTTGGGCCCAATTTGGACATTTTCACTTAGGGGTGTACTCACTTTTGTGGCCAGCGGTTTAGACATTAATGGCTGTGTGTTGAGTTATTTTGAGGGGACAGCAAATTTACACTGTTATACAAGCTGTACACTCACTACTTTACATTGTAGCAAAGTGTCATTTCTTCAGTGTTGTCACATGAAAAGATATAAAAATATTTACAAAAATGTGAGAGGTGTACTCACTTCTGTGAGATACTGTATGTAGCACATGTATTAAGTTTAGGGTTGGTATTCTAATGTTTTTGAAAGTCTCTTATGCCCGCCAAGACAGCATTTATGTGATTAAATATACTCTTAAAACAACTTCTTCATAATCTTTAATCAAAATCTGAAAGTGTATTGTCCCTCTGGAATGGCCTTCCTTCTCTAATTACGTCATTTTGACGAGTTTGAGTAGAGCATCCCCTCCAACTGGCAGTCTGCTGCGAGCTTTGACAGTGAGCTGAATGTATGTATATATGTATTATATAATATATATATATATATATATATATATATATATATATATATAAAAACTGTACACAACTTAATAATATGGGTAGTAATAATAAATGTTTCTTGAGCAGCAAATCATCATATTACAATGATTTCTGAAGGATCATGTGACACTGAAGACTGGAGTAAAGATGCTGAAAACTCAGCTTTGATCAAAGGAATAAATGACATTTTAAAATATATTTCAAATAAAAAAAACAGTTATTTTAAATTGTAATATTTCACAATATTACAGTTTTTTGATCAAATAAATTTAAGGCATAATATTTATATATATTTAAAACATGAAAAATGAAAATAAGAACAGAAAAGGTAATTTCAAAACTACCAAGCACAAGTTAAAAGATTTAATCATAAAATTAACGCCAAATGCGAGGTTTTACTTTGTTCCACATCCGGTTTTCTCCATGTGAAATAAACTCCTTATGACTGATCAAGCATGTGCGTTAAAGTGTCTCTTATCTGCTGAAGGCTGCACTAGGAGGGCCTCTCAATGCTTTCCTGATTCTTTCAGCTCTCAGGAAATGTGAACAACGCAAGGCACACAACAGGATGTTTCCACTCAAGCTCACAGCCCTTCTAGAATCTGAAGGAGGACTTTTGACACAGCAGATAAGTGTGAGTTATCAGCACACAGGCCTGAGTGGAGTGCTGTTTGGAGATCATACTGACGCACACATTGGGTTTCAACTGTCAACAGCATCAGCCAGGGTGACCCTAGTCCTAGACTCACTTCGGATTAGCCACCTTGATTTTTTTTCCTGCAGGCTACAGCATTCCATTACTACATATACTATGTGCTTGAGAAATAATAGTCCATGAAAAAAAAGAAAAAAGAAAATCAATATAGAGAAAAATGCAGTTGCACAAACTCCCATCTAACAATGGAAAGAGAGTGGGATATAAAAGAAAAGAAAAAAATATGACCCATAATTTCACAGTGAGACCTTTTAAAGGCACTTCTGAATACTGGAAGCAGAGAGCATGGGACAAGATTCCTCTCGGCTTTTTAGATATCGGCCACATTGGATCGCTTCATATTGTGGAAGTCCCCAAGCTGTGCGATTTAAATTGTTTGAGGGATTGAAGATTATTTCAGTCAGTGAGCTGCCAAAGGGTAAACAGCGGACTCAGTCTGCACACTGACAGCACAATTGTGGCCGCAGTTTGTTGAGATGAGATCAATACAGCTCTCCCTAGTGCACTGGCTCAGAAAGAGTCCCAGGCAAAGCCGTGCTCTTCTCAATGAACCCGGTAAACACAGCTCTTTCTGCCGCAGAGCCCTACAATGCACTAAAAATAGCCAGCAGTCTCAGACAGAGAAACATTATTGTGAAGTGCTTGGCTCGGCTGCTAAGATTCAAACAGAAGCTTTTCCTGTTCACTGCACTCTCATAGTGATTCATCCAAGTTCGAAAGCATAAGTGTAACATTATCCCTCAGCGGTTGGTTGGTTGGTTTTCCTATTCTGATAAATACAATAATGTTTTGCTAAAGGCACTGCACTTAAAATGTCTGATATGATTTCAGAAATGTTTCTGAACAAGTTTGGAAACGTGATTTAATGTTTATAGTGCTGTAAGGCAATCTGTAAATAATACATTGAATAACTAGCTAGAATGAAAATTAATCAAAAGGAAACTCTTTGTAAAAAATAAACAGGTATGAGTTAGGCTTGCAGCCCATCTAAATTAGTCGTGACATTTTATATTCTGAAAATATCTTTTAATCAAAAAGGGCAGGTCATAATATGAGACAAATATTGGACAAAACAAAGGCTGTGTCTGAAATCTAAACAATGCTGACTTTACAGGCAGCAGAAGTCGGAAAACATCAAGATATCAACGATCATGTACCATAATTTCTACAAAAATCTAGTTGAAGTTGAAGGCTGCATTGATGTATCCCATGACATCCAACAGTCGTACGTGTGGTTCAAGCTGATTAATTTTTTTGTACATAATTTACTTCTACAGATTCAATGGATTTTATTTCTACCGAGAAATTAGTACTGTAAAGATGCAGTATGTGATATTGACAGCCTGCGGCTGAAATGTGTACTGCAGTCCAAATTCAAAATATACATTCACGTGAGCTGCCAGATTGAGTACATGCAACAGGAACGAGCAATTACACTGCAAGTTGATGAGTTGATTTATCTGCAATTTAATATGCCTCCGGTTTTTTAGATGGATGCAGAGGCTTTTTAGGTTGAGGCTTTTTGGGTTGAGGCTTTTTAGGCTACGACCTCTGATCCAGTTTGCAGGCTTCCATGGCTGCAATATGCTGTGTTTTCCACCAACTGGCAACCCGGGGTGTCAAAATACTACTGGGTAAATTTGGCAGTGGGCGGGAACAAAGACCAAAACAAAAACAGACATTCTAAAATGGAATGTAGAATTTCAAAGTAGAATAGATGGCTGTAGCATTGTTTTTCAGAGGAACAAGAATGTGAACTTCGCATGTTTCCTAAATATCTGCAAACATATTATGATGGTATTTTTATGCTTTAGTTTAAAAAAAAAACCGAAAAAAACATAGCACCTTTTAAAAAAAAGTGTAAAGTTCATATTAATTTGTTCTGACAAAGTGAAAGAACAAGAAATTGACCTTTTTGCAGTATAAAATAAAGTACTATCTACAACTCTAACCCTAACTTTGAAACATAACTGAATTAGAATGTGATATATATCACACTCTAATTCAGTTATGTTGCAAAGTTAAGGTACTTTATTTTATACTGCAAAAAAGGTCAATTTCTTGTTTTCACTTTGTCAGAACATATATATAATTAGAGTGTGATAGATTTATATATATATATATATATATATATATATATATATATATATATCTCAGACATTGTGTAGAATTGTTTTCATCCCATATAAGGAGAATTAATTGATGAAACAACACCACATGGGAGAAAAAAAAAAAAAAAAAAAAAAAAAAAAAAAAGGTCAACAAACTCATCTGCTAGTACACAATATTATCCCAATTTCACAAGTCAGGCCTCAGTGAATCAAATTTGTACTTGTGGCTTAAAGGGATAGTTCACCCAAAAATGAAAATTATTAAATTTACTCACCCTCAAGCCATCCTAGGTGTATATAACTTTCTTCTTTTAGTCAAACACAATCAGAGTTATATTAAAAAAATATTCTAGCTCTTCCAAGTTTTATAATAGGAGTCAATAGTAACACATCCATCCATCATAAAAGTCATCCATACAACTCCGGGGGGTTAATAAAGGCCTTCTGAAGCAAAGTGATGCGTTTTTGTAAGAAAAATATCCATATTTATAACTTTATAGACTATAATCACTAGCTTCCGGTAACGTCCATCGGCACATTTACAAGAGAATAGAGTTCTGGCGTATGATGCATGATGTGGGAGTAGCGTAAGCTTAGGTATGAGTAGAAACCTCTCGCAGTTCAAACAAATAGGGGTGGGCAACAAACTAAAGCTCCTCTGACATTTCTCTTAAAAAAATTCTCGTTTTAGACATCTAATTTGTGACCTGTGTTTTGTTTTGCTTTCTCCTCTGTGTTTCCATGTTCACCAATGCCTTATGCATCAGGTCAAAGTTCACTCTTCCTCCGGAATCGACTTGCGGATTTTTTTTTTTTTTATGATGGATGGATGCATGCACTTTTTTGGGCTTCAAAATATCAGTGACTATTCACTCCCATTATAAAGCTTGGAAGAGCCAGAATATTTTTTAATATAACTCTGACTGTGTTTGACTAAAAGAGGAAAGTCCTACACACCTAGGATAGCTTTAAGGTGAGTAAATTATGGGATAATTTTGGGTGAACTAACCCTTTAACACTGTTAATCATAGAAAAAAAAATACACTTAAAGCTGTATGTGACCCAAAATAATAAGAAAAGCAAAAATTTCACACAAAAAAAAAATTACATGAAATCTTGTAAATGTCAAGACAGCATATCCAAAACTAAAGAAGCCAGGCAGACATGAGATAACTTGTTTTTAAAATAATAATAATAATAATAATGAGTTTTATTTTAAAATATATTATTTTTATACTATTATAAATCATATTATTATTATTATTTATAAATATTATAATATTATTTATTTATATAGTCATTGAACCAGTTAACTTGTGCTAAATGTATAAAACTACTGCAATTCAGCCCTGCTCAATTCTGAAAAAAATCTATAACGGTCAGAAGATGTGACATCATAAAATACTCATAATAGTATAGAATTATTTGGTCTTACCTCTTTGGAGTCATCACTAGCTAATGCATGAGACAAATGTGCGCTGAATGTGCTCTTCCCAACACCCCCTTTGCCAGACAAAACTAGAATTTTGTGTTTCACAGAGGTCATTTTTTGTCTGATTTCCTCTATGGCTGCAATGACAGAAAACAATATCAAATACTTCAGATTTATATGTAACCAACAAACATATATATATATATATATGTATATAAAATCAATGTACCTGGATCAGGGGCTTTGGCGGCACCAGAAGCACATATATTCTGGTTTGGGCATCCCTGACATGCTGAAGATTTACCAGCCTGCTCACTGCTTGTGCCTGGACAGTCTAGATAGAATGACAACACACTTAAACAAAAATATATAGACATGTATAGTGTGGATCATGTACAGATGCCTTCCTTTTTTTAATTTAAATTATTAATAAAGACAAACTAACTCAGAATAAAAGTTAAGAAGTTCACACTTAGTTTGATAGCATGTTGAAACTGTAACTATACTGATGGATGTTAAAGTAAATAGTAAGGTAAACGTGTAGGCAGCTGACACTGGCAGTTGTTTTGCCAGACTGTCTAAAATGACAGATTGAAGAAAAGTTTAAGATAAACATCAAAGAGGCACAGCGAAACGTGTTGGACATGTGTATAGCTGGCGAAGAAGTACTTTAAACTGTAAACAGATGTCATTTAAAAAAAAAAAAGAAAGAAGTGTGGATTCAATGTCCTTAAAGTTAATAACATACACGTTTATTAGACTTACGCTCTGGCGCATCACTAGGAACATCCGCCATCTTTCAAATCCTGCGCAGTTCCTGACACTGGTGCAACGACCATGAACTTCCCCGGATAATGCAGTGTGTTGAAAGTTCCGTATGGTGACATTGGGGTATTTTGACGCACAGTGTAGCTTTGGTTTGTGTGGCAGTGAAAAGTAAAATGTGAAAATATTTGTTACATCATATTTTCACATCAGGGACCACTTAAAGTGGTCAGTCAAGTTAACTTTATAATAAACGGATTTACAATCTATTAAAAAAATTATATAACAAACATGATAAATGTAACAATTTAAAAGAAAAAAGAAATGTTTTGTTACAGCTTTTGTAGCGAGGGTGCCAACTGTACAGGTAAAGTAAGACATAAGAAAAATAAAAAAGAAATATCTTAAGGGGTGCCAACTGTACATTATTATTAAGGCAATAACACAAATGTTTGAGGCATTATGTAATCTATGGTTTGTAGCTCAGGAAGTTTTCAGCAACTCAAATAAATGACTCTCGTGTATGGTTTAGAACAAAGTGTGATTTTTTTTTTTTTTTTCCCAGAGAAAATGATCAAGTAATTACAGGATTGTTTAGGCTACTTAGGAATTTCTTAACTCTTTATCTAATGGGTAGCTCTGGATCACCTTTTGTGAGGGAGAAATTTTCTCTGGATTACTTATTTTGGTAGCCCAACAAGTTTACACAAATATGTTTGTACAAAATGAGCATACAGTAATACTCACTGAGATGGTGAGTAACAATTTATTGAACAGAAGATCAAAAGGTGAGTATTTGCAGATCAAACAACAGTTGAACAGAAGAAGAGGGATGAGTCCAATGCTGGTGAGCAACACCACACACACAACCAAACCAGATAGTCACTGATATTACAATTAAGAATGTTTCTTTTTCTTACAGTAATGGTATCCAAACTCAATCCTGGAGGGCCACTGTCCTGCAGAGTGTAGGCCCAACTTCTCTCAACACACCTGTTTGGAAGTTTCTAGTATGCCTAGTAAGACCCTGATTAGCTGGTTCAGGTGTGTTTAATTGGGGTTAGAGCTGAACTCTGCAGGACAGTGGCCCTCCAGGAGTAGGATTGCCCTCCCTTACAGATACTCAGGAACAAACTTGGAGACTGGAGCAAGGAGAAGTTATCTACTGGACCAGAGACAATAAACAGGACAGCGTAACACAAGCAAGCAGATACTTCAGTGAGTACAGGTCAAGACCAGACAATGGAAGTGTATGTGGTGCAGGCTTTTATGGAAGGTGCTGATGAGTGCGGGGATTGATGACAGGTGGCAGCGATTAGAACTCAGGAGATGGTTCACATTGTGATTTTGAAGGACTGAAGGTGGAACATGGTGACTCCATGACCCATAACTCTTACTTAAAATCTCTCATCTATGTGATGATATACTAGCATCATTAAACCACAAGTTTAGTAGTACTATATTTTCTACTCATCAAGCATGTTTGTCCTATAGCAGGGGTGGGGAACATTGATCCTGGAGGGCCATTGTCCTGCAGAGTTTAGCTCCTCCAACCCTAAAAAAAACACTCACCTGCCTGTAACTTTAGTAATCCTGAATACCTTGATTAGCTTCAGGTGTGTTTAATTAGGGTTGGAGCTAAATTCTTCAGGACAATGACCCTCCAGGATCAATGTTCCCCACCCCTGTCTTATAGGATAGAATAAATGTCTGCTTTGTCATCAAGACCTTGTTTAAATGTTTCAGTATGTGGCATGTTAAGTGGTTAATTGTAGATTTCTTGAAGTCTTACAAATGATATTTGAATGGCAAACACATTTGGAGATTGATTTAAAAAAATAAAAAAATAAATATCTAATAGTAAAATATTGTGGCCTTCTGCCTACTTGAGCAAATTGGATGAGAGGTCAGTGGTAATAACGCTTGTGCAAATCAAAAGGAATGTTGCTCTGTGACTACAAATGGCAATCATATTACATTAGCCACAACTTCTGATCTCAGATCTTCACACTTTCTCAGCTTTTAGTTAGACAATGATTAAAATGCAGTTTTACCTCTCAGTCACCGAAGGGTTAACTCAAGAGTTTGTACAGAGCTTTTGAGGAAGCAGAAATGACTTTCTGGCAACACTGGAGTTAGTTTCCTAGATCCTCCCAAGGGCTGTGTCACTATATACAGGATGGCTTTGTGCTTGAATTGCCCAGGTACGGATGTTTCTGTTTAAATGCCAGAAAACGATATAAAAGGCAAAAGGTGATTGTCTGACTTCTGGTCATTTGTCATCAACCACTCAAGCTTTTGAGATTGACTCCCTTCTCAAACTTCTCACACTTTTCTTCTCAGAAAAACTGGCAGCCTACTTAAACCTGAGTTAGGATGGATTTTTTGTCCTATATGTTCATTTATCCATGAGAAAACAGGGGTTGGTTTGTTTTCTTGACAGTTGTAGCTCCAGGTGATCTGAATCATAATTTTGGGCCCCTGAGCTTTCCGTGGGGGGAATGTAATATGAGATGTCCTTTGTTTTTTACACAGCAATGAAGAGACACACCCATAGACAGGCATTATGGGAGGAGATCTCTCGTTTCTCCTCATCCACCATTCATATAAAACCTCTTTTATAAATCCCTCAGGTGTGCTACGGAATTCTCTCTTTTGCTGAGTTGATCAGAAAACTTTGTTTGTGCAGAAGCTATAGTCTCTCAGTAAGGCAGTACAAAATATTAGTGATGTAAATTTTAAAATGCATCTTAGCATTGACAAATAGAATAAAATTAAATAAAAAGAGTAAAAAGTGCAGCAATATTATATGAAGTTCTTTTTTCCCCCTTATAGTTCATGCTTATACTAGTGTAATATTTCATACTGTCCTGTAGGGGGTAACAAAATATTTTTTTATATCAATTATATTTTAGATTATTTAATGTATTTCTTTGTGCATTTTTTTTTATTTATATGCATTTATAAATGCATAAATTATAGAGAAATATCTATAACCTGAAACTTCAAGAATACTAACACAAAGCAGAAACATTTTGAGTAAAAAGCAAATTTTTGTGATTATTGTGTTATTCCCTTGCATCACATAACCTGCACTCAAATCATGCAAATTCATATAAAAGCACTGACTCATAAACTGTCTGTCCCTGTCTCCTTATAATGGTGTCTCTGTAACCTCAAATACCCCAGGGCAAGTACACAGATTAATGTCAGTTTGTTGCTAAGGAAACTATTCCACCTGGCTAGTTTAAGATAGACTCAGTTGCCACTCCTTGTCCTCTGGAAATGGTGTGGGAGGGTGTGTTTTTGTTTTATTGTACTCCAGAGACCAAGAAGAAGAGTGTGTATTTCCTCATTTATCATATGGTTATCATGTTTACATTAGAGTCAGAGACCAGAAATAAGATGTTTAGTATAGCTAAGTTATGAATAAGGCAAGACATGAAAAGTGTGCTTGTGCTCTTAGTGTTAAAGGCACAATATATAGATAACATCATTTTGATGGATCAAGTGTTGCTATGTGAATCAAAGAAATGAATCATCTCTTGAACAAAAGAAATCTCATTCTCAGTCAAACACAGTCTCATGGATGAATAGTAATAAATAAAGATAGGCTGCATCTGTAATTGATCTGAGATGTCAAATATGTGCGCTTTTTGTTTTGAGGAGAGCTCAAGGATCTTGTTTTTGGTGTTTCAGACTAACTGACGTTCTCATATAGGACAACATTGGCCCCATTTACATCCTGGTCAATCTAGTTAAGAAGCATGCTGGGTACACCAGCACACTCGCATCCAATAAATTTGATTAGCATTTACAGCAACTGCAGATTATTAGTCCGTATAAGTCAATAAGGCTTATACCTCAATTGTTTTGTGAGAAAAAGTAACTTCACGGCCACCTGACAAGTAAAAAAAGTTGACTACCCTGCTTCTCGGGTAAGGATTTTTATTATCATAAAAATTTTAATGTATTTTTTTATTTACCAGAGCATACTTCAGGAGCTATTCTTCAACCCAAACCCTTTGAGAAGTCAGTGAGGACTGTATCTCTATTGCTTGGTGAGGATAAAGTGAGTGAATACGGAAGGCAGTCTGGCGGAAGCTAAATATTTTACTTCATAACTTGTTAAATATAGACATTTCTCCTACACAAACCCATCGCTTCACTCCAGAAGGCCTTTATTAACCCCCCGGAGCCGTGTGGAGTATGTTTATGATGGATGGGTGCACTTTATTAAGCTTCATCGTTGGTCTCGTTCACTGCCATTATAAAGATTGGACACGTCAGGATATTTATTAATACTCCGATTGTGTTGATCAGAAAGAAGAAAGTCAAATACACTTGATGGCTTGAGGGTAAGTAAATCTTGGGGTAATTTTCATTTTAAAGTGAACTTTAAGCAGCCGTAGAAGATTCTGTTCTCCAACCTAAACCCTTTGATAAGTATAGGCTTTGTGATTCATAGTGGAGAAACTGAGATAAGCCCCTGTGTGATGAGTCTTTCTTCCAGGCCTCAAGGACAAAGACTTAAATCTGCTCCACTTCCCTCAGGCCCACTCGCACTCCTGCGCAGATTAGCCTCCAAGGCTAGTGTGAGCAGTCATGTCTACGGGATTAGATTTTGCTCTTTCGAAGCTTTGCCATACCCCACACTTAAAAGCCAGGACAAAGGATTGTAGAGCTCACTTCAATCAACACGAGGCTGATCGGTGAACGCTCCAGGAGAGGGGAGAATGCGCAACCAATATCCATGGACGCACTCACCCTGAAGGGCCAGAGACATGTTCAACACTTGTTAACAAGTGTTCTCTTGTGACGGCCCTGTGGATCATTGAGAGTTGATCTCCAGTATTCCAGTACAGCCGCCCAGAGAGCGATACGGACTGTGGTGGATTTTCATCATATACAGCCCTCACTTGTTATTTTAGAACAACATGACTTCTGTTCAATGAAGTGTCTTAATGATTCCGAGTGGAACAGTAGATGTGTTATGGATGATCCAGGATTTCAGCCAAGACTTCATTTAATCCAATATATTTGGAGGAATGCTTGCGAGAAACCAGTCTTTGCTGTGTCTATAATTCATCTAATGTAAACTCAGTGCTTAGTAGGCTATTAAGTGCAGGAGCTCTTTTTTTTCTTTAAAAAAAGTTAATAACAGTAATCACCATACTGGGATGAATAGAATAGGCTGCATAGTGTTATTCTGACCTCAAATTCCTCCCAGCAGAGTATGTATGTGAACATCCAGTGAAAACAGCCATCGTTTGAAAAAAAAAAAAAACAACAACAAAAAAAAAAACATTGTTTTATTAATAACCAAACAGATGCTAAATGAACCATATAAGATTGCATTCAGAGTGGATTTCTCTCTGAGGAAAGAAAGATCAACAAGATTAAACAAATCTCGAGCCCTCTGATGTGTGAGTGAATTTTATAAAGTGCTGGTAAAGCAAAGAGAAAAGCAAAATGCAAATGTGCATTGTTGCAGTGACTCAGAATGCCAGCTTGCTGCCCAGAGGGAGTGGCTCGCTGGCATCACAGCCATCACTGTGATTGGATTCACTCACTACAAATGTGCTAAACTTGCCATTTCTCATTTGTCTCCATAGCACTGTAAAAGAAATAAAAGAGTCAGACAGAAACATCAGCCCACATAGTCAGACTGGAGTGCTTGAGTCACACTAGAGTGTCAGAATATGACAGCATACCTGCCACAATTTGTTCTTGTGCTCTGTCCACAGACCCTGCAGGAGATTTCCTAGATTGAGAGAACCACCAGTGAGCTGGAACAGACCATAATAAAAAAAGATAAATAAATAACCAATATAGACTAGAGGAGTTCAGCAAAACAATATACAGTGTACGCGTGTGTGTGTGTGGATTCAGAAAGCATTCTGAATACTTTCTCTTTTTTTTTTTTCACATTTCGTTTTAGCCTTACGTTAAAATGTTTTTATTTTTTTCCACATCTATCTACACTCCATAATGACAAAACCACATTTTTGATAAATTTGCAGTGACATTTTAAATTTAGCACAGCTTCATCCTATTTCACTGTATCATCTTTGAGGTGTAAATCTGTGGAAATTCAATTGATTGGACATTATTTGGAAATACACATCTGTCTATGAGGTCTAATAGCTGAATGTGCGTATGTAAATTCAGCTTTGCCATTTTAAAATATATTAAAATAATAATAATTTAAAAAATGAGTTATTTTAAATTGCAATTTTTTTTCACAATATAAATGCTTTTTTTTTTTTTTTTTTACTGTATTTTAATCAAATAAATGCAGATATGGTGAGCATTTAGAGATTTCTTTCCAGAAACATTAAAATATCTTAATTATTCCAAACGTTTAACCGGTATGTAGCCTACTTCATGTGGGAAGGTTTGTCTGGTTCAAATCGGTGAGTTCTTCTTTACGAACGATTCATTAAAAGAATCTCATAAGAGTCATATGCTCGTGAATCAAACTAAACTGTGCGACGTGCAGTTAATTAATTCTTCGTGAATAGAAAATTTAGTTTGTTTAGCCTTTCCCACGATGAGAGAAAGACGTGTTTCTCGCCATTATATTGCATTAAATTCAGAATGCAATCTCGGATAAAATATGATTTCTTCTGCCATGTCTGCCTTTTCATCTGACCAAAAATATCGCGGCTTCAACGCAGAAGTAAACTTGACAGACATGTCAATGTAACTGTCTCTTGTGTATGAAGTGCCTGTATTTTTTCTTTTGCGTCAGTTTAAGATCTTCTTTTTTTTTTTTTCCTTTTTTTTTTTTTTTTTCCAGATTTTAATTTGCCTACCTGTTCCTTATACCTAAAATGAGATTTAAGAATATTGTGCTGGTAGTAATAATAGCACTGAGCCTTTTATTTTGGATTATTGCTCCTTACAAATCCCTGGGGTCAGCCCGTGTTCATTCACATACTCAGCTGTCATCTATCTTTAAAGAGTCGATTATTGTTTGGCCCACATCTCACCCTTTGTTTATGCTGTCTGCTCTTGTTATGAAATCTTTCAGCTGTGTCAGAGCCCTACATGCCTCTCATGGTTATATTAGCCTACAGTTCTCAGTGCTCACGTTTTATTTTGTCAGACAGGATCCTGCAACAGATCCGTGGACCAGCTTGGAGATTTCTCCTTGTGCATTATGAGAAAGTGGCATGTCTGTTAAAGGGTTAGCACACCAAGAAACTTATGTCATTATTTATACTCACCCTCATGTCGTTCCACACCCGTAAGACCTTTGTTCATCTTCAGAACACAGATTAAGATATTTCTCATAAAATCCGATGGCTCAGTGAGGCCTGCATTGACAGCAAGACAATTAACACTTTCAAACAGCCAGAAAGCTACTAAAGGCGTATTCAAAACAAGTCATGTGACTACAGTGGTTCAACCTTAATGTTATGAAGCGACGAGAATACTTTTTGTGCGGCCAAAAAAAAACAAAAAAAAAAAACAAACAGAAAACTGACTTTATTCCACAATATCTAGTGATGGGCGATTTCAAAACACTGCTTCATGAAGCTTTGAAGCTTTACAAATCTTTTGTTTCAAATCAGTGGTTTGGAGCGTGTATCAAACTGCCAAAGTCACATGAACCATTGAAATTTCGAAACGTTTCGAAACACTTATGACATAACAAAGCCTCGTTTACTGAAATCACGTGACTTTGGCAGTTTGAATTTTTCATTTTTGGGTGAACTAACAATTTAAAGTCAGCATATGCTGCAATAGTGTTTTATTTCCTTTCGTATATCTGAGTGAAACGGCTTCTCGAACAAGAAAAAATGTAGGACGGGACTTGATTTTGTCCATCAGGAATTGATTGGTTGGTTGTGGTTTGCTATTGCTGTGATCTAAGTGACAGATTGTCCCACCCTTGCACCAACTGCAAGAGGGAGAAGTTATTTTGATTAAAGAATATGAGGGCCTACGATTTAAAAAATAAAAAAAGTGCACAGATGAATCATTTATTATAAATACTGCAACATTCCATAAAAAAATTTCAATTTTGATTTCATGTTAACTTTAAAGGGTTACTTTACCCCAAAATTAAAATTCTGTCATTACATACTAACCCTCATGTTGTTCCATCATTCCAAACCAGTAAGATTTTCGTTTTCGTTCTTCGGAACACAAATGAAAATCTTTTTGATGACAGAATGCTGTCAGATTTCCTTCCATAGACTGCCTTTGCAACTGAAACTTTTGACGTAGAACCAGGAAGAAATCTAACAGTAGAGCCAGTGGCACAACAATTATATGTAATATTAGACCTCTCTGATATAGTATGATGTGCGTGTGTAGCATTGAGTGTTGGGATATCCATGAGACAATAAACATGCTGGAGCAGTGCCTCAGTGATGCACGTGACACAATGCGGCAGCTGGCTGGCTGACTTCAAGGCCACACTGGAGCAGGAGGCCAATTCATTGTTTACAGACCTGGAGCGCTGCACGGGCTTGTACATGAGTTCTCCCTGTGCACCCCACCAGGTGTAAGATTCATTCAAATATCTAAGCACAACAGACATATATGCAAGGGCGCACAATAGATTTGGTTTGAACATTGTTCTTGCGCGTCAAGCCAGTACAGTTGAGCCTCTGCTTACCATACAAGTTCACAGATCTATGTTTATATGTGAGTAAAAATCCTAAATTAAATCTTTTTTCTCATATAAAGCTGCCATGTCTGTGACATGTCTCTAAATGCTCTGGCCATCTGGATCAGTTCATTCCACAACTGTTAGGGTATCTCAGCCAGCTTCCTCTTTATGGTTTGGTAGATTTTTTCAAACAATGATGTATGACCTGTTTCCAACGGCAATACAAAGCAGTATGAAACAGAGATTTAGAGTCGTGAGTGACTGCAGTCTAGTCCCTTGATTCAATTTATAATTAAAAAATAATTTAAGAAGGTAAATAAGTAAAAAAATAAAGTTTATATATATATATATATATATATATAAACTGTATTATTACTTATTTATATATTAAATTGATTGCAAAAAATTATATATATATATTTTTTTTTTAAAGGGGTGGCTCATTGCGATTTCAATTTTTTTTTTTACTTAAGTTAGTGTGTAATGTTGCTGCTTGAGCATAAACAGTATCTGCAAAGTTACAGCGCTGAAAGTTCAATGCAAACGGAGATATTGTCTTTTAAAGTTATGGCAGTTTAATGCCTACAAAAACGACCGGTTTGGACTACAACGAGCTTCTTCCCGGGTTGGTGACATCATAAACCCTGCAATTACATAAACATAAACACCGTCCCCGGGAACACGCAAACAAGTGGGCGAGGCCATGTCGCGTGCATACAAGTCTTCTTCCTAGGGACACTGGACTCCGGGAATAATTATGTTTAATTCTGTACCTGACAATTATAATGCTAATTTAGCTGTCTACATGAGTTCAATGCTGGATTTGCACAAAGGCTATTACAGTTCTCGCTTTAAAAGCAGAAGCTGCTGTTCATAGGCCTGTAAGTATGTTTTATTTTTTTATAAAGTTATATAGTTTCTGGGACGTAAACAAAGACCAATGCGGTTTGACTTCGCTAGCCACTTCTCCAATAAACGCCTAAAAACACCAACAAACTTCTATGTAATCACACCAGCGAACTTCTGTTATGTTTGTTGGCGTTTCTGTTGTGTACAGCATTGTTTCATTACGGCTTTTATGTTGTTTTTACCCACATGCTATAAATTAAACAATACCTTTACAAAAATGCTAATACTCAGTCATGTATTCAGCTACAGTAAGGCTTTAATCAGAACACTATGAGGCAGCAGTAACATTTACAAGTGACGGCATATCTAAACACTTTGACACAAATACAAACAAAGATACTTAACATTCATAAACGTCCATTAAAAGCTGTGCTTGCAGAGGTTCTGCTTGACCCTCTTCATCATTACTGCTATCTGCTATACATGAATCTTGACAAGGTATTCTGGATAGCGAATCACAATACACAGGGCCAGCTAACCAATCTCAGTCCATTCCGTATTTCTGAGGGAGGGGCTTCATAGAACCAGGAACTCAACAGAGCGTTTTTAGGAGAAGGAAAACAGTGGTGTAGAATAAAGGAAAATCTATGAAAAAGATGGCGTTTTTTTTTTTTTTAAACAAAGCATTAAGATGTTAAACCGTGCCCCATAAACACAATCAAGCCTAGAAAAAAAAAACAGTGAACCGCCCCTTTAAATGAATTTTAGATTACGCTGATTGATTCAGCTTCAGAAGAAGCAAATACCATTGCCTTGAAAAGTTTTTATACACAATTGAGAATTTTTGCTTACGGAACTGTTTGCAACCCATTTTATTTTGTAAATGTTTTTCCAAATGAAAACAGATATTAAATGAAAAAAAAAAAATGTACAGGACTTGATTTTATTCATCTGGTATTGATTAGATCTTTGAGAATGGGCGTTACATACTAGAATGAAGCCAGACTGAATGTAAGATTCCTGAAGAAATGTCGAAATAGTTTTTTTGGCCTATTGGTTAACATTATCTAATAGTCTACGTGGCCTAAGTGACATCAGTGGAAAAGTTGTTTCAGAGGAAGAGCAAGTTAGTACATTTTGATTAGATACAAAGATTTTTTCTTTGGAATAACATCCACCAATGAATTGTTCACAGTAAGACCAAGAACATGCAGGAAAATAGATTTGTCACGATTGACTTCATGTTGATTTAAGAGACCATTTTTCTGAACTGATCACGTTACTTGCTGTTTGTGTTACGGCTCGTTTTATTTGCCAGCATTCTTGAAAGTAGAGCTAGTTTCTGTTTGGAGAAGATAAATGTGTTTTCATCCAGTTTGTTTGCAAAGTAATACTGACACATAGTGCCTGTTGTGTCAGCAGGGAGCTGTCCATTGAACCTTGTCCAAGATCCTGTACTGAAGCTCCATCATTAGCAAGGTGTCATTCAATCTTAGTTTACTGAAAGAAAATGACTCCTATTTGATTGAGTTCTGGAACGTCAACCTGTAACAAAAGGAATAGCAAGCTCATTTCTAAATATATTTATTCTCAGTTGGTGAAATCATGAAATTCCAAGATGTTTGTGAGGTTTTTTGCACTGAGGCTGAAGCAAATTTGGCATGTAGGAATGTGTGGGTGCCAGGATGGAAAATGCTGTGTATGTGATCCCTAACACTTCAGGCCCTCTCGTATATGTAAACTGTATGGTCAGACCAATTTTAACCCAATAAACTCTACAGGTCAGGTGTCTGAGGTCAAACTAGCTATGTATGGCAAGTCACCATGACCAACAAGCCAATTGGCCTTGTGACATTGCAACTACCATTTATGACACAGTTGCTCCAGGAAAACACTCAACCCTGAACAGTTGTGAGGAAGGAAGAGAGTTTTCTATTTTTGTTGCACTCTGACCATTCCTAGCAAAGGAAAGAACTAGACATGCATTTCCTTACAATGCCAGCCACGCATGTTTCCTTTGAATGGTGTGGCAGGGATGTTGTATACTGGGCTACTAGATCATTAGTCACATTGAAGGAGGCAGCAGTAGATGTTCGTCTCCGGGAAAGATTGCCTGCAATGACCTCAAACAGCTGTGCAAACACACTCACAGCCTACAAATCACATCAGCAACCATGCCGATTGATTTTTATTTCCACATATGAAGAGTGTGGCAGACATTCTTCACAGAGTCAGTGGTAACTGAATGCTGATTAATTGAAGGTGTGTTAGAAGTTTGCTTGCAGTGTAATTCAACCTTGGAATATTCTAACCAGTGAGAGATGTTCAATGATAAAGAGGTTCTGTAGGTTCTTGCCTTGGGTTTTACAAGTCAGTCAGGAGTGTGTGCAGTTGTTCAGAACTGAATTGAGAATACCTTTCAAATTCTAGTTCAGTTCTGAAATTTTAAATCAATGTAGTAATCAAACAGGATGTAGAATTTCAATTACAATTTATGAAGGTAGAAGTATAAAATTGAACTTTAAAGTTTGAACTAGAGTGGTTGAACTAGGTTAACCAATACTAGAGAAAACACATTTGTGTAATTTTCTTTTGATGCACTGTAGTTATCATTAGGCCTGTTTTTCATAAATTAACTGTCAGGGCCCTATTTTAACGATCTATGCACATGGTCTAAAGTGCATATATATATTTCGCCATTGACTTTAGACCAGGTTTTTGTTGTCAATGGCGCAGTCTATTTCAGTTGCCTCAAAATAGCAATGCGCCTGAACACACCTCGTTTTCAGACCAGCACGCCCATGGGCGAACAAATGGGCTCAAATGCATTTGCTATTTAAACAACATGGTGCAGGACGTGAAAATGATAACTGCATCGGGCTGAAACTAGCAAAAAACACTTGTGACGCGCCTGGGTGCATGATAGGGCCCTCAGTGTCATTGTATGGAATATGGAGGAAGAACTTAATTTCCCAGAATGATCTAATTTGTCCTAATTTAGACTAGTTCTCACCCGTTTCTGATGAAATTCCGCTATTGTATGACTGCGTTTAATTTCTTTGCAGTGCAATTCATTCATTCCTCTTCCTGTCATTCCAATTGAAATTCAACTTTAATAGAATCGTGACCAGTTCATTTCAAATTCCAATTTGTGAATTGAATAACTTGTTCTTATGAATGTTCCTCAACCCAGGTGGTCATTCATCTGAGATAGGACCAAGTTTACTTCAACTGACTGTAGGTTTATTGTCTCATTATTTATTGACGTTATTGAAGTCTGTTGATTCAGAAGGTGTGGTCTCAAATCAATGGTCAGAAGGTTCAGAAGCTTGGGCACAATTTTATAAATCTTTCATTCATATTCATCAGAAAGTCCACTTTTGTCTTCATTTCCTTCCACTTCCTCAGGGCTACGAAAGCTCTTGAGCTTAATCAGAACAGGGAGAAAGCAATTCATTCTGCTTATGTCAGTGTGAAAGAGAAGCCACAGTCATGAGGCTGGAGAGCTCTTGACTCATCTGCTCAAATGCTCTCCTGTGGGTCACACGTTTTTAAACAAATGAACGAAAGACGAAATTCAAATTGTATGGAAAACGTGTCCTGTAAATAAATGTTGTGCTGTTCACAGCTATTGATGGGATTGGAAAAGTGTGGGAGGGTGTGTTAGAACTGGTTTTACTACTGACAAATGGGAAATGGGCGCGGTGTCTCCGTGCTGTACACTATATGGACAGAGCTTAGAGTTTAAGACTAGCTCAGGTTCTCAGCAGGAATCATAAAAGAGAAGGATCTTACTGCCTAGATTGTTTAAGTTTTGGATTAGGTTATGTTTTACACTGATTCTAGACATATATTCAGATATATCTGAATGTGGTAACACCACTGACATAAAAATTACTTTTTGTAAATTATTAAAAACAATTAATCCAGTACTATTCCAGTATTAAATGTATAAAATAATTCATACATAATATTAAATAATTATTAATCAAATTAATAAGAACTATTTAATAATTTTTTTTTTAATTATTGTAAGATACTATATTTTACAACATTTTTTATTTAAATTTTTTGAACCAGAAAATTGGAAAACAAATGGAAACATGCATGCTTATGTTCTCTAAGATACTTTCAAAATTAATATTCTTTTTATTCTCAAATATACTATTCTGAATTACAATTAAAAACATTTTAAAATGTACTATATAAATTTCTACATCATTTTTTTTTTTTTTTTTTTTTTTTGCCATCTAAAAGAAGTGACATCATATTGCTTTTTGCTATGATTTGTATTGTTTCTGGATAGTTGTGATATGGAGTATATACCATATTTGCATATATAGTAAATTAGGTGTACTTATCAGCATATAAAACAAACTGTTGACTGTTGAAACAAACAGTCTTGTTGCTTTTAAAAAGTTCAGATACATGGTGTAGTCCAACCCACTTCAGCCCCCCAGGGTTTTACTGCTGTACTTCTCCACCTGTGACCTGGTCATCACCCACAGCATTCTTCCCAAAACAGCCTGCAGCTTCTGACCTTCCTCCTCTGCACTTTGTCACCCTGGCTGCTAAGAACATATGGATATGATTCATTAGAGCTGTTTGAAATGTAAATGATCACTTTTATAAAAATTAACCACTACATTTTAGGTAAGCCTTGTGCTCACCGGGACGATTATCATGTGTGCTTATCGCCAGTGTTTTTCAAGACGTTTTTTGACGCATCTTTGTGTTCATACCCAAGCGATTTTCACTGGCGATGCCTGTGAATCCTTTAAGACATTTTTAGATGTCATCGTTTTTAGAGGTAGATTTTCCCCAAAAAGTTTAATTTACCGTGGCGCTATCAAAACATTGCTTTGTTGGAACATACCAGCCTAACATAGCAACATCTCTGCCTAATGAGGTTCAACCAATGATGTGACATTCGGGGCATAACTATCTGTCCATGACTAATGCGAGATGGGGAGAAGTGTTAAGGAACACTGTTTGAAAACAGTCATTGTTCTTGCAATTCAAAAAAAAAGAAAAAAAAAAAAAAAAAAGAAAGAACTTACTTCAGCCTTAACTTGGAGATGGTTTGTTGTTCCAAATATTATATTTGACAACAGTGATAAGTACAATGGAAGGATGATAGACTATACACTATAAACAAACAATATAATCCACACACCGGGCTCTGATCTGACCCTAGTCTGCATAAATGTACACCAGTTTCCTGATGCATGAAATGGAATACTTGTTCCATTTATCCTTTCTCATTAGGCAGAGATCTGAAGCACAGTGCTAGACCAGTGCAGAGGGTTTAGAGAGGCCACGGTGGGGCCTCCCTAGTCTTTGGCTCCACCTTATTCTGCACTGTTTGGCAGTCGGCCTGCTGTTTCACAGCTGTCTGGATCTCCAGAGTTTCCACATCACTGCACTGACTGAGCCAGAAGCATCCAGGCATCCAGCACAAATTCTGAGCACATAAACCTGCTATGTCTGATCTAAACCAGAACCTTTTTAATTGTAAACAAAGCATAGAGATGATGGGTGTAACTTTTTGATAAGCCATTCACAGGTTGATTTCCACGAAAACTTGGGCTGACCAACATCGCAACATTGACTTAACCAGTGGTCTGATTTTGGGGCGGGACTGTCTGTTTGTTAGACCAGTGCTAGACGGCAGTTCTATTTGGTGATGCTACTTATGCAGAAATTACTCACTTTACCTTTAACACACTGCAATAGTATTTTATTTTATTATTTAAGTATTTTATTATGACACCTACACTGTAAAAAAGAATTGTTGTTTTAACTTAAAAAAAGGATTAGTTCACTTTCAAATGAAAATTAGCCTTTATGCCATAGGTGTATATGACTCTCTTCTTTGTGAAAAAAAAAAAAAAAAATCAGAGAAATATTAATAAATATCCTGATGCATCCAAGCTTTATAATGGCAGTGAACAGGGGTCACTAGTATGCAGGGGCGGACTTAACCATAACTCGCGGTTATCGTCTCAACAATTCATTCAGAGACATAAAACATGCACGATTCATTTTTAAATAGTATTTTTGGCTTTTAATTAACATACACTAGTCAATATCGCGATTTGATTGAAGTGTACCGACTTGCATCTGATGTATTCATCCAAAATTTGAAAAATTCCGTGACATTCCATGTTAAACTAAATTCCGTTTTTATGAATGGATTCCGCGATTCCGATCGCGTTTTCTGCACCGCGTAAATCATAGGGCCCTACACTTCGTGAGCATTTTACCGTTTCATTTGAGAGAAACTATCATCATACCATACACACACAGAAAAAAACGTCTTCTAGGCAACCCCTCAAATTAAAAGTTTGACTCTTTAACAGTATAATGCATGTCTAATTTTAACAGTAAACCTCTGTTGTGTAGCACTTTGAATGTACAACAATTATTATTATTATTATTATTTTAATTTACATTGGAATAAAAGATAAATGTTTTATGCCTTAATTTGATTACCAGTAAAATTAAAATACATAAAAAAGATAATATACCTTTCCACACAGGCACACTTCATTTTTGGTTGAAATAATTCTTAAGCATGTAATTGTACAATTTCCTTCATTTTAATTTAAATTTGTAATTAAAATAAATCAAATATTTTAAAGTTTAGAATTAGACAACCCTGCATTGTGTAAACAATTGTGCAGTGAAAATTACCCCAAAGTACCACCTAGTGTCCAACCTACTCTAATACTACTGTTATAACCCGTTTACATGTGAACAAGGGATCTATAATATGAAAAAAGCCATTAAAAAATGTACATGAAAAATCTAAAAAAAAAAAAAAAAATGGACACAACTATGGGACACGGCCGTGCAGCAGCAAGCATCACAACAGTGAAAGAAACCTCAAGTTTAAATGTGTGCAATTAGGGCCCCATTCCTGTATTTTGCCTGGGGCCCCCAAATCACTAAATCCGCCTCTGCTAGTATGAGCTGAAGAAAGTGCATCCATCTACATCCATCCATCATAAACATACTCCACACAGCTCCGGGGGGTTAATAAAGTCCTTCTGAAGTGAAGCGATGTGTTTGTGTAAAAAAATATCTATATTTAACAAGTTATGAAGTAAAATATGTAGCTTCTGCTAGACCGCCTTCCGTATTCCAGATACGAAGAAAGTGTAAAGCTCTTAAAGTTCAAAAAGCTTGTTAAATATGGATTTTTTGGGGGGGGGGGTTTTTTGCACAAATGCATCGCTTCGCTTCAGAAGGTCTTTATTAACCCCCCGGAGCCGTGTGGAGTACACATTTATGATGGATGGTTGTGGATGGAGCCACTTTCTTCAGCTTCATACTAGTAACCCCTGTTCACTGCCATTATAAAGCTTGAATGCGTCAGGATATTTATTAATGTTTATTAATCTGTGATTATGTTTATCAGAAAGAAGAAAGTCATATACACCTAGGATGGCTTGAGGGTGAGTAAAGCTTGGGCTAATTTTCATTTAAAAGTGAACTAATCCTTTAAAAAAGTAAGTTACCTGGTTGCCTTAAAATTTTGAGTTCGTTGAAATTAAAAATTTGAGTTAATACAATGAAGGTGATTAATTTAATCAACAGAAACTCAAAATATTATGTTATCTGAACCACGTTAATTATTGAAGTTGATTTGACAAAAGAAAAAATGTTGTGATAAAAAAAATCATGAAAATTAACGGCCTTTTTTAAAGGCCTAATGGTAAATACACATTTTACTGCATTAAACTTTCTTTATTACATCCCTCTGTGCTTGGATAATTTTGTCAACAAAAGCATACATGGCTGAAATAACCAGTTTTCACCTGCATGACATGATCAAGTAGGAATTGTTTGTGTACATGTTTTGAACAGCATAAATGTGGGCTGTGTGTAAAAGTGGCTCATAGGCATTTCTCTTGGCAGTGCTTTCAAAAGTTGTATTTCTGCTGTCTTTAATTGAACAATGGAACTTCATAACACATAGTGAATGTAAATATAGCATGAGCAAAGTTTGCCTGCTCTGTAATCACTGCAGAATATGACAGCTGAGCGACAAAAGAGGAACGCGTTGACTGAAGAGCTGTGGAGGAGTTTGCATGCTTGGAAACTCTTCCTTCTAGAATGGAATTTTGCATTGTTACATATCCAGTTTTCAAAATTTTGGAACCAGGGTAAATTTAAAAGATACATGCCTAAAGCTGTAAATGAGCACAATCATTGAGTGAGACTGTGACAAGATTTGTTTTGCCATGACAAATCCAATACAGTACTTTGTACAGGCATCCAAGGGATTTTCTGAAACCCCCATGGATGACAAAGGCATGTCAGGGGCTGCTATAGATGTTAACTTCGGTAGAGTCGGTAGAATCTTTTTTGAGTCATTTTAATGCAAAAAAAAAAAAAAGAAATCTAGAAAGTGTTAACATGGTTATTCTCACATATTTTGTTATTTAATTGACCCAGTGACTTAAAAATAGTGGAGAATCTTAAATATTTTTTCATTACTTTACATTATAATATTACATTTTGAAAGTTCTGAAAACTTTTGAATCCCTGATTTTAAGTTTGGAATCTCACTATACATTTTTACAATTTACTGGTGATGGTGAATAATTTTCCTGTTAATTAGGGTTAATTAGTTAACATTATTAAAGTTTGTCTACAAAATTTACTATAGTAGTTCATAAATTTGTTTTTGAGTTTGAGTTTGAGATCAGATAAAAATATATTTGGTCTTTTTTTTGAGAAGCTGCATGTCATGTAAAAGCAACAGCTGAAAAAGAGATTTTCAAAATGTACCACACCATTTTTAAGCACTGTTGTCCAATCAGTCCAGTCTTAGTCTGGATCAGAGTCAGTCAACCCATAAAGTCAGCTTGCTTAGATCTCATACACACACTCAGGAAACCTAGGGAGCCAGAATCCTGGGGATGTAATGCAAAAGGGAGGAGCACACAGGAAATGAAAAGACACAAATATTTGCAGATGGCTGCAGATGGCATAAAACAATGCTGTATATCAATATGACCCTGTTACACAATAAATATGTGCAGTGGAACTACAAATATACATACTTGTAGCTAAACATTTCTTATCTGTTGATATATGTACTATACTTAACTACAGGCATTGTTGTAATTTTATATCTTGATAACCATCTGGATGTCCGCAGAAGAACAAGGGAGAGGTAGCTGAGCATTCAGTGGCTGAATTTGGGAGCGAAGCTGTTGGATTTAACAGTTTCCTTTGTGAGTAAATCTCCTCGCTCCACTCTTCCTGCTGCTGGCCTCATTCTCAGTTCCCGCCAGCAACAGGCTAAGACTTTCCTCTGCACTCTCGGTCTTCTTCAACACCACAGAGAACCACATATAGACACACAGAAGCCACCAACCAAATCTGTCACACTCCCCTTTGAGAGCACGTGAGAATGAATGGAAAAATAGATGCACGAGACATTTTAAGTGGGCTGTTTTAGGACAAATGAAATCTGATGTTGACTTCTGAAGTCTTAAACCTTTTCCAAATTCAAAAGGAAGCATTCCACAAAGAATTCAGAACATAATGTCAACACCTAATGCTTCCAGAAAAGCTTCCCCTCCCTCCCTTCCTCAGCACAGCACAGCATGTATTGAGTTCCAGACCACACCCAACCAGAGTTCTGGGCAGTTCAGGATTTTGGAGAGGAGGAGCGCACACTTTTTCCTCATTTCACTACTACTACGTTTACCCTGCAGTCACGTTCACGCTTGCATCACTTCGTCTCCACATCTGGCTGCCCTTTCCAAACTATTCAATATTTGACCCTTCAGACTTCTCTACAGCGGTGAGTGTGAATCATAATTAACTTTTTCTGCATGGAAACAGTTTTTAGGTGAGTGATAAAACTCTTAAAGAGGATCACAGCATCTCTGATGTCTAGAAAATACTGGCTGGAGTCATTAAACAGTTAATTTATTGCTGTCTACAAAGTTTTATTTGTGTTTGAGAGTTTATAGCCTTTTAAACTGAAGAGAGGAAAGTTTGTGAGGAAAGGGGCGTTGGCGGTGATGCTTCACTGGTGAATCACCAGCTTATACTTATTACTAGACTTTAAATTCTTAGACATGTTTTGTTTACTTGTAATCTGTTTTAATTCTACTTTGAACCAAGGGCGAGAATCTAGTTTGACATCAGTTTTTACATCAGAAAAGAAAAACTATTTTTGGAAAAAACAATAATTCCACACATAAATCTTTAGCATTTGTTCTCATGTTTGGCGGTTGTGCATTTTAAAATCGTTTAGAGTGAAGAACCACCAACTTTGTCTCCCATATCGCCCCCTGGTGAAAGCATTTTATCTGTCAATATAGTCAATATTCAATTAACAATCATGTTCCAATTAAAAGATGTTGTAGATAAAAAACAGATGTAGATGTTACGAAAAAGATACATATTAGATGTAGAGGGTGTGAAGTTTTGTGCTTTACAAGACCAAGTGTTGTTCCTGAGGTGGTTCTATGACATGTTTTGCATGTCTGATTAATTTGCATGTGTGGCATTTTGTCTCACTCAGTTCACTTTGTGCAAGGCAGACAGTCGCTGTGCTTTCTTGGTGGCACATTCCAGCGTGTTGCTCGTGGGACTGTTTTGGGGGTGGGGAGTGTGAAGTGTATTCATGAGGTGCAACCGTTTTCACTGGACTGGATTTCCGGTTGCCCGTCTGCTCTGCTATTACAACACACACACAGCCGCAGTGAGTGCCATAATTCAAACCGACCTATCAAAAGCCAAACCGCTCTAGGAAAGGATATATGCACAAGTCTTTAAAACACAGTGTGATGTATAGTCTGGCCATCGTAAAAACACATATCCATGGTTATTTGATACATATTTATCATTCTACACACAGTTTGTGTGGGAGTCCAACCTATCCATACATCACCCATGCCACAACTCTGTTGTGGTGGCCATTTCGCACCAACTCCCCTGTTGAGAGTCTATATTCGGTGATTTTGGACAGTGATGGCTTTTTTTCCATGTATTAATTTTCCATGCTGCAATAGTAAGAGATTTTTCCAGTCGTTTATTGACTAAGTTGTTTCCAACCTCAGTTTTTTTTTTTTCTCTTTTGTTTTGGGTCTTTGATTGATCTAACTGATGACACTCAGAAATGTGCTGCTCGCAGGGCTTTCCAGAGAATAGGTAGCGGGTTTTGTTTGCGGATGGGCTGTTTCATTAGAATGTGTGCTGTCAGTGTTTGGATCAGGAAATGCCTCTCCCTTTGGCTGAGCCTAAGCTCTGGACACGTTTTTTTCGCACATCAAGCTCAGGGTGACCATGAAGCTACGGTAATTCTTCCATAGTCATAGATTTGGAGGGGGCGTACACCCCTCAGTGTTTGTGAGACTGAATTCTCCTCCTTAATCATGTATCTTTAGCATGAAAAAGAGTTTAGCATTAAATGCTGATAGTTAAATAAACTTTAATGTTGAATCAATAACTGACTCAGAACGCATTGTAAATAAAAATCCATCTGAATATTAGCATAACACAGTATTGCAAAGCAAAAAGCTTTTAAAACTTTGTTTTAAACCATTGGACTGTATATCCATATATATTTTCCTGATTTGATTCAGTTTGGTTTGATTGATTTGAAAAACAGTTAATTGGTTTACACAAAGTTTCCGTACTATATACGGTGAATAACTGTAATGTAATTTTACAGTAATATACTGTTAAATTTACAGTTTTTGGAAGTGAAAAATAACAAGTCATTGTATAATTTACACCGAAAAACCTAAAATGTTGCTACCGTATTTTACAGTAAATTTCTGGCAACCACAGCTGCTGTTTTTTTACCATAAATTTAACTGATTTTTTTTTTTACAGTGTGTAAAATAAACAGTTATGAACCAGAATTATTACAATATAAAACTTTACATTATGTGGTTTCGAACTGTAAAATAGACTAAGTGCTGTCCCATAAAACCTAAAATGTTGCTACCGTATTTTTTTCGGTAAAGTTCTGGCATCCACAGCTGCCATTTTTTTACCGTAGGTTTTACAGGGATTTTTTTTTACAGTGTAATTTCACTTTTGCTCGTGTATGAAAGACATTATTGCTCTAGTAATGCTGTGAATTGTACATGGAAAAAGTTTCAGAGTGATGATTCAAACTGATAACTTGTCTTTTTAACTGATTATTTAAGAGAATCGGCTCATTAGTCATTCCTTCTGGGAATCATGGTACATTGGTCACTCTGTATGTTTTATATCCACTCATAAGAATAATTTGTTGGTGAATCATGCAGAATTAGTCTCTCTATGTTTTTGATTTATTAAAAAGAACCTCATAAGGGATTCTGCCTCATAAGACTATCTGCCATTATTTTGTGCTAGGCAGTTTTTTATGCATCATTCAATACAGACTGCAAACTCATTAATAATAACAGATGTAAAATGTGTTGTACATCGTCCACAAACATAATAAGCATTTAAGGTACATGAAGATGAAAATGTGCTGCTACTCCTATTTACCGAGTCCTAGTACCTTAATATATGTTCAAATGAAACACCACATGATTTTGAACTTTAGTTCAAGGGAGACTGTAAGGGACTGGGAGATGTTTCCAAACTCTATTATTGCTTCAGCAAAACTATGAGAAAGAATTTCAGATAGTTTAATCTTGCCATGAGAATTGGCTCATTTTGAGGATACTGTAGATAGTATCAGATTATTGGAGAGTTCTCTGGAAAATAATGTGGTGAAATAAGAAAGAAAAAGTGAAGCAGTCCACTAAAGATGTTTCTACTGACTTAAGGCTTTGTAATCTTTATTTGTTTCCACCAATTACAGAAAGAATAACACTGAAACTCATTCTTCTCCAGTGATAGGCTGAATCCAGGGTCACTGCTGTGTCACAGACAAAGTAGCTTGGAAAATGTGTGAAACATAAAACCAGTCTGAGTCTTTGAGTCTGGGATGTCATGGTGTGTTTGCATGTTTTTGGGATTGAGACAATAAATTGCACATGTGTTGCTGTGGATTTTGGTAGCCAAGTGTGCACAGGGGTGACATTTCTGAAGCTTACGTATAGCCACGTTATGAGAAACTCTACGAGGAGGTCTTACCTGAGATACCAGTTTTACCAGAGACCCAGACCAGTTTCGAACACAAGAACAATGCTATGTTTAGCAATAAACAATCACATTTCATACTAATATGGGAGGAGAAATAAACAGACATGTATCTCTTTTACAGATATGTATTTAGAGATGAGTGGAGGATTTGCTCATGTGTGTGGGATTTGTTCAATTTTCAGTCAGAAACTGCATTTTATAGTCATCTGGAGAATTAAGGGGAGGGTGCCTGAGTAAAGCAATAGATTTCATGTAAATTTTCATTTATCAATAACCTATACTATTTTATCCAAGGAAACACAAAAAGCAATGTGTTTTTCACTGTCTAATCAAAAAAAAAAATGTAAGTACTGAAAAATATAGTGTAAATTCTGGATTTTGAGATGACTAATATAGTGAAAAAATCCCTGATTTTAAATCCCAGATTTTTCAATGTGTTTTCAGACTCTAGGATAATGTATAGTAGCATAATTTTTTTCAGTGTTTGGCACAACACTGTTTGGAAGGAAATCTTTTATGTGGCAAGGATGCATTTAATTGATCAAAAGTGACAGTATTTTTTCAAATACATGGTGACAAGAGAAGAGACTGTGGTTTTAGCACACTTAAGATTTAAAACTTGCTGCTAAGTGCACTGGACGCAACACAAAGCTCTTTTGGGAGTACCAAGAGTCCTCTCTTCATCCCTGCTTAAAGATCAAAGGAGCTACTGAGAATATGGACAGTGTGTAAATGCATTAAACATGGGCGTCCTGATTCTCAGCGAGAGAGGTTGTCTGGATGTAGCCGCTGGGTTTCGGCAGCGTGTCTTTTGACAGATCCATTCTCCAGTGGGAGCCGTTACTCATGCTGGCGGCGTGTCATCAGTGGAATGTGATGTGAAAACAGGGTCTACGGCACCTGACCACCACTGCTCTGCGGTAGAGCCATAGATGAAAGCCTATCAGCACCCATTGCAGACTTTCAAGCCAGCAGGCTATCCGAGTGTCTGTGTGTGAATGAGGTTCCTCCTGAGATCAGCTGCAGCAGGAACACATGTGCCTTGCCAAAATACACTCCTTTTACAAAATGAGGAATCCCTTGTGCCAAAACTGCCTGGTATGGTGTTGAAATATCTGTGGAGAACCTCAGGGTTGTGTAATAGAGACCTTAAGGCTTCGTAAAAGTAGCGTTCACACTGTGCACATCATTCTTGCTGGGAGTTTGTTTCCTTTTTCCTTTCCTTTTTTTTTTGTGTGTGTGTGTCCAAAAGTACTTTGCTGGGCGGGGCTTGAAATGCTTTATAGATGATACCCAAAACCAAGCTTTGTTTGTTCTGTACATTTAACTTAATTTTAGGCAGCCTGCCAAAGGCAGCAATTCTCTGGCTTTTGTGTTTTCTCCAAAAATAAGCTTTGTGTTCTCATTCTAGTTCACAAGCACCAGTGGTGCTGCAGGGGCTGAACAGTGAGGAAAAGATAATCAGAGATGTGAGTAACAGATTTCAGCGTGTGTTCAGAGCTGCATAATTTAATTTCCTGCGTCACTGTATATGTAAGGTGCAGTTGTTAATTTGAGGGGCTATTTTTATCTGAACTGACTCAAAAATGACTCATTTGTTTTAAGTGTGGTTTGGTGTAGTGAGTTTAATTAAAAAATATTTGAATTAAAAGCAGGTAGTTTAGATATTAAGGTCGGCATTAAATGGAAATTCACCCTTTCTAAATGCTTCTTATTGATCTTATTGTAAACAATTAATTAATGCATATGCTTCCTTTTTTTTTTTTTTTTTTTTTTTTTTTTTACATTTTAAACAAAAGTTCATAACTGGATCTTCCAGTGAAACGGTAGACTTCTCTCTGTTGTCATATTCCAGATTTCTCTAATCATTTTTCCTGCTTAAGCCCTGCATTCGACTGAAATCTCACATTCAGATCTGCCTCCATCCAATCAACAACCGATGGATAAAACCAAGCCCCTGTACTACATTTTTGTCTACTTGTTACTTATGTTTCTTTAAGAAAACTTTAAGACATGATATTTTAGGTTAGCCGGCAAAACATCTTTACATACTGCTATTATGGCTTTGGCGTAAAATTTGTAAGGGTGGGGAAAAATTAGTCACCAATGCATTGTGATCCTTCTTCAAATGATGCTGAATTTGATTGATTAAAATTATTAATCGTTTTTAATCAGAAATTTGCATTATTAATAAATCTGTCTGGAATTTGTCGTCGCGCCGCATCCAGTGTAGATGGCATCACAGATTATAATGAGTTCTGATTGCTAGATTAAATATGAACATGCATTTACTCATCTCACTTGCACGGAAACATTCAGTATTCCTCAAAATGAATAAAAAAAGTCAAATGCAATCTCAGAATTTTACGCAAACCTGTAATAATTAACTATATTAAATTGCACAAATCTACATTATGTATTTAATCTCACTTTATTAACCAGTGTTTTTGCTGCTGACCTTCAATTATCTAATTCCACCATATACTAATAAGCAGAAATGACTTATTAGTAGATGAGATTAGATTTAGAAATAAGAGTGTTGAACTTCCTTCTCCTGTATCCTATTCTTCTTTAATCTAGAACGGCAGCACATCTGAAAGATTTGTTCGAGCTGCGCCCTCTGCTGTACAGGTGTAAATATGCATTTTCTTCAGCCTGGGGCTTATTCATTTCACTTTTGGTGTGAAAGGACCTTTTTTTATAAAAAAAAAACAAAACAAAAAAACAAGCAAGCCCAGCCCAGGTGAGGAAAAAGTAACTCAAAAGTAATGTAACACATTACTTTTTTAGGGAGTAACACAATATTGTAATGCATTACTTTTAAAAGTAACTTTCCCTAAAACTGGTGATATAGAATGTAATTCTGAATAATATATGACAAAGAAAACAAAGGGAAAGTAAGGTGCTGTTTTCTGCTTCACATGAATGTAGTGGCACAGACGAGTCAAAGATGTGTGGCAAAGGTCTGTGTTTGATTCCTTGATCCATGTAGCGAATTACAACACAAACCCCAGATTAGAGATTTTAGCTACAGATTACCCAAGATGCCCCTGACAAACATGCTGTACGGCAGAATGTGTGAAAATGCTTATCTTGATGTCTTTGTGTGAACTGCAGCCACCGAACGTTAGGAAATAAGTTAGATGGGACCCAGCAGGCACATTTCAGCTGCTTGTGCTTAATTTTAACTTTATTGAGCAAGAACAGGGCCTGTGTTTAATTTACAACTGTATTTTAAAACAAACGCCTGTCCCTGATAGGATAAACATGAGTGCTTCAGTAGAAATGAGTATGTGTGAATGCATTGATCTTAATTAAATAATTGTTTATAGCTTTAAGAAAGCCTAGCACTTGAGCCTGAGACATGATGTTGTTTATCCGTGGCTGTTAACCTTCATGGCTTCACAACTGTTTAAGAGAAAAGTTCTGGCCCCTTTCCTTTTATCCTGGCAGTGAAGGACGAATAAAATGAAAGGCGTGCATGGGTTGACTTCACACTAAACTCTGTGCATCATCATTTCTGCCCGTTTCTGATCCATTGCACGTTTTTCTTCCCTTTTATCTGTACTCTTTATGATCTTGAAGTGCGTTGGTCTCAGGAGTGTGAAACAACCCATGAATGCTTTGTTACCTTTGGGCCGACATTTGAAACCACAGGCCATGTCAAACGTACACACTAAAACATTCCCCCCATATCCCTTGTTTACTTTGAGGTTTTCCTTCTTGCTCAACACTGGTAGTTAGGGTCAGGTTGGGTCAAACTGGGTGGTAGTGTGTTCTGCAGTTCACATTTGCATGTTTTTCCTCATCATTTATGGATTTATTTAACAACTGCTGTATTATCTGGACTTCATGAGCACAATATTTGGACCAGACATAATTCATAAAACACTTAATCCTTTGGATTTGTTTCATGAGTAGGGTTAGGGATGTCTGGCTGCGTCATGTTACTGAGGAACATTCCTTTCCCTGAGTTCACGCTGCTTCTGTTTAAATACTGTCGGAGGCACAATGACGCACAATGAATTGGAATAATTGTTGGGTCGCCTGTGCGGTAACTGCTGCTTTTGACGTCACATCTCAGGATAGTCACTAGTGAAGGGCTTTGGGATTGTTTTTGCGGTCAGTGCCAGTCCATCAGAGGACTCTGATTCGCTACAAAAATATGTGTAATGGCGAAATTTATAAAGGTAACATTTGTTTTAAAACATTAACCTATGTGGATAACTCAGATACAACTGCATATATGGAGAAAAACAAAACAAAACAACAACTATATTTTGAAAGTAATTTTATAAATATGTACAAACAGCCAATCAGCGTTCACATCATTGTCACATGGTATTTACAGCTCAGGTTATTGGCTTAAAAATTTCTGTGGTCCCATGGGACTGCAAAATATGAAAATAAAGTGAAACTGTTTTGGATAGTTCACCAAAACTTCTGATATTTTGATATGTCTTTCTTTTTTTGGTCCATACATTGTGGTCTGGTATTTTGCAGACCACACTGACTTTCATTTTACAGTTGAAAATTTTAGGTTTGGAACAACATGAGGGTGAGTAAATGGTGATATCATTTTTTATTTTTGAGTAAACTGATTCTCAATCCTAGTCATTTTGTAACTTACATGCCCTGGATTAAATCCGCAAAGCTTTGCTGGGTGACATTGAAGCTTTCCTTCTCAATCATTTGTTCCATGACTGCAGTTTCTGTTTTCAGCAGTGGCCAACTTGGAAGCTTGCTGGAGACTGCGGCTTTTATGAAAAAATGACATTAAAAGTGAAACTCAAGTCAGCGTTTTCCACCAAGCTTAGAGGAAATGAGCAGGGACTTCTTAGTGTTTACACGCAAACACACACACATGCAGACATTTCTCCACACAGAAGTAAGTCGACATGGCTTATCTGCTACCTTTTAAAGTGCTGACTCCAATTAATTTACTAATGATGGTTTGTAAGTGCTCTGGAAACCTCAAGGCTTTTTAGGTATGCCTGTCATTATCATCCCGCAGGATTGTACATAGCAAATTCAAACTACACGGCCGGTTTCCAAGACAAATGTTCATAGGTTTTCATGTCTAAGCCTATATAAACTTTAATGGGGCCCCCCAACTCCATTATGAGGCTAAACTAAAAGCTGGATTTTTTTTTTTCTCTTTGTCTTGTGCAGCTGTGGTACAGATGTTTGTGATTTGCGATTTGTGAATTGCCTGACTGATTGATCTAATGTAGAGAACTGACATATTTATTCATTAAAATGGTTAGCCACACTCAAAAGCCACACAAGGTGTTTAGATTGTACTTATGTAATCACTGTTGTTGCAGTTCTGTCCTCTCTTGTTTCATATTTATAGACATAATCCAGATCCATCATGTAAAGGAATATATTGGCTTCAAATTAAGTACAGATAAGTTCCAGCGATATTTTAGTATTATCTATATACTATTATAGTTTTTATTAATATTTAAAATTCGATTTTTTGATTTTTTTTTTCATTTATTTACATAACCTGTGCATTTTTTTGAGCTGTAAAGTTGTTTAAATTACAATTTTTACATTACTTTCAAAGTTTTAGGCTTTATGTTGTCATGGCAATGAATTTTGGAATATAAAATGAATGAATATGAAAAAGGTTTATAAACAAATTTAAAGCAGTTTTAACACACGTATTGTTTATGTCTTGTGGTAATAGTATTGAAACAGTGAGTATTTTAATATTTATGGATTGGCCCTATTCGCTTCCAATAAGTGCCTCACTGTAACTGAATCTTTACATTTTTAAAGAAAAGTAGGGACAAGTCATTAATTTTTGTGGTTTTCAACATGCTGGCGTTTGAGCTGATATTATACTGAATCTAGAATATTTCTATAAGACCTGTGTGGTTGTGTATTGCAGATGATTACAGGTACACAGTTCCTGTGAAAGCTGATCTGAATCAACTGTGAAGCTGATTCTACTCTTGCCCTTGGCTTTTACAGTACCTCTACAGTAGAGCTTTTGTTCCAAGGCCTGAGGGGACCATGCACAGACGATTATCCCTCTGTGTAGCCAACATACAATTTTCAGTATGTTCTTCCTCATGTATCCTGTATGTGGTGGGCCTCTGTCTAGTCAAAGGGTTTCATTTTTCCTCACTTCTTAACCATCTACAGGAATTTTTTTCCTCAATTTCCCACCATTCAGAGAGCTACAAGTGACATAAACAACAAAACACTAGTTCTCTGTGTGTTAAATGCCACATTTGTGCAAATTAACAGGCGCCTCCCAGCAGCTCTTGAAAATGCAGTGAGTCAAGCAAATTGCTACAGTTTCTGCTGAAAAATACATAAAGCAATAGCCTTTAAAGGGATAGTTCACCCAAAAAGGAAAATTCTGTCATTTACTCACTCCTAAGTTGTTCCAGACCTGTATAAATGTCTTTGTTCTGCTGTACACAAAGAAAGATATTTGGAAGAATGTCTGTAACCAAGCAGATCTCGCCCCCCCATTGACTACCATAGTGTTTTTGTTTTGTTTTTCTTCCAAATATTTTCTTTTGTGTACAGCAGAACAAGGACATTTATGCAGGTTTGGAACAACTTGAGGGGGAGTAAAAAATAATTTTTGGGGTGAACTATCCCTTTAAGACCTTTATTAAGTTATTTAGTTCAATGATTTTTTAATTTTTATTATTACATATACATTTTTAATTTTAAAGTTGTGATGAAACAGAAGTGTCAGATATTTTCCTCCATATTGTGATCCAAGTGCAGATTTAACAGAAAAGAATAAATGTAGGGTGGTGACTTGATTCTGTGCATCAGTTTTTGATTGGATGTTGAGATGTGGGAGTTGCACTCAAAAGTGGAGGCAGATGAACAAGCTTGCAAGGGCAGAGTTTAAGTGAACTAAATGATTGGAGAAGTCCTGTATACGTCACTGGGGTGGATGGTCCCCCTCTGTTGAAATCGCAGTCTGGGAGGGAGAGGTAATGGAGCAGAGGTAAGGGGGCACAGTGGCGCAGAGAATGATTACGCCCCCTTGTGGCACTGACGCTGATTATGAGGTCAAAAAATAAATAAATAAAAAAAGAGAGAGAAAATCTTCACAATAAGATCTATAACTTGTCACGTTTCCAAAAAATAAATAGGGTGAATTTTCATTTCTTGCCGAATTGCCGGAATCCAAAAAAAAAAAAAAATTCCAATGCTTATGAATTGTACAAAAATAGAACAATTTAGAAAAATCACCTAGTGCTTTATCTTAACAACTTTTATGATATTTGTGATATCTTTTTACCCTTTCAGTGTAAATGCATGATTCAAATATGATGGAATTTTATTTATTTATTTTTGGGGGGTGAGCTGTCTCTTTAACTTGATCAACTTTAACTCCATCTTAATATTTTCAAAAAATGACTTAGAAAGGTTTTTGGACAGCATGTTTTGAGTTTTTCATCTTCTGTTCCTCCTCCTCTGGCTCCTCCCCTTCCAGGCCTCTACGCCTCTTAGTACAACACAGGAAGGCAGCTGCAGAGAAAATTAAGACCATGTGTGGACCGAGACCACAATACACTACGATTTAATGAGACCAGCCTCCCACTTTACACTCTAGAGACAGACAGCTAATGTACAGCCTGAGGAGATGAAGGTCTCCAGAGGATTTCCACTACAGGCTCTGAATAAATGACCAACATGCTCAGTCTTTATTAATGCCTACGCTTAATTTGGTTCCCAGTACCTTACCTGATCTTACAAGAAATTCTGAAAATCAAAAAAAGTGATTTTTCAGGCTTGCAATTGTAGAGACTGCTCTGAGAAACTACTAGACGAGCATCATCCTGTATCCTCCCACAATGTGTCTCCCTTGTGTACTGAGGCTGGCTTCCTGTTACTCAGATCTCTTTTATTATGACCATGTTGGCTGAGTCTCTCTGGCTTGGTTGTGAGCTGTAATTGGGTATGTTTCTTTGCTTTCTTCAAGCTGAGCCTCAATTCAGGGGCAAGGGAGGCAGTGCCTCCTCCTCAAAAAAAAAGAAAAGAGAAAATAATCCATATTGCATATAAAACAACACAAATATTACAAATTATAACATTAAAAAGAGCGCAAGTCACTCATATTTCTAAAGGAACACTGCCCAACAGCGACATCCGCAGATAACGTTACAGCAGGAGTCATGCATCCCTTTCCACTCATAGAAAACCATCAGACCCCCTATAGCCTGCGGTGGGTTTTGTGGGGGGTAATTGAGAATAATTGGGGGAAAGTCACGTGAGAGGAGGCAATGTCTCCATCACGCTATGACTGGATGTAGTTGGTTATGATTGGATATGATTGGTTTGGGGCGATAAATCCCGCCTCTTGTTGACGTGCACGTTCCGTGCATCAGTTTGAATGAACAAATTATGCCGTCAATGGGAAGACTAATTGAAAAGTAAGTAAACAGATCACCCAGTTAGATATCACCGCTTTATATCACGTCAAAGTCAAACTTGAAATGGACTGAAAACATGAAAAGAATTTAAACATGATGTTTAAATTGTTACAGCCTTTACTTATTATTTTGGAATGAATGTAGAAATGCTTAAAACACCAACTTGATGAGATTGACTTGGTTTTGATAAATAGAACATTTATTACAATACATTGTTAATGTAAAATTACAAAATAGAATTGTATTTGATTTCTTTTTTTCTTTTTTGATGTAATGTAAAGTAATGTTCATTTAACAAGGAAGATGTGTCAACGTTAAGAGTAATGCACATGAATTTACATTTGATTCATAAATAAAAAATGTGCCTCCTCATTTCAGAACACCACTGCACGCCACTGCCTCAATTCTTTAACCATTTTCCCGCCTAAACTCTGAAATGCCACATCCCATCTTAAAGGGACAGTTCACCCACAAATGAAAACTCTGCCATTTTATACATGTTGTTTCAAACCTGTTTGACTTTCTATCTTCTACACAAAGAAGTTTAGCAGAACGTCTGGATTATTTTCTATACAGTGAAATTGAACAGTGACTTGTCAAACTCCAAAAAAGTTGAGAAAAAAACAAACAATAAAAACAGCATAAAAGCATTATAAAAGTAGTCCATGTGACATTTGTGTTTGTGAAGCAATATAATAGATCTAAATTTGAGACTGAAGATTGAAATTTAAGTTGCTCTTTCCTTGAAAATCTTGCTTGACATTTGTGGTCACCATATGATAATGAGCAGCTTTAACATTCAGTTATATTTCTCCTTTTGTGTTTATGCCTTTCTATCATGGAAGAGATAAAGTCATAACAGGTTCCATCCATCCATCGATCCATTGCTTTATGTTAGAGAGTTTTTGCATCTTGGCTCAATGGTGCCACCTCAGGTCAGATTGAGATGATCATGTCAGGTGTACCTGGAGCAACTTAGTAGTTTTTGATGAGCTGGTTGTAGAGGGAATTGAGATGTTGGTGATGGGAGGTGTGTAATCTGTGTCATCTGTTTAAGCTAGGAAACAGATTAAATGAGGACCACTTGTGTGCATTAAATGGGGAGAGCATCATCTTTAATACTCTATCAGTATGTTCTTTTACCTCCTTCTGTACCCTTTTTATTAACAAGAAAAGACCTAGATTTTTTTATTGTCTTTTCCAGACACTACAAGCCATTGGGCCCTATTTTAATGATCTAAGCGCATGGTCTAAAGTGCACGGCACAAGTGACCTAGGGCGTGTCCGAATCCACTTTTGCTAGTTTAATGACAGGAAAAATGGTCGGCGCACCCGGCGCATGGTCTAAAAGGGTTGTCCCTATTCTCTAAATGAGTAAGGGGTGTGTTTTGGGTGTAACTTGCAATAAACCAGTCAAGAGTCTCATCTCCCTTTCCCTTTAAAAGCCAGTTGCGCTCATGCCATGGCGGATTCGCTTTTTACATGGCGGAATTTGCAAGCGGAAAAACTGAAAGCTTCTCTAGTGAGGAAACGGATCTGCTCATGCGTGCAGTTAAAGCACGCAAGCAGACCATCTATCATTGCAATCATTCTGCTTGATTATATCTACTTAACATTGCCACTAAGTGTCATAAACAAAACTACGTAACCAAAGGATTTTGATTCCTAGCAAATGGATAAAACTCTGTTTTATCACCACATATGGTTTTGTGAAAACGATCTGGACATGTATTTCATAGCCTTAGTGCTGAGGTGATATTGTCCTTTAGGGTGTCTCCCCCCCCTCTCTCTCTCTCTCTCTTTTTTTTTTTAATTTATTGTGTCCTCAAGTACTGAGCATTAAAACACTTCAGTGCAAAATAGAGGTTTCTCACCTCCAGTATAAACTTACATCCACTATACAAGGTGAAAGGGAAAAAAAGCCATACATAAATGGCTCGAAGCAGCAGGCTGAGATGTATAGGCTGTCTGTATGTGGCCGTGCTGCAGTGAATCATGGGAAGCTAAATTAGCAGCCGACTCTGAGGCTCATGTGTGTGACGTAGGCTGAAGCTGACTGCATTTTTCAGCAAAACCGTGTGAGGTTTTGAACCTAGCTACAATCTATTGGTCTAGTTCTAGTATAAAATCGCAAACCTGACTCTTCATGTCTTCCAATCCAGACAGGGGTACCTCTTACTATCTTAGTGATTTTGGCAATATTTTAGCCTTTAGTTTTTTTTTACTGATATTTTTTATTTCTTATGCAATTGTTGTGATTATTTTATGATTAGTTTAATTCCTTTTCTATGTAAGGCACTTTGAATGCCCATTGTGTATGCAATATAAATAAACTTGCCTTGCCTTGTCTATTTGAATAGTTGTAAAATCTGACAACTGGTATCATAGCTTCTTAATCTCGAATTATGCTAAAACAGTTTATTAAACAGTTAATTTGACTGTATTGTTTTGCATGTTTACATATTTATTTATTTATTTTGCTAGGTTAAACATTAGTCTAGCAAGTGTGCAAAACAAAAATAACAAAAATAGGTAACTAATAATATAAATAGTTTAAAAATAGTATTTGTCCTTTATTTTCCTGTCATAGGTGTTCACAGTTCACTGTTCTAAATTTGTATTTTGAAAATACAAATCGTTGTGGAAAAGTACTTCCAAGATCAAAGTTCAGAGTTAAAAGAGGCTGTTCAAATGGACAAATGGTGATTTTCCCACCAGATCTAGAGAAGCAGAGACTAACACTACTATTGCTCAAATTCCAGTTCCAGTCCTCAGTATCAGCTCTCATGAGTGTCTGTGTATTCATGATGTTTATAATATTCATGTGTCTTCCTTTTTTCTTTTCTTTTTAGATTCTCCTGCTTTTAATTTTCTGTTCCACCATCAGCCATGTTGATTATTTTGGCCTTCATCATCCTCTTCCACATAACCTCAGCAATACTACTCTTCATAGCATCCATCCAAAATGTAAGTTGATTTTCTTTAGTCTTTTTTTTTTTTTTTTAATTAGTCTCTTACTGTTCATTGTTTGTGTTTGGGATTTCATCAAAAAAATCACAGCAAAACTCTAGACATTAAACTTTGGTGTTTAACTCATCCAGCACCATTTCTGCTAAGCTTATCTCAAATTGTGCGACCCGTTGAAGAGAGGTGTGCTGTCGTTTTTCTAAATTTTGTAGCATGTTTTTAGCATGTTCATCAGTTCTCGAAATGTTTTTTTAGTCATGTAACCGAATTAGAATGGCATACTTTTATATATTATTTGGTAACACTTTAGAATAAATAATTACACACAAACAAATGAGTAGCGCAATATTAATACTAGTAACTACTATTAACTAACAAGAAACTTATTTAACAAATTAGTAAGTAATAGTGCATAGTCGAATGTGGTAGTTCACTGTTAGCTAATCAGTAACTATTTTTTTCATACCTTCCAGAGGACTACTAAGAACTATATATATAGTTAATATGAATAATGCATAATGTATAATAAATTATGGTAATGGTAACACACTAGTAATGACTCAAGTATTACCAAATCCTTCAGAAGGAATTACTAATTATTTGGAACGGTATTCTAAAATGAAAAGCATAATAATGACTGAAGTCATTGCAAGATTTTGGGGTTTTTTTGTAAGGTTTTGGATAATAATTCCTTTCACTGGATTTGGTAACACTTGAGCCATTACTTTTGGGTTACCATGAGCTTCACTTTAGAATACTTACTGATCCAAATAATTAGTAATCGCTTTAGAATGAATTATACATTATGCATTAGTCACATTAATTATGAACCTGTATATAATAGTTCTTAGTAGTCCTCTGGGAGGATATGAAAAAATAGTAGTTACTGATTAGCTAATAGTGAACTACCACCTTCAACTGAGTACCATTACTAATTTGTTAATCAGAGTTTCTTTGTTAGTTAATAGTAGTAACTAGAATGTTAATAGTGCGTTACTCATTTGTTCCTGTGTAGTTATTCATTAATGACGGAACTGTATTCTAAAGTGTTACCTATTATTTATTTATGCATATATAGGCTGTAAAATTATAACATTAAGCTAAAACTAAACTATTCTCCATCTTTTCTAGGTATGGTGGGTTTCAAATAATTTCTCCTTAGATCTCTGGTATTACTGCAACACCACAGACTGTTATGATATACCAAAAAGTGCAACCTCTGATGCAGGTAGGCCTTGATTATCTTAAAGTCTAAAAATATAACCAGTATTTATTTTGGACAAGGCAAAATTATGTACAGTATACATGTTTGCATGTTTGTGTTCAAAGTTGCTTATTGATCAAACCTGGCTAGGAGCAGACAGACACTTATTGCCTTTTGGTTCAGTTGCAACATAGAATCACCAGAGCAATGTGTTTAATTAGTAAAATGCAAAATAGACATATTTTCTGAGAATGAGACCGTATAAATCATCTCCAGTCATTTCTGCACAACATTTTCCACAAATGAACTTTGTGTCATGCTCTCTTCCTCTTTATCAGCCTATCTTCAGACTGTCCAGGCCACCATGATACTGGCCACTATCTTGTGCTGTGTGGGTTTCTTTGTCTTCATCCTTCAGCTCTTCCGTCTGAAGCAGGGGGAAAGATTTGTCTTTACGGCCATCATTCAGCTCTTGTCCGGTGAGTTCATGCCCACAATATGTATTTTAAATCATCTTTATCAGCACATTTGTGATTTTTCAGTTAGTCTATTTACTATGCAAAGGAAAATGTAGTCAGCTGGTCATTACACAAAATCAAGAGCAACCTTGAAATGTTTATTTGTGACTAAACAATTATTTGAATATTCACTTTTTTTCAATTATTTGAATATTCACTTTTTTTCTAGTCTGTAAATTGCCCCAATTTTAAAAATGTTTGCCTCCCATTTTATTTTAACAGATGACCTATTATGCATTTGTGTAGTGTTACTGTTTGAGCATAAGGTCTGCAAAGTACAAAGTCACTCCAAAGGGAGTTATTCTCTATAACAGTAAGCTCTGTTTCTGAACTCCCTGAAATGCCTTAGTTGTAAAATTTCTTCTGGGAACAATATCCCTCATTTAAATGATAATTATCCCATGATTTACTCACCCTCAAGCCATCCTAGGTGTATATGACTATCCTCTTTCAGACGAACACAATCAGAGATAAATTTTAAAATATCCTTGCTCTTCCAAGCTTTATTATGGTAGTAAATGGGGGTTGGGATTTTGAAGCCCAAAAAATGCATCCATCAATCCATCCACCGGTCACAAATTAGAAGTCTAAAACAAGAAATTTCAAAGAGAAATTTCGAAATAAGAGAAGAGGAGCTTGAGTTCCTTGCACAGCCCTATTTAAATCACAAGAGACGTCTAGGCTTACAATACTCCTACATCCTGCGTCATACGTCGCATCAGGGGTTACTCATTTGGTGCAAGTCAACTTGCGCAGTATGTGTACGGTCATCTGCTGGAAGCTAGTTATTTTAGTTTATAAAGTTTTAAATATGGATATTTTTTTCCTTACAAAAACACATCGCTTCACTTCAGAAGGCCTTTATTAACCCCCTGGAGCTGTAAGGATTATTTTAATGATGGATGGAAGCAGTTTTGGGGGGCTTCAAAACACGCCCCCCGTTCACTACCATTATAAAGCTTGGAAGAGCCAGGATATTTTTAAATATATCTCCGATTGTGTTCGTCTGAAAGAAGATAGTCATATACACCTAGGATGACTTGAGGGTGAGTAAATCATGAGATTATTTCAATCGAAACGCAACCAACCAACTGTAAATTTCCTTTTTTTTGTCCGCAGCCTTCTGTGTGATGACCGCTGCGTCCATCTACACAGCAGAGCACTTAACCTTCAAAGGTGACATATTTGAGAAAGGAGATTACGGGTACGCCTTCGTCGTCGCCTGGGTCGCCTTCCCTATGACACTTCTGAGCGGCTTGATGTATCTAGTGCTAAGAAAACGCAAATAAGGCGCAACACACCACCTCACTAGCTGCCACCAGCTACAGCCTTAGCCAAGAGACTTTATTTGTAATGATACTTGTTTTTATATGTAGATTAAATACTTGCCAAAGTTAGAATTAAGTAGTTCAACTTGTAATATTAATCACTGCATACTGGAAACTTAAATAGATTTTATTCATAGTATGTCACTTTTTTTTTGTTTCTTTTAAACTTGTTGTGTATAATTCAGTTCTACCTGCCCAGTAAAAGAAAAAGAAAAAAAAGTGCTGTGATTTAGAGAGTTAAAATAGGGTGTGGAAAAAAGACAGGAGTGGGAGATATAATAGGATGTATTTATAACATGCAACCACTATGGGCTCAACATGTATTCATAAATAATACATGGTGTGAAATTGGCCTTATATGTAACACTTAGTGTGTAGTAAGTAACATGCTAGTGTGAAGTTTCCTGGTCATAAATGTGCTTGGGGAAAATTAAGTAAAAACAACTAAATCTGAAATATTGTGCTGCCAGTTTGCTGAGCACTATATCATACTTGAAGCTGAATAAATTGTCAATATTAGTGGCACGACGTGTTCTCATGTATAGTTTTTTTTTTTTTTTGTAAAATATTCTTTTAGTGTTGACTAATTATATTGCATGTTTAAATTTGTTTGCAGCATTTAATTTGAAATCTCTATTAACATAAGTACAGATCTGTAGTTCTTAAGACATTGTGTTTGATTAGGGCACTTGGGATATACGTCATATTCATGCGAATAACCTTAAGATAATGGTGTTGGTGAAGCACACCAATGGTTTCAGTTTTCCGGTTTTGTATGTAATCTTTTCATCCTAAAATCTGCTATATGGAATAAAAAGCAATTAGCTAAAATTATTTAGGCGAAAGTGAAGTTAAGCTGTATTTATTAAGACTAACTGCAATGTTGCTGTTAATATTTTTTTTTGTAATGAAGTATTATATCAACAGGCCTGAACATGTTTGTTTAATGCTCACCTTTCAGGAGGTTTTAATGAATATTAGTGATGGCTTTTGTAATTGGAATGAAACCACAATGGCAGCTTTGTTTTTTTTAAACGTCTGCTGACTTGTTCAGGTCTGCTCTGTTTCTGGAGACTGATCCCCATCAAGGGCTCAATATTGTTCTTTTTTAATCAAATAAATGTATTTTACATTAAAAACCGGTTGAGACTCTCTTCTCTTTGTGTTCTGGTGTACAGCATCCACCTCAAAATAATGCTGGGTAATTTTTAAAATATGGTGACAAATATGATCCAAGACAGTTCAGTCATGAAAAAGATTTCAAATAAAAATAAATAAATAAATAAATAAAAACAGGCAAAACGATATAGTCAAACCATTTATTACATAAAATGTTAGGTTTTAGAATAAAGCCTTATATTCTGAAACCTGACATTTTGGCCACACATTACTAGTGTGCATCTTGAGACAAAACAATGACACTGACATATTGTAAGATATATAAGTGCAAGTTGATTTCAGTTAAAACAGCTCAAACATACAGTCAAACCAAAATGTATTCAGATACCTTGAACATTTGATTCATTAATAGAGTTTATTCACTATAGTTAAAAAAAATGGTAATAAAATATGACAAGATCTCAGAGTTAAACTGTGTCAGAAAAAAATTATCTTAATTATGTCAGATAACACTTAAGCGAAACATGGTCAAGTGTCTGAAGAATTTTTGGTTGCAAATTTTTATCAATATTACTGGTAGTCCACTGTATGAAGAATTTTTGTCACAGTTTACTTTATTTTGCTATCCTCACTTACATAAATGAACTATAGTGTCCTGTACACACTAGTAAAAATATATATAAAATGTCTGAATAATTTTTGGTTTGACTGTATCTTTTTGTCTGGGATTAAGCTTAAGCCTTGTCTGTGAAACCAGGGGTAAATGTAATAAAAGAAATGGTTCGACTCTAATTGAAGTGCCTGAAAAAAAGATTAAGTGGGTACATGTTTTATTAGAATTGAATGTACCTTTGTATCAAAATATGTCTGTTTCCATCTCTGCAGACATGAGAAAATGCAAGATCTGCAGCTTTCTCTTAACTCTTTCATGTATGCTGTCCACTACAGTGGACAGATATTTGGAAGCCATTTTTAACCATTTAGGTTGTAGTACCAAGGTTGTAGAAAAAAAGTTATTGGCATGATTTTTCACTTATTTAAAAGTAAAAACATACATTTAAAAACTACTTTGTGATTCAGTTGATGCATGAAAGGGTTTTAAAGGTGTCAAAACAACACGTATTTTCATCTATCTTTGACCAGTCACTCTGACCTAGCCGTTACACTAGTTATGATCATTTCGTTGCTTATATTTTGCTCTTCACTTCTAGCTCTGGCTGCTTCTATACTCCTTCTATTTCTGCTTCATCTCTTCTACCTCTCCTTATCTGCAAATATCTTGCTACTTTTGTTCTATTCTGATCTTCACAATCTTCATCTGTTAGGTACAATACTCTGGATTCTATTTTAAATTGTTTACTTTATTAATTTGTTTGTCTCTACAACTTTACATTTTTGCTTAATAAATTTGGTATCCCTTATTCAAATTTGATCTCTGACATAATCATTGCTGGATCTCATTGCATCAGTTATGTTATTTAACTTTTCCCCCAGTCAATTTACATCGTTTAATGTTTGTGTGGAAGATTTTTTTTTCATCTGGAAAAAAGAAAGAAAGACTGATTGTACTGATTTTAGTCAGATAATGCCACTGATACCATTTTAGAAAAATGATCTTTTATGACAATGTCACAGTTGTTACAAACCTTGCATCCTCCGAAATAAAATAAAGATGAAGTCAAGTAATAAGTGTCAAGGTATTGACCATCGGCTCTTATGGCAGGAAATGGAATGAAACTGAATTCAAGACTTTAACATTTGGTAAATCAGAAGTCATATTTCTAAAACTGGTATAGACCCAATGAACATTGGATTCCGTGTTGTATTTTCATTAGAGTTGAATGTTATTTCTGCAGTAGCATGAAGTAGAATCCTCAAATGCAGTCATTACAGGAAACAAATGTCTCTCAAATGGTTTTCTGCCACTTACATTAGACATTAACAATCAGATTTCACTCCCATCTATTATAGCTAGTGATTGCATTGCTGACTCATACCACTAAAGACTTCATATTATGAAGGCCAGAGGCAAATGAAATCGTTTTGTACTTTTATAACCAATAAAAACAATACAAGACAACAGCTTCTTTCTTAATACTTTTGTGGTAATGCCTTTCAAATGTAAGATGAAAGACTTTCAAGGATCCAACAACTAAAAAAAAAACAAACAAAAAAAACAGCAGCTTTAACTGAACTCAACATCTTTTGAGAGATTCAAATCTTAAAAAAATGAATTACTCCATATTTCAATATAAAGTCACATTCATCCTCCTTGAATCCATATATGAACAAGGGTTTCGATACACTGGAAAATCGTTGCCAAAATCATATTTGTCCTGGTGCAACAGTACGTATGTCACTGTACGGCCCATACCGGCCAAATATATCCTTCCCCACAACGATGAAACACAGTCGTTTATCTCCTTTGCAGTCAGACACCTTGCAGGCCATAGGAAGAGGCATGGCTTTGATCACTCCGAGGCACTTCCATTCAGAAAAAGTGCCGTTTTTGTGTTCATGGGAAACATAAATGTAGTAGGAATCCATCTCAGCTACATGGGGATCTTTCCGATCAACGTTCCATGCGATTCCTAGTTCTTGTGCACTTCCAATCCGAGCTAGTTTCACCACTGGCTTCTGGGGCAAGTTATGAGAGGCAGCTACAACCGGAAGCTCCTTGGGGAATGGAGTGGCCGGAAAAGGATGGAGTTTGGAGTGCCAGTCCTCCTATTAAAGAAAGGTATAAACTGAGATGTTATGGCTGTTAAGACAAAACTTAGTGGTGTATTAGCACATACAAAAAATGTGCTTACCTTTTCAAACTGTACTGGAGAACTGACACGGTGCTCCTCCGTAACACTCTGTTTTTCTTCTGTTCATTCAAGAAAATGACAGTGAAAAAAGACTTGTTAATATCTTGCATTAATGATATATTTAGAAAAAAAAAGAAACAAAAACAAACATGATAAACTCAATGGCATCATACCTTTAATGGCTATGGGTGGCATACTTGAGGGTTTTGAAGGTACCAATTTCTGCAGGGCACATATGTGAAAATAAAACTACTATGAAGAGGTCTGAAAACGTTGCAAAAGGACAGAGAGCCTGAGTGAGAGCATGATGGCGTACCTGAACCGGTGGCTGGGTAACCAGGCTCTCTTCATTTAGTCTGGCTACTGAACCAGAGCAAAAACACATCATAGTCAATACAACAGCACATTGTTCATACATCATCTGACTTTAATTCAAGATCAAATACCTCTGTCTTCGTCCGTAAGGTCAACAACCTGTTTCTTAGACCGCTGAAATGAAAAGAGAACAGTTTTCTCAATTTGACTATTGTCTCCAACACCATGCCATCGCAAATCACATGAGACATCTTATACAAGAATAAACAAATGCCAATCAATGATTTATAATACATTGAAGACAATGACAGAAACATTTACCAAGCTCTGCCAGAACCCTTTCTTTGGTCTTCTCAATGTGGACACCACACAGTCATTGACTATTAGAGCAAAAACAATCATTTTAATGTGTTGAATTACAAACGTTTGACATTGTTGAAGCTAGAATACTATGATGATAATAGCAAAAAGACCTGCTGATGACACTGAAGCGTTGTCACTGAAACAGCCTCCGTTGACTGAACTTCTGGTAAAAAAAATAAAAATAATATTGCATGAAATTAGAATTCTGCACTCCAACAAGACATTCAAAAGTGATTTCTGCGAATTTCAATTTCCCTTGTTTTTACATTTCATTACCCAATGCTCACTTAAAAAAACCCAATAATTTAATAGCACTGATGCCTAAATCTCATTATAATCGTATTATGAGGGTGCATGTAAACATAGTCAATGTTTCAAAAACATAAGAGCCACAATGCCTTACTTATAGCTGTTCTTCCAAACATATTGTAGTATGCTCACCATGGTTTTAGTGCTATGGTTTTATTTGATTTTAATATTAAAAGTATTATTATTATATTTAAATCACTATAAGGCAGTGTTGTACGAAGAATGTTTCACATCTCAGATACATTTGTCGACAGTAGAGCCGAGCACCTGCAGTTTCTGTCCATCACACTTGAGTTCTTACAATGGATCGTGATTGTGGTAATTCAACAATTAAGCAGATGGCTAGAATAACAAATAACTGTAATCATTGGTTTGAATAAGTCTGGTTTGTTGGCCTTGGTACACAAACATTAAGTGGCAATGAACGCCTTTCCAGTGAAGCACACTAGTTTATAAGACTGCAACAGTCGCACATGAAAGTGAAGGAACGCCACTCGGCATGAAGCACCTCAGGGAAAGAAAAGAAATGGAAAGGTGCCAAGACTGCAGCCTTGATTCATTACTGAATTAAAAACAACCAACCGAAAAGAAAGAAGTCCACAGGGGACCACTGAGATGATTTCACTTTGATCATTCTATTAGATTAAATAGTATATTTCAGTGATTGTCATTCAAACAGCAGGCTCACTGCCTCATTTTCCTAACAGAATTTGAAAACTATCGCTCTGCAGCATAAGTGTATTCAGCTTCTACACCAAAATGAACACAGAATTTAACAACAAAACCCCCTTTAAGGGCCATTTTTTGTTAAATTGGTGGCATTTATGTATTATGAATAAAGTTTGTAATGTCTAAGATACTGCAGAATACCTGGACATATTGATTATTGGTTCGGCTGGAGAGATGCATCGCTGTGGCTGGCCAGGAGCAAGACTTAAAGAAGGGGGAGACTGTTAAAAAGAGCAAGATGACAACAGTGATGAGTTATACATAAATATGACAATATAAGACAGCTTCATAAATTTCTTTCAATTATGATAATCAAACCAAAAACATTTCATAATCTTGTTCACACCTGACTATGAGAAATCTCTAAGGATCTGAATTTTCTGATATATGCAAATACCGCGTCTCCTCTTCGCTTTATCTTCCTTACATGGGCCTGAAAATAAAATAGGGTTGAATTGACATAGAAAATGTGTATGGTGGTTATGGCATACCGCCGCTACGGTCATATGGACAGTTTAATACGCATATCCTTCAATATGGACAAATGCAAATGAACTACTGAAGTCCACAGAAATGGGGATTCTGGTCACTTACTTCTAGTTTCTTGATTCTGGCATCATATCGGGGTTCACTATTCACCTCACCGATTCTCTCCATCAAATTTTTCATCTTCAAGTCAGATTGCTCCACTGCAGCCCCAACTTTATCTGATATAATTCTTTCAATCTATCAACAAACAAATTACAAATGGTGAGACGATATGCAATTCTAGAAATAGTGACAGGTGTACAGCAGGTTTGTGCACCATTGAGAATAGAATCTGAATTGAGGTAACAACAAATACATTTTTTTTTTTTGATTAAGAACATAGAAAATATAAATTTTTTGGTGAACTAACCCTTTAATACAGATGGATGTCCATTCAATCGAGAAATAAAAAAATTAAGTATTTCAAAGAATAAATACACATTTATATATACAACATTTTTGTGTAACTGTATGGGATTTCGTAGAATTGCAGTTCGGGACATTATTCCTGTCCATAATCAACATCCTGTGTCAGCTGTGACCAATTCATGATTAATTCCAGGTCATGAACTAAGAGACTTTTGCACATCTGTAGTGTAAAGTACAATAGAAGTATTTTCATTTCAAAGAGTAAAATGACGACAAAAAAAACAACAACACCTTTTAAATCCTTTGACATGTAATTCTTATCGTTGAAGAATAACATCCAAGGGACGTAAATGACAAACTTGCCTCGGACCGAGGGAGCTTGTTCGCTCTCTGCCCACTGTCTTGTGCCGAATCCTCTTCATATCGGCTCCTTTTCATGCCTGAGCTGTAAAGACACAAAGCTCATTTCATTTTGAGTGATCCGCGATTACACATTATAACAGAAACCAAACAAATTAGTGATAGAATGAATCATTAGTAAGTTCACCACAGTCAATGTAAACATCTGCACTTCGTTTGAATTTAACCAAAGATTCAATCGTAGCCATTTTATTTATCTTTACTAATACAATCATTTAGCACAGAACAGTTAATCGAAGACAATTCTATGCCTTTTATACTTCAAAATCAATGAATCGCTTTCTATATATAAACATCTACTCTGAATGAAACAAGCAACCCGGAAGTGACGTGCACTAACAGTATATGGCAGCAACAACAAGAGCTCTCTAGTTAAAAGCGATATCGACACTTCCAGCTGCTCAAATGGTAAACGGCCTTATCGCAAGTTAAATTCGACCATGACGAACCAGACTCCACGGTTACTACTGACAACTGCAGCTAACACTGATGCTAAGATTTACTCCACTTTCCTGGTTCAGAGTAAACAAACCAATATGCAATCCAAATGGTTTACTAAATCTGCTGGCCTTAAAATTGAGCATTCTGTGACCATGCAGTCATATTACAACGCGTTTTCGAAAACACTGACTCTAGCGCTTGCCATACAACGCGCGTAACAAACTCCAAACGGAGCCCGCGAATGCTATTTGTGACACCGCGTTCATAGTGTCTTCTCAACAAAACAACAAACAATTTCAAACACAACCCACCTGGAGTGCAGAATGCCGAATGTGTCGCAGGTAGTGGTCAGCTTATTGTGTTTTTCCCGGTAGGGGATTTCCTGCTTCTTTAAATAATATAAGTCCCGCAACGAAAGGTAGCGGGTAAGCGATGCACGCTTTGTGAATTAATCGTTTTTTTGAGTCGGATCTTTGCAATGAATCATTTGAACCGGTTCACAAAAACGGTCTGAACGATTCGTTCACGAGGATTTCACTGATGGAGCTAAAAGCAAGCAAGCTGAATAACAGAAATTACACAAAGATGGTTTTATTTGTAAATGAAGTAGTATAAAACTTATTTGTAAGATATTTTAGTATTATAATTTAAATTCAAATTATGTTTAGTTTATACACTAACGCAATTTTTAATAATAATAATAATAATAATTAAAACATGCCTATCTCAATAGATAAGTAGAAAATCAGCAGTGCCAGTAGTGTTGTTTTCTCACACTCGTATTTCTTTTTACCCACCCTCTTTATCGAATTGCTTAGCTGCCTGATTGTAATCTACATTTACTGTTCTCCTCAGTTTGGTCACACACGTAACAAAAGTACGTAACACCAAAAAAGTTCATAAAAACATGATCCTTTAAAAGCGCCACCCTGCGGTTGGAGATGTTTTTGCACTTCGTGTAGTTGAATTCACACCACAGAAGTGTGTACTGTTATAGTGTTAATAGTACAGGGGCCATAACTACCCTACCTTAGCCAACATTGAGACAGGCTGTTCCTGTTTACTCCTGTTTTTATCAATGACCATTACTTTATTATGTTTTACTTTTGGTTTTCCTCAATTTTGGTATTTGGTTGCATTCTGGCATATATCATTCTGGAAATGTACTTCTTTGGTCAAGCCATTGATTTTGAGTTTTGTGGGTATAAGTTTGTGCATATCTCCAAGCATGCTTTCTGTAATTTTTGTAACTGTAATTTGTGTCTTGCTGTAACTGCTCACATTTTCTTTGTTTTGCATTGCAGGGGCATTCACTTTGTATACTTCTCAAACAGACATGATACCGCTTCCCTGCATTCACGCATGACTCTATGCAGCACCACAGTAGATAGTATTAAACTGAAATAAAAAAACCCTCAGGGAAAACCCAGAGCTGCAGTTTGAGCGTGAACATTACTTGAGATATATATATATATCAATGACCATTACTTTACATAAAATGTATGTACATTTTATGTAAAGTAAATGTATGTACATTTTATGACTGTACATTACATAAAATGTATGTACAGTCAAACCAAATATTATTCAGACATTTTTGATACATTTTTACTAGTGGGTGCAGGACACTATAGTTCATTTATGTAATTGAGGATAGCCAGTAAAATTAATAAAAGTTTGGAACCAAAAATTATTCAGACACTTTGACCTGACCATGTTTTGCTTAAGTGTTATCTGACATAATTAGGATTTAATATTTTCTGGCACAGTTTAACTCTGAGATCTTGTAATATTTTATTACCAACTATAGTGAATGAACTGTATTAATGAATGAAATGTTCAAAGGTGACTGTGTGTGTATATATACATATATATATATATATATATATATATATATATATATATATATATGTATTAATGTAGATGCTTACAGTGTTCTGAAAATAAGGGCCAGTATGATGGTTGAAAGGACCAAAATAGGAGAGGTGCTTGGTTGCTCACATTTTGGGTTGTTTCTTGTTTGACATATAGAGCTAAAATAGAAACATTTGCAGATGTGTCAGCTAAGAACTTCACAGGCAGGAGGAGTATGTTCTCTTTTGAGATGTAAAGACATCAGCCATGTTCTGCACCTGCTGGAGTAGTCTGCTAATATGAGTAAATCATATTCACTGTGATTGCAGAAAACGAGAAGGCAAGGCAAGTTTATTTTGCAGAAGAAAATGGCCATTTGATCCTGTCCAAGAAGATAATGGGAGTTGGGGGCTGACTGTGTGTTCTGACTCTGATAATCTTCCATGAGCTTGAGTCCTTCCCACGGAATCTGGTGACATCTTGCAAAGAGCTTTCCTATGAGTCATGCCTGTGTTTTGAATGCGTAGTTTGAAAAAAAAAAAAAAAAAAAAAAATATATATATAGTGCAAGTCACGTTTACTGAAATGATTCATAGGGGTGTATGATGCTAAAATAGAGAGCATATCATCATAATATGGTGCTGTTTGGGTGTTTTTCTTGAAGGGAGCATCCAAGGTTAGGAAAAAGCAATATTGCAGCCGATCATTAGTCAAGGATAATTTTTTCCTCCGTCCACATAATCATATTTATAGTAATTTATAGTCATACTATTATATAATCATTTTAATAGTAATAGTTAAGGTTATGACCAATATGCCATCTCTGAATACTTAACATTGCCACTGCATTTTTGATATATATATATATACACACACACACACACACACACATAGGGGCGCACATAACTTTTTTGGTCTGGTTCTCAAGGGAGCTCGTGTACTCACGAACATGGTAGATGATGATAATGATGTTTTTATTTTATTTTATTAACATCAATGACACAGACAACAGCAAGAATATTAGGCTGCTGTCACTTTAAGACGGAATGCAAGCACGGACTGAAAATGCACGCGCTTCGGGTGTGGCACAGATAACGGCTCGCGAGTCCCGATTTTCGCATTTTCTTCCGCTTTTAAAATTGTTTGAATATGTTAATTGGCGAGACAAAACACGTCCAAATGATAAACTTTCACTGTACGATGGTTAAATTTAGCAGTTAATCCGCGAATCGCATGCGTGCCGAACCGTTGGACTTTATCCGTACGGATCACGGATTAAATGCGATCTGTTGCACCCCTAATTATTAAAGAACACACTTATCATAATGATTGCTATCTTACCAGAGATGGAGAAAAGTCCTACTCCAGTAAGTAAACGTGTACCTGTGAGCCGGTCCCCAAAATGTTACTTAAAAGCGCTTCCCTCCATGTCTTCTGGTGCGCATCGTTTATTTTTTACCACGCATGCGCAACTGCGCACCACTTATGTTCACCCCTGTAATATGGTAACACTTTAGTTTAGGGTCCAGTTTTCACTATTAACAAGTTGCTTATTAGCCTGAATATTACTAGGATATTGGCTGTTTATTACGACTTATAAAGCACACATTAATGCCTTTTTCTGCACGACCATATTCTAGATCTCTGAATATATACCCAATACCTAGTCTTAGCTACATTTAACACGATTTGTGTGGTTTTTGCAACTACACCTGAAAACACGAGAGGATAAACGCATAAGTGCGTGCTGAGCGTATATAACGAGCTGACATAAAAAGCTCGATGCTCCCTCATCTCATTGAAAAGTATTGGTGAACGAATGATGCAGAAACGCATTGAATCGAGCATGAAATGAACGGTCAGAAGAGAATAATGTGTGTGAGAGCAGCATCTGCGCTGATGAGCCCCTGATGTCCGAGCCGCGCTCACTGTACATGGGAATGATGAGCTCAGTGGTTTCCGCAGTGAAGTTTGGCTCTGGAATTTCAAACGCACATACTGTACGTCACCGAGAGGCAATCCCTCACCGAAATGATTCAGAAGATCACTGAAAAAGCAGAAGAATCGCGCAGCGACAGGTTAAAGCTCCACAAACCGAACCAAGGTAATTCATATCAAAGTATTAGCAAGTTTATGAATATGTTGTCTGTTATAGCCTAACATGTACGATTATGTAGCCTATAAGTTACGATAAGTAGCCTAACTACTCGGATGTTTAAGACCGATGACCAACTCACAAGATTTGAAGACCGTTGCACTGAAAACTGTTTTCTTGTTAGGGGGTGCCTTGCTCTGAAACTGGGTGTAATTCTCATTTTCACCTTAAGGATGTGTTACTGACGGCATCCCTCAGTTCCAGAGAGGCTGTGGGGAAAGAAGACTGTGAGACTGTCCTGTGGTCCTGCTTGCAGATTCAATCCCCATTTCTTGCGGATTTCAGTTCAGTTACCAACGTGCGAGTCTCGCGGCTCTATCCATCGAGGAAGAGTCATGGATAATTCATAAACGTGCAAACCACTGGATTATTTTGATTCATATGGTTGAACTTAAAGGATTCGTCGGTGGGAATAATTATCAATATTTCCAACCTGGCTGGTGAGAGGAGGACTGTTGCAATGTCATCCCATTCAACATCTTTGGAGCTTTGTGGAAGAGGGATGCTGTGAGTATCGTTGTTTTTTCTCTCTCTTTGGTAAAATGCGCGTGGTTCATTACGACGTGGTCTCTAAAGGGCAATGGAGAATGAACAGAAACGTTTAAAATTCAGTCTCACCATTCAGTTACACTGAAATTAATTTGATGCAGGAAAACGCGGCTTTTCCTGCATCAGGGATGCGCGATGCTGAAAAATGGAAGAAACGTGAGTTAGTTATTTTATAATGTTTGTATGTAAGGTTTTTTAACAGTAAGTTGGATTTTACTGAGTTATGTTCAACAACACGCTCTTGTTTTACCTGTAAGAAAACTCGTGTCATGATCATGTGAGCACCAAATCTGAGGATTTTCCCTCAGGAGTGCGCTTCGCTTTTGCTGGACAAAACGAGGGAACTCGTTTACTATTGAACGAGAAAAAGAAAAAGAACAGAAAAGATAAATGTGTCATTTGAAAAGGTTTTACATGATAGAGGACTTGTCTGTGCTTCCTTTGATATGTAACAGATGAATGCGGATTTTGGTCGAGTTGTTGATTAAACTTCGAATAACAGCTAGCCTGTTTTTCTTTTAAAACAACGCTGTTTTTATTTGTAAATGAGCATAGAGATAGGTGGTCTCGTCTTTGTTTTTTGTCAAATAATGGATATTATTAGTCTTCTTCGTTGCTTCTGTTGTAAAGTTCTGACGCGTATACTATACTTTCCCATTGAATATTACGGTATCCCTATAGCGTACTGAGGTTCCAGCTGAGAACGCAAAACGAGACGCGTCAATAGGGGGCGCACTTGCATAATGATCGTTTTGAGGAAATTAATGAGGTATCAAAAGAAATATGCATCTAGATATATTCCCCATGTTAAGATCTCTGTCACGTTGTAAGAACACTGATATCGCATTTGCCTAAAATAACAAGTCAGGTCAGTTTTTATTCACGCGAACAGCAAAATCTTCATAAATTATGTTTTCTCTCTCTCCCACCCTCTCTAATTAATTACATCCAAATGAAAGATTACATGCAATTGTCAAAAGACCTGGTTTCCAGCCACATTCATTAATGTTTGCCACATGTTCCTCTGATTTATTTTTCAGTATGTTTTTAGCATGAAAATGGCAGATTTTTGCTTATATATATATATATATATATATATATATATATATATATATGTATATATACATTATGACAGTAACTATTGGGCAAAATGTCACGTATTGATTGAAAACAGTGATTAAAGACAAACAACTTAAACAAGTATATTCTGCTATATTTACACATCTGTGTATATTTAATAATTATTTAATGACTGTAAAGATAAATATAAGCATCTTAATGAATATGTGCATTTTGGTTCTTAGTCTCTTGAGACAAGCCTAGGTCAAATGACACAAAGCATGAGATTTTCACCAATCTCTGCTCAACTGCATGAAACAAATCAACCATTGATGTTTGTTTGCTCTACTTAATTCTTATCAGCTGAAACTGATAAATCGTGCTTGCTCATTCATTTGTCTTTAATAATGGTAAAATGATGCATTATTCTTCACGAGAATCGCAAGCTTCAACAGCCCCTGTGCCATATGTTGTTTCTCTGCAGTTTTATGCCTTGTTTTACAATGCATCTGTTTGCGTATACGTGCTGGCCACAGTAGCGGAGGGCCTGTTAGCTTCCTCCGCTCAGTCAGTCCAAGACTCTTCATGTGATGATGTCAACTCCACTCTCTTCTGCCCTGCTTGCTGCTCAGATCCAATGTCACATGTAATATTCATCATTCGCTCATTGCTAGTTATTCATTGCCTAAATTCCAAAATTAGATTATAAAATCCTGCGCTCCTCGTCGTTGTTGTGTAACTCAACTGGATGCAATTGTGTGTATAATGTACATAGTTATCAAATAGGTATTGTTGGTAATGCAGTTCTGAACTAAAATAAGTTGCATAAGATTTAGGAGTTTCATTCTTTAAGAAGAAACTCCTAGCATGGTGTAGTTTGTAAATCTCTGAATGCATTATATCAAAAACAGCCTCTGTTGTGTGTGTGTGTGTGTGTGTGTTTGTTCTGCAGGGAATGAAGTCGAGCACTATGGGGTTTTCCAGGTTGGTTCTTCTGACTCTTCCAGCTCTCCTCACCCTCATCAGCGTCTCAAATGCGGCAGAGAAAGTGCCCATACTGAACATTGCCGTGATCCTCGGTCAAACACGCTACATCTCTGATCGAGATATACGGGCTCTGTGGAGCAAAGATGATCCCATTGACGTCAACGTGGTGACCCTGCTGGTGAATGAAACAGACCCCAAAAGCATCATTACCCATGTGTGCGATCTCATGTCTGGGACTAAAATCCATGGGGTGGTGTTTGGGGACGGCACTGACCAGGAAGCCATCGCCCAGATTTTGGATTTTATTTCCTCTCAGACTTTGATACCCATCCTGGGGATCCATGGAGGCTCATCCATGATCATGGCGGATAAGGTCAGTCTGTAGTATGTCAAGCATCAGCTCACCTGGAGCAGGGTACATTATTGAATACTAAAGTGCTCTACTTTTCAAATTTGTTTACTCAATATCTGAAGCAGAAGATGAGCTCAAAATATTATTGAGATCATGAAATTAGTAAAAATGTGCACTCTTAATGTGGTTTGGTAATGACAACAATGTAAAATAATATCATTAGTGCAACATGCAGTCGTGCCTTAACTGTTCCTCTGACAAATTACACTATGGAGTTATTTCACAACATATGTTCCATCTGTATTCCACTAGAGTAATCACTTTAATGAATCCGATGACAAATATCTCTTTATACTGAACCATCATAATTTCAATCACAGCTGTCATCATGCAACACTCACTTGATTTGAAGAGCAAAAAGGGGGAAAATGGGATTTGAGATCAGTTTATGGTACAGTTTAAGATGGTAAACCTAGAGAGGTGATAATTTGCCACTCTGCTGACTTTGTTCCATTTTCATTACCGACCGACCACTAACTGCACATCTGAATGTCCACATTTGCAAAAAATCCCATTGCAGACCTGCATTGAGTTTATATAATAATGCTGTTTCTCATGAGCACTCGCTGCTGCATTTAAATGTGTTTACTCTCTTTTCATCTCAGGATGTCGCTCTATCAAATGAAGCAACGTTTTGAAAGCTTATACTCGGGAGACTTTCTTCAGCGGTACATTAAGTCATTCTAAAGCACTCCGTGTTGATCCTTAAGGAGATAAATGTCGGGGCTATTTTAGCTCACTGGGACCTTTGTGTCTATGTTGAATAATACATCACATGCATACATTTTAAACTGTATGTCGCGAGGATATGAGTATATACTACTGGTGACATGTAAATGTGAACTTTGCATGGTTTACATACTGTACATCTACGTCATGGTAGAATTATGAAATCACTATATGCTACAGCTTTTCAAATGTGTGTGCGTTTTAAATGGCCTAAATGTTGCATTTTAGTGGCGTGTCAAAAGGAGAGTCATTTGATTAGATTCTGAGAATCGTTATTGGTTAGGAGAGACGAGGCGAAATTAATGGTAGCTCATGGCTTTTTCATTCTTCAGGAGACAAGAAAGCATACACGTGGTAATTAATGTTGGGCCGCCGGGCAAGTCTTACTTCATTTAGTGCCCATGCAGCAGGATTTGAACCCAATAAACAGAGGGATCATTGGCATGTGTCAGGGGATCCTTTGTTTTATATCTAAAGTGCTTCATCCCACTGAATGCGGCCAATGCACAGGCACGTTCACGGCTAGTTGCGGCCAAAGATCGACTGTCTGTCTTATTGACGTTCTTAGGTTGCTTTCCCATATATCTTCAGCCTGAATCAATTGATTTAGGACACATGATTGTCATTTAATATAAGCAGGTGCCAAGAGAGGCAACATACAATGGAGATAGCCATTTAGGCAATTTAGTTCTTTCTCTCCTCCATCACTGACAGGGAAATGCAATGATCTGTCTTGCCATTGTGGATATATAAATTCTGAAGTTCTTATCTTTTTATATACTGCTAATATATCCCCAATAGATTCAGAATATGCACACTGTGGCTCAAACTAAAGCCTTTGCTATCTTTGAGCCTGTTATAAAGTTTCTTTCCGGTGATTCGACACATTCAGAGGTAGTCGAATTTGACACAAATGTGTTGGTGAGTCTTTCTGTGCAGAGCAAACACCATTAATCTTATCGTGACCTCATTTAAGACATGTAGAGAGGTGTTCATATACTTGCTGTTAAGGGAGTCTGCTGATCATGATGTTCTCTTTTGGATGAGATACGACCCCTCAATTGCCTTCAAGTGCTGTTAATTTAAGGACTTAAGTTTGGAGGAGGGACTTGTCAGAGAGGCGTGTAATGCAAGCGAGAGCACATCATAGTGTAGGGATGGACTGAAAAATTAGCCCAGGACCTATCTTAGAAATTCAGCTGATGTAGGAGTCATCCTGATGTATAATTGTAGTTAGTTTTACTTCTGTCCCATTTCTCATTGCCTAGAGAAAACAGGTTTATATTAACCGACCCTCGGGTATAATTCTCTAGACATCCTACTATTTGCAAGTTGACACAAAGTACAGAGTTGGTAAACTGTTTAATAGCAGTGCCCTGTATTTTATATACTCTATCTGTTCAAAAGGCTGCATTTATTTTTTGTTAAAAAACAATAACTGAAACGTTATTACAATTTAAAACGACTGTTTTCTATTTTTAAAATGTAATTTATTCCTGTGATGGCAAAGCTGAATTTTTAGCATCATTACTCCAGTCTTCAGTGTCACATGATCTTTCAGAAATAATATGCTGATTTGGTACTTAAGAAACATTTCTTATTATTATAAACACTGAAAACATTTGTGCTGCTCAATATTTTATTGGAAACTGCAATACATCTTTCTGGATTCTCCGATAAAGTATAAAAACATTTAGCATAACAAAAAGCATTTATTTAAAATCTTTTGTAACATTATAAATGTATTCCTTTACTATTATTTTTGATCATTTTAATGCATCCTTGTTGATAAAAGTATCATTTTCTTAAAAAAAAATCTTTCTGACCCCAAACTTTTGAACAGTAGTGTAAATATAAACATTATATACATGTATGGTGTTTGCAAAAAAGTATTCTTTCAGAGTATATGACAATCAATGGAGAAAGATGGTTTGGTAACACTTTACAATAAGTTTCCATAGTTAAACATTAGTTAATGTATTAACTAACATGAACTAACCATGAGGAATACATTGGTTACTGTATTTACTAATCTTCGTTAACGTTAGTTAATGAAAATACAGTTATTCATTGTTTGTTCATGTCAGTTCACAGTGCAACAGTTAACATTAACAAAGATTAAAAAATGCAGTTTAAGTGCAGTTCATTATTAGTTCATGTTAACTAATGAACCTTATTGTAAAGTGTTACCAATGGTTTTTGTGGACCAGTTATGGCATCTACCAGCAGGGGCTAACTGGGCCATACTAACTAGCCAAACCTTCACCCTTTATTTTTAACCAAGAAACCTTTAAACAAACCTAACTGTAACATTTAGCTGCTATCTCTTATAATACTTGTGAGTTCTGAAATGGGTCCTGTGAGTCATATCCATTGAGCGCTTTATGTTATTTATATGAAAATTCATTAACAAAGACATGCTGTGAACAAGCGGAGCACTTATGTTTACTATTCTCTAATAAGAGAGCATTTATGAACATGTGAATTATGAAATGTAATTAACTCACTGCCATCTTACAGCTAATAACCTGCTGTTGCTGTAGATGAGGGAACAAGATTTTAAATGAAATTATTAATTAACTACAGTGAGGTCATTGTGATGTCATAGCGTTTTCTCTAAACAGCCATATTGCTTTTCCACTTCTACTAGTGGGAGCGAAAGTGGTATTAGTCCCTCCAAAGAGATGCCTTTGTGTATCCTCATTGTGTTCATAAATGTTCTCAAATATCTTCAAATATATTGCAAATATCTTCTCAAATGCTAATGTCCAGATCCCCTCAGCACCATCAAATATTATTTGCAGCTATATTACCGCACGACTAGCCTTGAGGGACATTCGTATTTGCTCCCTTCTGAAATGGCACAGTTGTAGATGTGACACCTCTTATGTGCTCTGAACCTCACACAGATGTTCAGTGTCCAACACATTGTCTCAGTGGGGTTAAACATGGCCACCCATTATCATTCTTCAGCAGCATCCCAGAGATGGTGGCTTGCACATGGGGTGCAGAACTCATCAGGTCACAGCACATGTCTGCTAGACAAGTGTTACAACACTCTCTTGATTATAGTTGCGCTTTCTTGTGTGCCTGACTCCCGTGGACAGGACAGCAAGAAAAAGAATTTAATTAGCTATAACTGCTATTTCCAAGGCAATAAGGCTTTGCGCAGCGGTGCTGGGGAGTAATGATGAAAGGAAGCACTTTCCCACAGGAAAATAAGATCACTTTAAAATCTCAATTGTTTCTCTTAGACAGCAGTGAGATTATATGAAGAGTGAATGAAGAATTTAGCTATGCCTGATCACTTAAGGATACACTCTAGAGTGTCACAAGAGATTTAAAAGATGTCTCACATTGGGTCTCATTTACTAATAATTTCAAAAGTGAATTATATTAAAAGTTTTGTCACATAACTAACCACACATTAAAGAAACATTTCTTATTATTATCAATGTAAAAAAAAAAAAAAAAAAGCTACTTAATATTTTTGTGGATTCTTTGATGAATAGGAAGTTCAAATGAACAGCATTTATTTGAAATAGAAATCTTTCGTAACATTATAAATGTCTTTACTTTAACTTTTGATCAATTTAATGCATACTTGCTAAATAAAAGTATTAATTTGAATACAATTAAATTAAAGAGATCTCATAGTTATAGCTCTTCATTTTTACAGTATATCAACAGAATACTGAATTCCATACAGAGCTTGTGATTCTAGTCAATTTACAGTCTATTTATGTTGTATGCAGGGCTTGACATTAAAGGATTAGTTTACTTCAGAATTAAAATTTCCTGATAATTTACTCACCCCCAAGATATTTATGTCTTTCTTTCTTCAGTCAAAAAGTAATTAAGGTTTTTGAGGAAAACATTCAAGGATTTTTCTCCATATAGCGGACTTCAACAGTTACCAACGGGTTAAATGTCCAAATTACCTTCAAAGGGCTCTACATGATCCCAGCTGAGGAATAAGGGTCTTATTGTAATGATATGTAGACTCAGGGAGCACAACGGGAGAACAGTTAAACAAGTTTTATTGAAGCGACAGAGTTGAATGACAGCATAAACTGGTAAATGAAATGCAGCAGAGTGATGGGTGATGACGAATGGAGAGTCACAGTCTATTGTAGAATGTAGCAGATGAATGGAGTGGAGATCGTGGAGCGCTGGAGTAAGTGACTTCTTTGCCGAACAGTAGCTAGGTATATTGAGCATGGAGTAAACGTCTAGTGTCCGCTAGGGAGAACAGACAATGAGTGTGACTGAGGTGTGTGCTTAAGTAGTCCATGGGTAATGGGTTGATCAGGGACAGGTGAAACTGATTAATACTCAGGAGAAAGTGATCGTTGTGAGGGAGTGACGGTGGAACCTGGTGTATCCGTGACAGTTATCTAGCGAAACGTTTAAAAAAAAAAAGTTCTTAAAAAAAAACAACAACTTTTTAACCACAAATGCTTGTCTTGCACTAGCTCTGCGATCTGCACGCATGACGTAATCATGTTGGAAAGGTCACGCGTGATGTAGGTGGAAATGTTGTTACAGGTCTTGAATTTTGGCGTGGAACTGTGCATAATTTTACTCATTCCCACATATTTTGTGCTCGCACCTAAAGTGCACGCACATAAAAACGCCTCTCAGTACTATGTTCGTTTTTGCTGATTATTACACTTAAACAGTCAAATACATTGTATACAAAAAAGTTGTATGTATGTAAGTTGTCAGTGTTCAGAAAATACAAGGATGCCACATTTTCCCTCCTGGAGGCATAAACAGTTGTTGATGGTTTAAAAGCTGCTTAAAAACTAAATTGTTATTAAAAACTAATAATTATTTTGGCAGATTTGTTTGATTATGCTTGGGCACTTATTGTGGTTTCTGTTTCAAGAAAGTCTATTTATTGATATAATGCAAATAGGAGCAAACAAGTTTGCTGCAGTCCTGGATTCCCAAGCCAGCTGCAAGCAGCACTCTGTGCTGGAAATGTGCCATTGACCCCTGGAAACACTGCAGTTCAGACTTGCTGATGTCACTATTAATGAAGGATATTACGAAGACAAGGTGGTGTGCACTGAAGCAACCTAGGGTCACAGGCAAGCTGTCTGTTTTTTCATTTGTTAAATGCTGCAAATGATTTACCATCAATTATGAGGTAAATGAAGCCTCGGACATTTATTAGAAAACAAAGGTCTAGCTGTGAGATTGACCCCACAGCTATATGCTCCCTTATGTAAGGACAAATCCATTGGAGGGTGTAATCACACAATGAACCACTTGCGGTGGTAACAGCGGACCTTAACAGCCAAACTGTAATCTTATGTAAGGCAGGCTGAAACAGGGCGAGCTTGAAAATGACAGTGATTTCATTGCGTTATGTAGCCTGGCTCATTAATTAAAGACAGGTCAGTGCAGCTGTGAAGGGTGAGGCATGAGGCAGATGTTTTTCTGGCTGCTGCAGTGGTCTTGTTTGGCCTGGTTAAGGGCACACAATGTTAATTTGATTGCTTTACTCTTTCACTGTAACAGTATTACAGTGCTGTACAGTATAAACACTGTGTTTATACTATATTGTAAATGCATTTCATAGTATGATTGTCTTTTTTGATTGGGAATATCCAGAAATGAAAATTTTGTCATTATTTACTTACCATGCCATTCCGAATGTGACTTTCTTCACAGAAGGAGAAATGTTAAAGAGAAATTGCTTGTTTCCATGCAATTACAATGAATGTAAACTCAAAAAAAAAAAAAAAAGTTAAAAAAAGATGCAAATGTTCTATAAAAGTATTTTAAAATTGGTGCATATTATTTGTGTTTATATTTTTATATTTATAAATATAAAATTATATATATATATATATATATATAATTTAAAGTTTTTATTTTTATATAGAAGTTGTCTGATATATGTACAGTATCTGACAGAAGTGAGTACACTCCTCGCAACACTGAAGAAATGACACTTTGCTACAATGTAAAGTAGTGAGTGTACAGCTTGTATAACAGTGTAAATTTGCTGTCTTCTCAAAATAACTCAACACACAGCCAGTAATGTCTAAACCGCTGGCCACAAAAGTGAGTACACCCCTAAGTAAAAATGTCCAATTTGGACCTAATTAGCCATTTTCTCTCCCTGATGTCATGTGACTCGTTAGTGTTACAAGGTCTCAGGTGTGAATGGGGAGCAGGTGTGTTAAATCTGGTGTTATTGCTCTCACTCTCTCATACTGGTCACTGGAAGTTCAACATGGCACCTCATGGCACTCTCTGAGGATCTTAAAAAAAATAATTGTTGCTCTACATAAAGATGGTGTAGGCTATAAGAAGATTGCCAAGACCCTGAAACTGAGCTGCAGTACGGTGGCCAAGACCATACAGTGGTTTAACAGGACAGGTTCCACTCAGAACAGACCTCGCCATGGTCGACCAAAGAAGTTGAGTGCATGTGCTCAGTGTTATATCCAGAGGTTGTATTTGGGAAATAGACGTATAAGTGAGTGCTGCCAGCATTGCTGCAGAGGTTGAAGGGGTGGGGGGTCAGCCTGTCAGTATCAAACTGGTCTGCTGTCCCAGAAGAAAACCTCTTCTAAAGATGATGCACAAGAAAGCCCACAAACAGTTTGCTGAAGACAAGCAGACTAAAGACATGGATTACTGGAACCATGTCCTGTGGTCTGATGAGACCAAGATAAACTTATTTGGTTCAGATGGTGTCAAGCGTGTGTGGCGGCAACCAGGTGAGAAGTACAAAGACAAGTGTGTCTTGCCTACAGTCAAGCATTGTGGTGGGAGTGTCATGGTCTGGGGCTGCATGAGTGCTGCCGGCACTGGGGAGCTACAGTTCATTGAGGGAACCATGAATGCCAACATGTACTGTGACATACTGAAGCAAAACATGATCTCCTCCCTTCGGAGACTGGGCTGCAGGGCAGTATTCCAACATGATAACGACCCCAAACACACCTCCAAGATGACCACTGCCTTGCTAAAGAATGTCTCCAAACCTAAACCCTATTGAGCATCTGTGGGGCATCCTCAAACAGAAGGTGGAGGAGTGCAAGGTCTCTAACATTCACCAGGTCCGTGATGTCGTCATGAAGGAGTGGAAGAAGACTCCACTGGCAACCTGTGAAGCTCTGACTGTGAAGCTTAGCCCAAGAGGGTTAAGGCAGTGCTGGAAAATAATAGTGGCCACACAAAATATTAACACTTTGGGCCCAAATTGGACGTTTTTGTGGCCAGCGGTTTAGACATTAATGGCTGTGTGTTGAGTTATTTTGAGGGGACAGCAAATTTACACTGTTATACAAGCTGTACACTCACTACTTTACATTGTAGCAAAGTGTCATTTCTTCAGTGTTGTCACATGAAAAGATAAAATAAAATATTTACAAAAATGTGAGGGGTGTACTCACTTCTGTGAGATACTATATAATCACTAATTCACTGACAGTTGCTACCATTAAGCTGTTATTTGCTATGACAGATCAGTCAGATTTGTAAATGAATCATTCAGATAATCAACCAATTCATCAAAAAGATCAGACTGAAAAGATGATTCATTCACAATGATATCAGATATCAGGATATTCAGTGAATAACATCTTAAATTTCATTAAATTGTCTTTTCCACAAAACTAGTGTATGACTTCAGAAGACTTGGAAAATGTTTTTTTTATTTTTTTTTTAAATTTTGGTACTTGACAATCCCAGTTTTTATTCACATTAAAAAGAAGTCACCTTTTGTGTTCAAAATGAGGTTGAGTAAATGATTACAGAGTTGTATTTTGGTTTATGAAAATGGTAGAAAAGCTTATCCAAGTCTTGAAGCAGAGACTGAAATGCTTCCAAACAGAGTGCAACAAGGATTCGGACTTCACCATTACAGAGTGCTAGAGAATTACATATGCTTTGCATCTAACTTTTTAGTACCTCGGCTCATACTGTATTTTGGGCAGAGGAGAACTGCATCTTCACTGAACGCTGTTTTGCTTTCATGTGACTGCAAAATGAATAAAGCTTTCCTCTAGACTTGCTTGTCCTCAGCCGAGGCGAGATGAGAGATGCACTGCAGTGCTCATGCAGCGAACACAATTACATCAGAATACACTCCTCCGTATTGGTACAATTCCTTGTCAGAAGCAGTGAAGTGTGTTCAAAGACAGAAAATGGAAGTTGATGGCATGAATTAAATATATTTTGCTTTGTGCTCCATGCATTCATTAGAACACTTTTTATGTATGATGGCCCAGCGGAAGTTACAAGACTGTTAATTGCTCACAAAAGCGAAACATAGCCGTGAGGAAAATTTAAAGTCCCCCTGTGGTGAAAAACAAGTTGTTCATGTCTGTCTGATGTTTTTAACATGCTTTAAGACAAACCATGTGCAAATTCATAAGTCAACACCATTGCTGAGTATTTTCTCTTTAAAACTGCAGAAAACCAAAGCTGTTTGAAATCGCTAGTGTTTCTGACGTCACAAACTGCCTAATCAAGCATAACATTAACTGACCGCGCAGGGGAGTCTCAAAAGAAGATTATCCTGGTAAATCTTATTGAGTTGACGTCTAAGCTTGTGTGAGTGAGTGGAGGCAGGGCTAATTATCATATTCATAGATCCGTGTTAGAACTGCACAATTCTGGATAAAATGAGAATCACGATTTTTTGGTTTCAAATAGAGATCACGATTCTCCCACGATTCTGAATATACAACCAAACAAAATAACATGTAATTTACTAGAGGTTTTGACCAAATATAAATTGCTGACTAATTGCTGGAAAATGTTTGAATGAATTATTTAAAAAATGGTTTTGAATGAATTCAATGACTCATTAATAAATACTTGTTTTATTGCTGGATGAATCAGTGTTATCAGAAATAACTAATGTGTGATTTAAAACGGCTCTCTCTGGCTCTGGCAGCACGAACACAGATTTGAACATTCCGGTATTATTTTGTCAAAGGTTTAATAGACGTGGGAGAATCGTTGTCATTAATAAAGTAAGATCGCGTGGGTGCTTGAATCGAGATCGCAATCTTTTTACGATTGATTGTGCAACTCTAATCCGTGTATATTGAATGAGGCAAGGGTGTAGAGTTACATTCAAGCTACATTTTTTTTTTTCACAGGAAAAAAATGTTTAAATATGTAATTTTGGTGAGTTTTAAGGGATAAAATTATTGACTACAGGGGGACTTTAAGGCAAATCCCTGGGTTGATCGAACGGCTTTGAGTGGCATTGTTCTCTTTCTGCAGAGTTCAGGTTGTTAATGACATTTAACCTGCTCTGAAATAGATCCTCTGCTTCAAAAGAGCACTCAAATGTACATAATTTTATGGACTAAGTTTATGGTGGCTTCACTAAATTGCAAACCATTCAAGGTGAATAAGCTAAATAAGATGGCAAAAAATAATTGTGGACAGAAATCATCTAATTCGTGATGCTGTTAAGCATTGTGAGCAAACCTTTTTCACATCGAGCTGCATTTGCTCCAGGCACTAGAGGATTATAGCATTATAGCAAACAGCATTATAGCAAAATGAATAACAAAAGTGTCTGCTTGAGAATTTTGATTGGATAATTGATTAACAAAGTTTTAACATCTTAATTGATGGCAAGATATTAACTTGTTTTGTGCTTAACAAGAGGGCCGCTGTTCTTATTTTTGAATGGCCTGAGGTACTTTTTAGTTATTTATTTTTCTTTCTTTTAGTAATGTCACCATGTAATATTCATAGAACATACTGAATAGGCTCATACCACGGTCAGCTTGGGACAATGACTGTCAACGCACGCTGTGTCTTCGTTTTTTTTCTTCTCCTGAACCCATGATCCTTTCTAAAATCATCTCACACCTTGAGAGTAAACTAGTTTTTGTTCTACTTCTTCTTATGTTCCTTCGTTCTCGATACATGGACATGCCTTTAAAAATAGGTCCAATGGTAGCAAAGATAAATGACAAAACAGCTGAGTTTTTCAGGGTCAGCTTTGACAAATGAGGCAGCGGACTTTAGGAGCTCCAGAGACTTCCACAGTTAGGTCGCTAATCTCAGGAGGTGGAGGGAAATGCATTTTTGTTATGCTGGAGGCAGCAGTCGAGGTCTTGGAATAGTGCTATTTACTGATGTAAATGTATATAGCTGTTCTTAGTTGTCAGGGATGTGGGGGATAAACATCAGACTGAGGTTTAGATTAAATGAAATTCTTGTTCCTGAAACCTTGACTGCTTTTTGTGCATGACAAAAACCAAAGACTTTCAGCACGGGAGTATGCGCGAGTCGTGACGGCCATCCTTATAAAGGAAAGTGTAGAGGCGTTCTGGTTTATAAAGTGGCCTTGAAGATGTACGGAACATTGGGGGGAAAATGCCAAAGAGTTTATTTCATTGGAAAGGTGAAAATGTTTGACAGTCAAATATTGTAAGGTGCTTTAGTATGCTTTGTGAACAATGAATGGGAAAGAAGCAGCTTATTCACCATAGCTGAAAAGAGTGATTATGTGGCTGATAAATAACGGCTTCCCACATTACTCAGTGTCTGATGTAGAAAGATGAGCTTCACACTTGAGACTTGCCTCAATGTAGGTTAAATGAATGAAAAATTGAGCATACATACAAGCTGGGCTATGTATGTCTGTTCACATGTAATGGAAATGTTTATTCAGACTACCCATAAAAAAATAAAAAATAAAAATAAACAAAAGGTTCAACCTTAAAGGCACAATATGTAATATTTTTGGATTAAAAAATCCCAAAACCACTAGAACAATGTTGTATATTTTGTTGACTTGTGTACTTACATTATCCCAAATGTTTTCAAGAATGTGTAAATCCAGAGAAATAAGCCATTTTAACCAGGACACGGACCGTGTCTCTGCGTCGCCTACCAATGACCTGCGTTACCCTCAGTTTCCAATTTTATTTTGTAGAAACCATGGAAACACCATATATGATGTGTTTTATTAGACAGGTGAGCAACTGTTTGGATGGATACATTCATTGACAGAGAACTAATCATGTTATATAGCTCAACACAGTCTGCTCTCGAGCCATGTGTCGAACTTGTCTCTCATTAGCAATCGCTCCAGCGGCCTCGTTTCTGCTCGTACAGTACTAGGCCGTGCTCTGCTTCATACTACAGTAACAATAATAATCTCATCCATGAACATGAATTCTGCCTGAGTCCCATCCTGATTCTTTTCCACCGGCTGTAGACTTGAAGACAACACCTCCCATGATTCTGCGAAAATCAAGGCGCCATCAAGCTACACCTTTGTTTTGAATAAGCGACCTCTAGTGGTGAAAATTTACATAGTGTGTCTTAAGTTACACTAGGGAAAACTAGATAAATAATAATAATAATAATAATAAAATAAAATCAATCATTTTAAATGCTGCAAGTGAATTTTGGCATCACAACATAATGTATAATGTACAGCATGAAAAATAGATATTCATTTTTAGAAATAAATGTTATTTAAAATTATTTGTGTTTCACAGAAGAAAGTTTATAATCTTTTATTCATCTATTCCTTTAAGTGAGCATTTAATGATGGTATTCTGTTCTAAATGCACAATTATATAACCTATACTGACTGATACAATAAAAACTAAATCTCTTAATGTCTGCCTATAATTAATATACTGAGCAAAAATGACCAAAGTAGACCTCTATTTAGCTTCAGACGTCATTGTAAAGAATAATAAGAGGATTGCTTGGATGACTTATGAGTCCTCAATCTGTTCCGAAATAGTCAATAAACCAAATCAAAGGCTGGGTGTTGATGATGTAAAAGCCAAGGTTACTTTTACCAGGTGGCATATTTTCAGTATCAGGCTGGAGGCAGTCCAAGTGCACCAGAGGACTTAACAAACACTGGTTCAAAACCAATTACCTTCACAGGAGGTGAATGATAAAGGATCGCTTAACTGTAAAATATCAGATTTTCAGAGGAGATTTATTGCATTACGGGTGAAAGAGGCACTCATATGCTCCATTTTATGTCTAAATTGAGATTGGAAATAGCAGATGTGCTGCAAAGATCTCTCTGTGACACAGTTTCTTTCGGAAGTGTCTGTGATTATTGCCAGGATGGTGCATATTGAACTCCTCAGAAGTCAATTTGAAACATGTGTTTTGCCCCAAAGAGCTGAAGTCTTTACTGGAGTTTGGTGCATAGAAAGCGGGCCCAAGGGCAGAGCTGTAAAATCTCCTATGCCAGCTGAGTTCCACCCTGCACAGGCAGCTGTCTCGGTCGGACCAGCTTTGATCTGTATTTTGAGTATGTGTATAGGGTAGAGCAGGGTCAGAGGTATGTGTCTGTAAAGTCAATAATGTCACAGAATCGCTGCCTATGGTCATGTGACTTTAAGTTCTTTAATTAAAGTTCTTGTGACATTGCTGTCATGGCTAGTAATGTGGCATCTCTGTGTAAAGACCTGTTCACAAGTTCAGTGCCACTAAGCCAGAAGAAATGTAACATATTCACAAATTTCACTAAAACCATTTATCTCTAGTCCGCATTCAGAATTTTGTGAAAAATGCGGTATCTAAAAGAGTATAGGTAAGAGATGCACAGATTACCGACTGTTATTGATTATCGACCAATAGTAGATATATACACTACCTGTCTAAAGTTTGGAGTCAGTACATTTTTATATTTATATATTATATATATATAATATATATATTTTTCTTCATTAATGTACACACAGCACCCCATATTGACAGAAAAACACAGAATTGTTGACATTTTTGCAGATTTATTAAAAAAGAAAAACTGAAATATCACATGGTCCTAAGTATTCAGACCCTTTGCTGTGACACTCATATATTTAACTCAGGTGCTGTCCATTTCTTCTGATCATCCTTGAGATGGTTCTATACCTTCATTTGAGTCCAGCTGTGTTTGATTATACTGATTGGACTTGATTAGGAAAGCCACACACCTGTCTATATAAGACCTTACAGCTCACAGTGCATGTCAGAGCAAATGAGAATCATGAGGTCAAAGGAACTGCCTGAAGAGCTCAGAGACAGAATTGTGGCAAGGCACAGATCTGACCAAGGTTACAAAAAAAATTTCTGCTGCACTTAAGGTTCCTAAGAGCACAGTGGCCTCCATAATCCTTAAATGGAAGACGTTTGGGACGACCAGAACCCTTCCTAGAGCTGGCCGTCCGGCCAAACTGAGCTGTCGGGGGAGAAGAGCCTTGGTGAGAGAGGTAAAGAAGAACCCAAAGATCACTGTGGCTGAGCTCCAGAGATGCAGTCGGGAGATGGGAGAAAGTTGTAGAAAGTCAACCATCACTGCAGCCCTCCACCAGTCGGGGCTTTATGGCAGAGTGGCCCGACGGAAGCCTCTCCTCAGTGCAAGACACATAAAAGCCTGCATGGAGTTTGCTAAAAAACACCTGAAGGACTCCAAGATGGTGAGAAATAAGATTCTCTGGTCTGATGAGACCAAGATAGAACCTTTTGGCCTTAATTCTAAGCAGTATGTGTGGAGAAAACCAGGCACTGCTCATCACCTGTCCAATACAGTCCCAACAGTGAAGCATGGTGGTGGCAGCATCATGCTGTGGGGGTGTTTTTCAGCTGCAGGGACAGGACGACTGGTTGCAATCGAGGGAAAGATGAATGCGGCCAAGTACAGGGATATCCTGGATGAAAACCTTCTCCAGAGTGCTCAGGACCTCAGACTGGGCCGAAGGTTTACCTTCCAACAAGACAATGACCCTAAGCACACAGCTAAAATAATGAAGGAGTGGCTTCACAACAACTCCGTGACTGTTCTTGAATGGCCCAGCCAGAGCCCTGACTTAAACCCAATTGAGCATCTCTGGAGAGACCTAAAAAAGGCTGTCCACCAACGTTTACCATCCAACCTGACAGAACTGGAGAGGATCTGCAAGGAGGAATGGCAGAGGATCCCCAAATCCAGGTGTGAAAAACTTGTTGCATCTTTCCCAAAAAGACTCATGGCTGTATTAGATCAAAAGGGTGCTTCTACTAAATACCGAGCAAAGGGTCTGAATACTTAGGACCATGTGATATTTCAGTTTTTCTTTTTTAATAAATCTGCAAAAATGTCAACAATTCTGTCTTTTTCTGTCAATATGGGGTGCTGTGTGTACATTAATGAGGAAAAAAAATGAACTTAAATGATTTTATTAAATGGCTGCAATATAACAAAGAGTGAAAAATTTAAGGGGGTCTGAATACTTTCCGTACCCACTGTGTATATATATATATATATATATATATATATATATATACACACATACATGTGTAGCCGCAATGCTTAGTGTGATGGCATTATGACATGTCATTAGCCTGTAAACACATTTGCTGAAACCTTAAGCACTGCATCGGCAGCCTGTGAGTCATGTGTGTCAGACATGCTTAGACAGAGCAAGATGTATGTGAGGACATGCCATCACGAAAAGGACATGGTAGGGCTCTGCTGGAATGGAATATAATAATATACACATTTTTCGGTATTAAAGGGATAAAAATCACCCAAAAATGAAAATTCTGTCATCTTTTAAGTTGTTCCAAACCTGTATGAATTTCTTTCTTCTGCTAAAAACAAAGAAGATATATTGAAGAATGTCAGTAAACAAACAGTTGATGGGCCTCATTGACTTCTATAGTATTTTAGTATTCCATACTGTGGAAGGCAATGGGGTCTATCAACTTTTAAATGTAATCTACTGTTAAATGTAATCTCAAAATTAATCGTTTTTATGCCTAAATTCATATGTAGCTTTTAAAACAATTTATTTTACTTTTTTATTTGTAATTTATTTAGACAAAAAAAATTCCAATTCGGCAGTGCTCCACCATGCCCTTCTTGTGATCGAATGTTATCACATACTGTACATCTTCCTCTGTCTATGCATGTCTGACACACATATGACTCACAAGCTGCCGATAAAGACCCTTTAAGGTAACAGCAAATGTGTTCACAGGCTAATGACATGTCATAATGCCATCACAGTGAACCTCGCTGCTTCCTCATAGCCAGTGTCACAGGTTCATGTGGAAGTCATCAAGGGCGTATGTTTAATTTTGACATTGGAGGTGACATAAGCACCCCTTTCCCCATTTTTGCATTTATGACAGACCTCTGCCCACAATTTCATGACATCTAAAGCTTTTATTTATACTGTATGCTAGCCAATCCACTCATAATGCATGAAATAATTTTGAGTACGTAAACTAACAACATTACAATTTAGCTTTGTGTACTTCATGATAGAATATTTAAACAAGCATACATTCATAAAAAACATTATTCAGGGATTGTAATGTTGTAAGTTAAAGGTAAGTTTGACAAGGAGGCTGTTTACAGAGACTTAACTTTAACGTACTCTGTCCATGGTGCAATCGTCAATATTTCACATACATCAGCATCAGAGTACATACAAATAATATTACAGACAGGGTGCCAATTATACTTACACATTGTATTATTTTAATATTAAAAAAATGAATAGAAACAATGATGATTCTGAAAGAAAACACTTGTCACACACATCTGATGTATAAACAGCACACTCTTATTTCAGTGTCAACTTTTTTTTTTTTTTTTTTTTACAGTTTGCTTTGTACTTTCAGTTTATTATCACTAAGTTAAAGAGGGTAAACTTTATCATTCAACTGAACTGTGCACATATGTTTTTAAACACTTATGCTCTTACTCTGTCCATTAAATACACATCCTTCAAAATGGTTCTAAACATTACCTAAACAAAGTTCTAAACAAAAAGGGGTTCTTTTTGAACCCTTTTTATAAGGCTTCATAAAGAACCTTGCTTTGAAAGTGCTACAGTCGTGCTCAGAATAATGACACCCTTGGTAAATATAATCAAAGAAGGCTGTGAAAATAAATTTGCATTGTTTATCCTTTAGATAAAACAAAAATCTAACAACTAAAGATGTTATAAATCTGATGGAAGAGGACTTGTGTCTATATTGTCTTAATGCATGGCAAGGAAGATAGTTTGAGTGGCCAAAGATTATCCAAGGATCACAGCTGGAGAACTACAGAAACTGTTGAGTCTTGGGGTCAGGGGAAAAAAAGATTAAAAATTAAAATAGCACCTATATCACCACAAGTTGTTTTGGAGGGTTTCAAGAAAAGTCCTCTGCTGGAGTTTGTCAGACACTATGTTGTGGCCCTATTTTTCTGCTGGATGTTCCAACAGGACAGTGATCCAAAAACAAACATCAAAATCAACACAAAAATGGGTCACTGAACACAAAATTAAGGTTCTGCCATGGCCATCCCAGTCCCCTGGCCTGACCTGAATCCTATAGAAAACTGAAGAGGAGAATGTATCAGCATGGAGCTGGGAATCTGAAGGATCTGGAGGGATTCTGTATGGAGGATTGGTATCTAATCTCTTGTCAGGTGTTCTCCAAACTCATCAGGCAATAAGGAGAAGACTAAGAGCTGTTATCTTGGCAAAAGGAGGTTACAAAAAGAATTGAATGAAAGGGTGCCATTAATTGTGGCAAATGTGTATTAGAGAAAAACATTTATTTCATAATAAGATTTACAAATGTTTTACTTCAATGAAAGTGAATTTGTGAATTTTTTTGAATAAAAGGTCAAAAGGATTAACAATGCAGATTTATTTTCACAGCCTTCTTTGTTTATATTTACCAAGGGAGCCAATAATCCTGACCAGGACTGTATATAGGACCCTAATGGTGTTATAAATAACCTTTTTAATAATAGTTTATTTCCATTAATATTAGTATATTAGTATCTTTACATTATTAATATTAGTATTATTAATATTATTTTTATATATTATTTATTCATTTATTATTTTTTTTTTTACGTCTCTATCTGCCTATGTTAGAAAGTGTCTCCTGACAGGAATCTCCCATGGAGAGCCGACTAGGAGAGACATTACATTCAAAAACCACACTCTACTAAGAGTAGACTGTCACCGTCCCGCCAAACTTTTTCTAGAACTCCCGGGAGCAGAGTGATCAGGGGAAATGCATACAGATATAGCCTCGGCCACATCCGTACCATGGCATCCAGCCCAAGTGGACATTTGTTCCGGGTATCCTTTATATCTTCCATGGTATGCCATCACGCGTCACAGGGTGACGTTGCGCCAATCAGGATTGGAATAGTGCTTCAAAAGTGGTCATGCTGAGGTGTTACTCATAGTGTTGACATCAGACGCAGTGTGGAGTTCCCTCAAAAGGTAACAAAATATTCAGTGGATAATATGATTATATTTATTAAGATCATAAATTGATGCTTCTTTATTGGACCCACCCCTACACCTACCCTACCCCTGCCCACTAAACAAGTTATTCACACTATTCTACTACATGTTAGGCACTTTATTTTCACATTTTGAATATTTTCATAAATAGATCCTCTCCGAGCTGATACGCAATGGGAAAAGGGAGAAGAATGAGTACGGAAAAAAGCGGATTCAAACTCCGGTCGGTCGTGTCAAAAGCTAAAGCCACCCACCTTACTCTCCACACCACTGCTCCTGTTATCAGCAGGATTTATTTTGTAATTTTGTCTGGATAAATCAAGCAATAGTTGGGCGGAGTTAGTGTAAATAGCATCTGCCAACGAGGCGGGCTATATGCTCTTGGTGTAAATAGACACTCTATTTTTTTTTTTTTTTTTTTTTACCGGGGATTAACCCTGCATTGTGGTCCCAAACGTGTACAATAAGAAATTGTACAATCCAGTACAATGAGAATTGTAATAGATTCTTAGCAACAGACACCCATTTACAAATTGAACAGTGATAAATAATGATTTCTTAACAACAGGTTAAATAAGAATATAATGAATATGTAATATAGTGCATATATTTAATAAAATGCTCCTCTCTAGAGTTTCTTTTCTAGCTGACTAATAATCTATGGACACTGAATGGCTTTCCTGAGGTAAACATAATGTGACCTGGCATATTTTCAGTTGAACGGAAGAAAGAAAGTTTGGAAATGACAAGAGTGTGAGTAAATGATAGAACTATTCCTTAATAGTAATTCATTGCTTATTGTACAATTTAATTACACTGCTTCTGCAATGCAAATGATCAATTTTAAACATATCAAAATACTGTACGTTGAAAACAGATATATTTGAGGTACACAATACAGAAGGTAGTAGTTTGTGTAAGGCTAGCATTGATCCCAGACTGATTTCAGTCCCAGTCCCTCCTTGGTTAAAAAAAATAATAACTGAATTCTCAGCTCCCCCTGTATCTTCGCTCTCTCTCTCTCTCTCTGACTTTGTCGGATGTTCTCCTCCCCTGTGGCAGCTCATCGAGTTTCCCCCCAGGGGACCCCCCTGTGCCTTTCAACACACTCTCTCTTATCTCTTTGTCCAACACACGGACCTGTTTGGATTCCTTAGCTCCTTGCTGCCTCTAGCATGTCAATCAGTCTTTGGCACCCAGCACTGATGATCAGACCAGAGCATCCATCAACAATGACGAAAAAGTAGAGAAAGCCAGGAGGAAGTGGAGAAGAAGAGGTTATCTCTAGTAGGCTGACTTGTGTCATCACTGATAACCTGCAGACATTACCGAATGAAAGCGGTTTGAAGAGAAAAATATCTAATTCTCAGTTTTGCATTCAGATTGCATGCTGAACTTTGCCATAAATGCTCCACGAAAGTCAAGGTGTAACAGATCTGCTTAGAAATGAATTATGGTGTAAAAGAAGCGACTGCGTTCGTTCTCCATTACATGACCCCAATTTAGCTTCGATGAGGTCCCTCATTAGCGGATCAAGTCGAAATGTCTGTGTGCCAGCTCTGATCCACACTATTCCCAATGTTTCATTGCGGCTTTTGAGAAATAGAGGACATTTCGACTTCTGGGTTAAGAGATAAATGAACCACAGAGACGGTAAGACGTGAAAGCAGTGCTGATGTGACATCACAGCGTAGGGACCTGCTTAAAATAAAACAGATGATTGTACTGTATGCAGTTCAGTTTAGAGAGTAATACAAAGTGAATTGCTAAGTCATTGTGGACAAACGGCTTGATAGATTTAGTCTAAAGATGTACGTAGGAGGCTGTTCCGACCCTCTCTTTTGTCAAGCTCGCAGTGCCGTGTGCTCGTAAGCGTTCTGCGTTTGTTCATTGACAACAGTTGTGTGGATTTATCTGGAACGAGCGCCTCATTGTAAACAAAATGAAATGCGGTTGTTGTAGCTCTCAGAGGATTTCATTTGCTCCCGTTACAGGCTATAATCAGAAAGCCTGGAATCGACTTACGGTCCCTTTGAAACTTTGCTGCATAATGCATACAGAAATGACTCAGCTTTGCAGGCTTGCTGAACATATTGATATAAGAGCACTAACATTTGCTGCCTTTCATTGAACAGCGTCTCGTCGTTTTTTGTGATGTGAACTACCGTTTGTGTGGACAGGCCTGGAGAATTCAGGGTTTTGATTGATGACCGTTGCTGCCTAAGTCTGTCCCTCACACACATGTGACAGAGCTGAGCGGTCAAACACCTGCTCAACATATCACAAGACAGCAACCCCATAACATCAAATGTCTAGTTATATATCTTGACTAAAGGTGAAAGATTTCCCATTTTAGACTAATATACATAAATGCACATTCATTTACAATAGCAGAAAAATGTTTTGACACATCTGACTGAATTTGTTTCTGGTTTCTTAAAAACTTTCTAAGGCTAATGGCTTTCTAATGGCTCTTCAGAGCTGCTCTTCTAGATTTGCTTTTGTTCCTCTTTTGTAAGTCACTTTGGATATAAGTGTGTACTAAATGTCAATGTATTTCTTTTTTGTTGTTATTTTTAAATAATTTTCTTAAACATTAAATAAAAAAATACATTTCTCATACATCAATTTCAACATTCATTTTTCTGAAAGATTTTTGTTTTTAAATGATACTTCACTTAATTGTACTTCTACAGTAGTTCTCTTTCTTTACAAAAACTAAATTTTCTATTTTTAAATGGATTATTTAAGATTTAAATTAGTTACTAAGTTGGTTGAGAGAATATCCAAATTGCCTGAGCTGAATATAAAATATAAGGTGTTAAGTTGTTATTTCATACATTAGAAAAAAGAAATGATGAAAAAGTGTTAGGTAGATGTTTTAACATTGGACCGATACTGTACATTCACTGGACCACAGATGTGAACAAGCAAACACTTTAAAGGGTTAGTTCACCCAAAAATGAAAATTCTGTCATTAATAAACTCACTCTCATGTTGTTTCTACACCTGTAAGACCTTCGAAAGGTAGTAAAGACATTGTTAAAATAGTCGACATGACTGCAGTGGTTCAACCTTAATTTTATGAAGCGATGAGTATACTTTTTGTGCGCAAAAACAAAACAAAAATAACGACTTCATTCAACAATATCTTCTCTTCTGTGTCATTCTCATACGTTGTTTACGTCCAGCGCTTCCAGATTTATGTCAGAACGGCGACTCATATATGGCCAGCTCCTGCGTCAGCATCACATGCATGTGTTGTGAAAATGAACCACTCTAGTCATGTTGACTGTTTTAACAATGTCGTTACTACCTTTCTGGACCTTGAAAATGTCGATATATATTTTTCCGAAGATGAACGAATGTCTTACAGGTGTGGAACGACATGAGGGTGAGTAATTAATGACAGAAATTTCATTTTTGGGTGAACTAACCCTTTAAGGCAGATGCAGGCTTTCTACTCATTAGTTCTGCTGTCACCGTACAGACCTGCTGGTCTGCTAGCTTATGTGCCACCATTAAACATTTGGCATTTGAATGGTTTTGTCATGGTGACCTGGCCGTACATTGATCCAGTGCCACTGGGAAATCCATAGTCCACAATTTAATGTGATCGTGATTAAATAGAGAGAAAAGAGAGCACCGCCTGTACTGCAAAACAATTTTTACTAAATCAGTCATTATGCTTTTTGTCCTCTCATGTCTTACCTGTTTTTTTTTTTGTCTTCGCCCCTCTACCCTAGCATAGGTCTACACCCTATAAACAAAGTTCCAAAAGTAGGCCTGTTATGACTGTCATCCCGCAGGAGATGTTTCCAACTGGATGAATCCAGTCATCTGAGCTCTGTTTCATCGGCTACAAGTCATTACTCATCTGTGTTCCTTTTGTTTCAGGCGACCTGATTGGCTCATTGCGGGTGTGCTTCACTACTTGTTCAATGAGACGGCCACCACTGATTGTGTGTTTGTGTGTGTGTGTGTCTCCCTCAACGTCAACCCCAACGTCAGCCAACCTAAACCTGCCGTTCCTGGCAGATTAATTATGAGTGAGGTCAACACAAATCCAGATTCATCTGACGGCTAGGAATAGATTGTTCTCTGTGTGCTGGAGGTGTCTGCCACTGACGAATGCTCGCAGTTGAGTCACAAGTCAGGCTCTGTTTTGGGCGAAAAGACAAGCTTTGTCTCTTGATGAAAGAAGAGCTCTTTTGTACCTACTGCCTTGATTCTGCCAGACCTCATGTGAGGAGAGCTGAAACCACCAGAGGACTGTAATACCTGGAGAATGCTTTCAGTTAGCATTCCAAATTATTTCAATGGCAGTTGCTTGGCTGATGCAGGATTCCTAGTAATATGCGACAGAAAATCTGTCATATTTGCTCATGGGTCCTTAGTTCTGGACATAGTTGTTTTTGAGCTAATCACTTGAGGTGTAAATGCAACAGATTAGCACTGGAAAATGTATATGTACATACATATGCAGTACACATACCTACATTAATTAAAAAGTTTGGGGTCAGAAAGAAGTCTCGGTAACACTTTAGTATAGGGAACACATATTCACTATTAACAACGACTTTTTCCTCAATAAACTCCTAATTACTGCTTCTTAATAATTAGTAAGTTAGTAGTTAACTTTAGGTATTGAGTAGGGTTAAGAATGTAGAATAAGGTCATGTAGAATAAGTCATTAATATGTGCTTAATAATTACTAATAAACAGCCAAAGTTAATAGACCCTAAAATAAAGTGTTACCGAAGTCTCTATTCTTGCCTTTATTTGATCAAAAATACAGTAAAAACGGTAATATTTTGAAAATATTAATACAATATTTAATATAAAATAACTGTTTTCTATTTTAATATATTTTAAAATGTAATTTATTCCTGTGATGGCAAAATTTTCAGCAGCCATTACTTCAGTCTTCAGGGTCACATGATCCTTCAGAAATCATTATAATCATTGTTTAAAGCAGTTTTGCTGCCTAATATTTGATGGAAACCATGATATATATATTTTTTCAGCATTCTTTGATGCATAGAAAGTTTATTACTGACACCAACTTTTTGAAGGGTAGTGTGTATATTTAAAAAAAAAAAAATTAAAAATGTAATTTAATTTTTTATTTAATAATATTAAATAATATTTTTCCATTTAATAATTTAATAAAATGTAACATTTAATAGACTTAAACTGTAAATTATCAGACTACAACCTCATTAAAACTACAGACTTGGCAACCACCAAGCCTTGATCTGTTCAACACTTTCACATTATGCCATAATCGTCACTTAAGAAATAGCTGAAAAGCTATTCATTAAGGCTTGCACAGCAAGTTCTGTATTGTTGTTCTACAGCCACACAGCCATTAAAAACTTCAAGGACGGATCCTGCACTCTTTTGCATGTTCTGTACAGTGCAGGACCTTAGCATTCAGGAAAGATCATGGGGGTGTTTCAAGTGAAGCAACAGCTCTTTCAATCTTGTTTTTGCTTTTTATCGTGTTTCTTGCACTTTTATCTGCAGGTGAATGTCAGTGCAGGGCATTATCTGTGGCGACAGTCTGCCAGTTGTGTTGTTGGTGGTGCAAATGACGAGAATGATGTTTTCTCTCCTCTGCCCCAAGAAAAAAGATCACCTCACCCATTCGGTAAAGTGTGCGGCCTCTGCCTGGCTCAGTGATGAATGGGGAAGACTCTATCTGTCGCTCGCAGGCTGTGAGACTGCATGTGTATTTTGTGAGTTTGTGAGGGGGTGTGTATAAAGCGGAGTGCCGTGGTTATCTGTGTGTGTTTTGGAGAGTGTGTGTGTGCCCTGTGGGCTCCTTCTCCCTCTTATACTGCGTAATTATTAATGGTTCTTGGACAGTGCCAGCTCCCCTCTCCTCTCTGGCTCTAAATATATGGTCGGACTCGGGGCTCTTAAACTAGAGTGACTGGTACTAGGGCCGTCTGGCAGGTAGAGTGGGTCATTGGCATGACAATGAGTCTTACTGTGTGTGTGTGTTGTGTAGTGTTTCTGTGTGTTTTTCTGCAGGGTTTAAAGGAGGCTGGTTAATGGCTCCATCAGGGCGACATAAAGCTTTCTCTCGTCTCATAAAGTGAACGGGCTGGATTGTTGGGCTGTGACATTTCACTGACACACCCACTGAGGTACAGAGCAGCTCATGTTCTCACCCCTGAGGGAGTTCATAGTCCTCCTCCGGTCCGTCAACCGGCTGTCTCCTCAGCATCTGTCGACTGATCCGATTACACACCTTGATGTTATTCATTAAAGGTATAGTACACCTAAAAATGAAAATTCTGTCATCATTTACTTACCTTCATGACGTTTTAAATCTGTATTAGGAAAGGGAACTGGAGCTTAAGAATGACTTAAATGCACCTTAATAGCATCATAAATGTAGTTTCCATGAATCATACACTATATTATATACTACTGATCAAAATTTTGGGGTCAAAAATGTTTTGATTTATCATTTTACTCAGGGAGGTTTCGTTAAATTGATCAAAAGTCAAAGTTAAGACATTATTACTAAAATACATATCAAATAAAGGTTGTTCTTTTGAACTTTTTATTAATCAAAGAATCCTGAATAAAAGTTTTATGGTTTCAACAAAAATAGTAAGCAGCCGAACTGTTCTCAGCATTAATAATAAAAAGTTTCTTGAGCACCAAATGAGCATATTTTAGTAATTTCTGAAGGATCATGTGACACTGAAGACTGGAGTAATGATGCTGAAAATTCAGCTTTGACATCACAGTAATGACATAACATTTTAACCCCTTTCAATATATAAAAACAGAAAATGGTTGTTTTAGTTTGTAATAATATTAATAATAATGTATTATTTAAGTTTTTACTGTATTTTTGATCAAGCGAATACAGCCTTGGTGAGCATAAGAGCCTTTAAACATTAAAAAATCTTACCAATCCAAAACTTCTGAATGGTAGCTTAAGACTACTGAAGCCATACAACAAATTATTATATGAAAAATGATGAAAAGTTATTGATATTAGAGAAGTAACAATGCCCAGTTTATTTCAAATCATTATTTTAAGATCTTTTAATAGAATCAGTTGATTCTGGTAAAAAAAAAAAAAAAAAGGCTAATTGATTCATTCATAAATCAAACTAATCTGGTTCTCGAATTCAACTGGTGTACAGTATGTTTGCAAGCAAAGTTGTATTTACAGGGTTATTTTTGTGTAGTCGAACTACAGTCTTGAATATGAAGGATGAAATAAACATCACATTACCTTTCTTTCAGAGCAAATATACAACAACAAAGCTGATTGTAGTTTTGTGTATACTGCATACTGGGCAAAGCTACAATTACATTATATAGGTCTGTTAGAACTTTGCAAAAAAAAAAAAAAATTGGTACATTTTCATAACTAAAGCATTTACATGACAAATGATTAAGTCCAATTAAAAAGTGCATGTAAACACCCTTACTAACTTAATAAATCTGGTCACAGTGGTTTACTGCTCATTGGATGGCTGGATTAGCATTGAGCAATGACAGCTTTTTCCAAACAAAACTTTTGGAAAGGTAAAACAGGTTTAGAACAACATGGTAGCAAATAAGTGGCAGAAACACCCCGCACATACACACCGCAACTCCCTCACACATTTCCATTCATTGAAATGTCAGCACACATGCCACCCTCTCTCTCTAGAAGACATTGAAGCCATACATAGGCTTGCATCACCCGCCTACAGGCTCTTCAGAAGCTGCTGTCTGATGTCCTCTGTGGGCTCAGGACAGTCAGAGGCCCATGTTATTCCTGAATCATTAGTCACTGCAGTAAAGCATGCTAAGCCGCATGGCTCTATACCTCCTCCTAGGTTCCCTCACTAAAAGCCAGTGATGATTGCTTTAAACTGGAGCTTTGCCAGGGAAACCATGAGAATTACAAAATCAATGATACGCCAGAAGAATCATTCAGGGGTGCCAAGCTGATTGTGCAGGCAGCTCTCCTGCTTCATTGAGATGGTGGCGTGGTGCGTGGTGAGATGATAACGGCTGTGGTGCGTATGGGGAACAGATGAGAGAAATGAGGGGAGGGATTGTGGGAATTGAAGGATGGGTATAAATGACTGGAGAGACAAGAACAGGGTGGTGGACTCTTGCCCGGTGCTTCATAGACTGTTGTGGAAGCGCCCAGCCAACACTGCTAAATGAGGCATTTAGAAGAACTCCACAATATCGCTTTCTTTCTTTTCCCCTATGTCTTTTTGCTGTTCAGAGGTTTGGTGCAGATTTGGTCCATGCCCTGGAGAGTCATTACTTCATCCCTTGCCTGTTATCGATTCTTTCTGTATTGTACCATATAGCCCCTGCTTGATGGGGTGGGTGGCGTTCGTTGCTAAAGGATTTGTTCTTATCTTCAAGGTTGTCTGGCCTCATGTTGGGGCCGACCTTGTGAAAACAGCATGTCCATTACTCCTACTCTGACATCTCTGACAGAACCTGTTAGTCCAGGCTTCAATCTACAGAGCAGAAACTGCCAGCCCACCCAGATACAGTACCACCTGTATCAGACCCTCCTAAATCCACCAGGTATGACTCACCTACACAGGCTATTAGAACTTGGTATCGATACAGATTCCCTGATTCAATTTAATTCTGATTCAAAAGTGTTCGATTTGTTTCTGATTCCAATTCCAAATTGATTAGATTCTGATTCATTTGTATATATTTCAGTATAATGTCTATTTTGCATACATATAATGCTGTAAATTATACAGGAAAGTGTTTTCGATCGATCACTCGTCTAAACTAAACTGAACTGATTAATAAGAGTAAGAGTTTGTTTGGGAACATGGTTACACTGACTGGTCAGAAGAAATGGCTCCTAAGAGTCATTTGTTTTGTGAATCAGGCTAAACGGGTCACGTTTTATGTTTTTTTTTGTTTTTTTTCTTAAAGCTTTACGTATCTTTTGTTTCGAATCAGTGGTTTAGAGAGCGTATCAAACTGCCAAAGTTACGCCCCCAGTGGTGAACCATTGAAATTTTGAAACACTTATGACGAAGCCTCGTTTAATGAAATCACATGACTTTGGTGGTTTGATGCACGCTCAGAACCGTTGATTTGAAACAAAAGATACGTGAAGCTCTGAAGCTTCATGAAGCAGTGTTTTGAAATCGCCCATCACTAGATATTGTTGAATAAAGTCGTCTTTAAATAGGTCCTTAGTAGCTTTCTGGGCATTGAAAGTATTAATTATCTTGCTGGCAATGCAGGCTTCACTGAGCCATCAGAATTTATCAAAAATATCATCATTTGTGTTCTGAAGATGAACAAAGGTCTTATGGTTTTGGAACGACATGAGGGTGAGTAATTAATGACAGAATTTTCATTTTTGGGTGAACTAACCCTTTAAAAGAGCCACCTCACAGAAGTCATTTGTTCATTAATGGGGTGACATTGATCATTCTGTATGTTTTGATTTTGATAATAATTTGTTTGTGAACTGGGCTACACTGCTCGCGCAGCATGTTTTTGATACACCACAAAGAACTAACAAGTTGTTTTTAAATCGGACCACACTGGTTTGTTTGTTTTGTGTTGTAAGTTTGTTTTGACATTTCTCACCATTATTTCTCTCTTAATTTAACATTATCCAAATTTAAAAGGTTCCATGTATAATTTAAATTAACAACAGGATCCAAGCAATGTTGCTTAGCGAGTTAATTCAGCAGAATGCAGTGAAATCTGTAAGAAATGTTCACGCAGCCACTGAAAATAGGCACAAAATAAAAAATCAATCTTGGGATTTTAAGATTTCATATCACAATTGCTCAAATAAATTGGGAAAACCAATATTTTGTAGGCTATCAACCTTTAACATAACTTGCTCTGGAAGACTTCCCTAAAACGAGATGTACTGCAAATGCAAACACTCCTCCAATCAGATCAGACTTTCTACTGTGAGATAGACTGTGAATTATTAGAGTGATGGACTACATTCAGATTACCCCCGTACCTTTTTAGGTCACCTCTGATCAGGCCAAAAACATTATTACATACTATACTGCTTTTTTCTTGATTGTAATGAAGAGATGGCCATTGGTATATTTCCCAGCCTCCCAGTCTCGTGACAGCAGCATTGATTAAAACAAGGCCATGCCGCAGAAGAGGTACAAAAGGTTGCTTGTTCGGAATGCTGATGCCATTTTTTTTGCACAGGATCCCTTTTATAATTAATCTACTTGTCTTCCAGCAAACCCTTTGACGACTTGCCCGATGGGTAGGAAGCATCTGTGTACCTTAGGGACTGATTTGCACACATTTTTCGGGGGCCAGTGTAAATGGTGTTTAAAGGACGTCACTGTCGCTGTAAAACGCTGCCAAGGGACTCAGGTAATGGGCTCTGGGAATATAAATCATACCGTCCCTCATATCAACTTTTAACATTACACTCACATCCGCGGCACAAGAGCAGCTAAATCGCTCTCATATATACGGGGCTGTAAATAAATAAACAGAGCCCCGTATTTTTTCCAAAGCCTCTGGAACGTCTCCAAATGCGGGACTTGGAGACTGACATGCCTCACTGCTGCACTTTGCCTGATTAATACAGCATCATAAACTTTCCTGTGCACTTTAATCTTAAAATGAACTGGGTCACATATTCCTTTCCTTCAAAACTAATTATAAGTCTTGCAGTTTTAAATTATGAAAATGATCTTATCCTTTTCTGTGGTCCTATCCAAGATGACAAGATTAAGGGGGGAAAAGAGGGTTGTGCTAGAGGAAGATTTATATCTCTGAGAAGTACGACGCATAGACACGGTCCTTTAGGAAGAGCTGTTTGTATGAATTCCTGCTGTACCTGTGACCCTTTTTTCGCTGCTAATGTGTGACTTTAGCTGACTGGCTCTCTCTCTAGACACAATGAGGGAATAAAAGTATGTGAATTTACGAAGGAGAAAAAGAAGCTGATGTGGCAGTGGGATCCATAATCTCTTTCTGTTTTGTGCTTGTGACCGAGAGAGGGAGAAATGTGCGGTCGTGGCCCTGACTAATAATGAGGAAAGATGTAGCTTATATGTTCATTCAGAGCTGTTTTTAGCTATGATTGTAGGACTATTTGGGCTGTTGCAGGCTTAAACTACCACAGTGTGTCCTGCCGTTGATGTATCTGTGTTGAAAAGCTTTAAAAGATGCCTGTGTGTGTATAGGTTTTTTCATTTTCATTTCAATATTTTACATGAATTAAAGGTGCAGTAAGTGATTTGTGAGAAATACTGTTGATATTTGAAATCAACCCAAACAAACACACCCCTTCCTTCATTGCTCTGCCCCCAAAATGCACCAACCAATGTTACTCTGCGCCCATTTTCAGGCCTTCCTGCTTAGATCTCTCCAGCGTTGGAAAGCTTTTCTAATATTAACGCGGGTCCTAAAGCTCTTTTCTGATCATGACCCTTCTTTTTACAGTGATATTCCTCTGACCTCTTTTATCTTTTTTGTAATGTCTCTCAGCCATCTCTCTTTCTACAGTGTTTCTTTAACTCTCACTCTTGTTCAATCTTTCTCCTCCCTCATTATGAGTGGAGACGCCCCCTACTGCTGATTGGCTACATGTGTGTTGTGGTGCTTGGTCTGATCCACTTCCAACAGTGTTTTTCTTATTATTACCTAACCCTTGTCCGTCAATTAAAAAGAGTTACACTTAGGAAGGGGCGGAATGGGACAAAAATTCAGCCCTGGCACTGTAGCCACACCAGTAATACAATTGCGTCTTTGCTCTCTGTCGCATCCTGTCACCGTAAACTGGCCTGTCAATCATCTTACATCCTCCACATTTCATTTAGCTCATTTCCTACCATATCGGAGAGAAATGCAGTACCACGTTGATCTGCAGTTGTGGGTCTTTCATGTGGAGAACTCTCCTCACATTAATGCATAATGATGCATTTAAAAGTTAATGGCCAATCGGATCTTTATAAAAGTCCACATTGGTATTGCAGATAAAATATAACACGGATAACATTAAATAAATATTTTCTATCAGGTTGAACTGATTATTAGTCACTCAAACCTCTCATCGCCGGTCGCGCATATCCGCCATGTTTTGTAGTTTTTTAACACTTTTTACTCGTGTTTGTAGTTCTGAACTGAATCCTCATCCAAAGCTCAATGGGTCGTGGGTAATATTAGCCTTTATAGTGTGCACAGATCCACACTTCGAAAATCTACCGGAAATAGTAGACCATCCGGGGACTTTTGGCATACTCTTTTCAACATACTATGCTTTGGGATAGTATGGACATTGAGACGCAGGGATAGTATGTTAAAAGCACATTTTAGTTCATATTCATGCTGTCTCAAAATAGCACAGTTGAGTACACTTATCTTGAGAAGTACTAAAGAAGATTTTTTTTGTATATTAAGTACAAAATTAGTGCCAAAAATAGAGCACTTTAAGTACATTATGGAAGTGTACTTTTTTCACCTGGGTTGCTATACTTTTTTGACGTGTTAGACTATTGCAAGGAGCCTACAGCAGTCTGTTTACCCTAAATCCCATTGTATCTGCTGATATAACAGGCTAGCTAACAACTGTAACCAATTTTCAAGAAGCAATGACATTTTAAAATATACGGGGGTTGTACGCTAAGCTTAACTGTTTAATAAAAAATAAAAAAAACACTGGAGCTAACTGGCAGAAGTACCGGGAATTGCGTGAAAATGACTTGAGCTAGCTGTATTTTCTGTTTTCTCTTACCTTTATGGCACAACTGTCCTCCGCTGCAGCAGCTGAATTTAAACCCTTTGAAAAGAGTTCGGTTAATTTTAGGCATTTGGTAGCGTCGGACTTAAGAGCCCCCTTTTTTAAGGTCCGTCATCTTACTTTTACTGACAATTTGCTTGTGTTGAGCTCTCTCTCTAATGACGTGCTTGATTTTGACTGAATGTCCTTCGCAGGGAGTTTGATTGACAGGTGATCTAACATCCACATTTATGTCTGATAAAGCAGTTAAATTAACGTCATGGACTTGAATTTCAAAAATGGTGTGTATTGTCACAGGCCACTTGAACTGAGGCGCTGTCAAGACACATTAAAGAGCTACAAAAATTTGTATTTATTGTTTAAATTTCTCTTGTCTGTTGACGCATATTTTTCACTGAGAGAACATGATGTGTGGCATGAGAGCAGCATGACAGGTCATACATAGCAACAGTAACTAAAGGTGGCGGGGCGGTCGGCCCATCTCAAGACCGGGCCAGCCGTTGTCGACTGGGCCAAATGCTTAACATTTATTATTATTAATATTATTATAACCATAGTGAAATCGTGCAAGCAATAAAAACCCATCCTATGCGCTGTCAGCCTGTAAAAACTATTTATTTATATATATTGAAATTAAAACTGACCGGCCCACATTTTTTTAAAAATGGTCCAGCCCCTCTGGCATTTGTCAGAATTGTCCGGTGGCCAATCCGCCCATGCACTTAGGTCCATAGTGGACAAAAATGTCCATTTAAAAAAACTGCCATAAAAATTTTAAGCTTGGAAGCACAGACTTAAGTTTGGTCTCATTTTAAAGAAGACCCTTGGCAGAATCTTGTTTGAGGTAAAAAAAAAAAAAGTAAAAAAAAAAAGAATCAAAAAGTTATATGAAAATGATTTATGAACATTATTTTATATAAAATATATATTTTATGAAACATGTTGAACTCTAAACCTCAAAGCCATAAATCTAAACAAGTTGTTCCAAATTTAAGGTTGATATCTCAAAAAATTAGCTTTCAGAAAGATTTTGTTTGGGTGCAGTACCAAATTTTCCCCAGCAAAGCTCCACTAGTGCACACAGTGGTTGGATTTGTGATTTGCAGTAGAGTTTTTCTCTCTCAAATATTACGAGCACACACTCCCATACACACTTTTTTTTTTATTACACACATACAAACCACACTCTGACATCCATACCAACACACCCACACAATTATAGCTGCATAATTTATCCAGTTGGCTCTATATCAGTGTTAATTTCGTTGACGAATAATTTTCGAAAACGAGACAATGACTAAATAAAAATGCGTTTTGAATGACTAAAACTATTACTAAAATCTACTCTAATTTTTGTCAACGAATAAAAACGAGACAAAAATGAAAGAGAGGGATGATTTGAGAAGATATCCAGTCAGGACTGCTGTCCTGTGTGGAAGATGCGCACATTTGAAGTGTAACGTGCTGATCTAACCATGGGAAACGTGGCGCTGTTGCGCACTCTACAGGCTCGCGCAGCAGCACTTCAGACTGCTTCGCAATTAATGAATAGCGCACATTTATGCCAAGTGATTGCTTGTGTTGATGAATTATGACAATGTTTACTACACAATGTTTATATGGTAGTATGTTTTAGACGGTTGTAAGACTGCATATTTTATCACCCTCATGAGCAGCCTGCTACAGTGCAGACTGCATACATTTCAGAATAAGAGTCACAGTGTATTTCGAGATGGTTTATAATTATTATTTTTTTTCCTGGTCATTATTGTTATTTTGTTTACACAATAAACTGTATTTAATTTAATTTTATTTAATTCATAGTAAACTACTGTATCTTCTGTCACAGGAAGGAAAGACTAAGAACATTATTTGACACATTATTCAATATATTTTACAAGTATAAGGGTTATTATAGTTAACTAAACCTAAAACCAAAGAAATCTTCATTACTTGAAATAAACATTAACTGAAATAATAAATAAATATATAAAAAATGTAAACTTATTTTATTTCATCTAGTTTCTAAGCTTTAGCTTAACCTGAGGTATTAAAATAACAAACAGAAATAAAAACTTATAGACATTTAAAAGCAAAAACTAAAAGACATAAACACAAAAAATTACTAAAACTTTTAACTAAAATTACAATGAAAGCAGAAAAACTAAAAATCAAATCTAATAAAATTTTTAAACGAAAACTATAATAGTACCTCAATGATAAGTGTGTCAATCCCTGAAAAGTACTGATTTTTGCTCTGTCGTGTCTTTTTGCACTTGAACAGTCAAAAACCGTCCGCTATGGTGAGCAAAGTACAGCTGGGTGAACATAAACAGTTTGGGGGATATCAAATGTACCTATATCAGTGTATAGGATCTGTGTATTGTTAGAGAAATGCTTAATGCATTACAATTTAACTAAATTAGATTTTAGTCGACTAAATCTACTGTAGATTTAGTCGACTAAATATCATAAGACTAAATATCATTTAGACTAAAACTAAAACAATTTCCAATGACTAAAATATGACTAAAACTAAATGGCATTTTAGTCAAAAGACTATGACTAAAACTAAATCAAAATTTGCTGTCAAAATTAACACTGTATAAATATGTATAAGTAGAAAACAAGAATAAAGCGAGTATTTGCTTTATAAGCCAAATCTGAGAAAATGGCACCATCTGGTAAAAAAAATAGTGAAACTTTCCATTTGGAAGCCTTGCCAACAGAATGAAAGCCTGTTAACAAAGATTGCATCATTTTATAGTTAAATGGCCCTGGGATTAAAAATTGCAGTTTTAATGGGTTTCAATGGAGACATTTTTGTCCAAAAGGTCCTGAGAGGAACTCTTTTGTGTACCTAGTGCAAAATAGATTTTTTTTAAAAGGAAATGGGGGTGAAATAGTAAAATTCAAATAAAAATACACACCTGTGCCAAGCAAAATAAAAAGACAAAAATGTCCATAAGGTTGCACAAGGATTAATCTAGATGAAACAGATTTCATTTAGTTTTTCTAGCTAGCAACAAAGATTTTTTTAGATTTAGCATATTTTTTCTTTACATATTTTTTTAATCAGTATAGAGTACTAGGTAACATACATTTTAGCAGAAGATTAAACCCAAACATAGCATATCTAAAGTTTAACATTTTAATCCAAAATAATTTCTTGATACATTCACTTTTTCCGTTTTGTCCCAGTATTCAATAATCCTTGTAACATTTCTCTTACTGTAGCCCATTGTGCAGTTGCTCTTGTATATCTGTTTTCCAGATAGTCTTTGTGGAGAGAAATGTCATAGTCCCCAAGTGCTCATTGGTACTGTCTAAATGACTTGTTCCTCTTGTATCTTTCCAGCCAATTTGAGGTGCAGGACAAACAGAAACCCTGCCAGCCTTCCTTCTCCTGTATCCAAATCACCATGTGCTCAAATTGGACTTTTCATTACATTCTTTCAGCACAATCGAATTCAGGCATCGCCAACAGGGCTGCCCAGGGTGTAATCAAGATCAGATGTAATCTTCACAAAATGACGTATTATTATTGCTGATCTATCGTGTTAAACTCTGTATACTGATCTACGCCCGATTTGCACTCAGCTGAACACGTCGCTGATGTTTATTATTAATTTACCTGCAATTTGCCATACAAACTTCACCATCCTACTTGCAAAAACCATCAATTTTTTAAAACATAATTTGGGCTCTCTGATAGATCTATAATTTAGCAGCTCCTCCTAACATTTGGCATATTTTTGCAATTACTCCCAAGGCCTTAGGTGGGAACTCTAGGAATGAATATTGCATTACTCACACTTTTTTAATAAAGTTAATTATTTTAAAAATGAAGATTTGTAGCCTTCTCTTGATGTTCATACACACACAAATGTTTAATCATTATTTATTCACATTCATGTTGTTCCAAACCTCTATGATTTTCTTTCTTTAATGGGACAAGGTGATTTTTGGAATTCATATCCTGCCCACTGTTGTCAGTATTATATAAGTGAATGAGAACTGGTGATGTTAAGCTTCATGATGACAAAACGCACCATTATAGTTTAATAAAAGTGGGCTAAATGACTCATGCGCTTTATTCCAATTCTTCCGAATCCACATGATATATTTGTGTGAGGAAAAGACTGGAAAAACGAGGGCGTTTAAATGATTTTTTTGTACCATTTCTTTCATTTTTACTGTTAAATCATTATAAGGTATGTAAAAGCTAGATCCATATTGGAGATGTATTCAGTGTTTTGTATGTCATAGTGTTGTTAGCAAATAATTAGTGGTGTTATGTGACAACACAAGCTTTTAGGCCAATATTGAGAACAATGTCACACGTTCTTGAAGGTGAGAGTGTGAAACGTACCTCGCTAAATCCCTAAAGAAGCATACGTCACCTCTGACTTCCTTAAAATGGAGCAAGAAGAAGAGCAGGCTGTGCTCACTGCACCAAAAATGTTCCATCCACCGTTTTATAATACTACCTAATTACTGTTAATGCGGCAAAAATTTCATATATCTCCTGAAGACCAAACACAGTCCCCAACTCCATTTGTAGGACATCAGTGGGCAGTTTGTCATTTTAAAGAGAATCGATGTAGGATCAAGGGGTAATTTATTCATCATCAAGGTGCTCGGTGGGAGAAATCGTCTATTGGCAGATTTTGGATTTAGCTACCTGGAAATAAGTGTTTGGACAAACATGCTGTAATATAGATAATGCTAAATCAACAGTCTCATAATATCTCATTAAGTCTTGCAGCTGCTAGTGTACATGCAGGTCAAAGTGAATCCTATCGCGGGGGTAATTGAATGTTGGTATGAGAGAATGTTGTGGGTTGATGAGGTGACCGGCATGTTTGTGAACCCCTGCTTTGCTTGTGTGTTTGTGTGTGTGATGTACAGTGGGAGAGCTGTTGTGTAGCTGTTAATAAATGGGGAGAGAAACACAGCTTAGTCAGTGCTAACAGCAGGGGTGTAAAATGCTGGCTAGACATGATGTACGCTGGAACAGGGGGTATGGTCATCTAAAGAGAAGGAGAGGGAAAAACTCCCAAATCACACACTATACACTATGCACTTATACTATGCACTATATGTACTCAGCTGTGTAGTGAATTAATTTAAGGTTATTTTGTCATTCGACGTCTGATAGCCCCTCCCCCTCTGCTAAATAAGTAAAGCTGTATTCAACATTCCACACTTCGTTTTTTAAGTGCGTCATCTGGGTGTTTAAAGTGCATTTTTTATTTTTGGAATTTTCAGACACTACTCACAATATTTATACTACAAAATGGCATTAAATAGTGCACAAGTATGCTAACTGGGATGCAACTTTTGGGCAATCTGCTAAATATCTCTCTATTTTTGTTTCCCTCAAGAAAAAAGTGGGTTTGGGACAACATGATGATGAGTAAATGATGACTTTTTTTATTTTTGGGTGAACTATCCTATATAGTCAACATGTAACACTCTTCACAGTTCATTTTACTTTTATAATTTGGTGTTTCTCAGTTAAACAAGGTATTCAATAAGCAAAAAAGGTAACACTTTATTTTAGGGTCTTTTAACTATTTGCATATTAGCATGCCTATTACTAGAATATTGGCTGTTTATTAGTAATTATTAAGCACATATTAATGCCTTATTCTGCATGACCTTATTCTACATTCTTAATCCTACCCAATACCTAAACCTAACAACTAGCTTACTAACTATTATTAAGCAGTAAATTAGGAGTTTATTGAGGGAAAAGTCATAGTTAATAGTGAATACATGTTCCCTATACTAAAGTGTTACCGAAAAAAATGTTAGCTGGGACTTTTTATATCAGGAATAGTGAACACTTACGTTCAATTTTCCCCCCTGGTAGTGGTCCTGGATTTAGCCTATCCATTTTTTATTTATTTATTTTTTGAATAGGGATTTCATAAAATTCTTCAGTAAAGACTTTTAAGCCATCATAATTAGAAAATTAAGAAGTTATTTTTAAGGTAACTACTCATCATCGCTAATCAGAAAAAAAGGGTTCAATATAACTATTGACTTTATAATCATTGATTATAAATACAATAACTTTTTTTTCTCTCTTCATTGAAAAAGATGTACAATTAAAAATATATATAAGTATATAAGATTTGCAGTACAAATGACCGGTCACTGTTGAGCTCTACTGTTGCTTTTTCTGTTTCTATGATAACAGCAACTTCTTTGGTGGATTGTGGGTAGTGTAGTTCTTCATTGGGAATTCGGCAAATTAACACTATTACCTAGTTCCGGCTTGAAACTCTGACAATGCAGGCTGATGGGTCTTTAACTCATTTGGTAGCGATCACATCATTATCTACACAGCACAGCTGATTGGTTACTGTTGCATCAGCGGCCAATAAGCTTGCTGCTCAAACATTCAAATATTTGGCATTGTTTGCTGTTAGCAGTCTGCAGTGCGCTTTCAGAATCCTCCTCCTTCCCCAGCTCCACCTGTATAGATCTGCTATGGGGGTTAATTCATGTATGTTACATGTGCAGCAGCAGCTTGTCTTACTTGCTCACAGCAATGTCTGTGAATGTATATAAATTTTGGACTTCTACAGAAGCGTAGTCACAGAGCTCTTGCTAGGTTGGTAGAAACATTATACATTATTGTTAAACTTGGCATTTCTTTTGAGAAAATATTTTGAGAATGAATGTGTGTTTTTAACCACATTGTCATTCGGTGTATGGACAAAACATTTAAAACATTCTGCAAAATATATATTTTTTTGTTTCACGGAATAAAGGAAATACAGGTTTGGAACAACATAAAAAGTCTGTTATCATTAACTTATTTTTAGGTAAACTATTACAGTTACTTTAAGTCTGAATGACAGAAATGCTATATCTAAATTCTCCTCCATCCCTCTTATCTAATACACCAATTAGCATATGTGCCCAGGCTGGGCCTCTAATAAGTGGCAACCTGTTCCGAACATGATGGACAGGAAATTGGAGCTGGTCAGAAGTTTGGCATTGTTAACGAGTCAGCACCTAGCGAACAGGAGCAACGTTCAAATCCCATTAGTCTGTGGGATTACTGTCATTCGCTCCCTTTCCATGTTACGATAGAGGCGGTACAGAAGAAATGTATACATTGAAAGAAGCTTGAAGGAGGCGGGAGGTAGTACTTGTTGACAGCGCCATACTGTCGAGCAGTTGATTAACGCGGCACTCTGCGAGGTTTATTTCCGCAAGCGAAAGAAAATTCAGACACTGTTAGAATAGTAACTTCTAGAGATTCACCAAATCCCTGTGGAGGGTTATAACACGTTCCAGAACACGGACCTCATTCACACAGTACAACAAAGCCTCCTCCTCCAGCGCTTTGATGCCTCTCACTGGCTCCCTGCACCAGCAGTGCTTTTGTTCAGCGGGAGCCAAACTGTTATTTATGCATGCGACACAGTTCAGGTGTAAAAGGAACATTGGGCTGTATCGTTGTTCTTACAGCTTAATCAATCACATCTTGGGAGAATAGGCTCTGGGTCCCAGCTCTAGTTATGGCCAGGTGACTGATAAGTAATATTGATCATTCTTTTTTTTCCCCCATTAGCTCTGTTGAGACTGATGGAGCCCTGTGTTTCCTATAGGGAGCTGTTTTCAGGACCACGGACAGCTCCTAGCCACCCGCTGCTGCTGATTCCACTGCCACTGGGGTTTTATTATTTATGGACATGCTTGCCCTTGAAATCAATGCTGCTATTGATTTATTTAGAGCTTTGTATCTGAGGGGACTTCTGAGAAAATATATCAAACCTTATATAGAAAATATATGCCTTACCATAAACCAGAGAATTGTGTTAAAGAGATAGTTTCATTTACTCACCCTCAAAGCTCCAAAACCCTTTTGAAACATAAATTTGAAGACTGTGTTGGTCTTAATTTTCCATGCAAATACAAGGAATGGGACTGAAGATTTTAAGTTTTAAAAAAGCATGCAGAATCACCATAATAGTATGATAAAACTATAATCCACATCTTCTGAAGCCGTACAAAAGCTTTGTGTGGAAAACAGAGTGAAAGTCATTACTCATTTTTAATTCTCTCCTCTATTGAGCTGTTAACGTAATCATTGAATCAGTAAGTCAAACTCAGGTTGGTTTCCTGTACAGCAATGTAACTCACTGCTTAACTACCATAGTATGGTGCGTCATTTAGTGAAATTAACTCGTTTCCCAAAACTGTAGTAACTTTGTTGTTCGAACCAAGTTGTTCAACAATATAGAACTGTCAGTAACACAGGTGGTGGAGTAATAATAAGTAATAATAAATCGCTAATCAAATAAATTTATATAAAAATAATCGCTTCAAGATTAAATTAATATGAGATTGTTGCTTTATTATCAGATGTTTGATTCATTCTCAGATTCCCTCTTAATGTACATCATAGGGTTCTAGAGCACATTCGCACATGCACACTCTTCAAAAATGGTACTTTCTGTTTCCACATGTCACATTAACAAGAATTTATGCTTCTAACCACAGGTCAAGAGCTGTCCCAACCACACAACTTTGCGATGCTGTTTGCAAATATTTGTTAGAACTATGGTTTGCAAAAAAGCAACGTTGGTAATGATGGAACGCTCATAGTTTGCTTATGATGGTTTGGGAAATGCACCCTTGATTACTGAATGAATTCTAACTAGCTGTGTCAACTGATATTAACGTGTTGAATTAACGTGTTAACTAATGAAGCCTTATGTCACTAAGTTTTACTGAACAATAACAAATAATCAGAACATTTTCAATCATAAGGGCATGTTGTAATCCAGATTAAAATATAAAAATGTTTAAGTTTGAAAATAAATAACCTTTAGTCTTTAAGTATTAAGTATTTGGTGCTGTGATGAACAACATTGCGAATACAAAAAATTGAATGGCAGTTTGAAGCATTTTAAAAACTATTCAGTAGAGTAGCTGCTTTGTTTACGGGGTTTCCGGGGTAACCACTGCATTTCTGCTGTTCCACCAGTGCCCTCTGCTGTCAGAGAGTGAACGTGCACTTTCATTCAGCGTGTCTCCTTCACTTGTTCCACCATGTGCTTCTCATGCACGTTGGGCTTATTAACATCTAAGTGCACGTGTCCCTTTGACGCAGAATACAGCGGTGTTGTGCATTTTATACGGTTTATGGGGAAAGTATTCTTAAAATGCATTATACAAATTTGAATAATTTGTAAAAGTACTTATTCACTGTATTTTGAAGTGCCCGCGATAACAATATCGTGTATATTCATTATCGCAATCTATCCTATTTACTGAATTTTGGCACATGTCTACTTGACATTAACAGTGGCCCACTAGCATGCAGGATGGCAGGACGGAACAAGGGAAATAGAAAGAAAACACACACACAAAATGTTGAGATGGTCAAGTAAAAGGTTCAGCTTGGCAATGGTTCCAAATTCCATACTGATCAGCGCTTAAGCTGTACCTTAATGTTAATACGTGTTTCCCGAAACGTTCTTAGTTAAGTATATCTTCTGTGAGTCATGGTCTGGACCACCCTTAGCTATACCTTATCACTGTTGACAGTTCACTCCGCTAGTAGCCACCACTGTGCAAAAAGCTTCTTTACATCTCAGTCTATACGAATATAATTCTGAAGTTGTAATACACCCAGTGTTCAGTTAGGCTAATTGAAGTGTTTTCATGCAAAGAATAAAATTGTCATTACACTGATGGTTGTTAGCTTTTTAATTATATTATCCAAAGGTACATCAGCTAGCAAACCATTAGGCAGTAAAGGCTTAAGAGTCTATTTAAAGGAAATGATTGTGGTGGGGAGTTTGGTCAAACTATGGCAGCAATACAGCGAATAGTCAAAGATAGCTAAATCAAAGATGGCGCAGTCCGCAGAGCCATTTAATGTATGTGCACTTTTTCATTCGTGAAAACTTTAGTCCCCTGGCTACCATGTCAGAAGCTGCAATAATTCGCCTGCCACGGTAGCAAATTAAGCAGCTTTTAGATCTTGTTGGTTCAACTTTGTCGAGACAAACTCAACAGAGCAGCCCCAAAATTTCGTGTGTTGCGCTTTTATTGAGTAGGTCATCCAATAACAGAAATTAGTGATTTACACCAATAATGTGATGCGGCTGCTGGGCAGTCAACCCTGGTTGTGGAGTAAATGAAGACACTATGGCTAATATATTATATAAATAACCCTTTCAAAGGCCAATGAAGGCATACTGCCAGTTAGTGTTGCGGGTTGAGGCATGAGGTTGCGAGTTCGCACGCTCATTTCCAAATTAAATAAAATATCCAGAGTTGGATTTAGTTTGCAATTTGGATCATTTTTATAAGATCTCATGATTCCTGATAAATGCATTTTCAACTATTTCTGAAGTGCTTCTTTTATAAAGAACACCGCTTTTTCATAATACAGTGAAGCAGCCTCTGCATAGAGTGAATAATCGATTCTCGAGCCATCAATCTCAACCAGTTCAGCCATGGACAGCACCTGCTAACATCGCACGTAAAAAGGTATACCTTAAGCAACCTCCTAAGGTATAGTACAGGGAACTGCGAAGTCTGCGTAGTTCCCAGTCTGCGTAGCGCGCTAATGCCGGGTTCAGACTACACAATATTTTTCTCTGTCACAATAGTCACTGTGTCAAATTTTACTCCTAAAATCTTGTGGTGGACAAGAAATATGTCAGACTACACGTTGCACCCGACCATTCATTGCGTGCCGTCTTTAGCCGTGTGGGTGCTGTCATCGAGAAGGCTAGACTATCGACTGACAAAACGTGCGGTGAGTGTAAACAAACAATGGCTAGCAGCATGTTTTGCTCTTTTTTTGTGGTCAGAAAAGCCCAAAAGTGGACACATACCTGGGTTGCATGGATATTTGTATTTCCTCCAAAGAGAACTGAGGTAACATAAGTTTTATTTACCTTTTTTCACTCTGTCGTGGTAACTTAGTCCCTCGAGGAAACATCATAAAAGCAGGAGTATTGTTGCCATAGCTCCACAAACATTTCCTCTATTGTAAATTACACATAGCAGGAGCGATGCCATTGTCTCTCTTTTGTTTCGGCATATTTGAAAGCATGTAGGAAGGTGTTTCTGTGCTTCTATTGGCCAGTCTCACACATGACGGAACTTGTCGTGGGCGACCGAGAGAAAAATTAAACATACTAGTCTTTCTCTTGTGACGTCGTGAAGCATTGTAGACGCGGCATCGGTTGTCGTCCACTATGACACTACACGAGCTGAAATGTTTGAATCTTGCATCTCGACACCCATTGTCGTCAAGCAAATTGTAGCTAAATCGGGCTGAATTCGTGTAGTCTGAACCGGGCATAAGAGACATCGGGAAACCCAGCCCAGTTCATTTTCAATGCATCAAGAAAGACAGTTGGGCAGTCATTTGTTCCATTTTATAGACAGATTTAAGTTTTTCTATCCATTGACCCACTTTTGGTGAGTGTGGTTTCATCCAGTTATTTACAGAGTAAATGTACTGTACATGTAGAATTTTCTAATTGTTAAAGAACTAGAAATGTAATTTGAAGCAGAATAGAATTCTGTACTAGTCTTATCCCTACTGCCGCATCTCCTACTTCCCCATTCCCACATTCCCACGTCTAGTTGAATAACCTGAGGAGGGAGAAGTTGTATGCAGCTTGCTGCAGTGCAGTTACTGCCCACCCCATTTCTCTCTCTCTCAGCTGTGCTTTTTTGACTGACTTTCCATGTATTGTTTTCTCACCACTGCTCTTTCTCTCTCTCTCCATTTATTCAGGGTTCCTTTCTGTAACTGTTGTTTTTGTTAGGAAACAAAACCATGCAAGATATTGTTTCTTTCTGCACCTCTCTCTATTTGCTTTTCTCATATTCTGCGCAGCCCCTGATGGTCTTTGAGCATTTATTGGTTGCTTCCACTGGCTGCTAATGTGAGAGAATAACCTTGATAATGTGTTTGTCAGGGGCTGATGCATGTGTGCATGCTTTCGCGTGAGTGATGGATCTCATCTAGGACTCAGTGCGGGGTGATAACCACTTCCAGCTGCTACTTTTCATCTATTATCAACACAGCTGGATCAACCTCCATCCTCTGTGTCTCCATCTCCGCCTGTCTTTTCTCTTTTTTTCCAGCATATTTTGCTCTCTCATGTGCTCACGCCATTCACACAGTGATCACATCCCTCCTCAAACGCCAGCCGTATCAAAAGCTGGAGCGCCTTTTTGCTGACTTGCTTTTTTTTGCAATTCTTGCCTGCTAAATAATTCACCTCATACATATGTGGCTGTGCTCCCATTGAGAACAGTTGGAGTTTTGCTCCCTACCCACATGTATTGCTCAAAGAAAGAGTCGAGGGATTGTATTTCATCTGTGTAAACACGTGTGAGGGCTTTGATACTTCTGCACTTTTCAACTCGTAGCCATTTTTAGCACGTTTGCTGCATTGGCGTTCGATCGCAAAGGGAGAACGAGCTATAAAAAGATCCGTTTGAATGTCTGCAGACTGCTTGCTGAGCCTTTGGCGTCAGAACACTTTAATAACTGTCTCAATTAGTCATTGTTTCTCTTTTGCTTGGGCCCTTTTAAAATGACACTCTTAATATTCGTTTTCCGTGGTGGGACGGCGTTTCTGAACTCTTTCCAAATGAAATTGCAGAAAGTGCAAGAGATATCTATTAGGACTTCCTACCATCAGGGGAACCAAAGTCCATCTCATTAAACCATGCTAAGTCTATTGATTTTTGTTTTTATTTAGCTGCTGTTGCTTTTGTCTTTCCGACAGCATGAGCCAGTCTCATCTCAGCCTCGGGGATAACCGTAACCGGAGGATTGGGACAATTCCGAGACGGAATACCATGATCATTCAAGGATTTTGTTTTTGTGATAGAAGCCACAACCTTTGCTCAGACAGTTGTACATCTAATCAAAAGCTCAGAATCCCCTAACATTTTAAAAAACGTTAGAAAAAACACGCTAGAGATGTATGATAATTCAGTGCCATAACTGTTGTCACCGAAAATTCTATATAAACTATATACTCTATATATACTATATACTGTTCAAAAGTTTGAGGGTTGGTAAGATTTTTAATGTTTTTGAAAGTCTCTTCTCAACAAGGCTGCATGTATTTTATCAAAAATACAGTAAAAACAGTATGAAATACTGTTAAATATTATTACAATTTAAAATGTCTGTATTCTATCTTAATATATTTTGAAATGTAATTTATTCCTGTGATGCCAAAGTTGAATTTTACATAGAAAAAGTCTTAGATCTTTGAGTTCAGCTCATTAAAAATGGGGGCAAAAACAAGTGTTGCGTTTATAATTTTGTACAGTGTATATATGTGTGTGTGTGTGTGTGTGTATATATGAATTAATCTACTTAATCGCAAATTAACCACACATCAAATTTGGCTGAGAAATTACCCCCAAAAGATCATTTAAAGTCATTATTGTGTTAAATGAGAAAAGCATCAAATAGATCAAAAGTCCCCATGTGGTGAAAATCAAGTTTTTATGTTGTTTATATGTCTATATGGTGTTTTTAACATGCTTCAAGACAAACCATAAGAAAATTCACAAGTCAACAGCATTGCAGAGTATTTTCTCTTTAAAACTGCAGTGATCTAAAAACAGTTTCCAAAACGCGGTTTGAAATCGCTTGTGTTTCTTACATCACAAACTACCTTGTAACCAATCACGTCAACTTGCCGGCGGGCTTTAGCATATCATTAACTATTACCGCTCTGAAGCAAGGGAGTTGACATTAGCAACACATTATTAGCTGTTTGATAATGTAGTCAAGCAAAAGGCTAATCATATTAGTCAGCGTTATGTGCCGATGTTGTAAAGAGCGATACCATTGTGCAGGTTTACTACAGTAAAGTTGACCGAGTGGATCTCTGAGCTTGTGCGAGTGAGTGGTGGAGCTAATTATCATATTCATAAATCCGCATATACTAAATGAAGCAAGGGTGTAGAGTTACATTCAAGCTATTTTAAGGCATGAAGACATTTTTTTTTCACAGGAAAAAACATTTAAATATGTAATTTTGGTGATCAAAGATGAGTTTTAAAAGGGATAAAATTATTGACTACAATATTTTATTTGATTCAGCATATAATTTATTACACATACATTTTTGAACCATGAGGTTGAGTAAATGATGACTGAATTTTCATATTTTGGATCAACTATACCTATATATGTTTTTCTTTATAATATGGAAACACGCACTTTTTTTTACCGTAATTAATAAATCTAATTAACACGTTAAATCGACAGCCTTAATTTTAAATAACACAATCTTTAATAACTTTTAAATGTATTCTTTTGCAAATCTCAAAATGAATTTTCATCTTTTATACTGTACATTATAATGTTGTGATACCTAAAATGATTGATTTTAGTTAATTTTTACACTTTAATTTAATTGAAAATGATATGTAGATACAATTTAAATATCTGTCATTTATGAGTTACCAACAATAGCTTCAAAACGAATATTGGTAAATATAATTTTAATAATGGTGTATCTTTAATTGACGCATAGGACAGGTACTTTTATCCACAGCAAATGAAAGTTCATTCAAGATACACCTTTGATCAAAATTTGTGTTCCATAAGAATCAAACCCACAGCCTTGCCGTTGCTAGCATCATGCAGGTGGCACGTGGTGTTAGCAATGCGGGTGTTGGTTACCGCCTGTGTGTCGCTGTGAGCCACAGCTCTGTGACATGTGGAGAGGTCAGGGTTTTATGTAGTACTAATGATGTCCCTATAGGTCAAGGAAAACGTCCTACAGCTCTGCTGAAACACCTGCTGATACTTGAAGGATGGGGGCTTCTCTCCTTCCTGTCCAAGTGGCTTCATTAATTGCCCGATTTGAATTTAAAACAACTCGTAATTAAACACTCTAGAGTTGTTCCAACAGGGTCGCCACAGAAACATCGGTCAGAGTCTCCTTTAGTTACCAATCCCAGCATGCCTGCATCTATGATTGCATCTACCCTGACGACATGAGCAGGGCAAGTTTAAGTGACAGAGAGAAGAAACTTGAAGTGAAGAGCTCTTAAGTTTCTCATAGGTATTTTGAAGGGGTTAAGATCATGTCAAAGCTGTGGCCTAGTGGTTAGGTGACATTGAGCTGTGATGGTCATGTGGACAATGTGAGTTTAAGTCTGTCATTTTTTTGTAATTTCTCTTCTGTCAGTGTTAAAAAAATGGCACAAGCCCCTAAAAGGATGACAAACACAAGCTCCCAGCGTTCCCTTCTAAACTCAGTGGGAGAGGTGGTGGGTCTGCACCATCACTCAGCTCATAGGCCGCTCCTGAGGAGAATGTTTCAATTACAAAGCTCTGATTGATGTTCTCTCTGGTCATCTGGCATGCAGCGGGGCACAATAATCAGAGGATTGCTGTTACAGTGTGGCTGACACCACTGACATAAATGAGCAACAAATCCAATCAAATCCAATATGAGCTGAGCACTATCAGTCCTCTGACGCTGGGAGGGAGATCTATAGTCTTTCATGCCAGACCTCATGTTGCGATTGATGCATTAACTTCAAGTCAGTAAGTCTGGATGCTGTCTGAAGAAAATGATGCTCATTTTTACACTTAAAAACTAATCAGGTTTAAAAAGGAACAAAGAGTGTGTCATTAAGACTGTTTAAGTGCATCGTATAGGAGCAGCTTTGTTACATAAGTGAAAAAAAAAAAATCTTTAAAAGAATGTGTGTAGTTTAGGAATGCATGTTATATAAATTATATATAAATACCAAAAAGACGACAATTAATTTAATGTTATGGCCAATACTGATAAATGGTCAATAATAAATTCTAGTCACAACATTATAATCTATGAAAAGATAGATGTATTACATTTAAATTATTAGTTTATTGTTAAATATACTGTTTAATATTATTTTAATATTAATAATAAATATTTTCATATTAAAAAAATAATTTTACTATATGATTTCAATATTTTTTCAATAACTAAAAATAAATTATTAGTTTATTATTAAATAGATCATTTGAATATTAATATTAATATATTAATAATAAATATAAAGTTTAATATCAAATTAAACATTAAATATTGATATTAAATATTTAAAACATTTAATAAATTAATAAAACATTATCTAAACATTTGTGAGGCATGCTGGGTAATCGGTTTTGTGTATTTAGAACAGAATCAGGCTTTGTGCATGGTTTACCATGCATTGTTTGTCCATATATAACAGAGAGCTATTATTTATTGTGGTCCATATTAACTGTGACAGTATTAGGCATGATTAATTTTTTTGCTATAGTAGTAAAATGTGAGCAGTACTCATATTTGACCACCAGAGGGCCTTGCTTTCTTTCTTTCTCTCACTCACTCATTCTGTCTTTGGTCCTGATTAGTGTGGCTGGCCTCTGTGTGTATAAGAAAGACAATCAGCAGCCATAAGCAAGCAAGTCTGCCTCTGTTCAACGCGGCTGTGCTATGCATTGTGTGCGTGTGTGAGAGAGTCAATCCCTGCTCCGCTATGCCGTCTGAATGCTGATGTCTTACGCTGCAGCAGTGACCCACTTATCCAAGTAACCTCTCGCAAGTCTGTCTCTTCCTCCTCTTTCATCACTCACTTTCCCTCTCGTCCTCGTCCTCTCTCTCTCTCTTTCTCTGACTGGATGGATGAGGAGGGGTGAATCAGCCCACAGGACTGAAATGAGGACGCCTTACTGCTGATGCACACACTTCTGCTCAAACAGCCCACAGCTCTTGTGTTCTAAGGTGTGTGTGTGTGTGTGTGCATATTATTTGTGTTTGTGTTTTGCGTGTATTCCTCTGCACACATGCTCAAGGTAACGTCGCCGGATATTTGGAGCTGGTTGATCCCTGGCAGCCCGCACCAGGCGGCATCGTGTGTATGTGTGTGTTTGTGTTTTTGCTAATGGTGACTGGCCTTGGCACATTAGCTCAGGGAAGCGCTGGAGCTTGTGACAGCCGTGCCAACGGCAGCCCGCATATGTCCACTCCGGCATGGCGAGTGTGGCTGCGGCATCTGGGGTCCTTTCAGAGGCACAAATCTACTAAAACATCAAATACGGGCATTAAAGCTTCCCAGCAAAGGACACACTCCCTTTGCTCTTGAAAATAAAGGTTCGAAAGGTTTTTTTTTTTTTTTTGCAGCAATGCCATAGAACAGTGGTTCCCAAACTGGGGTATTTTAATATTAAAACCGAGCATGTATTTCTAACTGGCAAAATGCCGTAAATCCAGTACATTTAATCAAATTACCCCATCATTTGCAGTCAAAAATGACTGCATCCACACAAGCAGCATTCATATGATAGATTGCGTGCAGAATCTGCTGCCTTAAATCGCGATAAATTTCTGCCGTTCTCGACAATGCACCTTTGTAAAGTGGGGATTTAGCACTTACTCGCATGAAGAACAAATATAGACACTGATAGTGGATTGATATCGATTTAAGACTCAAACTTTCTTCGATATATACAAAAACATACCTTGTATGACTTCTTGTATTTAATGCAAGAATGCAATTGTTCCCAAATATCCACACGACTGCAAACGTGACATTATTATACAACAGGTCAAAAAACAAAACGTATATTTTAAACACAGTACTGTCAATATATACTCTATTTTGCAACAACGAAAACCACAGCAGAACTACAACATACGTCTGTTTCACGAACAATTCTGCGGCTTTGAACGAATCGTGAGAGTCAATGATTCAATGATTCATTCACAGCCACTTGCTTTGTTACTGAATGAATGACTCGATGACTCACTCATAAAAACAGTGACTTGCTGCCACCTACTGGAGGTTTTAGTTTAATATTTAAAAGTATCGCTTAGTTTTACAATCATTGCATATTTCTCTATTGAACATTTTTTTTTTATTTAAAACATTATATATTTTATAAAGTTATCCATAAAGGTAAAAATATGCACTGGAAAATCAATTTAGGGGGCAAATATTGTCCCTTAATGGAAAAGGTGTGACTGCAGCCTAAGTGGAAGAGAGGGGGTATGCAGAAGGATGGTAATCCCTTCAGGGGGTACTCCACTCTAAAAAGTTTGGGAACCACTGCCATAGAAGAACCATTTTTGGTTTTCCCAAACAACCCATAAAAAACAAAAGTTGTTCTTTTAAAGGGTTCGTTCACCCAAAAATTAAAATTCTGTCATTAATTACTCACCCTCATGTCGTTCCAAACACATAAGACCTTCATTCATCTTTGGAACATGAATTAAGATATTTTTGATGAAATCCATGAGCTCTCTGACTCCTCCATAGACAGCACTTTCAAGGCCCAGAAAGGTATTAAACTCTTTCATGTGTAAGTTTAAAGCCGCTTTTCCACCATCGTGCCGAACGGTTCTTAGAATGTTAAGGAACGGTTCCAGTCGTGTTTCCACTGGAGCCTGGAACGGCACGGCACGAATACAAACTGTTCTCAGCCCGGAATTCTAAGCACGGCCATTATCAGCCCCACAGTGGAAAATGAAACCGTAACTGTACCAGCTGGTCTGGATTGGCACAGAATGGAACGGTTACGCACTGAGAACCGTTCGGCCTGACAGTGGAAAAGTGGCTTAAAATATTCTAAAAATTAAAATATTCTCTGACATCAGTGTGTATTTTACAAACTTTAAATGTATTGTTTTATTGATGCTTATGTGTATTTAAATGTCTGAAACCTTAAAAAAACATTATGTGGTTGAAAACACTGCGTAGTTGTGATATATGACAAGCGCTGAGTGCGTCCGTCTCTGGCTCAACACCAGCCAAAGCGCGAAAGCACAGTTTGAATCTGGCAGTTACGTGACGTCACTGAATGTTCTAAATCCCATATGTGGGACCGTACCGCTCAAAAGGTTAAAGACATTGTTAAAATAGTCCACGTGACTACAGTGGTTCAACCATAATTTTATGAAGTGACGAGAATACTTTTGTGTGCAAAAATTACGACTTTATTTAACAATTTCTTCTCACGCATGCGTGTGATGCTGACGCAGGCGCCGGCCAATAATGAGGTTGACGTATAACCTGGAAGCACTGCATTGTTTCTACAACGTAAATAGTGTAGGAAACTGACAGGGAAGAGAAGAAATTTTAAATGTTTTCTCACATAACATTAAGGATGAACAACTGTAGTCACTATTTAATAGACTATTTAAAAAATGTCTTAGCTACCTTTCTGGGCCTTGGAAGTGGTAATTAAATTACTGTCTATGGAGGGGTCAGAGAGCTCATGGATTTCATAAAAAAAAGTCTTAATTTGTGTTCCAAAGATGAACGAAGGTCTTACGAGTTTGGAACAACATGAGGGTGAGTAATTAATGGCAGAATTTTCATTTTTGGTTGAACTAACCCTTTAAGAACTGTTCACTGAAAGATACCTTTGGGAACCAAAAAATGGTTCTTCTGCGGCATCACTGTGAACTTTATAGTTTATAGTTTATAGATGCCAATAAATAACCTTTATTTTTAAGAGTGTGGATCTATGGTTGTGCTAGACATAGTGATTAGACAGTGTCGGGTTGTGTGAGGTTCCCATGGTTATACGGTAGCCAAACACTATACGTCACGTGTATTTCACACTTTACAACATGGAAATTGATTTGTAATACAACAAGAGAAGCCCCTCAAGCCTGTGAGATGGTATCTGAGAACAAAGGGAAGCTGTGATGGTGTGAAGAGCTCATGATGCAGTAGATCTGCTCTGGTATTGAAAAAGCTCTGGAGAGCGGATCCACGCCGCAAGCGCTGGTTTTATTATCAGGCCAAATTTGTTTCAGATAACAGTGGTTTGTTTGAACATATGTTGAATATGTAGGAACAAAAGGGTCTGAGCAGAGCACATTTAGTACGTGTTTTAGTATGTTGTTGTTTTTGTGTTCACTTTATATTGGCTTTGCATCCACTCTGTCCGGAGATGAACTGATATAAAAAGATATTTAGTGTTTTTTTTTTTTCCTTTATGGCCATTTAACTGGGACAAATAGAAAAAAGATAATGATTATCCGATAAGACATCATTGTAGTCATAAAAACAGTGCAAATGGTTTTAAAAAGACAATACGTTTTTGAAAAAGAAAATACTGCCGTAGTAAAGCCTTTATGAATTACTTTAAACGGATAAGATGTCCCTGATTCATTTTTACACTGACTGTAACAGGAGTCTGTGCAGCTATGCTACATGGTGAAAACATAATAATTAAATTTTAATTGCAGCTGCTTTTTGGAGAAAAAAAAGAAAAGAGAAAAAATAGCATATAGTATACTATAGTACTATACTATAGTAATAGTATATACTAATACATGTTTTTCATTTTAAATGTTTTGATTGTCACTATTGATCAATTTAATACATCCTTGCTGTATAAAATTATGCCTACTAATTTTCAATGGTAATGTATATATACAGTCAGAATCCATGGTTAATTTTGAATGGCTGTCCATGGATAAAGATAACTGACTTGGAAACTATTTACCACACCATGGCGATGTCTTACTTTTTTGTTTGCCACTTGTAATCTTAAAATATGAAAGTATGATAACCTAAACAGTTGTCAGAATGCTTAAGATGAAATTTGAGAGGCATAAGGAATGAAGAAAATTAAAAGCAAATATCACTTGTGATATTTTTTGTCATTTCCAATTAAACTGTAATTTTGTTAAATTGTGCAAAAAGTGTAGAAATCTTATATTATTGTGAGTATTTAGGATACTTAAAATATTAACTGTGAAGTTAGCCTTAGCAAGAAAAAGGAGTTAAAATATAATTTTCACCACTGTCATTTCCACCTCAAAATGCTATCAAGCACAATATTTTAATAATAAACTCACAAAATCATTTGAGACGTGGAGTAAATGACACTGGTGGGGTGAAACTTTTGACTTAAAGTTGACTTAGTTCACTCAAAAATGAAATTTCTGTCATTAATTACTCACCCTCATGTCGTTCCACACCCATAAGACCTTCGTTCCTCTTCGGAACTCAAATTAAGAGATATTTTTGATGAAATCCGAGGGTTTCTGAAGAAGCACACATAGGCAGCAACGTCATTGCACCTTCCAGAAAGGTAGTAAAGACATTGTTAAAATAGTTAACGTGACTACAGTGGTTCAACCTTAATGTTATGAAGTGACGAGAATACTTTTTGTGCGCAAAAACAAAACAAAAATAGCGACTTTATTTAACAATTTGAACTGTTGTCATACGAAGTTGACATAGTGAACACAGTGCAGAGCTTCCAGGTTCTACGTCAGAACGGTGACTCATTATTGGCCAGCTCTTGCGTCAGCATCACACGCATGTGTCATGCTGCTCACATGTACAGTGTCGGCCAATACTGAGCCGACGTTTGAATGATGTCTTGAGGGTGAGTAATTAATGACAGAGATTTCATTTTTGGGTGAACTAACCCTTTAAAAGTCCACAAAGCTAAAAGTGCCCATAGTTGAAGAAACACCCAGTTACAGTCATCTACCAGCAAGGGCTAACCAGCAAAGTCCAAACCCCTTGGGCCATTGTATAAAAGTATAATAAATGCAGTAGTTTTATGTGTAATTTAGAGGATCACAAATTATTATTAATAACAGATTCCCCTTTCCGGACAGCCCAATTTATCATCACAGGACCTAAGACATGGCTCTGTCACATCTGTCTGATGCTTTGCCAGACATTCCAGTCTTTTCTTCCATTATTTAAGGAAGCTCTCTCTGCACATTGATTTTATTTCATGCACTTGTTTTATCTGATTCGGAGCAGAAATGCAGAACATCAGTGACGAGTGCTTCCCATTCAAAGAGGCTTCCCAGTGTGGTGGTGGTTTAGTAATTATAGCCTCTGCAAACACATTTTCAGCTACTTAGTGCGATTACAGCGTGTGTTTTTTTTGCCCTTTTGACTGTGCTCAAGAAGCAATATGGCAACAGGCAAGGTTAATGATTGCAGTACCTTGACCATAGAGGCCACACGCAGGGTCTCATCTTTATTAGCCACTGCCAGACTAATTAATCACTGTACTTAGCAGCACATAACTGACAGCCCCAAATGCACAGCGATGTACACAAGAGCAAGGAGAGTTTCAGCTCTGTAGTAAGTGGTCATCTTCACCGCCCTTGTCCTGCTTACAGCAAGCACATGACTGAGAGAGTCAGAAATAGCGCTCTGAAGCAGAGAGGAAGGAGGTAATGGAAGAAAGGAAGTGAGAAAAGGAGGTCAGAAAGATTGAGCACATATTTATCTACAGGTAAAATCGGTCATCCGTTTTGCCTGATTGTGACTTTTAGCTTCAATATATAGTGTATGTAACTCAGCTTGCTGTGTTGCGCTGGCAGATCTCCTCTCGTCCCCTCGTTCGTGGCCCAGTTTGGAAGAAATTCTCAGTGTGTCGAGTCAAAGGCATTCACCCTCAGTTTCTATAAATGCGCAGTAATGAGCTCGCCCCCCTACCACCTCACGCTGCCCTGCCTGGGGGCCTAGGCTTCATTCCAATTAGCCTGTTGCAGTTAACGACCATGAAATGAGATTTGGTCACCCAGCCGATCAGTGGTCAGCGGCCACTCAATGGGAAGGATTAAGATCACCCATAAATATTTAAGGAAACATTGCGAATACATAACGCAAGTGCCTGTCCGCTCAAGAGGGACCGGTGGGTATACTGCTCATTGGTGTGTCAATAAAAAAGGCTTGTTCATGAAAAATGCATGCAACACTTGCTGTTAGAAGGGGTGGCATGAGCCCTTGTTGCGTTTGCTGTGCATCCTACTGGACTCTGTGTGTTGTTCATAGTCATAATGCAGTGGTGGCATTTGTGACATTGATATCATCCAGTGTGATGAGCATTTTCTCTTTGTAAGAGTGCTGCAACAACTAAAAATGAAAATGAAAATGAAAAATATTTTAATCTGCTAGTAGTAAAGCCCTATTTGTCAGGTAAATGATAGTCTATCTTATTAAATTTATAAAAAGTTAATAAAATATAAAAATAAAAGTTTACCACTTAGCATTATATATTTTACAATCAGTATATAATAATAATAATAATAATAATAATGTAATTTATTGTGTATAATTAATGTGTTTTATTAATTAATTAATTATTTTTTATTAATTTATAAATTAATTTGTTTATTTATTTATTTGTTTTAAATAAAACTTTAAAACATTTGGTCTCATTCAGTACTGATTGTGTGGATTACTCATTATACACACAGGAGAACTTCTCATGAAAAATTTCCGCCTAATTCACAACACGCTTTTTCTCAGCAAACATGACGCTCTTTAAATACGTGCTGAGAGCATGCAAGCAAGATCCTCGAGCAATGCCAAGTGTACTATCCTCAAAACAATTTCAAACACAAAAAACACCTTTAATACAGACACAAATATAGTACACAATACAAACCTCTGATTAGCTAGCTGTACATAATATGAATCTGCAGTTTTATGTTGCAATTTTTTGAAAAAATAATGATGTGCACAGATAAATCATTTATAATAAACACTGCAACAAAATGAGAATGAGAATTTTGATATCATGGTGACTTTAACTGCATTTTTTTGTGAGAGATGAGACCTGTCAACCTCAACACTACTTCCTGTAACCCTCCCTAAACAAAGCAAAGGATCCGTGGGTGGACAATTGTGTCTGATGTTGATTGCTCTCACAGGAGCGACTGTCGTATCTTATATGATGAGGTTCGCTCACTCTGAACGGCTGACCTTCTTGTTTGAGCACATACTGCTTCTTTATGCTCATAACTTTTTTCTGTTTACCGCAAGCAAGAAAAAGCAGGAAATGGAGGAACAACTCATTAGCAACTAAGTTTTGGGAAATTATAAAGAGCCTGCAGGCTAAAATAAAAGGCAGGCTGTAGCGCAGTCAGCCTTGCATTGCAAGGCAGCCTTGTGGAAGAATAGGAACCCCAGGGCCTAGCGGAGAGACGGGCATGCTTTAGGGTGGGGGTGGGGTGGGATGTTAATGCAGTCTTTGGATTCAGCAAACAGTCCACAAACAAACAGGAGGTAAAAAAAATGCTGAGACCTTTTATGGTAAAAGGTAGCTCTATTTTTTTTTTCGATTGACTGCACTACATTTAAATCTACAGAGCAACAATTCTTTCTTACAATTAAAAGTACCTCAAACTTACTGTGATCACTCTCCTAGAGTGTCCTTTAAACATGATTGTGTATCTTATCAGGAAAAAGCTTCCTGAAAAAGCTTCCTGAAAGCGAGCTCTCACTGACATTTATTTACCATAGTCATTTGAAAGATGCCTTCTAAAATGTGCAGGATGCAAATGTACAACATTCATTTGATTGTCTGACTATACCCTGGTGTCTCTCTTGACATAGGCAGAATATGCAATGGTGCATCTGAAAATCTAGGCCAGAGTAAGATCTGCAGCAGGCATGTGTTCACAAACCCTGTGGAGCTGGGCCTGCTTCCTTCCTTCTCTTGTCTGTGATCTGTTTAGCAGAAACTTTGGCTTATGTGTCATTGGTGTTCCATTGACAGCAAGACAGCAAAAGTCCTTTGAAATTCTAGAGAATTATACTTATTATGCAGGTTTCGATGCAGCTAAAGAGCTCAAAATGTTAACAATTTTACAAACAAGTTGTTCACCACTGCGAAATTGAGCAAATATTTGATCATTATGCACTATTTAGTTGCATAAAACTCTTGTGTGTGTGTGTGTGTGTGTATATATATATATATATATATATATATATTTTTTTTTTTTTTTTGTATGTATACTCTTAAAAATCTCTCCATAGATGTACTAAAAAAATTTATGTTGTAAATAAGCCATTCTATATTTAGAATGTGATGCAACCACTAAAGGACAGTAAGAAATAGTCTCGATCATACAGTGCACAGCATAAATGAGTACACCCCCTCTGAACAAATACAAAAGATGTATTTTCTTTATGATCACTAATACAATTCATGGAAAGATGGGTAACTAAAATGTATTAAACATGTACATAATAAAAACTGAGAAATATATGTCATTAATAGCCATAAAATAAGTAAATTAGCTAATTTTGTTTAAATTAAGGATTGCAGAAATGAGTACACCCTAGATTTAATTCAACAAATGTATAATATTCTAGTACTTAGTATGCCCTCCATAATTTCGAATATACTGCTCTGACCTTTCTTGGCATGGAGTATACAAGTTCATGACAAATGTCACATCTTTCCTGTTTAACTCCTGGATGATGAGCTCCTTAAATGTCCTGATCTTTAATAGGGAGTGTTGCTCAACTCGTCTCTACAGAATCCCCAACAGGCGCTCAAGAGTGTTAAGATTGAGTGCAATACATGTCCACAGAAGTTTTTTCACCTTGGGAGAATGCATATCCTGATTGTCATGTTGAAAAAATGCCCAATAATGCAGGGAATGAGGAAAGGGTAACATCTTCTGTTTCAAGTTTGTGTATTAAATTACACAGTGGTGTGGGAATTCATGACGGCATTGATAAAGCACAACTCCCTCACACCTTCAGCACTCATACATCCCTATATAAGAGCTTTACTACCACTGAACCAAGCTGTGGGAACCAGGCACTTCTCACTGCACTCCTCCTCTCGCAACACCATAACATTTTGGATGCTGTTAGATCCAAAATGATTGATTTGGTCTCATGAGACCAGAGTATTGATTCCCAGAAGTCTATATTTTGTAAATATGGGCTTTGGAAATGGCTAACAGATGTTATTGTGCTTTGGCTACAGTAGGTAGTTTCGGTGAGAACAACAACCATGCATGCCACTTCTGCAGGCTGCATCTTACTCTGTGAGATAAACAGTCACTCTTTTCATAGCTTTTGCTGGCTCTGAGACACTTACTTGGTATTTATCCTGCTCTTTGTCTAGAAAAAAAATCCCTCATCACTAAATTAAAGCTTAAAATGAAGGCCTGATTATTTCAGGGGCCTTGTCACAAGACCATTGTTTTTGAATTTCTGTATTACTTTTGCTATATTTTCACACTTAAAACAATGATTTGGTAATCCTCTTGTACCACTGTCCTCTTTTGTGCTAAGAAATAAGTCTCCTGACAGTTCTCTCCCAAGTGGTTCCATTGTTGTTAGCATTAAGTCTGAGAATGATTCAATGGGCTATATAACACTTTTAATTGTCAAGAAATTACTTCTCTTTAAATGTTTTGGTTCAACATACTTACCTGTTGATTAAACATTGCCTTAAACTTCACCAGAAAATTTTTATTTCGTTTTATTTAGTAACTTTTAGGAGGGTGTACTCATTTTTGCTACACAACATTTTATCACCTTGATAAGAAAATATTATTTTCCTGAATAATTTTGACATGCTTCTTTGGTAATTGATTAAGCAGACTTGCTGGAACATTTTATCTCTAAAGAACCCTAACATGTCTTCTAAGTAATTGAGTAATTGCTGACTTTCAGAAGTTTCAGAGGGGGTGTACTCATTTATGCCATGCACTATACTTCCTAATCAGTATTAGGAGCTCAAAATCTTGTCATGCATATTTTTGGATTGGATGTGAATTGGCCGGATCCAGGGCAGGTGAAAATGACATAACAAGAGACTTCTCCAAAGTTTGGAGCGGGAGAAAGAGTACATCCCGTGGTGGATGCAGCCCTGCTTAATGAAAAGATAAAGGGACGTTGGCCTAGTGCTTGAACGAGGGGAGAGAGACAATGCAGTGGATGTGCGGTCTAGACCGGGACTCCCTTGGGGACTGATCTGTCAGTGGCAGAAGAGAGAGAGCTGTTTTTAGATCCTTACTGGCAAACCTAAAATCGATCCTGGGTGATTGAATTTTCAGAGGGAGGTGAGCGAAGATAAATTAGGCATGCCATCACACTGGGTGTGTGAAGGGAGAGGACTGGAAATAGAAATACATCAGATCAAACCCCCTGAAAGAGAATATCAGGCCTGTGCTGGGATTAAAAGATGCAGCTGTTCACAAAAAACGGGTACAGAATTCAGTGACAGCTGTAAGAAGAGTCATGCAGGAATTACAGAAGCTATGACGTTTGTTTTGATTGTAGTCTGCCTATAATTACTTATGCTTCTCTGTACCTGAATATAGATATTTCATATGAACCCATTGAACGGGTCTGAATGTGAATATGATGAGTGACACTTTTACTATTATTACTACAGTTTAACACGCAGGAATCGTACAAATGAACACACCCACTCATTTTGTCACCATTGATCACAGATTGCACAGATTCGTCGAACTGTGAAATCAAATCTCGCTTAACCAACCATTATGGGCTGCTTGGAGAACTGTCAGAATATGTTCATGCTACCCATGGGACCAACACAGGAAGGCCAGGTAAGCTGTAAACCCGATCCCAGCCACACGTGGCAGATACAGCTTTGTGCAATGACTTGTGCTTTATAGAGCATGGCACTCTGACAGTCCTGTGGGAATGGGATTACGGCTCAGTTACGACTCTTTCGCTCTCCTTCACTATTGATTTACACCATCACAGGGGTGTGAACCCACGTGGCCACTGGCCCGCTAAAGGCAATCCTGAGCCTGTGTACAATATAAAAAATGTTTTGTCAAGTTACCTAGAAAAATGTTTAGCACTTAAAAACCTATTTAATATGACTCTATCGACTTGACTCCATTTTTAGGTTTTATGAGCAAAAGAATTGCACTAAATGGCACATTTTAAGTAGGACATTGTGTCTTAAAGGGATGGTTCACCCAAAAATGAAAGTTCTGACTTTTAGAGTCCACCCTGACTTTCATTCTTTTGTGCAACATTAAAAAAGACAATTTAATGAGTATCTGGTTGAGTGAAATCAGTACAATGGCAGTATTTTTAAAGGGTTAGTTCACCCAAAAATGAAAATAATGTCATTAATTACTCACCCTCATGTTGTTCTACACCCGTAAGACTTTCGTTCATCTTCAGACCACATATTAAGATATTTTAGATCAAATCTGATGGCTCAGTGAGGCCTCTATTGCCAGCAAGATAATTAACACTTTCAGATGGTCAGAAAGCTACTAAAGACATATTTAAAACAGTTCATGTGAGTACAGTGGTTCAACCTTAATGTTATGAAGCGACAAGAATACCTTTTGTGCGCCAAAAAACCTTTTACAGTGTAAACATGCTGTCAGTCCTGGAAACCAACTGGCTATTGAAAATCAGATTACAAGCACAGGCTCTTATCCACTTTTGAACGAGTCTGATGAAAACGATATTTTAATTGGATCAACATTGTTGTGATAAAGCGATCATCTCCCTCAGTGTGTAAACACAGTACTGGCTAGAGCACTTTTTTGTTATGATGTGTATGTGTGTCTCTGTGTTTGGAGACTAGAGATTGTCTCACTCTCTTACAAAGCCAAGTCCATTCCATCTTCTCTAAAAGCTTTGGTGCAAATGAGCTGGTCCCAACTGCAAGGATCTTCCAGAGAGATGCAAACATCGAATCACACAGGGGTGTACAGTGATCGCTGGGCTGAAACTGTAATTGGAAGATGCAGTGAGCTGTGCAGCATCGGCCGGATGCACGGTGAGATAAAGCCAAGAAGAATCTCTCCCATCCAAGTCCAAAATTCGTCCCCACCTGCTTCCCTCAAGCAAATCACATTGATCTTCAATTTACAGAGCCCGAAAAATCTTTACCTCATTCCCATGCACATCCTCTGTAATCTCATGAAACAAAAAACAAAACAAATCTAAAAAGCCCTGCACACTGTCTTCCTCAAGAATAAGGAAGATACCCATGGTGGAGTTTGAGTAATGTTGCTGCCAAGATTAGTTTTTGTTCTTTTGCCTTTTGTGGTGGGAGAGTGTTTTAATTTTCTAAACATTTCCAAATGGCTCTTTGAAATAACTGAGTGAAAATGGGGCAGGTGTTCAGGACAGTGTGATTCATTATGGTACAAACCTTCTGGACCCCTTAGAGAAAATCTCAGGTGGTGTGTTGAATCCACAGCACCGTATCTGATCTGTAAACGTGACTCATTGGCCGATAAATTCATCTTACAAGTGTTATTACTGTAAGTGCAAATCAATCTCTATTGAATTGAGTGTGAATCTAAGTGCTTGTGAATGTTAGTGCGGGATGTGAATTATGAACTTAAATGTGAAGTTTAGTTGGAGTAGAATTGAGTCGTTTTCATCATCTGTCAGTCTGAGACACTTCCTCTGGCTTGTAAGCTCCTGTTTTATTGATCGATGTGTGTTTATGTGTGTGTGCAGCCATTTTAGAAATCTTTCATAAGCTTTCACCTGGTAATTACCGTGATCCCCAGTGTCTGTTTGTTTGTAAATCTCTGTTAGGGAGAGCAAGTCTCCTGAGCCGCCGCCTATAGTCCACTGAGATCTACTGGATCTACTATGTGTTATTTTGTAATTTGAATCTGTCAGTTCTTCAGAGTTCTTCATATTTTCTTTCACACTTATACACATTGGAAAAATGCTTGTTAGTTTGTCAAGATGGACATTAGCTGGAATAAGATAGTCATTGGCTGCTCTATGGTTATTAGCTGGTCTTGGATATTAGCTGGACTAAGGTTATTAGATTATTAGCTGGTCTAAATGTTTATTAGCTGTTCTTAGATGTTCATTAGCTTGTCAAAATGGACATGGTTATTAGCTGGTCTAAGATGGCCAATAGCTGGTCTAAGATCGTTAACTTGTCTAAGATGGTCATTAGATGGACTAAGATGTCAATAACTTGTCTAAGATAGTTGTTAGCCAGTCTTAAATGGTTATCAGCTAGCCTAAACAATCACTTTAAACTGCTATGACCATCTGGTACCTGGTTTGTTGCTGGTCCAAGATGGTCAACCACAAGAGTGTGCAAACTTGCTCCTGGTTTAACCAGTTTAGACTATCTAGAAACCAGCCATGTTTTAAAACATAGATACAAGCTTAGGTTTAAAGGGTTAATTCCTTCAAAAATGAAAATAATGTAATTAATTACTCACCCTCATGTCGTTCCACACTCATAAGACTTTCGTTCATGTTCGGAACACAAATTAAGATATTTTTCATAAAATCCGATGGCTCAGTGAGGCCTGCATTGCCAGCAAGATAATCAACACTTTCAAATGCCCAGAAAGTTACTAAAGACATATTTAAAACAGTTCATGTGACTGCAGTGGTTCTAACTCTTTAAGCTACTCCTCTGCAATAAAACAGACAGTAAATAAGCCTTGGTAAAGCAAGCCACACTGTATATTTGAGAGATAGGGGTAGAGAAACATGTACATGTATGCGGTAAGTGACGTCACATTGTATACTTTTCTCTTCACAAATAATTTGACATATGACACAATCTTGGAGAATGGAGTGCTTCTTTATTCAGTGCTGCTGTCTCAGAGCTCCGGCTTGGCCCATGCGAGGTACAGCTCCCCACTCTAATAATCAACCCACTCTGGGCCTCCAGTCCATTTGCCTTCCTGTTTCATAGGAAACCCTGTCACTTACTATCACCTTAACCAGTCATACAGGATGCTGTGCTGTCAAATGAAAGGAATTCTTGTGGAAATTCACTAGAATTCCTGAGGAAACTCTGCTTTTATGGATTTTAAGCAAGACTTGGTCAATATCATATAATTATAATTTTTAAAAGGTTCAAACACCAGTAGAGTGTTTAAACTGTTCTGGTGAGAGAGAGAGTGTGTGTGAGAGAAAGAGAAAAGGAACGGCATTTTGATGGCTGAGTGTGGTTGAAGGGAAGAAGCATTTGCCAGGGTAAACAATATGCACTAATGAGGTAAAACCACAGGAACAGGTGGCGTAAGATTGACTGAAATATTGTGCGTGTCAAATCTCTGACTGATTCATATTCTCTCTGTCTCCCTACGCTCAAGTCAGGTTGTATGTGAGTTGCATTCAGGGTTGGTTTTGATTGCTGTAGCTGACAAACACATATGCACACAGTTCCACACACATTCACACATTTGACAGCACTGAAAGCAGGGGACTTGCTGAGGGGCAGGATAAAGTGCCCTAGGAGGCCTTGTCTATGTGCCGACCACTTCCCTTTGCCTGACATGGCTGTCCTGGTTTCACCTATGACCAGCAGATAGCCTATTACTGGTTTGCTGTAAATCCTAAAGTTCATTCATTGTCTCAAAGTAAAAAAAAAAAAAATTGTATTACTCAAATTGTAGTGAGTAAGCTTAGTCAGTATTTAACTTTAAGTGCAAAAAAATATGCTTGTGTAGTTTCTAATGTTCTACACTTACTCATTCTGATTGACAGTCATTCAGAAATAACCGTAAGTTTCACAAACCTTAAGTATTTCATTTTGAGACTGACATCACAATTGATAACTTGCCGTTCAGTAAGTAATTTGAATGTTGAGTAATTGCTCTGACGTTTTCAATGAGTTCAGGCTGATTCAGTAGTTTGTAATGTAGTTTGTAGTTAGTAATGATTCAAAAGAGACATTAAAGGATTAATTTGATTGAGAATCAAGTTGTTAGTGAATCTGACTACACTGGTTGAGATTTAAGTTCCTGACTTACTAAAAAGAAATGATGCATACAAGTAATTTGTTCATGAATCAGAGTACTCTGGTTGGGCTTTGTTTATGACTCATTAAAAAGCTCATTGTACTCATTGTGCTGTATGTTTTTGGTTCGCCAACACTGAAACGCCTCACAAGAGTAATTTTTATAGTAATTAGGTCAGTTATGAAAATTGTAAAAAGTATAGTCGTGGCCAAAAGTATTGGCAGTGACATAAATTTTGTATTTTACAAAAGTTTGCTGCTTTAATATTTGTAGATTATATTTTCACGTCTATGGTATACTGGAAAACAATGATAAGCATTTCATAATTTTTTCATAAATAAGGCTTTTATTGGCAAAAACATTCAATTCATGTCAATATTTATAGCATTGAACCTTTTTCTTCATAAATTCTGCAGTTTGCTCTGGCATGCTGGATTTCAGCCTCTAAGCCAAATCCTGAGTGATGGCAATCCATACTTGCCTTATTAATGATTGGATCTGATTACAATTTGTGGACTTCTGCTTGTCCACTCATCTTTTGAGGACTGACCACAGATTGTCTATAGGATTAAGATCCAGGGAGTTGCCTGGCCAGCGATCCAAAATTTTAATGTAATGGTCTCAGAGCCACTTCATTATCACTCTTGTCTTGTAACATGGTGTTCCATCATGCTGGAAAATGCATGAATCATCACCAGATTTCCCCTGGATCATTGGGAGAAGTTGCTCTTGTAGGACGTTTTGATACCATTCTTTATTCATGGCAGTTTTTGGGCAGAATTGTGAGAGAGCCACTCCCTTGGATGAAAAGCAACCCCACACATGGATGGTCATAGGATGCGTCACTGTTGGCACATGGTAGCATTCACCTTTTCTTTGCTGCCCTTCTTGATGCCAGACCATTGTCCAAAAGTCTTAACCTCACTGCGCTTGCAGATGCGCTCACACCCACCTGCTGCCGTTATTGAGCAAGCTCTGCACTGGTGGTGACACAATTCTGTAGCTGACTCCTCAGCAGGAGACAGTCCTGGCGCTTGCTGGACAATCTGGGGCGTTCTGAAGCCTTCTTCACTGCAGTTGAACCTCTCTCCTTAAAGTTCTTGATGATCCGGTAAATGTTTTTTCAGGTGCAATATTCTTTGCAGCAATTTCCTTGCATGTGAGGCCATTTTTTATCCAAAAAGATGATTACTGCACTTCTTTCTTCGGAGGTAACCATTGCTAACACAAGAACACAATGATTGAAAGTGCTTCTTCCCTCCTATAGCAATTAGTCTGCTCTTAAGGCCAATTCACACCACACAGACAAACACCAACAAACATGTGTTTTGGATTTTGTCTGATCAGTGTTACTGTTGGCGTCTGTTTGAGTTGGTCGGAGTTTGTTTTCACCTGACTGACCATGTCCGTTCAGTGTTTGTTGGTTTCTGTTGGGGCAGTGTGAACATGACAGTTATTTTTCATAAAATTCTAAATCCAACTGCCAACTTGTTTGTTGCCGTTTGTCTGTGCTGTATGAATTGGCCTTAATCCAATCAGAATATTAGAGTGATTTTACCTGACTAGTACTTGTTCACACTTTCCCATGTGTTAATTATATGATTAGAGAAATTATGCTAGCTGGTAATTTTAGGCCACGGCCAAAAAGCAGTGACATTTTTTTATTTTTATTTTTTTCTTGCAATTATTTAAAATGCATATGATCACTCGGCACAGTAATAAAGAAACAATGTGAATCAACACCACAATAACTGAAGCAGCAATCTTTGCAAAAGACAAAATTGATGTCACTGCCAATACTTTTGGCGATTTAATGAGGGAGCTTAACACATAAGGGTTTAGTGTTCTAAGTTCTAAGTTTTTATGTTATATGTGGGTCATTGACGAAGGTTTTTAAAGTGTAAAAAAAAAACCTAATGGAGATATAATTAATTGTGAAGCTTTATGAAGTGTTAACAATGAGATTATGTGGTTTTTATAATCAGTTAACACTGCTTTTGACATTTTTTACAAGATGGACAAAATTTGTCACCAAAAAAGTCATTCAGTTTAACCATTAATGTTGGTTTTACCAAATGACGATATTTTCAAACAATGCTAACAGGCTGATAACTAGCTAGGTAGCAAAAGGACAATCAATCATTTTATATTTAGTACAAGTTTTTAAAATATCACAAAATTTTCCATGTTTTATAGTGGTTGTACCAAATGACCTGATTTTTCAGGATATGCGTATGAGCAAGTGAAAACATGAATTTTTCAAATAGTTAAGAGAGAGTTAGTTACTCTGCTTCATGACCGTGTGGTTCTTTTTAGATGTCTGAATGATGTCACATCCTGTCACTGACCGCATGACTTGATCCAAAATGGTCCCTTTATATTGGTTACTCCGAATGATGTCAATGAAATTCATTTTTCTGGACATTCTTTCTCATAACAAAGCAACGACTTCTACACATAATTTTAATACCATTTTACACTATGTTGATATATGATGTTATAGAATTGTGCCAGAATAAAAATATATACATTTATTACATTTTAAGATATTTTAATCACAAATGAAATGGCTGTATTGGCCTTTGGACGGTTAAACCGAATGATCTTTTGACACTTCAGAATCTTTAAAATACCTTTATGGATCTAAAAATAGATCTAGTTGTACTACCTTACATACTTTGGATGTCATATCTTTGTTTTTTAATATTATTAAGGCCTTTGGACAAAAAAAATGACCCGTCACGTCATTGACATGTATAGCACTACACTATATAGACTGTGTTCTATCGACTGTCATTCGACCTGATCCTCCATGTATACACAGATGTTCTGACCCCAAGAAACCTCAGTGTTTGCATGTTACTGTAGCTATGAGATCTTAACTGATCCCTGATCTGTGTCATGCATGCACGCTCTGCTGACTGCGTGGTGTCCGTGTGACTCACCGCCCCCTCGGCCAGTGTCTGATGCATTACATAGCAGAGCGCTGGACATGTCCCCCTAGAAGTTCACCTTTAATTGCATGCTTTATGTGGAGGTTTTTGTCATGGAGTTGATGCAGGGTAAGCGCTGTCTCCTGTTGTTGTGCCTGTTGTTGTGGATGTTGTTTCTGCCAACTCACATATGCCAGGACTGCTCAGTGAGACAGAGGCATCCAACACCACGTCTAAACTTCTGTTGTGAGGTCAGGGTGGGTCTCCATAGGTGTACTGCAAGTTTGTACCTATCAACAGACGTTAGACGTGAGTTTTAAATGCCAGTGGGCAGCAAAAAAAGAAAGTGGAGAGCAGAAAAAGTGGGGTAAATCTCCTCAGGCTGTTTGGGCTATAAATATCTGACTCTCATTTCTTTGATTTGCAAATTAGGAGGCATTTTTCCCCCCCTCTTTTTCTATCCCTCTATCACGCATCACGCTATCATTTAGGGCTGTGCTGAGCATCTGTGATAATCTCTCTGTGAACACAGCATTACAGGGAACTGAGCGTGTAGCACAGGGCCGTGTCAGATCCTTTAGTCATGAGAAGCAAATGTTGTCTGTTCAGCTCTGTCTGCCAGCCCCATCCAATGACAATGTTCATTAGTGTACACGGACACACGTACACTCTTTCACTCTTCTTCTGTCTGTGTCTTTTATCTCCCCTGTCTCTGGCTCTGTTCCAAAAACCAGCGTGCTATCTTACTGCCTACTGCCTACATAAACAGCTACCTTCTGAGGCAGCATTATAATGGATTATAGCTGATATTAATATTAAATATGAATATGAATGTTTTAAAATACATTTAACCGATTTATTCATATGTGTCAGCATTGTCTCCCATCTTCACTGGTTTTTGTATCTCTGGCTCGATTTCAAAATCTAGAGTGCTGCCTTCTGCTTAGTGCCCATATAAACAGCTGCCTTCTGAAGAAGCATCCTAACTGAAATGGATCAAGTGACCAATTTTGAACATTCTACATAGGCAGCAACTTGAGGCGCACAGAAGACTCAACTCGATAATTGTTTTGTTTGCTAAGCTAACTGCATGATACAAGCATAAAAGCATAGCACACAAAAATATTGGGAAAATAGTTGTGAAATATATTAATTTAAATGATGATCAAAGGGTTCAGTATGATTTTTAAAAATGTTTTTAAAGTATTTTATACTCATCAAGGCTGAATTTGTATGATCAAAAATACAATAAAAACTATAATATTGTTAAATATTATTACAATTTAAAATAAATGTTTTTTATTTGATTTTATTTTAAAATGTAATTTATTCCTGTGATAGCAAAGCTGAATTTTCAGCAGGCAATGCTTCAGTCTTCAGTAGCTATGTTTCCATCCATTTTTATAAGAATCTTGGGATATCGTATAAAAAAAACATTGGATGGAAACAGAAAGATGCGCATAAATTCTAAAAATGCACATAAAAAACATATGCGCTCAATTGAGTCAGATACATTTTTTATCCGATAAGAAGATATGTGCATAAACTATGATGGAACCACATTTACTGAATAAATTCCTTGATGTGCATCAAAAAAGTCATGTGACTGTGCACGTTGGGATGGCATAACTGGACTAACCAGTAGACTGATCTTGTTGCACAGCACCTGAAATGCTGTTTTGCTTATTCTGAAATGCTTGAGCAAAGTGGTTCAGAATAATTACCTCCCAGAACTGTCTTACACGACTGCATTCCCAAATAACAGGCATCCACCCCTGAAAGCAAGATAACATGACAGCTTTTATTGCATTTTGTATTAACTCTCTGAGGTGCAAGGCATTTATTATATACTTTATTTGCAAATGTTTTATGCGATATTCCAGTTTTGTGCATAAGTTAAAATCGCATCTTTGGATGGAAACATAACTAGTGACACATGATACTTCAGAAATCATTCAAATATGCTCTGATAAGTCTACTTTCACAGTGGATCAATTGAATGCATCCTTGCTAAATACAGTATAAATTTCTTTTAAAAATATCTTGCTAACCTCAAACATTTGAACAGTAGTTCAAGTAGTTAAATAGTTTTTTTTCTGTCTTCAATTTTTAAACTGTATAATTAGTAAATTTAACAATATTATTAGTATATTTCAACATTCATGCTTTGTTAGAAATGTTGGGTATATTCTTTCTCTATTGTAATGCATTTTGCGATTGCCTTCTCTTTTAAAGGTGCAATGTGTACATTTTAGGAGGATCTATTGACAGAAATGCAATATAATATACATAAGTATGTTTTCAGTGGTGTATAAAGACCTTACATAATGAACCGTTATGTTTTTTATTACCTTAGAATGAGCCATTTCTGTCTCATACACCATAGGTCCCCCTCCATGACAAGTCGCCATTTTGCGCCGACATATTTCTACTGCAGCCCTAAAAGGACAAACACTCTACAGAGCGCGTTTAGTCACTATGTTGTTCTTCTAAATTGTTCATGTTTTTAGAGGCAGCTTGCATCGTCACTACGTTGAATACGCATGAAGTAGTAGTAATTAGGGCTGTGACGGTGGCAGTTTTTTACTACCACGGTGGTAAATCACCAACAGGATGGTGGGGTTGGTTGGTTTTATATATCAGAGGTTGCGTTAGACTTTCGCAATCTTGACGGACAGTAAAAAATCCGTCATAATCAATTATTACCCGTCATTTTAATTTTTATATTTTAATAAGACATTTAATAGCTTCTGATTTTGTCCACATTTTCATTTCCATTGTCACTTGAATTTACAGGATAAGTAAATAGGCCTAGGCTATGCATTTATTTATACTATGAAAATAAAGTTGAACAAAGACTGAGTCACTTTTCAGTTTTCATCTTGATCACTTGTCACGGAGTAGACAGTAGCTTACCGAAATCGTTACAAACAATGTCATGTAACATTATACCTCAGAAAAGCCATTCGTTGACCATAAACTTGATAGTCAGCAAGAAAAAACAAAACGAACTGGATTAGAAACTTAATTATGTAAGTATTATTATAACTTTATTATTATAAAATGGACTTAAACTGGGTGCTCGTCTGTGTGTAATCAAACGCATCATTTTATTCTGGAGAATGAACTCACGATCTGCAGACACACTGGAGCGCACTCACCACCAACTGGACAGGGGTGGGAATTACATTTACAAGCTACATCAGCCTCAGTAATCTGTCAAAATGACGGACGGGCTTCAGATTTTTTCCGTCACTGCTAAAAGCATTTCGGTAAATGCGACCTCTGAGATATATATATATATGTATATATATATTAGTGGTGTGCTGTGGTGTTTTTAAAATGAGGAGGCAAAGTCCTCATTTATGTCCCTTTTACACAATTTTAAGTTAACATTACATAAAAAGAGAGACCAAATACAATTCTATTTTGTTATTTTTATACTATGTAATGTTCTATTTATTAAAACCAAGTATAAATTTTATCAAGTTAGTGTGTTTACTCATTTTTACATTTATTCTAAAATGCTATATTAAACAATATATAATATTTATAAAGTAATATTCAGCTTTTCTTATTAATAGTCAATTTTTTTTCAGCAGTAATCAAGCTTGTACACACTGGTCACTCACTCATTAAAGGTACATTAAAGATGTACCTTTAATTTCACTATGCTGATTGCTCACTAAACCCCCCCCAAGTCATCATGTTTTCAGGCCATTTCAAGTTTGATTTTGACATAACACAAAGCGGTAATATGTAAGTGACAGTTGTTTACTTACTTTTTAATTAGTCTTCCATTAACGCCATCACTGTCTTCATTCAGACCGATTCGACGAGAACACGCACGAAAACAAGAGGCGGGATTTATCGCACAATCCGATCATATTCAATCATAGTGCAATTGAGGCATTGCCTCCTCTCATGTGACTTTCCCCCATTCATTCTCAATTACCCCCCATTAAACCCACCACACGCTTAGGGGGCTCTGCTTTGTTTCTATAAGCTGAAGGGAGGCACAGAGACTCCCTGCTGTAACTTTACCTGCGGGTGTCGCTGTTTGACAGTGTTTCTTTAGAAAAACGAGTGACTTTTACACTTTTTAATGTCAAATTTTGTAACACTTGCATTGTTTTATTTTTATATATATATATATATATATATCACTACCGCCGGTGACACTCCACGACTGCGGTGGCGCGGTTGTCATGCCAACCGTCACAGCCCTAGTAGTAGTAGTAGTCGTTGTTGTCTGTTTTATTAAAAGCAGAGACCATTCTTTGATAGAAGTAAGAAGAAACCTTATTGCTTCACACAGACTACTCTCTTCTGTCTCAGACGAGACAGACGGCAACCGTAGCTTCTCTGAAAGGGAGGGGTGTGCGCAATTAGTTGCAGTTTGCAACCTCACCGCTAGATGCTGCTAAAATTTACACATTGCACCTTCTTTTAAGTATAAATGGCCAAAATGAGGTATCTTAGGAGGTAGCATATTTATGCTACCTACCCTTTAGAACAGCCTTTGCATCACAATGCACCCTCATAGGCAAACCCGGCATTGCGATATTCATTACACCGCCAAATAGGCTAATATCCAGAATTTGATGTGAGTAGATTAAAACAATAGCCGATAACATGCATACTGTATGCCTACCTGAGTGTGGTTTAACCATACTTATTAGCGAATAATCAGAATAATGAAAATTGCATGTAAACTGGAGTGAAGAGTTCTGCTTGTTTCATGTAAACATCTTACTGCGATTAAGACCTTAATCTGATTATTAGAAATAATCGCATTATTGGTGCACATATAGTCAATGACAGCCCACTAGGTTTTGAAACAGATTGTTTTTTCCATTTCACTTCTCATACCTCCTTCTCAGGAGTGACATCAATCTGACTACAGATAACTGTGTGTGTGTATATGTGTATGTGTGTATGTGGAGGGTGATTGGGAAATTGAGAGGTTTGGTGAGGCCGGGCATCTGATCTCTGTGTGTGAGCAGGTGAGCCCTCTCTGTGGAGCACAGCTCATAAAGAACAGCTTGAGTCTGGCGCTCCTCCTCTGTTCTCATGTAGGGAGAGCTTTACCAACATGCCGCTCCACGGCCCTCTCAAAAGGGGGATTGGAAACTTTGAAGGAGTGAAAGTAGGTCAGCAACTTTTGCTGTGTTCTCCTCAGCCTTTTGATGTGAATTAAGTAAACAAGAAAAAACATTAAATGGTAATAAAGCCATGTATTATTTGTCTCGCCATTTCAGCATAATGGCGACTTGCGTCCTTGCAATCTTAATTAGCTTTTTTCATTTTTTAGTGTTTGAGTGCTAAGGTTAATGTTCTAAAGCACACTTTAGCCCAATGTTGAAGGTCTTCGTGCACACAGAAAGCTTTTCGGCTTCACCTGTACATTGAAGTTGCGCAGGCTAAAGCGAGATCGAGGACAGGACGGGGCGGCTGACCCAGTTACACTTCCCTCCTTCAGCAGTGCGGATCACAGATGGCTCACACTGTCTTATATAAGCACTTTAATTTACTGTTACTAAATGTTTATATTTCTCTGCTCATGCCCTCATGTTGAATGCCAGAGGGGGCCGTTTGTAGCAGACATCTGATTCGATGCGTTTTATGAGCACTGCAGAGATGTCAGATTGCTGTATTTCAAAGGCATCAGAGTAAAGACGTTTCCAGATGCTTCCGCAAAATCTGATGATTTTTTAAAGAAGACTTATGTTAATATGTTGAGCAAATAAGGCCCTTTTCATCTTTTTTAAAGGTCAGGCTATTTTTAATCTTATGTGGTATGAACTGTGTTGATTCTAGTCCAATTAGACTGCTGTAAAACATCAGGCTGAAGTAAAAAAAAAATGAATTAAAAAAGTTAATTATGAAGTAGGTCTGAAATTGGTGGCTTTACTTTTAGGCACCATAAACACAGTCTCTGAAACCAGAGTAAAATTAAAAATTTGGCTGTCATCAACATCTTTTAATAGATCCCTGATGATTTAAACTCAGTGTTAACCCTCTCTGATTAAGACGCCATGTTATGTAGCAACAAGCTACCTTTAGAATTGTCTTATCATGCTACAAGCTTCTCATAATTTAAAGCAGTTAAAATCATCAGCAGTTAAAAACTACCTCTTTAAAGCAGTTAGCTAAAATACTTTTAATTACGTTAATGTTACAGTAAATATGGGACAATAACCGTTTAAATTTACACTAACCTACTGTTAGGAAGTTTGGGGTCAGTAAGATTTTCTTGAAGCAAAGGATGCATTAAATTGAAGTGTATCAAAAGTGACAGTAAAGTCATGTTTCAGAAGATTTCTATTTCAAATTAATATTCTGTTATTTTGATGATTACTATTATTTTGAACTTACTATTCATCAAAAATTATATTAGTTTTCACAAAATTATTAAGCAGCACAACTGTTTTCAACATTGATAATAATTAGAAATGTTTTTGAGCATCAATTCATCATATTAGAATGATTTCTGAAGGATCATGTGACACTGAAGACTGAAGTAAGGAATAAAATGAACCAGTTTGGTAAAATGAATCATATTTCACAGTGCTTTACATAATGGTGAATGATAAATGTTCAGTGAATTTTTCTTTCTTTGTTTGGAATGTGAAAATGACTGCAAAATATAGTGTAATTCAGTACTGTATATGAACGAGATAATATAGCATGCATTCGTTCACAGTAGACCGGATTGTCCCAAGCTGTTTTTTAGTCCCAGTGTGTCTCTGACATCAGATCACCCTCAGGTGCTGTCTGATCAGACCAAACGTCTGTTCTGGCACAGATGCTGATTGGTTGAGAGTGAACCAGACATCCTGTCAGTCAAGCTGATGAGTACACAGCGAGGCAGAAAATGAGCCACAAAGTCAATAGAGGGCCGGTCAATGGTGACACTTTGGCTGTTTATTCTTGTCCTTAGGAAAGTTCACAAAAACTTTTGCCATGGTTACAGAAGGAGTGTGTCTGTGTGTGGCAGAGGAAATCTAATGTCGAACACATGGCTATATTAAGACAGATGTGGCAGGCTGAGCTGTTTACACAAAGCTGCTCCATCTCTGTTTTCGCCTGATTTGTCTCAACAGCGCAAACTACATTTTCCCTTTTTTATTGTCTCACTTCTTGAGAATTGAGTTTAAAGTCACATAATATTTTTTCAACTCCAATAGAAAGAAATACGATTCTAGCACAATCACTGTCAAGGAGAGAATTGCGAATCTCTGCAGCAGTTCCATTCATTTGCTTTTTCCGTTTAGCCAGAGTCTCCTGACTATAATAATGGAATATAATGAGTACGATTATTAGCATTTTTTGTCGAGAGATTTTGAGAAAGCTGTGAAGCAGTAGAGTTATGCAAAAGGCTTATTTTTATCGCATAATTAAGAATCAATTGATTTTAAAGAGATGCTTTCTTTCTTAATGGGAAGAGTTATTCTTTTTTTTATTACTCAAGAAGTCTGAATGTTTTTATGTTCAGTGTGTCAACTTGCTCTCAGATGTTTTTCCTAAAATACCTTAATAGAAATAAGACAAACAGTGCTATATAATTCATTTGAATAGCATCGCTCAAATAATCTGCTGTTGTGAAGAGAGTTGTGAAGAGAATCAAATAGTTTTCATTAATTGATATAATTCTGAAATAAAATGTAATAAAAATAAAATAAATTAAAGCTAAGTAGTATAAACAAATGAAATGTCAAAAACACAAAAAAATTACTAAAAGTTCAAATTCAAAAATTCAAAAACTGGAAATATAAAAATAAAAACTATGGTATATAACAGTATATAAACAACAAAAAAATAAATTATTTAATCTCATATCTGAAAGAGATCAGTTTTTCTTTCGTACAACCTCTTAAAGCTAATATCAATTACTGGGTCATGATTTAGCACCTAATATTACTTTGTTGAGGGGGGAGAAAACACAATAAAAAAGACCAATAAAAGACAAGTCTATGATGACTTTTTGTATTGGATGTGACTGTTGGGCTCTTTATTGGACCTTGTGAATTCAAGAACTTTTTTTTTTTTTTTTACAAGTGTGTGTATTTTCTGGGGGATGATCACATTTAAAATCTGGTTGACACTGTATGTTATATTAGTCTATTGCTGAAGTGGAGTATTTTGTGTACATCTATGCTTGAGTGAGTGTGTGTGTGTGTGTGTGTGTGTGTGTGTGTGTGTGTGTGTGTGTGTGTGTGTGTGTGAAGCGTTACTTGGTTTCAGGTTCAGTAGCTCTGGGTGGTTACGTCACAGCCTCGAGCGTGCCTGAGTGACATCTCCCAGGAGTGCCGTTTGTCTGCTGAAGTATAACAAGTGCCAGTTACTCTGTACTGTTTGCTGGCAGCCAATCAAAATGAAATGGGAGCACTTAACATGGGCTGGTTGCGTTCCCCCAGCACCTGCCATGTGACGAAAGATGGAACAGTGTTTTTTCTCATGCTGTTTGGCTTTTGTTTTGACGTCGATTAAATATGGCATCTACTTTGGTGGTTTTAAAAAGTTAGATGGGGACGTTTGCAGCTGAAGTTTCTCCGTAGTGCAAATGGACACAGCACAAACCATAGGGCAGTACATCCATCCGTTCCAACACTCGGGCCCTGCCCAGAGCTGCTGTATACATAATCTGATTTAGTCTAGATGTGTGCGCGTGTGTGTTCTCTGTCTACTGAATAAATGAATGCAAGCTAAGGAAAAATTACAAAGAAAACTTCATGAGACAATTGATGTAAAGCTGTAATGTTAATTATTTGGCTTCTTTTGGAAGTGATTAAATGCCAATCCCATAATGCAGTGCTACACTCTCACTCTCTATTTCTCTCTCTCTCGCTCTGAGCTCTCCTCCTGAACCGCTGCTTAAAGGGATAGTTAATTGAAAAATAAAAATTCTGTCATCATCTACATAACCCTCATTTCGTTGCAAACTTATATGATTTTCTGTTTTTTTGTGGAACACAAAAAGAGATGTTATGAAGAATGTTCATACTGCTCTCTTTCATATAGTGGATAGGCTCCAAAAAGGACAAAAAAGCACCATAAAAGCATAATAAAAGTAGTCAAACAGATTCATGCAAGTCTTTCAAAGCCATATAATAGCTTTGTCAATCACAAACCGATTGTAAATCACAAACCAAGGCTCTCTGACTCTTCCATTAAGATATGGGTACCCTAAACTTAGTCATTTTATTATCTTATTTCTATATGTGTATGTATGTTTTTTTTCTGTGTATTTCTCTTCTGTAAAGCACTTTATAAACACTGTTTTAAAAGGTGCTGTAAAAGCTAGAAATGTTGCCTTGGCAACTAGCCAAAAATAAAATAAGTTTAAATACTAAACTTAATGAAATAAAAATGACAAATATGTAAAACAAACTAAAACCTAAACTAAAAGCTAATTCAATAAATAAAATAATAGTACATAAAAAATACTAAAATAATACTGAAAGTCTAGCACTGACTAAATCTTGCTTTATAGCTTTGGTCACCATTCACTTTCATTGCATAGAAAAGAGCAGCTTGGACATTTTGCCTAACATCTCCTTTTATGTTCCACAGATAAAAGAAAGTCATACAGGTTTACAGAAACTTGAGGGTGAGTAAATAATGACAGAATTTTTATATAAGTGCCTCATGTGCTCCTTAAGTGTGACTGAACACAAATAAAAGTATTTAAAGCTTCACAGCATCTGTATGAAAAGCAGCAGGAAATTGTGACGTTGCTGTTCTGCCATATAATGCTTTGTATTGAGTCATCAGGTCATTCTAGAGAAAAAGATGCCTGCTTCTTGTTACATACTCTGTCACATCCGATGATTACCAGCCGTCGTGACACTGACCTCTCTGACCGCCAGTATGATTTGTGGATTATCATCTTCCTGGATGGGCTGCGTCACAGATCATGACATGTAAAGATTGAACAAACAACTTGAATAGAGTGCAAACATGCAGTTCTCCTTAGAATGACAGCACTTGTAATGTGATTAGTAATCTGATGATGTAAACATAAAGGACTCTGAAGGGAATGTCCTCAGGAATTTTCTGACAGGAGTGGGGCAGTGCCCACAGAGAGAGAGAGAGAGAGAGAGAGTGCTATCTGTGCTTGGAGAAAGTTTATCTGCCTTTGTCAGCTTGCCCCTGTAGGGTTTTGGTGCTTGTTAAAAAGTCCTGACAGAAAAACAGCAGCAGTAACAAAAAGACGGTTGTGAATGCAAGCTCAGTGAGCGTGTAGATGAACACATTTTTTGCCGTCTGCTATTTTTAAACTTTATCTCACACCAAAGAGCATCTTTTGCCTCTCGTTGCCTCACTTTGCGAACATATCTGACTCTATAAAGACAGTAGCTGATCATCCGTTTGACCTCACCATATGTTTTCTTAATTACTGTAATGCGTCTTTAAAAACCCCCAGCTTAGATGAATTGATTGAGCTTGTGATGTTTAAAGTGCAGGCTCAAACTAAGTCTCAGTGTTATTTTAAAGTGCTTTAGGGGGTTCGATGTAAGAGGAAGCCACTGTGATCATTCATTCGTTACTGCCGCTTGTTTGGGGTAAAATATAACCTCTGTTCTCTATTGATCTCCTAACAGTTTCCAGCAAGGATCAGGTCTTATTCTAAAGAGGGCATGGGAAATAATGAAGGGATCTCTCCAGGTGAGCATGGAAGATTCATCAAGTTAAAAATGTAGACAGTGTTCTGCTTTTCTAGTTGGCCTTATCTCTTCTTTACTCCCGGTACCATGGTTCCCATCGGGTCCCAGTTCCTGTGAGCCAAAGATTGAGGGGTTTTCAAGCTTTTTATTTGTGTATATATGAGCAATAGCCGTGCTGATATAGAGACATATCGCACTCTTACTCTTGAGATATTGCGTTTATACAACAGTTCGACAGCACAAGTGTGTAAATAAATAAGACGCAGTGTCTTTAAAACCTGTCTTATACTTTCGCCCGCTGAGGAAATCTTTGTCATATCCTTTTAACAGTTAAGGGGGATTTCCCATGATAGCACTAGTCAATGCATTTGTCAGTTGAATCTTGTATGTTGTTTAAAGTAAAAATAGTCTTTGTTTACAACCTTGGGTAACATATTATTATTTAGTTACATATTATTTATAGTACATTATGATAAATACTTGTTACATGTAGGTGCAACATTTCAGCCATAAATAAATTGTAAATGTTAGCTAGATTATGTTCATTACCTGTCTAGAGATGTATATTTATCCTGAAATATAATTAAATAATGTTTTGTATTTTAAAAAACATATCGCATGTCGTTATGTGCAGTGAGATGGCTCACGTGATTTATGTTTTGTGCTTTAAAACTTCCGTTAAGGGAACATAGTGAGCATCGATGCTCGATGCTCCCTGGTTTTCACGGTGCATTGTAGGACTTTTTAGGGAGGGAACATTTTAGTGCCCTGGAAGGATTTTGCGATTGAGATGGCCCTAACACCGTGTCCTAACCAGACGCGATGCGATAAGTGTCCAGCGATAAACAGTTTGACTGTCCACACTAGACGCGACGCGACAATGAGAAGCGATAAAATCAATCAAAAACCACAGCCAATCAGAAGAGAGTGTGGGCGGGCTATCTCAGCAAGAGCACAGCAGACACAATGAAATGGGCAAGTACATAATAAAATTCATAAATATTACACAATTTAAACATTGTTTAAAGTACATACAGACTGACTGAACCAATCTTTGTCATAGAATACACTTGTTTGTTCACATAGAGTTGACAGTTCTTGTGCCCATTTATTTATTTTCAAGATCTGAGGTGTTTTCAAGATTAGCCAGTGTTGTTTTCATTACAGCTAAAAAGCTGGGAACACAGAATTATATTCAAACTCACATTAGACGCTTAACATTAAATAAAGCACATAAACAGTACCTGATATTATCATTTGCATACTTTGTGTTGCTGTTTAAGCCACGACGTCGTGGAGAAATAGAAACCGGTTCTAAAATAGAACATTCGCGTGTCACTGTCGCGGCTTGTTTGGACAAAAGTACAAAAGCAAGCCTCTGGTTATTGTACAGGATTTAAGTTAAATAAAAATATAAGTTACGAAACTTAACTTTGCCCTAAGCCAAATCGATTTGCTCTAAAACAAGTAATAAGGCCAAAGTTTGCCTGTTTGAAATACCCAAAATGAATTATATCTCATTTTTTAACCACTATCTACATAAAAGCCAGTGGCAAATTCCCAAAGGACTAGCTGAGATTAAGCTGTTCTCGACGGGTACATGAGCGCTGAACGGCCGCCGACGGCCTGGAGCTCACATTTCCAAAAACAAATTTTCAAAAAGGCCCTATGTATATATATAACTTGCAGGTCTAAACAACTACATTTTCACCTAAAAACTCCTAAAACTACATTCTGTGACACAAATAACAGTAGTATTTGTAAAATTATAGTGGGTTTGCTCTTCCACCATTGATGCTGTGAGAAATGCAGCCAGTAAAGATCTGGCAGAAACAAGTGGAGTGATACAAACGGTGAAACAATTCCTGTGGTGATAATGGTAGAATATCGCATATATAGGCTATATATACTGTAGCTACCTTCTAGTAATGTTGGATGTACAATCCTGAAGAGAACCAGTCTTTAGAAAGTAGAACAGTAATAAAGTAAAATTCTGTCATTTGAAAGTATTTTTTGCCCATAGTTACTACTTTTGGCCTTTGTAGGTCAAACTAGATTACACGGAACCACTGACGGTTTGTAAGTCCTTCTTTAACCGGGTTTTCTCATTGGTAGTAATCTGTATTTCACTTGTACTGTGAGGTGAACACCTTACTGTCTAAGGCAGCTGTCAGTCACGTCCCCCTAAGGCTATGGTAACGTTCTGCAAAATCTGTTTTTGAGAAACTCATGACGGTTATGTAATGAACACTTCATGAGACACTGGCGTAGTCATTACTCAGAGCGCGGCATCCAGGGGTTTACAGACCCTCTTCATCATACCTCCACCCATCTTCTCTATCTTTTCCCCTTTCTTTTTTGCTCAAGCATCGTGGAGGAATTTCATTAAATATTCAAAAGAATCTGTTCCAACTGGATCATAAATAATGCTTCTCTCCCAATTGTGACACGCAAAGTGATGAACCTTTTTATCGCAAGTTTTTCAGACATGATCTTAAAGAGAATAATCACGTCTTTTGTTCACAGGAGAGCTAATTGCACTTCGGTGAGTGGCGTTTCACTGGGGAACTGTTTTTTTTTTCTTCCTTTCTCTGTTTCTTTTTCTCCAGCACCCCCCCCCCCCCCTCCTCCCTCTGTCACCAGCATGTCAGTATAATTGAATTTTTGCACACGTTCCCCTTTTTCATCAATCACACGTGCTGATAAGGTGGGTTTAGGAGGGACACTCAGGCGGAGCCCAGAGAGAGAAAAAAAAATAGAAACAGACAGAAGCAAAGGGAGATGAAACGAGAGAAAAGGACATTGAAGGAATGGAAAACAGAGTGAAAGACTGTGGAGTTGTGTAACTAGTAATGGTGGTGGTGCAGTGCAGTGCTCTGTATGTTCACCTGAAAGTGCCTTACAAAGTGGATTCACAGGGAATTCGACCAACTTTAGTGAGATCAGGACCGGCCCTAGCATTTTAGGGGCCCTAAGCAGATATTCAGAAGCCCCCCTCCCCACCTGTGGTTTTACCAAATTGTCTTACTTAGTATATTTATCTTTCAATATATAAATGTGAAGATATATTGATGTATTAAGCATTTTGCAAAAGAGTTTAACTGTGGCTTTCAGAGAAATGTATCAAATTTTAGTGAGATTAATGCTTTAATAAGCAAAAACACCTGCCAATGGGTTATGAAAATTACATTAGAGAATAATTATTATTATTAATAATAATAGATAATAATAATCTCTTTTCTGGGCTGTGATGTCCAGATTAAAATGCAAAAATGTAACTAATAAATGTTTGTTGGGAAAATGGCATATTTATGTATTTGGTGTAGACTGATAAACACCAAAGCGAATACAAAAATCTGAATGGGTGTTTGAAAACATGTAAATGCTGTTTGACTTTCTTTCTTCTATGTGACAAGCAGTTGTCAGAAACAGAAAGTTGCTTGTAACCATGGTAACAGCTGTATTTACTCTGTTCCGCAAGTGCCACCTAAGCTGCTTTTCCACTGTCGGGCCGAGTGGTTCTCATTGCATAACCATTCCATTCTGTGCCGATCTGGGCCAGCTGGTATGGTTACGGTTTCATTTTCCACTATGGGGATGATAATGGCCGCTCTTTGGAATGTAATATAAAAGCGTCAGTCACTGAGTGCGTTTACATGCACTTTCTTAAGTCGATTATGCTTAATAAGCCGACAACGAACGTGTTCATGTAAACGCGGTAACCCGTTTTCTTTTATCGGAGTAAGGTCATAAACGGCTTAAGCATAAACCGGTCAGAACAGGTAGGTTTTTGGCTCTTACTCCGATTTCGTGTGGCATGTAAATGCATTAACCTGCTTTCTGTCAGCTTATTGAAGTGCGCATGTGTGATACGTGACAGAAACACAATCTTAGTGCAGATTTAAACGCATCCAGACAGAGCGAGCGTTTTGCAGGAAAGGAAGAAGAAAATCTATCGCAAACGCAGACTCTTTCATTGTGTTCTCATCTCTCGTGCGACAGAAGTAGAAGTGGTTCAGTCAAAACGCTGCATCTGTAACTGCATGAGAGAATAATATATGAGCCGTAAGTTTCTCGCTGACATGTTGCAAGCTTTATTTAACATCAAAACTGACATAACATATTTAATACTCAGAGTCAGATACGAAAATGGTTATTTTTGACGTCACTACAGGGAAATAAACCAATTTATTAATAAAGTCATGTAAATGCGATTTACTTGCGTTGTCAGTTAACTGGTTTGTATGTATACGTGCTCATTGCCTTGTTAACACAACGGTTTACTTATGATATAAGATGTAAATAACGCCTGCGTTATGAAGGATGATTAGATATTTCTTTTAATTTTATTATTAATTTGTGTTTACAAAGGTTTATGTACCAGGCTCCGGTTGAAACACAACTAGAACCGTTCCTTACCATACTAAGAACTGTCAGAGTGTGACTTTGCATTTTCATTTACTCCCTTCTGCTGCTTTTGTTCTGATCAATGCAGAAATCAGACTTCAGAATTCAGTTTTTTTTTTTTTTTTTTTTTTTTAACAGTGTTGTCAAATGTAACTGGTCAATGGAAAAGAAGCTAATGTGCATTCTATAAAACTAAACAATTTGAATAAATGTATCTAGAATTATTCACATATTTTGATGTGAACAGTCATCACGCATGTTCATTACCACAATAAGGATGAGACTGACACTGTTACATTGGCAGAGTGCCTTCAAAGCGCTTGCGAAATGCTGAATTAGACAGATAAGACATGATGCAGCATCCACCATTTCAACAGTATCTTTTCAAAAATTAATCACTTACCCTTATCTTGCTCACTATCTTTAATCTTTTTGCACTAGATTGATAGTACTGCCTCTTCATTTTCAAACATTAACACGGAAACTAAGGGTTGGGGCGACACTGAGTGAGACTCCACATCATAGGGAGCATATAAATGTTCAGTCTGAAGGACACTCACTTCACAAGAAGTGGAGAATTTACCACCTGTCATTAATGATCATCAGTGTGCAATAGTGAAATGTAGTCTCTATTTTCATTTAATAACTGTTGATATACACATACTGGCCCTCATTTAATAAACGAACGTAGAAAGCTAGCGTACATTCGAACGGAAAAATCAGCTTACGACAGCGCTCGCATGTGATTCATTAAACTTTCATAAGCGGACAATTCCATCACACGAATGAACGGATGTTGATAAATGTTGCGGCTGAAAACTGTCGTCATTTAAATATCATGCCCCAAATTTTAGAAGCATCGCCCTATAGTTTACGACACAGAGAAACGTAACCTGGCCATAAAGAGGAAGTAACCGCATGAAAAATAAATGCATCTTACTCTAGAAACACCCCTCAACCTCGTAATTTCAAACAATAAAATTAATTTAAATAATAATACCGGTAAATAAAACTAAATACTTACAAACATTATTAATATATATATAAACTTGGTTATTTTAGTAGGCTACCTCACTCCACAGAAAATTCTTTACGTTTATTATATTCATAACAGAACAAGAATAAAAAATAAGTAGCTATATATTGAAACACAAATTAGGCTATAGTGGCATTCACTATAAAGCAGAAATGAATTTATTTAAAGCAAAACTGAATTGGGCTGACATAGCCTACCTCTCTCATTCGGGAAGAATCCAAACGTTTCCATATTCGCGATGTAACATTTATTGCTTGCTGAACTACTGTTCATTATGTAAACTAAGGCTTTCTATTTCACTCTTGTTTCAATATCCGGCGTTGCGCACGCCGACTGGTACAGATGTACTCCTAGATGTACTCGGACCATTAAATTGAACAGTGTTAACTTTGTCTGCAGTTTGCTGATAAATGGCTGAAATGTAAAGTTAACAATGCTAGAACTGATATGTTGCGTCTGCGTGTGTGAGTGAGGCGCCCGCACGATCAATTGAATTTAATAAAATAAAGATAAATATTTTAATCAAATAAAGAAAATGTGTCAAATGAGCGTAGCCTGTACTAGCCCTACTTGCTGCACAGTTTTTCTCTTTTGTTTTGTTAATCTGTTAATTATTTCAGTGATATATATTTCATGTAGTCCTATTTTTTTATTCCTTGTAGGCTATATTTTCTGTTCTCTGCGTTGCAGGTGTATGATGTGTGAATCCTAATGTTCTTTTGATGTTGCCATTTGCACAGTTGCCATTATTTTGTTTTTACAAAACAAAATAAAAACAAAAAAATATTTGTTGTATTTTAAAACACACATCTGTTCTAATTTAATTTTAATTTGACATGTATGGGGCAGGACCCAGTGCGAGCGTAGAGGAAGTGGGGCCCCCCTCGGTCAGTCCGCTCATAATCGCGTTCGCACCAGTTGAACTGTATATAGCAAACGATGTGTATACTGCAATAGTTCTCAACCAAACATCCAAGGTACTAGAGGTCTGCATGTCCCGATACGTTTTCTCGCGGCACGGGATTCAATTTTGAATGAAAGGCGGTAGCAGTTGGTAACTCTGGTGTACTTTGGATGGGAGCAGGCAGTCTAACAATAGCCCGGCCGCTCCCGAGATCCTTTAACAACAGCGCATCCACGCTTGAACTTGAAGTGAACCAAACTTTCTGCAGTGGTGGCGTTCCCACAGTTCTCAGTTCCCTGCCTTGAGCAACCTGGCAAGATATGTTCTTTTCATCCCAGCCACGAGTGCATCTTCAGAGAGAACATTCAGCCTTTGTGGTCGGACTTTGGAGGAGAGACATTCGGTAGCCTACCGAAACCGTCGTCAGTCAGCGACATTCTGTTCTTGCGTGGATGTTAAAAAAAAACGTTTCATTTTGCAGTATATTTAGTAAGCCGAAAGTTTTCGTTTATTCCTATTTTTGGCTTAACCTATAGTTTTGAGGGACAGATTAATTTAGCCTATTTTTCTCTATGACATTTAGCCTAATTTTTTTTGTGACATTTTTTTTCTCTGACATTTTTACGATGTTGACAGCATTATAAGACAAATAACAAATAAAAATCTTGTATAGGCTATCCAACATTTTATATTTGTTATCCTCAATCACTCTCTCTTTCTTCAGGGGAAGTCTAAATGTGAGATTATGGAAACAATCGAACTTTAGCGGGATTTGTGGGGTCAGAAAGAAAATTATTAACGTATAGAATGTGTTCTTTTAAGTGAATTTTAAGCGGGAGTGGGTGGTTGCGCAGTCCCGCGCAGACCTTTACAAGGGGCCCCAAGATATAAAACGACCTAAAATTAATAATCTCCAGGCACCAAATGTGATCTGGAAAAAATCTGTGTTGGTGAGTATATGAAACTGTGTCACTTGTCAGTTAGCCAGTAACAATTTTTTAAATTCTAACAATGCAATGTTGTTACAACATGAGCGTGAACAGACGCTCTGCACAGTTGACGGGTCATCACCACAAAAGTTTCAGCCTTTCCAATGTAAATATTCAAGCACTGGGACACGCGAAAGGGAATTCATTACTCATTAAAAACGCAGACAGTAGCAGGATTATCAGGATGCTGTCACAAAGGATGAAGAAAAAAAATCACTCACTTCTCTTGAACCTAAAATAGGATATGAAGACTATGCAGTGTTATTTATTTGATTGCCTGTTTTGGTTTCATGGCTGGTAAAAAAATATTTTTGGCCAGTACATTTTCTTAAGTCACCGGCCATTGGCAGGTGTGGTAAAAAGTTAGTTTTAGGTCCTTATTTCAAATATACTGTAACAAAATAAGCTAAAATATAAAATAAGCTAAACTACAAATCAAGATTTTTTTTTTTAACCTCCTCAACAACTCTTTTTCATCTTTGAAGACCTGCTGTCTTAAAAAAAAACTATAAAGGAGCCTGACTTTAAAAGCGTCATGCATAATTCTAATAAATTCCCACTACATTGGAATTTTTGTAATCAATATACATTTTTCTAGTAATGCAAAGCTCTTAAATATTTTATTGGGTAGAACTTGTGAAAAAATCTTGAATCCTTATCCAGTAAATCACAAATATCTTGAAAAGTAATAGGAGTATTTTTGAGTATTTATGTGGACATGTGGGGGACTTGGAGTCAAAAAGGTTGAAAACTTTTATACTGAAAGTAAATTTGTCTGTTAAAGTCAAATCCTCCATTGGGCTGAATTAAACTCTCTGGCCATTTTTTTTTTGTCCACAAGTAAGTATAAATATATAAATATTTTCATTCCAAGGATTGACATCTGACAAACACAGAACACCAGAAATCTCTTTAAAATGATTTTAAAAATATTTATTTAGTAATCATAATGAATGACATGGAAAAGTCATAAAACGATAGAAACCATGTACTTTCACATTTGGGATAGAATTTCTTCTGCATAGGTACAGTAGGACAGATGATGATGTGTAGTTCTGTCTCTTTGTGTATATCAGCCTTTCTCTTTATTTCTTACTTTGGCTCTACTCATTTGCTTTATTCACTAAGAACTCAAACTCAAAATGAGCTCACAAAGCAGCTCTTGAGACTAAGTCTTTGAAAAAACGGTACAAAACATTGGCATTAGCAGTAACACCATTATGCTACTTGGTGGCATACCACTCCATCAAAAGCAAATCGACAATTTATAGAGTTTTCAAAGTCACAGTTGTGCTGGGTTGGGTGCTCTGATTGCGTTAACACTGTGTGGTCTTCTGTGCTGTGTTATTAGACTAACTGTGCTGTGTTTGCTCCACTGCTAGGAATGAAATGAGCTGTAGGGATATCGCCGGCCACCCCCCAAGGCGGCCCTGTGAAGCACTTCAGATTATATCCACACGCTCGCTCACATACAAAATGGCATATTTACAGTAGATTATGTACATGCACTCTTGTTGCTTGCTCAGCCGATGACGCCGACCTATATTGGCGTATCATGTCTCCTCGTACTGGAGGTCTAATCAGGCTAACAGGCATGATGGTCCATCAAACAGTGCTTTAGAGAGATTGTGGCCACTTGTTCTTGCCGCTAGATGCTGTGATCTGAATATCTTAGTGATTGTTTCTGAACAGAGAGATCTAAATGCCTCTAATGTGTCTGAGAGCTCACACTGTTGAGATGCCAAAAGAGCACCTCAGATGCTCTTAGTGGTTATTGATGTGATTCATTGCATTTGATTTCCTCAGAAATAACACATTCAGTCTATCAAGTTTATTGCCTGCTTTTAGATTTAAAACAGTGCAAGTACACAAGGAAAATTAAGTGTTTTTGATGTGGTGCTGTGAAGCATGAGCTCGCAATTACGATTTTTTTAAATAGTATAAAGCTTTAAGAGATGCAGAATGATTGATGTCAAACCCCAATATCACCTACAATAAAGAAGTCATCAGAGAACTTCAGACGGTCTTAAGATCTTAAGCGATGTGTTTTAAGAAATATCTCCACTCCAAATCATTTTTTCAGATACACTTAGAAATATATGATACACCACAGTTCCTATTTCTGAGCAAACAATATAGCTTTATCGCCTCTGGCTGGTAATGGCATCCCGTTATATTAAAATATTATACAATTAAATTATCTTATCCTATACAGTATATAATATATGTATTTTTTTCACATCATGCATTAGAATATATTTGTATACATCAAACTGCTGATGTATAAAATATCTTACTTTTGTTCATCAGACTCTTTTGTTTTTTTTTCATGGTCTCACTCTGTAATTATTGGTTTCATTCTTGTTGCAGAAAGAGAACACATTGTTTTTAACATGGCACAAATACCCTCTCCCTCTCTTTCCATTATCTCTTGAGTTCATCCACAGAATTATGTCAATGAGGGCACACCCCGCACAATCTACATGTTCACCCCACACACAGCATCCACTAGACCGATGATTATGAGGGTCACATTTGGTTAACCCTGCACTTCAAGAGTTGATGGACAACTGTGGGAAACGGGAAGCTTGAGCTGATTAATCTTTATGCCATTATTCCATACATGTAATATAATCTGCTTCATTTGCATTGACATCTCCAGATCTGATTTAAAAGAAATTGCCACTCAAAACTGTGGCACTTTAAGATAACAACATGATAACCTTTGAGTAATAATTAAAATCTCTCCAAGGTGAGACAGCGAAAATAAATTAGGACTGTCTTGTCGTCCATCCATCATTTAAGTAAATGTGTCTAGTCTCGTATAGGGGCCAGTTCACATAACAGGTGGCACTGCTGCACACAATATTTCAATGCAAAAAACAGTGTTTTATCGGCTTTAACTAGATGCTAGATTCAAAATAACATTGTAATATATTTTAATTTACCCTAGAATGCTTAATGGGACTTGAATTGACCTGAAAGTGTGTGATTCATAAATCTTGTATGTGAGTCTCAGCAATATAATTTAAATATTTCTTTTAAATGACCTTTTATACATTCTATGCATATGCATTTTCAGTGACTCACTATGAATTTTTATTTAGCATTTTTTTAGTTCAGTCAATAAGATGTTATAACATCTCTTTGACAGTCTATGGATTACTCAGAAATGTGGTTTGTGGCTCTGTTTTTTTTTTTTTTAAATAAAATAAATACTATTTCTATATGACTGTGTTAAAGGATCCATTTATTTACTATAAGATTTGATCATACATTAATGGTTGTTCTTATAATGATTAAACATAATAATAATAACAATAAACACATTTTATTTTATCTGTATAATTCAATTTATAGTACCAGTCAAAAGTTTGGAAACCAAAATGAATGAAACTTGCTCATGATCCAAAACACTACAGTATACTTCCACCCAAAGAATGTGACATTTTATTAAATCTTGCAGAAAAAAAAAGACACAGGTGCAGAAAATTCTCTCATTATCAATCCACCGACTGGCTAATAAACATGTATTGCAAAGACCACTCAATCAAGCGTCTCCAGCATCGACCCCATGTTTCATTAACTATTCGTCACCAAAAAACAGAAGATAATCACTGCGGCTATCAGAAGCGGCTTTTAATGAATGTGTTATATTGAGCTGGCATCAAATGAAAAGATCGACAAAGACTGGAAGATGGGATATGGTGTTTGAAGATATTTATGTGGCAGAGTGTCGTCAAGGGGGCCAGATGGTTGGTCATGGAAAATAGCATGACTGTTTTGGTCAAAACAGATTTGTGTTCAATTGAGCCGTGGTTGTGTTTGTGTTATCCTCAGTTAGCTTGTGTTTACTTTGCAGCGTCAGTGTTTATTTAGTTTCCCCGGTGTGTGAAATTGGCAATGTCAAGCCAAGCTTCCCAAAAATAGCAAAACAACTAAGTGAAACGTTTCTCCTCCCAACATATGCAGACTCATAACATGTTGCTTCTTACAGTCATATTTCACACATGCACATATTCACAAACACAGATGCCTCATCTTACAACTATATTCATTCATGGGCAGTGTTTGGGAAAGTTTCTTTTAAAAGTAATGCATTACAAAATTGCGTTACTTAGTTACTTTTTATGAAAAGTAATGTGTTACATTACTTTTGTGTTACTTTTTCTCACGTGGGCTGGGCTTGCTTGTTTGTTATTTAATAACAACAACAACAAAAACAGTTTTTGGCAAGTGTTAAGGCCCTTTTCACACCAAAAGTGAAATGAACAAGCCTAAAGCAGAAGGAAATGCATATTTATGCCTGTACAGTACAGAGCACAGTTCAAACAAACCTTTTAGACGTGCTGCCGTTCTGGATTAAAGAAGAATAGGAAACAAGAGAAAGAAGTTCAAAACTCTTATTTCTAAATCTAATCTAAAGTAATTTCTGTCCTGTTCCCATGTTGAGAGAAATAAAGTGCAGTCAATAAATGTGAAAAAGTATCTTGCGTTACTTTTTTGAAAAAGTAACTTAGATATTTTGTTGTAAATTGAAAAAGTAATGTATTCCTTTACTGGTTACTTGAAAAAGTAATCTGATTACATGACACAAATGGGCTACCATTCATTTCGCATTTATGAGGGCCGCAGTGATTGGTTTGACATTGAAATGTTGATGGGAAAACTAGTGGCACCGTGATTGTGAAGGTTAATGAAAGCATGTTGCGTTCCTTATACAAGCTTCCGCTCCTGTCATTCATAAAATGACTGAAAAGTTTACTCAGAGTATGAATCCTTAAATGATTGTGTCCTTTGTTCCTCAGAGGGCCCGTTAAAGCTGTGGAATTGTGGGATGTTGGAGGGAATAGTTCTAAAGGCACATGGGGATTGAATCTGCTCAGCCAGAAAGAACTGGCTCGGTGCATCATTATGATTAGACAATGAGTTCATCAGGGCCAGAGCTGCACATATCAGACAGATCTCAAAGGAGTTAAAGAACCAGAATAGCTCTTCTCTTTCCTTTTTGTCTCGTTACATTTTAATAAAGAACCTTATTAACTTTTGTTAACTTTGTCAGTCTGTAATACTGAGTTCAGAGCTCTCAAATTATTTAAATAATTTCTGGCTGTTCTACAATATTTATTTGAGGGAATTATAACTGATGTTTAATTTTAGGGATGTTTATTAGGGAGGCACTAAAAATGTTATCTGATACAATACGTTATAAAAGATTTTGATGCTTTGCCCAATAACCAAATAAATAAATAAATAAAATTCTGCAGTATAATAACTTGTTTTAAATGGTAAGGCCTATATGGTGAATTTAGGCATCACAAAAGTATATTGTTCAGTATGGATATTCATTTTGAGATTAAATGATGATGACACACATAATTATCATGCACATAAATTGTAAGAATATGACTAATACTGATGAATAAATGCTATTAAATAGCAGTCCCAAAGTAGTTTTTGTTAATACAATAAAGTTAGTGTGTTGGTATGAGCCACCACTGGCTTTTAAAAATATGCAAAATAACACAAAGTGAAAATTAAGTGATATTATGGGGTTATGGACCAAGTTACTAAGGTAAATCCACAATACACAAATGGTTAATGAAACACATAGAAACTACTCCTGAAGAACAGAATGAACATCATACCTGCATGTGAATCCTTCCCAGCTAACACACAACGTACCAGTTATGTAATTTATTGGTACTTTTTGGTAATTTTTTGACTTACTAATTGACAACATAACTACGACATTGCATTCTCATCATTTCTTTTGCGCTTTTTTTTATAATGAAGTGATATACAGTGCGTGCAGCATTTGCGTATGCAATTGAAGAGTGCACGCTACGAACACAGTATAACATCTGATGGGACAGGAACGTTTAATTTTCTAAGTGGTGAGAGACTTTAATTTGTAAAAAGTTACAAAAATAACATTAAAATAATGACACTGACATATAGCCTGACAACATCTCATCTGACCTCAGATACTGAATCAGGACAACACGCTTTTTTTAGGCACTCTTTACTTAAACTGCGTCTGACAGAAGAGTCAACAGCGTTCACGCACGTCTTTCAAAATTACGTTTTTAGTAGAATTAAGTTTGTTACTGTTTCTTTCACTGCACACCCCATGACCCACTCAAAACGGTCTTCCGGCCCACTTTTGGGTCGCAACCCACCAGTTGAGAAACACTGGTTTAAAGCCTATATTTATCATGTTCTTTTTATCTTTGTTTGCTCAACAGGATGTGAAATCAACATTCTTCCAATTCGGGGCCTCTATCCAGCAGGAGGCACTGCTCATGCTTAACATCATGGAAGAGTACGACTGGCACGTCTTTTCCATAGTGACCAGCAAGTTCCCAGGCTACCAGGATTTCATCACCATCCTTAAGACAACGGTTGACAACAGCTTTGTCGGTTGGGACCTCCAGCACACCATCACCCTGGATGCCGTGGATGGGGACTCCAGGACCCAGATCCAGTTGAAGAAGGTGCAGTCTCCAGTCATCCTCTTGTACTGCTCCAAGGACGAAGCAGCTTACATCCTGGAAGAGGCCCGTTCGCTGGGCTTGACCGGGTTCGGGTACATCTGGATTGTGCCCAGCTTGACCACAGGCAACCCAGACATCACTCCAGATTCGTTCCCCTCTGGAATGATCTCTGTATCCTACGATGACTGGGACTATCCTCTTGAGGCACGGGTTCGAGATGGGCTTGGGATTATAACCACAGCAGCTGCAGCCATGTTGGAAGAGTTTGGGGACATCCCTGAGGCCAAAACCAGCTGCTATGGCCAAATGGAGAAAACCAAGTTGCCGCCCAGCGCCTTACACAAGTGAGTGAAGGACGAGAACTGGCTTATTATATGTGTGTCTATAGTGTTTTGTGTCAACAGCCTGTCCATCTACTTCCTGCACTTAAAAAAGGGGAAACAAGAGGGCTATTTATGTGAGAAAACACATATTTTTGACCAGTCAAGTGGAAAAAGGAAAAGGTGAAAAAAAAACCAACCCAAGAGGTCTGTGTTAGAGATGTAGGGCATTTCAGGCAATGCAAAGTAAAGTCTCAGCTTTCTAATGATAGACCTACTATGTTTTTAGGTGGCCATCATTAAAACTTGTTTTTAAGAAAGGGGCCTCTAAAGATTTTTATGTTTATGTATGTTTTAATTAAATCTTTTTTAACTAAGACATCAATATCAGGTTAATTAAAAATATAATGCAAATATCGTGTAGTACCAAATGTATCAAAATGTAAGTTTGGGGTCAGTATAATTTTTTAAAAATGTGTTTAAAAAGAAGTATCTTATGCTCACCAGGGCTCCATTTATTTATACAAAAGTCTTATAAAATATTATTTTAAAATATATAAATATTTTCTACATATTTTAAAATGTAATTTATTTCTCTATTGGCAAAGCTGAATTTTTAGCATCATTACTCCAGTCTTTAGTGTCACATGATCCTTCAGAAATCACTTTAATATGTTGATTTGCTTCTCAAGAAACATTTAATTAAAGATTACATTAAAGAACATCAAATCAACATTAATTGTTTAAATGTCCCTACAAAATAGACATAATTTCAAAGCTGAGACTTGGTTTTATCAAAAATAAGTTACACAAGTGGGTGAGTGACCAGGACTAGCTTATTATGTGTGTTTTCTGTCCATCTTGTTCCTGCACTTAAAAGGTGGTAACAAGAGGGCTATTTATGTGAGAAAACACAGTGTTTTGTCAGTCAAGTGGAATAAGCAAAATAGGGGGTGGAAAAAAGCAACCCAAGAGATCTTTAAGAGAGAGGCATGGGTTGGGTGTATGCAAAATTCATTGTTACATCCTGCAAATATATTTCCCAGTGTTAGCTGCATTCTTGAGTAAGCTAATGGTCGAATGCAGTGAGGGGGCAGGCGAAGGATGCTGAGGGAGGTTTTTAGGGAGTTTCAGAGCGCAGCTCAGACACCCAGAGGTGGGTACTGCTGCACTTTTGAAACTCTCTCGGGACGGTGCAGCGCTCCTGTGCTTTTAATGAAGAATGTTTTACACAGCGTCCAAAGAGAGCCAGTGCTGGGCAGAACAACATGGACTTTGCTAATGCGCTTGGAGAGCTCTCCAAATATAAAGTGCTCTTGATGAGCCTGGGTGCTTTTGTTCCTTTTGCTCCTGTGTTGGAGCTGGTGCCGGCTGAAGCACCCCGCTTACATGCTGCCAGTCCTTAGTCTGTCTCACCCATATGCCTCTGTACCTGCCAGTGCTGAGCAGACACGCTGAATTGCCCCATTTGCAGTGGAGCGGTGTTGCCTGAGATACATGTTCACCCTTGTGTCTAGGGTACATTAATCCTGATAGTCTCAGCACAGATGGTCAAAGGCTTGGCCAGAGATCGGCTCTACTAGAACCAGCAGAGATGAGGACTCGTGCCCTGAATGCATAGGGGGTCTCTTTTGTATTCTAGACTTTTTAGGCATGTAGATCATCAGAGGGAAGGTATTGGATTCTTTGAAAATACAACCTTGTTCTTGGACTGAATGATTCCTGTTAAAATGTCAACATGTTCCTGTAAATCTTATATTTTCATGGTGTCAGATTTACACTATATGTGATGTGCTCATTTTAAGTCACTTTGACCCAGAAACACATTTGGAGTTTTATGCACTAGCAGAAAAAGTCTTAACTTTCTAATGATTAATTACTATTATCTTTAATGTTCTTAAAGGTAGAATTATGATACAATTGTAAAATATAAAATTTCTATTGATATAATTGTATTTCAATCATGACAACTCTCTGAAGATTGTTAGCATGGTAATGGATATGACAATGTTAATGTATTTGGTCTTGGCAGAATAGATCTGCTATGCTGCTGCTGTAGATTATTGCTGTTGTTGTAGATTATTGCTGCTGCTGCTGCAGAGCAAGTACAGGAACTTGCTACTGCCAATACATACGCAGATACGCTGCTGCGAGTAAGACAGTGCTGCTGCACAAATAGCATATATCAATAACCCATAGCAGATCTATACAGGTGGAGCTGGGGAAGGTGGAGGGTTTTAGAGGAACTCTGAAGCACACTGCAAACTGCTGTAGTGAATGTAACCAGCTATTTAAATATGTGAGCAACAAGCTCATTGGCTGCAGAAGTTACATAGACTAATCAGCTTGTGCCAGTAGTTAATGCTGTAATTATCATCAGCTTGCATTAAGGACCCATCATCCTGTGCCATCTAGAGTTTCATGACTGAACTATGTATTATTAAATTAATTATTAAACAGGGCTGTCATAAAGCCTCTAAAGTTGGACTCCTAAACAGACATTTTTTCTCCTAAACAGACACTTTCAGAAAATATAGAAAATCTTCTGTATTTAAGTTGTGAATGTAATATAGGGAATATATCTGGCACAGCATTTTTCTTCTTTTGTGTGAAAAAAAAAAAAAAAAGGGAAAAAAAGGCAAGTCAACCTTTCTCTGCATTTCATGTTCTTGTTAAAATTGAATGTAAGAAGCCTGGGTGAAATATGCTGTCCCCAAGCAAAATGTTCCTTTATGACAGATTTAAGACTGTCATCTGAAGTGCTGTGAAAAGCGGACCTTAGCAAAATTTAGCCTTCATATATCAGTGACGAATACTGAAATTACCTGTCAACAGGGGAGAGGCATAGTGAGTCCATTGTGCCTCCTCCCACATGTTGGGGACCAAGGGTAGCTGTCAGCTGTGCTCTATGGAACCATACATTTTTTAAATAAAGGGCACTTTAAACACTCCCACTGAGATGGGAGCCAATCTGACCACCCCCAGCCAAACACCATTTCACAGAGGGCAATGCCACAGGAGTCACCGCTATTACTTTGAACTTTCATAGGCAAAATTTAATATGACTTATGGCAGTTATAATGCTGGAATATGAGTGGGTTGAACATTTCCAGGCAGTGGCAACAGGTCATTCTGTTGTGGGGAGGGTTAGCAGTGATGTCATTGCGCCTTGGCTTTAAAGTCGTACCCTCGCCTTAAAGCCTTTGTGGGCTGGAGTGAAGGGAAATATGAGCTTCTGTAGAAATAATACTTTTATATGGCCATCACAGCGCATTAAAAGGAGTTAAGTTGGCAGGCAGCAGCACAATGGGAAGCATTATAAAGAGCTGGGTTAAAATAACTGTCTTGAGCCTCGACTGTCTTCCCTATGGGGTGTCAAGAAGTGGCAGAGACTTTTTTAGCCAATCAGAAACACTCTCTGGTCTGTCTATCTATATCTATCTATCTATCTAAAGTTTGTAATTTAGTTAGAATTCAATTCAAATGTTTGTTTTTTATAATAAATATTGTTTATATATTTTATTAAAACAGGAATAGTAAAGCAGAGACACTCAGACAGAACACACACAAACATTGGTTCACTGAATATGGTGGAATGATCTAGTCAAGGTATGTAGAAGAAACGACAATAGGCCTGAAGATGGTTTTTTAAATTTGTATTTGAATATCCATAAGGTCTAGAATCCATTATTTACACAAGCCTGGTAAAAGGTAGCACATTCGAGTAATGTTTTTATTTTAAAAACTTTGGCTGTAAGAACTTTAATTGACCTGAATGTGCCCTCAGGGGAGAGGAGAGGGAGCAAACACACAGACACACCAGTCACTTCCTTCTCCTCACATGTGCTGTCAGTACCATATTTGCTCTTTTATGGCTCGCCGTGCCCCACTTTGTATCTGATGCTCTTAGTACCGCAGGTTTACGCATGTACTCATTCTGCCATTCCCTGGGACTTTGTAACGTCTGCCTAAGCCCCAGGTAAAAAGACCTCCACACAGTCCCAGCTGTCCTGGTATTGTCGCACAGATGCGATGCTCTTTTATGACACTGATTGAGCATTGCGCAGATACCTGTGTCAGAAAAATGATTTGATTTGTTTGTATATCACGTCTGGAGTTATTACTCAAGGGAGAGTTGATTTCATTTACACTTTCTGTCATGCCAGCGGATTCAGCTCGAGATGTGCAGACTGCCCGCAAATTAACTAACTTCATGTAGGAACATTTTCTTGCTTCTTTAATGACTGAAAAATTCTATATGTCGCATAGGGAACATCTTGCCTGCCCTCATTAGTGTCAACCCCGTTACTATAAATGCCTAACGAGGAACTGTTATATTCAACTGTACTCGACCTGTTGGAATGCAGCTGCCTACTTCAGTTTGACCACATATAAAGTACTGTGAATATTTTCAGACCAGTTGTACCACCCACTTATTTTAATCTGGCTGATTCCAGAGCAGCTGTGCAGCCCTTTCGGGCACACCTGCTGTAATGAGGACTCTGATAAAGGGTTCATAGTGAGCAAGTGTGGGTCAGGGGTGGTTATGTGTTTAATTAGGGAGAAGTGAGCTGTGCTCAGGTTGGGTTCTTCTTATTCTTTGCTACACTAGGTTGCCGTGACATTGTGGAAAGCGGGGTGGTCAGGGGTATTGTGCTTTTTTTTTTTTTTTTGGCGGTTCTATTTGGTACCCTAGGCAAAAATGCTATGATAGTTTGCAAAAATCTGCGGTGAGGCTTTTAAAGATGGTAAAGAAACAAATCCATTACTCCAGTATTAGCCTCTCTACACTGGCTCCCTGTCCGTTTTAGAATTAAATTTAAAATTTTAATGTTTGTGTATAAATCTCTAAATAACCAGGCTCCCCTGTATCTCGCAAATCTGCTGATCCCCTCCAGAACATTGCTTTCAGAAAATCAAAAACTCCTTGTAGTGCCCAGGACAAATCGTCTACACAAAAGTGATTGAGGCTTTGCAGGGCCGAAACTGTGGAATGAGCTGCCTTTGTCCATTAGGTCTTCCAAATCTTTACCAGTGTTTAAGAAGTTGCTGAAAGCACTAGGCTTCCTTCGACTAAAGATTTTTCGAGTCGACTAATAGTCGTTCATTTAAGTAATTAGTCGATTACACTAATCGCACATGTATATTAGTAAGCCATATAAATCATAATAACGAGCCTTTAATTGCCTATATATAAAACATAGCCTAATGAGCGCTCGCATAAAGGTTGCCACAGTGCAACGGTAAAAGTAATGATTATGAATGTGTCGTGAAAAAACAGCAAGGAGACTTTCTAAACATTTTGATAATTTATTGATAATTTTTTCTGTGTTTTCAGCTTTAATTTCATGATGCTGAAACTTCATCTCCGCAAGAGTGGACGCGCCTACATTTCATACGGATTACATAATCTGAGAATGTTTGTTTTCCACTTGAATTGGCTTGTCATTTCAAGCTTTCTATAGATATATTTCTGTTTGGTTTAATTTTGGTTTATTTATTTTTTGGACAGCAGAAAGCGCATCCTGTTTTCTTTATTTTACAAAGGCATAACGTTTTGTTTTTATTGTTAGTTTACACAAATAAAAGTAGACCCTTTAGTTTCAAATCATGTATTAATCTTATCTGTATGACCAAAAATGACACAGTATTTGAAGTTTTGCACCCCCATGTCTTGCAATAAGCGCGCGCTATTCTTCAGCTTCCACACTTCGCACAAACACTTGGATATGCCTAATAATAGCACTTTTTTTATTGTTGTTTTGATATTGTTTTATCATACAAAATAACAAAGACAATAGTCAACCATTGCAACAGTAAGTAAAAATCAAAATAACAGTAAAAAAATATAAAATAAAATAAAAAAAAGAATTAAAATAAAATCTCATTAATTCAAATCAGTAGACCTTTGAGCTTCTCCAAAGTTTTGGCCCAGAGACTAATGGTGTCCTTTCTTGCGTGCAGTGCAGTGGACAATTCGAGATACACCACTTCTATAAATGTAAGAACCCAATATTGCTTATTAAGAGAATGTGGAGGTTTCCATCTCATTGCTACTGATTTCTTGGCAGCTGTCAAGCCAGCTAAAAGCACTCGTTTCTGAATTTTTTTAAGTTGAATATCAGAGAACTCATTTATAATAAAAACAGTTGGGGATTTTCTTTAACCATATTCCAAAAGGATCAGGTTTAAGCTTCATACTATAGAGTTTACGTGGAGTCATATAAGTCCTATGAATAAAATTAAAATGGATTTGTTGATGATCAGGATTCCTAGAAGCATGCATTACTATAACCCATACACCATCCCAATCGACTTTGTTCAGTTTATTCTATATATGTTAGGTATGGACTGCAATGGATTATCCAAATAAAGAAGGACATCGTCTGCGCACAGCGTATGATGACTGGTTCCACATATTGTGATTGGGATGATACCTTATATCATATCTATGCGTATTGTCTGTGCCAATGGCTCAAGTGAAAGTGCAAAAAGAAACGGGCTTAGGGGGCATCCCTGTCGAGAACCTCTGGCTATGTCAAACAATGAAGAACAAGTTCTACCTCTCAGCACCATGGCTGTGGGGTTTGCATACAACACCTCGATCATACGAATGTAAGAGTACCCCAGAGGCATGACCTTCAACACAGACCACAGTTCTGTCAGACCACTATCGTCAAAGATTATTAATTATAACAAAGAACGTTAGCAATAAAACAATTTAAACAATAGTGATAAGCAATAGCAATTTAAGGTTGGCGATATGGAACTTTTCTGGGCAAAACTCCCCGCTCATTCGAGCAGCCATGCCTGGACAGAGCAGGGAGCGCAGCAATACATTTCCCCCATAACCAGAACAGTTTAACAAAATAACAGAACAGAGATCTCACAGAATTGATACATAAGTATTAAAAATACACATGAACATCACCTGAAAGAGAAATAAATAGACATGAGAAATTAATAACAACAACAATAATAATAACCCGGATTACATGAGTAGAGGTGCGGTGCAGTCATATATTGGAGGAATAGGGGATGGAGGCGGGTATAACGAGCAGCATCTGAATACTGGAAGGTGTATTTGAAAGACGCAGTCTAATCTGAAAGGTATCCCTATTGGATGGTATGGATCAGCTGATTGTCAGCTGACGCGAGCTTGACTGACGTGTCTGCCAGAACTGACGCTATACGCTTTATATATGGCCATTCCAGACGATCAAAGGCTTTCATAGCATGAAAGAAAAGATAGCCGCAGATAGGTCAACGAAGATGTGCCATGTATTATATGGAGTAAATAGCACACATTTATCTAGGTTAACGTTAGAGCAAGCAGCCATGTAAAGTTACTACTACTTACATGTTGCAAATGATAAGCCATATTTGAGGTCGATGGATGATAGGTGAACGTTTGGATTTCCTCCCCAACATACTGTAATTACCACAAGGACCCGTCATTAACGATCTGTGAAGTTTTTTTTTTTTTTTTTTTTTTTTCCTGTGACCAACCAGACTAATACAATTTTTGGTTGACTAAGCCTCTTCTAGTCGACTAACGATTAGTCGAATATTAGGGGGCAGCCCTAGAAGGCACATTTATTGTTGGCAGCTTATAATTGTGTTTGATTTGTCAAGTGTGTTTTAAAATTTTGGGGGTTTTTTACATGTAAATCACTTTGGTCAACTTCGGTTGTTTTATTGGTGCTATATAAATAGACATGAAAATACAAGACAAAAATTGGTTTGAGTGGGTGTGACACATCTAGAAGACTAGAAATCACAGAAGACTAGAAGACACCTAGAAAACTTTTCCTTTCATTCAGTGCTCCCTTTTCCTCCATTCCCCCCATCACATATATTTGTTCTGTTTTTCGCTATGGTCCTATCCAGTTTGTCCAAAGGTCTAGCAGTGACAGAACATACTAAGCTAATGAGCAAGACTCTCACACTCCTGCGATCCTGCTGAGAACCTAAAGCTCTATTGACACACTGTGTCCAGTGTCTGGTTTCCTCAGTAATTGGTAAAAGGAACTCTGCAGGTGTGATCAGTGTAGTGATCCACGGCTCAGAGTCTTAGGTGGAAACAAAGGGAAATAGGAGAGGTGTAAAATATGAAAGAAGGTTCCAAATAAATAAGGGAGCCTATTGTGAATGGAAACATGTCTTGTAGTGGAGGAGAACAGAGCTTATCGATTGTCTTCCTCTCCCGCAGTCTGATGTAATTGGATTCAACGATATATCTAGGGTGAGTAGGCCTTCGCTTCGCCCCCTAAATGGGACCCCAATCAATTCAACAAGCTACTCTGCCATTCAGTCACTAGACGCCCACTAAGGCCAGTTTCATAAATCGATCATCACACCACACTTCTAAATCTGCTCACCTGGCAGTACTGCCACATAAAACTTACCACCAGACTGTACCCGTACCCGTGCTTTCATTAAAATGAGGGGCAGTCTGATGTGTTTGTGTCAGCTGGTGTGTTGCCTCTTGAGTCTCTGAGGTAGGCCTGATGACATGGTGTGAAAAGGGAGAAGGTAACACTATGTGTTTCTCGGTTTATCGCTTTTAAAGTGATATGACAGGAACACAGTGGCATTGTGAAAAGTGAAGGATCCAGACTCTATTCACTTGGGTTTTACTTTCCTTTAAAAAAGCCCATCTGAAACAAGCCCTTTTTGTTATATATATATCTGTGAGCACAAGAACAACTTTAAGAAGTGACAGGAAAAATCTGGTACGTATAGAAATATGGTGGGTGAATTATGTGTATGATGTATGATGCCCTTCTCCACTCAAAGCATTTCTAAGGATGCTGATTTTTAGAAGGCAGTTGTGTGACTCTGAGATGTCAAACGGGAACATGGTTTGTGTAACATTTCTTAACTGGTTCAAATCTTACTTATCTGAGAGATCCTTCTCTGTCAGGATTGGCGATTTTACCTCCTCTGCTGCTCCCCTTGAATCTGGACTCCCTCAGGGCTCCATTTTGGCACCATCGCTCTTTTCTCTTTATTTGTTTCCTTTAGGTTTGATTCTGAGAAAGTTTGGTGTGTCTTTCCACTTTTATGCGGATGATACTCAAATCTACTTGCCAATAAAAAGAAATGTCCCTTCTGCTTTACATACTCTATTTTCCTGTCTTGACAAGGTTCAATTCTGGCTAGCCAATAACTTTTTAACTCTCGATGACTCCAAGACTGAGATTATTGTTTTTGGTCCGTCTGATAAATTTGAGTTTAATAATACCGCCCTGGGTAATCTTGTTCTCTTAGATAGCCAGCTAACATTAGAAAAACGTGTATCCACTGTCGTTGTTTCAAGCTTTTTTCAGCTTCACTTACTTTCTAAAATAAAGCATTTATTTGGCTATTATAAAGGTGCTTTAAAAATAAATAAACTTAAACTTAACTTAAACACATTATTAGCTGTTTGATAACTTAGTCAATCTAAAGGCTAATCATATCAACTACCATTATGTGTCCGACATTGTAAGCGATACATAATTGAGAGCGATACATAAAACGCATTACCATTCTGATACGACTTGTAGACGAGCCTGTAAATTAACTCCTTCTTTCTGGTTCAGACATATATGGCTGAATTAAACCAGTATTTCCACTTGCCATTGTGCAGCTTTTACTACAGTAAAGTTGACTGAGTTAATCAGGTAGTCCGAGCTTGTGTGAGTAAATGCAGACGGGGATTAATTTGCATATTCATGGATCCACGTATACTGAATGAGGGAAGGGTGCAGAGTTACATTCAAGCTTTTTTAAGACTTGAAGAAATTTGCACAGAAAAAAACAAACATTTAAATATATCATTTTGTTTATCAAAGATGAGTTTTAATGGATAAAAGGATTGACTGCAGGGGGACTTTAAGTAAACATGTTAACTTTCTTAAAAAATTCTCTTTCAAAAATTTTCTGTGGACCCACTAGCATTTCCTTGTGGATGCTGGATAACTTGTTGAAATTGTTTTATACAATTTAATTCAAAGATATGAGCTTTACATTACTGTTTTTAAATCCTCCAGAACTCTAACTGCAAACACAAAAATAAAAAGACTAATCAGACATAATGCCACAAATGCCATTAAAGTACTTGCAATGAACCAAGACTGGTCTGTTTTACGTCTACATGCTCTCTCTTTCTATTTCTTTGAAGATGAGGACAAAAGAAAGAATGGTTGTGATTCATGTAGATTTCATTGGATACTAATAATAACTCGGGCAGATTTTTCATCTTCGCTTAATGTGACGTCTGATTTAGGTCAGTCATTAGTCTTCAGATGGCTCATTAATTCCTCTTTTTGTCTTCTTGCATGTTTAAAATGACCTTCATATGTTATTTTGATCTTTTAGGTATAGAACGAACATCATTAGGATGAAAATTCTTTTTGTGCCTATTGCAGCAGATAAGATTTGTGTCACCTGACTGCTCTATTTCTGGACCTGATGAGCTCTCTGCTTCCTGTAGGTACATGATGAACGTGACCTGGGATGGCAGAGATTTGTCCTTCACCGAGGACGGTTACCAGGTGTATCCCAAACTGGTGGTGATTGTGTTGAACAAGGACAGAGAGTGGGAAAAGGTAAGGCCGCCGAAAACAACTGACCTTCTTAACTGCGTCATTATAATTTCATTATAACTCCTCCAAGCAAAGCGTCATTAACAACTGTTCACACAATATTAGTACCCATGAATCCGCCATCTTAATTACACCCTGGAACGATGTAAAAGTGTGTCAGTGCGGTAATTACCTCAGACACACACTGCCTGAGTCTGCAAATTTAGAGGTGTAATTAGGGCCTGTTTTTTTCCTTTAGACCGTGATCCAGTCTGAGCCCAAACATGAATGGGAACACACATGTGTGTATTAGTGCTGGTATCTCTTTTTTGTTGTTGTTGTTGTTGTAGAGAGAATGTGCGGTTCAATAAAACCAGAGCGGGAGGAATAATTGGAAAAGCAAAACAATGGGAGAAATTGATTTGTGGAGTTCGCTCTGCAAATCAATCAATATCTGTGGGAGTCTAACTGACAGAATAAGGCTCGCACTGAGAGACGGACTCGGTTATGAATACACATCCATGCGGCAAAAGGCAAATTTGCTCCGATTAGGCCTTTTGATCTCTTGTTGGGAGAGCATAAAGATCATCAGCGATATTAAAACATCCCAAAGAAATTGCATTATTTTGTGGGGAACCCACATACCAGTAGTCTGTCCTAATATAACATCCTATTGCTCTTTTAACGGTGGTTGTTTTGCAGATATGATATTGGGTTTGTATTACAGTAGGATAAAATACATTAAATTAGCTCTCAGAGGAGTTTAGGGCCTCATTATACATCTGAGTGTTAAAGCTTTCTTGTGGGCTCTATTACAGTGGCTTTGTATTATTTTTCTTGCTGTTTCAACTGTCGATTGGGCTTTTGTAGTTTTATAAATCTGTAATAAAAAGCATCCCATGTCGTTCAGCTCATTGGAACTAAATACTGTAGAATTATTAGTGTTATTAGTGTAGAATATAATAGGTGGCAACAACATTCATTGTTTAAATTCTATTAAGTGTCTTCGAGAAAATGAATGTACAGCCAAAACAGATTTTTTTATTTATTTATTTGAATAGGATTAAATTAGTCTTTGATATTTTTCAATCAAAGATCTTTAAACTTGTTTTGCAATTGCAATATTCTGCAAAATACCAAATGGCAGTGTGGAGAAAATATTAGCTGAACCAGCATGAAATGCAGTGAGAAGTAGTTTTATGATTCACTAGCCAGGTAGTTCATGTTTACTGTTTGTTTGCAAGAGGTGGACAAAACAACCAAAACACTTAACAGTCAGTATTTTATACATTTGTCTTTATTTCAAGTTAAGTTTAATCCAGGCTTAAAGGTGCAGTGTGTACATTTTTGCAGCATCTAGTGGTAAGGTTGCGAATTGCAATATAGAGAAGCTACGGTGAGAGTAGAGAGTAGAGAGTAGCTAGTCAAGCAAACACGCTCTCTAGAGCAGTTTGTCCATTTAGGGATACTGTAGAAACAATCCGGCGCAAATTGGCGACTTAACATGTAAGGGGACCACTGAAAACATACTTATGTATATTATATTCCATTTCTGTCAATAGATCCTCCTAAAATGTACACATTGCACCTTTAATCATTCAGAGCTCGGCCAATACAATCATATATAATCATTTATTGTGTTTTTTTTTTTTTCTCACTGTATTCCATGGTACTTTTAATTGATATTTTTATTTATCTACGTACTGATTCATATCAAGTTCTACAGTTCAGTTCATGAAGTAGGTCATCCAAATAAGCGTAAACTCTGAAGCCAGCGATTCTCAGTGTGGTCAGAGCTGATTCAATGAGATGCAGCACTGGCCAAAAGTGAAATTAACTGCACAAGAGAGGCTGAAACTGATACCGCAAATTAACTCTCTCACTCCTTTTACATGCTCAGTCTCTCTCTCACTCACAGTTTCAATCTCGATCCAGTTATGATATTGTGTCGCATCTCAATGAATCGTGACATGTGTTGCAATGCATATTGTATCTAGAGGTAGTTGTCGACACTCAGTCAGAAATGCCATGGTACTTTGGTATGATAGTTTTATTCAGCAAGGATGTGTTAAAATGATCAAAAGTAACAGTACAGAATTTTAAAATGTTACAAATATTTCTGGTTCTGTTCTTTTGAACTTTCTGTTCATCAAAGAATTCTGGAAGAAAAAAAAATGATCACGGGTTCCATAAATATTAATATTTACAAATATAAAGCTGTATTTAACATTGTTAATAAGAAATGTTTCTTGAGCAGCAAATCAGCGTATCAAAATGATTTCTGAAGGAACATGTGACACTGAAGACTGGAATAATGATGCTGAAAATTCAGCTTTGACATCACAGGAATACATTATATTATATTATAAAATATGTTAAAATTGTTATTAACAGTTATTTTAAATTGTAATAATATTTGTTAACAGTTTAGTTTGGGGAACAATTCTCACTTTTAACTAGTTGCTTATTAGCTTGCATATTGGCTGTTTATCAGTACTTATAAAGCACATATTAATGCCTTATTCTGCATGTTCTACATCCCTAAATCCTACCCCATATCTACTTAAATGATACAACCACTACCTTACTAACTATTAGTAAGCAGTAAATTAAGACTTTATTGATGCAAAAGTCATAGTTAATAGTGAATATGTGTTCACCTGACCAAAGTGTTGCCTAATATTTCACAATATCACTGTTTTTACTGTATTTTTGATCAGGTAAATGCAGCCTTGGTGAACATACGAGTCGTCTTTAAAAAACATGTAAACAAAATCTTACTGACCCCATACTTTTGATTGGTAGTGTATCATGGTATTTACATTTTGCTGATGTCTCTTTTGTGATGGCAGACGGCTCAGTTGTTGGACCTCAGTCACTCTAAAAATAGCCTTTGACTCTTTGCACTCTGTGCTTGCCAGTGGCCATGTACAAACGTAACGCTCTCCTCCCTCCTTTTATCAGGGAGCTGACAGCTTCAAAGATCAAGCTGCTATGGTGCCAAATTAAATCCACATGAAAGTAATTACATTAATTAATTCCATGTCAAGTTGCCTCTTGTTGATGTTGATTAAAGCAGATAAAATGTTGAACTGGTTGTCACTCTGGCTGTGTGCTGTCACATATTATTTTTCGCCTTTGGTCAGAGTTTTGGAAACAGATGACAGAAAACATTGGACTGCAAGTGTTAGGAAAAGAATTACAACTTAGTAGAAAATAACCACACAAATGTGGCGACCTCATGGCAGACCACTAACTGCCTACTGACTCATCAGTGAACATTCCCAATTGGGATCGAAAAGATGCCACTCTCAGGGAAGAAATAACTTCATGGTGGTGGACAGAAGAAAGACAATCAAAAAATCATAAAGGAGAATAGCTTGAAGACATGACCCTGAAACCACAGGACCATTGGGAACTCTTAAAACCCTTTAGGAGGACATACAGAGGCAGGCTGAGTTACATGTCAAACGTGTAGCTCCAAGGAACATAACCGCAGAGTAATGCAGTTTGACACCACACTATGTTGATATTAATCTGACAAAGCCTATTCATCAGTGTGAACTGCTGGCAGAGCGAAGACAAAAGCATGGGGCAGATTTACAGCCTGGTTGAACCAAAGCAATATCTCACACCTTGCCCTGACGACATGCTCACGTGGCCATTAGTGTGCAGCACGTCATAAAGCATATTGCACAAAGACTACACTATCAGCAGTAACTGAGCACAAAAGCTATGCAGAATGACACTGATCTTGCATTGATAATTAATAGTCCTACGATTCAAACAAATCCTGACTGGATTTAGCACACACAGTTTTTTGCGTATTTATATTTATAAATATATATATAAATATTGCTGTACACACGAAACATGCACACATTCAGTAACCCACCTTTACTGGCATGATTGTATGCGTATTCATTTCAGATTTGATGTCAAGACAGATGATTTTTAAATTTCATGTAGTACATTTTGTCAAGTTTTTATATTATGCTGGGTTTTGATAGTTATCAGTGTTTTGTTGTAAACACACTCAGTAGGGGTAAAACAAAACCGATTCACCAGGGTTGTTCAAAATTCAGACAGATTTCCATTCATTAATTTTAATGTGAATTTGGTAATATGCTTAAAAATGCAGGATGGAAATGAAAATATGCAATAAATTTCCAAAATACTCATAATAAGAGATGCAGATGCGCTGGGACACATCATCAGTGATGTATCCTGGGGTGTTTCGGGTCTTACAATATCAGACACCCTTGCCCAGGTGACCTAGCCGGAGCCTATGTCCCAGCAGCAATTGTCCACGGTTCTGCCCTCTTAATCCAAAGCCACCTAGTTAATTTCCTACTAAATTTCCAAAATACTATATAATCAAAATATAATATATAACCTCTGCATTTTTTTTGTCATCTTGCATTTTTATGTAGTATTGCAAAATGTGCATAAAATATAGATGGCTACTGTCTAATTATATTTTGTCATATAGTCATTAGTATAAATTTAAAATAACTTCCACATCGCCAATGGTTTCTGTCGCTTACGTCACCGGAATTCATCAACTTTAACTTGAAAAAGAATGATATCCATTCGTTTTGTCACTGCAAATCACTGTAAGTGTGAACGTCCCTTTATGCTTATAGTGCTGCTGCCGTAGTAGCAGCAATCAAGAAGTTGGACATGTTCTCCACTAGAGCACTGGGAAATCTTTGGAAATTCGTTTCAGCTACCTTCAGGACTACAGTTATGTAGATATAAAAGATGTAATATATTGGTTTTTGGCTGTAAATGCCAGTGTCTGTGTGAAACAGTGTTTATTAATGATATCACAACCTTGTAGGCTGCCATGAAAGCAGTTTACACAATTTTTGCACTCATTTTCATTTACCAAGTATGTGAATGTGATTAGTCTGCTCTGCAAGTTATGTCTGGGCAGCTCTGCCAGACACAAACATCTGTTTGTTCTATGTTTGTCTCAACTGATCTTATTGTGACTGGAACGATTTTGTTGTCATCATGACTCAGTCAGGAATGTCTGTCGCCTCTGAGCTTCTTATTTCTCAAGCTTTTTTTGTGTGTGTGCATTCATTAAAACACCAAAATAGATGCATTAATGAAAAGTACGCAAAGTCTTGATTCACTGCTTCTCTCATTATTAGTACAGGCGGGTTAACGCTTTATTTTGACAACTGTTTGTGTCCTGTCAGAGTAGACTGCTGGAGTAATTGCTCTGTTCTTTATTTCAAGCAGCAGTTTTAGATGAAAACACAAACCAAACAAAGTTGCAGTTAGTATGCCATACACTAGTGTTACTGTGTTTTTAAGTACATTGGACATTGGTGTCGTCATAACCACTACCATTTTACTTCTTTAAAGTAAAGAAGTAAAATGGTACTTCTTTACTTCTTTACCCAAAAAAAAAAAAAAAACCCCAGTATTTCTAGTTGTGCAAAGAAACGCTTCCAGTGTGACTGACATTTTAGAGTAAATACAGGAGCCATAATTTCAGGTCATATTTAACAAGTAAATATCACAATTGATCTGCTCATATCATTTGAGAAATAACTATAATTTCGTAGTTTTGTTACAGCTTTTCTTTTGCTGTGTGCAGTGACTTCTCAGCTTGACAGTCCACATAGTCTGAAATGTCTGTAAATGTCAGAAATTTCCCTCAGTCATTTAAAAAATAAACCAACATGAAAAAAATAAACAAATAGTACCTTACAGAACCATTATATAAAAATATGGTAATCATTTCATATAATGTTATATATTGAAGTCCCATGGTCCCATTTAACATCTTGTCCGACAAACATTTAATAACATGTTTTTACTCCAAACTCACTTCATAACGACAGTTGAGCATCCTTCTGTGAGATGATGTGGCTTCTTACACAGAATTGTGTGTTCATTAGTCAGGTTTAATCAATCAAAACATTTCAATCTTATGTTTATTCAGCTACAGCCATAGTATGGGATTTCCTGGAATGACACGTGTTCTAATTCGGCAGCAGGGCATATTTGCAGTTTCTGCGTGAGAGCGCCCTCTGGCTTTCAGATGGAGAAGCATTTACTACTGATTACAGAGCTGTACAGCTCTGACAAGATGCGCATAAAATAATCGCAGCCTTTGCCAAATCGTGTGCGATAAAATTGTGATAAATCGTGCAACCCTAATATATATATATAATATTTTGTCTGCTTGATAGGACCATACAAATTTGTGTATCTTGTATTAGAGCACTTAAAATTTGTTGCTTTGAGTACAGTCCTCTCATATTGTCCACTGGATGTTCAACATGGCACCTCATGGCATAGAACTCTCTGAGGATTTGAGAGTTAGAATTGTTGCTCTCCACAAAGATGGCCTAGGCTATAAGAAGATCAAGTAACACTCTGAAACTGAGTTACAGTACAGTGGCCAGGGTCATAGAGAGAGGTTTTCCAAGACGGGTCCCACTCCGAACAGGCCCCACAAGGGTTGATCAAAGTAGTTGAGTCCTCGTGCTGTGCATCAGGTGCAGAAGCTGGCTTCAAAAAACAGATGCATGAGTGCTGCCAGCATTGCTTTAGAGGTTGCAGAAGCAGAAGGTCAGCTTGTCAGTGCTCAGACCATACGCCGCACACTGCAGCAAGTCGGTTTGCATGGCCGTCGTCCCTTCTGAAGCTGGCTCACAAGAAAGCTCACAAACAGTTTGCTGAAGACAACCTGTCCAAGAGCATGAATTACTGGGATCATGTCATGTGGTCTGATGAGACTAAGATAAACTTGTTTGGCTCAGATGGTGTCCAGCATGTGTGGCGACGCCCTGGTGAGGAGTACCAAGAAAATTGTGTCTTGCCTACAGTCAAGCATGGTGGTGGTAGCATCATGGTCTGGGGCTGCATGAGTGCTGCTGGTACTGGGGAGCTCTGCTTCACTGAGGGAAACATGGATTACAACATGTACTCTGACATTCTGAAGCAGAACATGATGCCCTCCCTTCAGAAACTGGGCTGAACGGCAGTTTTCCAACATGATAACGACCCCAAACACACCGCCAAGATGACAACTGCCTTGCTGAGGAAGCTGAAGGTGAAGGTGATGGAGTGGCCAAGTATGCCTCCACACCTAAACCTTATTTGAGCACCTGTGGCATCCTCAAGAGGAAGGTGGAGAAGCACCATGTGTCTAATCCAGCAGCTCTGTGATGTCATTATGGAAAAGTGGAAGAGGATCCCAGAAGCAACCTGTGCAGCTCTGGTGAATTCCATGCCCAGGAGGATTAAGGCAGTGCTAAATAATAATGGTGCTCACACAAAATATTGACACTTTAGACACAGTTTTGAACATAGTTTTGACATGTTCACTTAGGGTGTACAGTTATTTAGACAATAATGACTGTATGTTGAGTTATTTTCAGAGGACAGTAAATCTTTACTACTATACAAGCTACACATTGACTACTCAAAAGTATATACAATTTTTATTTCTATAGTATTGTCACTTGAGAAGATATACTAAAATGTTTGCTGAAATGTGAGGGGTGTACTCACTTTTGTGAGATACTGTGTGTATATTCCACTGAATCAATATAAAAGTTATTTTTCATATTGAAACTGTTAAAAATACACAGCAAAGTAAGTTGATCCTCATATATGACAGCCTCTAAACTTGGTCAATACTAATCTTATATAAACAGGCACTGGACTAAAAATACATTCAGTCATCGCTCCCAAAATGCATTCAACGGGTCATCTTATTAATGCTATAAATTAATTATGTCTCTGTTTGTCATTACCAATTAAAGAGTATCTGGCGCCACCGCACGGTTAAAATAAAAACAACACATTTGCAGAGTACATCTGCATCTACCCAGGGGCGTCGCTAAACTGCAAACATTCAAATAGCAATCATGTTATGTTTCTTTTTTGTTTTTTTCTATCGGATGTTTAGATTTAAAACTAGCAATGCCAGATTTGAGAATTAATAATTCTTGGTTAAACGGCTTTTAAAAACTGTTTATGATTCAGTTTCAGGGACCGTGACAGAAGTTTGATGCTGTCATGGAACAAGCAACAGCCGGCATTCTTCTTCCTCCCGAGTGCCTTATCTTAATATCCTCACATAGCCTAAATGACTAGATTTCAATGGCTTGTGTTTCTTACCCACTGCACAAACCACATGTTCATCAATGCCGTCAAAATTATTCATTTTACTCTTTTTGTTGATCACAATACAAAAAAGTAGATTAGGAAAACTAGGATGCTGGGTGTATTCAAAGCGCTGCCATTACTGTTTACAGTGCGTGGAATGTTGCACTGTGATTGGTTGAGCGGATATATCGCATTCTGCAGAGAAGGGAGACTGCATTTGTCACGGTTTTGAAAAATAGGGAGACAACATGACAGAATAACATGGTGGATATCGCATTTTGAGTAAAATTAAAAATTGACTTTTCAATACCGACCAGATACAATACTGATTTTGTCTTTTTTTAAAAATGGCATTTATAGCATTTTGGAACCAAACTCTTCATATATATATATTTGATGTAAATGTTGTGGGGTACTTGTAATATGGAATGGACAAAAAAAGTCTTACGTCTCGACCTCACAAAACCAGCAATCATTTTGCATTCAAGCTAAACAGGCAGTGTTGGCAAGACTCTGCTCCAGCTGCTGTGTTGAGGGCTGGTCTGAATGCCTATTAGAGATGAAGGAGCGGTGAAGAAGGCTCCAGAACCCGAGGCTTGATGAGGTCGGCATGGCTCTATATGGGCTGATTGTTTTCGGGAGGGTGGTTGAGCTACACTGTGTTTCTGTTTTGACGCCAAGCAGGAGAGAAGTGCTCTCATGGAGAGCCAGGAGGAGAACATGATTGGCTAATTAAAACAGATGAAGTCTGAGCATCTTGGCTGCTGATGGGCCTCTTCAATGCCTGGAAGTGACTGGTACAGTCAGGGGCCACATGGCCACGCATGTCGGTCTTACAGGGGCAGCAGTGTGTGTGTGTGTTTGTGGCACGTACTGCCCACAAAACAGTGTAAGTCTCAGTATGAATCATAAAACACACAGTCTGCGATGTGCAAAGTGCTGCTGAATCATACATAGGCAAGTCAGTAAATAATTAACATTATAATCTGGGCTTTGTACTTACATATTCATGAATCTAACACTTTAGTCCACCATGCACACTTTGTTCACAGCATTTAGATCATCTAATATAGTTGTCTGCCACCCGTGTCCAATGCTTGACAAGTGTGTTTGTTACCACACCTGAAGCAAACATCCATAAGCTTATCCCTGTGGTTTAAAGCACAGATATTATTGCAGCCAGTGAACTTGGAAATCATCTGAACCTTGAGTTAATCAAAATCTGATCCCAGAGATCTGCTGGACTGTGGCTCGCTGTAGTTTGCCCTCAGAATTTCATTTATTGACAGAGCTGCTGCAAGGGGCCATGCCGCTGAACCTGTGGGCACCTTAGCTGAGAAAGATATTTATCTGCGTGATCTCTCCATGACAGAGGATTGACCGCTAGATGAAGGAATGATTTGGGACTCTGAGGGGCATAATTGCTGGTCAAGTAACAGTCAACATACTGAATTTCTTCTGTTTTTTCCTGTCACATGCACATACATAGAACAAAAAAAGAGAGTTTATTCCTCGCTAAGTATGATGTGGTGGGATGTCCTCAGGACTGAATCTGTGGAAGGCAGTTGTTATACTATGTCAGTGTGAAATAGATACCGCTGCCATTTTAACTCATAATTAATGTAACTTCTTAATACCTTGCTAAATTTGCTTATTCATTTCTTATTTTTTTCTTCTGTTTTCATTTGTTTTGTTTATTTTATTTGTTAATACTAGTTATGTTTTGCTCAATAGTGATTTGACTTTATTTTACTTTTTGTCCATTGATTTGACAAAACAAATGTGAAGTAATGTTATGCCAATAAAGAAAACTAAATTGGACCTGGAAGTAAGTAAGTAAGTAAGTAAGTAAGTAAGAAAGAAAGAAAGAAAGAAAGAAAGAAAGAAAGAAAGAAAGAATTAATGAACAACTGAAAGAAAGAAAGAAGATAGAATTAATGAACAACCAAAAGATAGAAAGAATTAATGAACAGAGGAAAGAAAGAATGAATGAACAAATGAAAGAGAGAAAGAAAGAATGAACAAATGAAAGAAAGAAGGAATTGATGAACAAACAAAAGAAAGAATTAATGAACAACCGAAAGAAAGAAAGATGAACAAATGAAAGAGAGAAAGAAAGAAAGAATTAATGAACAAACGAAAGAAGGAATTAATGAACAAACGAAAGAAAGAATTAATGAACAACCGAAAGAAAGAATTAATGAACAACCGAAAGAAAGAAATAATGAACAAATGAAAGAAAGAAGGAATTAATGAACGAACAAAAGAAATAAAGACAGAAAAATAAAGAAAGATTTAATGAACAACTGAAATGAAAGAAAGAATTAAAGAACAAACAAAAAAAAGAATTAATGAACAAACGAAAGAAAATTTATAAAAGGAAAGAGAAAGAAAGAAAGAAAGAAAGAAAGAAAGAAAGAAAGAAAGAAAGAAAGACTGAACAAACAAAAGAAAGAAAATTAACAATAAAAGGAACGAAAGAAAGAAAGAAAGAAAGAAAGAAAGAAAGAAAAAGAAAGAAAGAAAGAAAGATTTAATGAACAAATGAAAGAAAGAATTAAAAAACAAATAAATTAATGATAAAAGGAAAGAAAGAAAGAAAAAATGAATGAATAAACAAAAGAGAAAATGAATGAAAGAAAGAAAGAACAAACGAAAGAATGAATGAATGAACAAATGAAAGAAAGAACAAAAGAAAGACAGACAGGGCTGGGAGCTTTAGCAGGGTTTGTGCTCCTGCACTGGCTTTGACTCCTCCAGCAGAGATAAGGTGTAATTCTCTTTAGTAAGCCTGGTGTGCTTCTCTTCACCTCCGCTGTCCGTCATACTTACAGCCGTGCCCCTCTCCATCTCCACCCCTCACAGCTCTGCCCTTCATAGCCACTGCGTTCTGCTGTGGAGATACACTTGATGATGTGCTCGTCGGCTGCCTAATTTAACGCGCTATCAAATCAACAAAGTTTGACTGATGGGACGGTCAAGACTCGCTGCATGTTGTCATGGTCAACAGTGAAGTGCTGTGCTCGGTCTGATAGCAGAAATTCTCATTCCTCCAGTCAGTCTGGACACAGGAAAGCAACACAACAGATCCTCTTACTGGGGCTGGCATTTTATTAAACATTTCACAGATGCTTTTATCCTTTCAGTGACAGTCGCCCTAGAGTAGCCTGGGCCCCACCCTGAGAGCCCTATGGCCCACCGTAAATGATAGAGCTGCACCTGCTATTTTTCATTTCTATATCTTTGACCACTACGTCACACCAACACCAGGTTTAAAAAGAACACAAACTGTTGAACATTCGGGAAAGATATCTTTGGGTCATTTAGCATTCACTCCCTTTTTTAAACTTATACCATCGGTTCTCATTTCTCTTCTTTTGTTACTTTGAAACAAACAAAAAAGGTTTGTGCCCTTCTTTCTCTCGTTAACATAATCTGATCATCTGTTAGTACCGTTTCAAAATGTTGCCACCTATAATGTTAATTTAATTAGTTAATTTGTTGTTATTTTATGTTGTCATTTTACAGTGTTTTGTCACAATATGTTACACTATGTTGCAGTGTGTTGTCATTTTACAGTATATGTTCTTTTACATTTACACTTTACAGCGTCTTACAAATGAGGAACATCACAAGCAACATTGCAAGTATACAGTATATGTTATTTTAATGTTATATTGTAAAAATCTAACATTAATAGTTACGTTTTTAGTTATTAGTTATTTTTAATAATCGCTGTGAGAAACATTAACTGAATTTTTGTAACTGACATTTTCTTTTAGAATAATGAAAACAACTTTACTGGCAAAAACGAAAACTGCATATGTTCTTTAAATATTGCACTGCTTTGTTCAAATTTAACTTTTTTCAGCAGACCTATTAATGTTCTGTTATTTTCTATATACTTTCCATGTTGCAAAAAAGTACCAACATTACAATAATAGTTGTAACAAATTAACAAATATAATAAGACACTACTCTGAAGGAAGATATTTTATTTATATTACCATTCAAAAGTTTGGGGTCTTTAAGATTTTTTCACGTTTTTACAGGTGAGGACTCAGATGCAGGGAGCAATATGGGCTTTTATTTAATCAAAAAGAAAATAAAACAAACAAAAACTACTCCATGGGGGAAAACAGGACTGGCAGCTGGACTTTGCAGAACCAGAGCAGGGCATGAGAGGGTGCATACAGCGAAAAACTAGCACAGGACTGCAAACACAAAGCGAGTATAAAAATAGGAGAGGAAATTAGGAGGGTAACGAGGTTAAGCAGCAGGTAACAAGAAGGGCGGGATTAAGACAATAGGCAGGAGAGCACATGGCACATAGAAACAAACATGACAAAAACAAAAGCACATGGCCAGTAAACACAGTCACAATCCATGTGCTCAAACAAAACATGACAACATGAAAGCACGTGGGCAATGAAAAACACAAGCCGTGTGCTACACAGAACAAGACAAGAAAGCACGTGTGGCCAAATATAAACACGAACTGCATGCTACATAGAACATGACAACACAAGAATGACTGGCCAATGAAAACAAACCAGGTGCTCTACAAAAACACACGAGAAAGAGCGCACGATGAGCGAATGAACACTCAACCCGTGCACTTACAACAAGAGACAAAACATGGAGCGTGAATTTTCAAACCCTGACACTGATCTGAAAACGAACTAGACAGAAGTGTCTGGATCTAAACACCACGCTCCACACAACATACAAAGCATCAAGCGGGTGGAAGAGTATGTGGCTCGAGCAAACTCGAAACCGCACGTCCACACAAAGACAAGACAATTGGAGTGTAAGAATAATCTTATGCTCATCCAGGCTGCGTTTATTAAATTAATGATACTTCAGAAATCATTCTAATATGATGATTTGGTAATCAGTAAACATTTCCTATCATGATCAGTGTTGAAAAAAGTTGTGCTGCTTGATATTTTTGTGGAAACTGCATTTTTTTTCTGGGATTTTATTATTGAATAGAAAGTTCAAAGAACAGCAACTTTAAAAACTTTTATAATATTATGAATGCCTTTACTGTCACTTTTGATCAATTTAATGCACCATTAATGAATAAAAGCATACGATTATTTTTAATAATCATATTTTTAATAATAATATTTTTAATAATCGTAAAATAATACACTTAAATGTAATTATTATTGAAGTAAGATAAGTAAGAAATAGAATATCTTGTTCCAAAGGGTATTTTTTATTCATTAATGTGATTTTTTTTTTTAGTGCTGTTAAAATTAGCAAGTTAACGCATGAGATTAATTTTTTCCAGTTTAACGCTTTAAAAATATTTAACGCAGTTAACGCAGCAACCGTATTTTTTTTCTGTCATAATTTGGCTAGCGTTACATTATATGACCATGATCTTATTCATGCAAAAGCTTTAAAACCATTAGAGTGCAACACGTCTGTGAACGTCCTGACACACACACGACGCACAGAAAGACGCGGCAGTATCTTGCGCACAGACAGTGCGCCAGTATCGAGTTCTCTTTCACAACTGAATGAACAATAACACACAGAATTATGCCAGAATGCCCATTTTGTCAAGTATTCTCATAAGAGCCATCTTAAATTAGTTAAATTAAGTCTTAAATGAACTTAACGAGTTGTGAGATGAGATGCGCGTGACAGCGTGTCAGATCCTGTTCGGCTGCGTCACAGCAGCCTAATAAAATAAACCAGTTGCTGTGATGCCTGTCATTAATGTTAATCAAAGAACAAAGGTAGTAAGAGAAAATTGTAGCTTTAATAAGGATTAATCTATATTGAATTTATAATTTATGCAGTAAAGACTGTAAAGTGTTTGATAACTTTATTCAGTTTCTGTATATTTCCTACTTGTTAGACAGGTAAGGCCACAGGTAAATATGGCATTTATTATAATGGGTAGATGTGAAGATTGTTTTAAGTTCACTTAAATTAAAAGTTATTTTTTAAAGCCTAATAAATGTTAAAAAATTGATAGCTTTTAATACTGTAGGGTATCATAAATGTTTTAAAAAATCAATTTCATAGACATTAGTACCATTATTAGTTTCAGTGATACTGGCCTTCATTCATAAAAAGATGCCATTACAACAAATATTTAAAATATACTGTCTTTAAGTTGTTTCTACATTAATTTGGAGAGTAACTGTGAAATCATTACAATATAATAATATTAAAAACTCTGATGATTATTTACATAAAAATATGCGATTAATTCATTTTTTTGTTTGTTTGTTTGTTTGTTTTTAATTGATTGACAGCACTAAATTTTTTATTCATGTTTATTTAAGTTCAGTGTAGTGGGCTTTACTTGTATCAGCAATGTGGCAGATTTAAATGTGAAGAATCGAATGAGATTTCATAAGTAGGTATCCTGCAGGAATATCTTTCACTTTGAGCAAGAAAATCTCAACAAAAGGTATGCTAGATGTTTCCCAATACTCATCTGTATCCGTAGTAAAATCAAAAAATCCTCTGGAGAGCTGAAACGTGATCCTAGTACGGTTTCTCCATACTGTGTAATTATTGGTGTTACCGTGAGCTATCTGCCTCAGCAAACAAGACAAGAAGAACGAGCGCAAACATTTAGGCGGCGTAATGCAGGTGTGACCGAAGGTTTCACCACACAGCTGTCTGTGTGTCTGTACGGGGAGAAGTCGTGTTCGAAATAAACCCATCAGAATTCACTGCATACTTGAGTCCCCTAAGAAGAGATTTTGCAGGAGAAGGATTGAGAAGGCGGCCGTCTCGAGACTTCAGCTTTCTTCTCGTGAATAATTGTTTACACAAATGGCTTTTATTTTGTAGTGGAGGTGTTGAATGTTTTAAGAATGGTGCAGGGCATTAGGGGGGAGTGCAACAGAGGTGTTTTTGACTACTGATGAGCTGAAATGATGCACAAGTGCCCTCCATCTCCTCGAAAATGATGCAGAAAGCCTTTCCATTCTGTCTTTGTCTGTCACTTTCACTCTCCCCCTCGCTCCCTTCGCTCCTGGCCTCGGCGGCCGTGTGGCAAATTGCTTGTGTTGTGTAATTTACTCGGGGGCTGAAGATTCCCGTCAGGAATCCCTTCTGGGGGGTCAACTCTGTCCTACTCATCTCTGCTCAGGGCGGCCTCTTGATATTGCCCATAAATCTGGGTATCGCTGATTATTTTGATACTATTGTCCGACAGAGTAATGGAATGTCGGCCCTCTTAGAGTAATCCTCCTATCTGCGTGACCTACCCGAGACCTGCGGTGAATTGGCCTGGCCGCTAAGCCGTGGACTATAGTAGCAAGAAATAAGCTGCTGTCCTGCTTCCATTCTTCTTCTCCTTCTTTTTCAACCTGAGAGAGGGGGAGAATACAAGTGCTGTACTATAGCATTCAACCTGTACTGCTGTCACCTTGAAAAACAGCCCTCATTTTTCACTGCTGTGTTTCTTTTCAATTTAGGCAACCAAAAAAACACACAACTCCCCCAAGCCCTTCCCCCAATGTGCTTTTCATATTGTTCAGTCAGGGCTCATTAAAACCTTGAGTCATCATTGAACTGTGCCAGGACTTTTAGTCGATGGCAGGATGGAGTGTTTAATATGTGTGAATGCTTAGTGTATTAGGCATATTGTGTTTGTAAATGGCTGAGATTATGCTTTTATTTTTCCTGTAACTTCTTTCCTGTCATTATGTAATAGTTCACCCAGGAATGAAACTTGTCATCATTTACCCAACGTCATGACATTCAAAAGCCATTATGATTTTTTTGTACTCTGTGTATATCGAACTCTGTTCAATATAATGAAAGTTAATGAACATTGGGGCTGTCAAGGCTCCAAAATGACAAAAAAAAAGATATCATAAAAGTGGTTCATGTGGCTTGTGCGTTATATAATTCAGGTGTCATACAATTAGCTTTATGTGCGGAACAGATTACAATTTAAGTGACTGATTGTCTAAATCTTCGTCAGATCACAGAGTCAGTTGAATATAAGAACCGAATCAGTCAGATTCATGAATGAATTATTCAGACAAGTTATAGGAACTGGATCAAACAATTCATTCAAAAGATCTCTTTTATTAATATTATTATTTTTATTTCAAAAAAGGGACAGTGTACATTAATCTGATTCAAAAGGAAGATTCGTTTACATATCAGGCATTGTTGCTTCCCTCATGAACTCTCATAAATAGGCAACCCCTACACATGCTGAGAAAAAGAATTAAGAATTCAATCCCACTTCTTATTCCATTCCCTAAATCATATCCACGTTGTACTTATTTATTCCATTGTTTTTGTTAAATAGTGGCCACGATTTAACCGAATTAAAATGATGGAATGAATAAGTACAATGTGGACACGATTTAAAGGTGCTGTAAGTTTTTGACTGTACTAAAGCATAAAAATACCATAATATGTTTCCAGATATTTAGGAAACATGCTGAGTTCACGTACTTGTTTCTTTGAAAACCAATGCTACAGCCAGTTAGGCCTATTTTACTTTGAAATGTGTGTTCCGTGTTGGAATGTCTGTTTTTGTTTTGGTCTGTGCAAGACCGCACATTGCCAATTTACCCAATAGTATTTCGCCAACCCGGGTGGCCAGTTGGTGGAAAACACATGCAGTGATTTGCAACCATGGAAGCCAGTGAACAAACTGGGTCAGAGATCGCAGATTCTACCCGACCTAAAAAAACTCAGCATCTATCTAAAATCTCTATGAATGGGTGCATATTAAAATGCAATATCAACTCATCATAAATCAATAAATCAACTCATCAACTTAGTGTGTAAGTCTCCTCACCTTCCAGTGTCAATTGAGCTCGCTCCTGTTGCACGTCCTCAAACTGGCAACCCGCATGATCATTCTTACATACCGCACCTTTAACTAAAACGAGGGAATGAATTAGTAAAATGTGGCCACTATGTAACAAAAAAAAGAAAAAAATATATATATAAATTGTAGCCACAATTCAATACACTGTAAAAAAATAAATAAATAAGGCCCTATGTTGTTAATATGAAGAAATTTGTCATATTGATTTTTCACAGGTGTTTTACCTGTATTTTGAATCACAGACTGTTGTGTTTTAGGATTAAAGGAAATATCCATAAACTTAAAGGATAATGACAGGAAATTGTCAGTACATTTTCTGTTTTTTTCTTTTCTTTTTTTTTTCTTACAGTGTAAGTTATTGGAACAAATTCTTAATTTGTGGCCTCAATATCTATATTTCCTTCCGCATGTCATGTGTAGGGCTCCATACATACAGTAAATGCACCAAGAAGGAAGAAAGAAAGTCATATGTGTTTAAAACAATATGATTGTGAATAAAAAATGACAGAATTTACATTTTTAGAACTATTCTACTATTTGAACTATTCATTTAAGCGCTTTCTTTTTTTTTGTGCAAACTATTAATTTAAGCACTTTTTTGATGGTATTTGGAACTTAAATTTTGCTGGGAGAGCAGATGTCTGTCCACAGTGTGTGTAAACAACCAAAATCCACCCACTATGTTTTTCATAATCCCCATAAATCATAAACAGTCTCTTCAAATGAGCAGTTCCAGATTTTTTCTTACGTAAGAGAAGGGGGAAGCCCTGCCCATGACGTAATTTCCATTTCTGTTTCCTCGCTGTAGCAGCTGGAGATATACAATGTCTGAGCCAAAAAACATTACAAATGTTCTCTTATTGGTTGTACCAACGAACATAAGAGTCTCTGTAGACTCTTGGCTTATGAGCCACTGAGGACACCGTGGTTGAATTTCATTTATGAAGGAAATGTGCAGAAGAAAGTCGGAAAAGTGTTATATATTTGCACAAATCTTTTTACGCCGCACTGCTTCACAAACAAGGGTCAGTTCAACGGTACATGCTAGTCGATGAATTGAATCAACTTAACTTCACAACAGCTACATAAATGTGACCAATAACCATACAGAAATGTCCAGTTGCATTCTACAAGTTGTAACTTTCTGAGTCTCTCCATCAGTGTCCGACTCTGGTTCAAACGATGTAACACCGCTACTGACAATTTCTGACATTTTTGCTGCGTGAGATTGTCCAGTTTTGTTGCTGTTGAGTATCTAAAGTGTGAGCTGTTAAAGCCCTCTTCTGGAAAGGGGGCCGAGAGTAGCAGCTCATTTGCATTTAAACGGTGTGTTTTTGCTTTCACTCAAATAGGGGCAAATTTGAGAAGCTATAATGAATGATCTGTGCTGTATTTTGAGCTGAAACTTCACAGACACATTTTGGGGACACCAGAAACTTATATTACATTTTGTGAAAAGGGGCATAATAGGTCCCCTTTAAAGTTATTTGACAAAGGTCAAAATATGTGAAGAGAAGCAATGTGAAAATGTACCACAATCACATGCGCTTTTCATGCGGATGGGATTCAATTTCTCAAAGGGCCTCCAAGTTACTAAAAAACTGTATGTAATTTGCTCTGTCATTTTTACCCGAGGTTGTATGAGAAAAATTTTGATTCGGGCAGGATTAAAATCACAAAGTACGTCTGTGAAACACAAATTTTCCTAAAATCCTACAGGAAAACTATTTACATCTGAATAGGCTTTAGCTGGCTGGCGTGATGGAGCATAACCAAATGGATCGCCCAGGCTCAAGTGTCAGTAAACAGACTCAAATGACGTCTGTAACTGAGCAGGTCATTGTGCAGGCGGTATGGGTGATGCTGTGGCAAAACTGGCCGAGAGGCAGTTCATCAGACAGTGTCGCTGATTTTAATTAAAGAGCGGGTCACTGTAAATCGTGACCAGAGGCTGTGATGAAAACGACTGCACAGCAGCACCTCATGACGCACATTAGAGCCCCGTTATCCTTTATTCCTCTGTTTATCTTACTTTAACTCTCTTTCTCATGTTTATGTCTACGCAGTCCAGCTATCCTCTACCATCATTCAACTATAAATAATCAAAGGCTTACATTTAAAGCAGATCCATCCTCCTCAGATGTTACGGAGGAGTTTGGTTTTCTGGAGCTAATTACAGCTTCAGCCTCCGTGATTAAACTCTGCCCCAACTTTGATTGGCAGCCAGAGAATCTGTTGTCGCTGTCTCATGTTGGCTGAATGCTGGATCTTGGATCCACATGGGACTTCAGCATAAGAACAACTGCCGCCCACACAGAAAACCCAGACTTGGCTTGATGGATGGAATCCACAGTTTGACAAACAAAAGAGAATACAGTTGCTCTCTTAATTGGCTGAACAGTATGCATCACATAAACGTATGAGTGTTTCTTACCTCTCTTTAATTGCTGGCCATTCAAATGACAAGATAAAAGAATAGTCCACTCAAAATGAACAAGATGGTATCATTTACTCACACTCATATTGGACCTGCATGACTTTATTACATCTATGGAACACAAAATTATTACTGTAATTTTGAAGAATGTGCTGGTCTTTTTTATGCTGTGCAGAATGGGAGCGAATGGGAGCTAAGCCTTTCAAGCTTCAAAAAGGACACAAAAGTACCATAAAAGCATTACAAAGGTAGTCCATATGACCCATCTGCCATAATCCAAGTCTTCAGAATCTGGTAAATTCTGGTAAAGAAAGAAAATCTTGGAATGACATGAGATTGAATTTTCATTTCTAGGTATACTGTTACTTTAAGAAAGTTGGAGCATATTCTCATAGTCTCATGGGCATCGTTGTCCATCACTGTACCAAGACCATGTCAGTGAACAGAATTTCATTTTTGTCAAGTACTCCAATGTTCTGCAGCACTGATATGACAAATTAATCAACCCTCAGGGTATGACTCCTACATCAGTACTCAGTACCCACATCTTAATTCACTTAAGCGTCTTTTGGCCCTGGTAATAAATGATGCTTGTAGAAATGTATAGAGTGAAGTATCCAAGGTCAGTACTCTGCAGTGAGCTGCAGCTCTACCAGTGTGGAATTTTGAGTGGGCAGCGGCAGACGCGTTGCTGAGTGTCAGCCGCTTTCAAGCTAGCTATTTGGTTAGCGCTTATGCGCACACAACCCCTCCCCTTTGCACAGGAGTCATTAATTATACCTCCTCAACCGAATTAGACATGGAGCGTTTTATCTTAATAGCTCTCTGCAAGCAAGCCTCCAGGATGGGCATTATACTGTTTTCATCTGGCGAAGGCGTTCTCATTCAATTCAATTCCTCTCTGTCGCTTTTGAGGGCAGAGCATCTATGAAGGCTTGTCACAAGCCTTCCTCATCCTCCTGGGGCCTGAAGGTGAAGCCAGAGCCCTCCGATATTGTGTGACACTCATGTAATCACTCCTGAAGGGGGGAGACGTTGATTGGAATAGAAGCAGGTTGAGATCTACAAGCACAAAATCTATTTGCACCGTGACCATGGAAATGCACATTGCGCAAACAATTAAAATGCTAATTTCTCATCCCTGTGGTAAAGTGCTAATGACTTTTCTAGTCATCCAGCACCTAATAAATAGTTCCAAGTGAAGGTTATAGCATGCGGTGTGGAAACCAGTTGAGGACAAATCTCTTTTTCCCATGTCCTATATGCAGTGTTCCTACACAGTTTGGAAAAGTATGGAATTTGATTTGAGTAATTTCAGGGTCTGGAAAAGTATGGAAAAAAGAAATCAGAGTATGGAAAAATATTTGTGTTTCCAGACTATTGGCTCTATTCAGTTTTCTAATTTATCATACCTGCAAACTAGTCACTTTTGGCGAAATTAGCCATTTTGAATCAAAATACGTCATTTATGTGAATCGTTTAGATCCGAAGAGGTTTTTTTCGGGGTAAGTGTGTGTTACAAGATTCTCACAAGAATCAAAAATGGGCTACTTTCCCATAGACTAGAGTGAGTCGCGATCTTTCTTGGTGCTCTGTGACATGATAGATTGCTGTAGCGCTCGTGAACCAACCATCTCTTCTGCTTTACTAGTTACAACACAAAATAAACATGATTGAACATCTGAAGGTATGTTGAAAGATACAGTACAACTTACCGAAATCTGTATCATGTCACATGTAATTGATCAATAAGTGTTTCAACCGCAGAAAGGCATCAATAAAACAGCTTGTAAAAATGTCACATTTAGCCTACCTCAGAAAAGCCGTTCAATGTCCAAAAACTCATTATTTAGCTACAAAAATTAACTTTGAGAGGAGCATTTTGCTAAATATATGCACTATAGGCTATTGCATATTCATTGTATTTGTACTTAACATGTGCTTCGATATTGAATGTATAAATCTGTTTTATGACAGCCAACATTTAAATGTTAAGGCCTACATAAAAAAAGAGTAGAAAAATAATTATCATTAAAAATGTATTATAACGTTATTATAAAAACTTCCTTATGTGTAATTTAGCCTATATGTAAGTAGCTTACAAATCAATTTTAACCTAATATTATAATGATATACCAGCTGTGGTTCCCTGTATAGTTTACAGCATTAGTTGAGAGAGATTTTTTTCTTTGAGGAAATTTGCCATGTACTTTACCTGATAGGCCCCAAATTAATCAATACTGAATCAAAGGTAATCAAATCAAAATGAAATCGCAAGCTTCTGAATCAAAATTGCATTCAATTGTCAATGCTCAGCCCTGGAGCCAATTTTTTTTTTTTTTTTTTTACTTGAAGCAAATGTTGTTTTTTCCATTTACTGTATGTTCTTGTCAGAGTGCACCAGAATGCTTCGTTTACATGTTAAAATCACAAAAATCTTCTCATGGGGGAGGATGCCCCTCTACAACTATTTACTTCCTACACGTCACCTTTTTCACCTCTCTTCACTTTGCAGACATGTTTTTAAAGTTATGAATTTCTAAAATATTATGGAAACTGTCATATTGCACTCGTGTAGGCTATTTGACCTGAACTACAAACATGAAGCAGAAAAAAACAGAAAAGGAGACCGAGGCTTACCAATGGCAGAAATCAGAGGTCTGGAAATTTGAGTATGGAATTTTGAAATGGAAAATGTCTAGGAACCCTATATATGCTGCATGCACTGTGGGTCAGTGGTGCAGATCGATACATAAACTGCAAAGTATACAAGTATATGAATTCACTGGCAGTAGCCTGTTCCAATGTGTTTGTTTTGTTTTATTTTATTTTATTTTATTATGCTGTTTGTGATGAGACAGGCATGCATTAATTATATATATATATATATATATATATATATATATATATATATATATATATATATATATATTTAAAACAATTATTTATAATGTATTATAATTTTTAATTATTTAATAATAATAATATTAGAATTATTATTAATTATTTTATAAAATCGATCATTGAATAATTTAATATTATTTTAATTTTTAATATTATTATATTAAAGCAACTATTTTAATAAAACAATAAATTAAATTAAATTAAAAACATTTTTATAAATTTATTTTAATTGTCTGTAGTAAAATAAAATAAAATAATTTAGATTTTTTATGTGGGTCTGTCAAACATTTAGTGATATGTCAGCTGTTTATTAGCTGCCAGATGCTCTGAAATTTCACAACAGGAACAACAAGAAACAGTGTGCCATACACTGTCTGACAAACAAAGTTCGATATATCATACTACTGCTTGGCGAAAGAACTGCACTGCATTTTTAAGAGATGCACTTTACCATTGTCACAGTTTTGGTTTAAATATGAGGAGTTCCATTGTAGTCCAAGTTCATCTGACATGAGCATTTTTACCAGGCTCCTATGCTTAGGTTCAGTAATTTCACATTAATGTGAAAAATTTTCACTTTAATTTTTAGCAAATTTGACTGTCTTTTGCTGCAAAACCAAGTCTGACTCCATTTTTGCTTTTTTTTTGCGAAAAACCTCTAAGTCCACCTTTTTGGACAACAAGACAGTAAAAAGTCAATACATCTTCTGAATGGTTCTTCTGTGGAGTTAGAGGCTTTTGCTGAAAAAGTTGTCTTCTGTTCTGTGTCTCTTGTTGAAGTGTTGTATGTAAACCCGAATAAGTTGGCAAAACTCAAATAATTTAAGGTAATCAGTTTTTTTTTTAAGTTAAGAAATTTAAAGTTTAAGTAAGCAGAACTTGCAGATTTTTATTTTGCACTCATACATTTTAATTGTTCTTAACTTGAAATATTTGAGTAAGCTAATTTATATATTTAACTTAAAATTATCATGTAATCTCAACTTAAATATTTTTAGTATTGGAAACTTGGCTAGCTTTAACTAGCTTATTCAATATGATACCTTGCTAATTGGTAACACAATGCTTTATAGCATTAGCATAGCATAGCATGGCACTGAATGAGTACAGCAATATAAAACATTTAACATATATCTGTTCTCAAACTAAGTTCTCATTCTCTACTCGTCACCATGATGGTAACCCTACAAAAAAAAAAAAAAAAACAAACAAACAAAAAAAAAAAAAAAAACTTTTCTAAACTAGCATAACAAAACATTAAACACTACTAAATCTCCGACTTAACATTAAGCTTGCACCAAAAACACTTAATTTTAGGTTTTACTCTTACTTTTGAGTGTCATGGCAAAGCATGCTAGGAAATGGAAATCCCAGCCCAGTTTAGGTTAAATTTAAGTTTGTCTAAATTAAAAGAAACAAGTTCATAAAACTTAAAACAATGAAACAATTCAGATTACTTACAATGTGTCAGTTTTGTGAACTCCAAAGAAAAAGAAAGTTCTAAATACTTAAAGTTAAGTATTGTTAATTTGATATAACTAATAATAATAAAGTTAATTTGACTGAACTAATTTGATTAATTTGAGTTGGCTCTTCTCAGACCAATTAATTATGTTGAGTGTTAGGGTTTCAGTGTACATATAGTTTCTGGTGTTTATTAAATGTTATTTAATCATTTTTCAGTGGTAAGCATCTTTGTCTGCATTATCAAGTCAAGTCAGCGCGTGACAACCATCTTCCCCAGCTTCAATACTGACATCCCCTACAGCACTAGTTTAGTTGCTTCCTCACATTTCATCTTGATTATCTGTCAACAGTAGTGAGTTTACTATCAGTACGGCAATGTTGGTCTCACTCAACTTCTTAAAAGTTTTCGCCATCTACCCATCTAGATTTTTTTTAAATCTGCAAGTAATTTAAATACTTACATTGCCATTTGTACACGTGTACACATACAATTTAAACATTTTTAAACTGTCTCCACAATACCTGCTACTGTTTGGGACCCTTAAGTAGTCAGAGGCCCCCTTGGTTAGTTTGTGGCTGTAACCACCATAACCTCATTTCACTGTCATAGTAAACATGAACAAAGTCGAACGAAATAAGAAAACAAACTTACTTCTTTATTAAGAGCAGTAATACAATGAGGATGAAATTAAGCATCTTAATGTGGATTCTCTGCTCCATTGCTTCACAAAGCTCCCTTTTAATTATATTTATCTAATGAGGTCATTGAAATGCATAGCTATACTGCAGCCTGCTTGCTTCATAGTGGCGGGGTGCGGCTGTTTTCATCACAGGCGCTACATTGCCTGTGTTGTTTTATTAGATTTTGAGTGACTCAAACACTGCCATTACTTAGTGTCTGGAGCACAAGTGCCTTTCTTCATCAATTTACTTTATCCAATTTCTTTGTCTTTTTCTCTCTCGCTTTGCAAGTCTCTTCCTGTTTAAGTGTCTTCTTGGTTTATGCATGGTTTTTAAAATATTCACTGTTCATAAAAAGGAAAGAACTTTGGCACAAAAGAGACAGTATTTCACAAGGTTCACAGCTGGACTTTAATGCCTCATACATGTGTTATGTAGGATATTTAAAGCCCTTTTCTTTCACTACTTTTTCATGAGCAAGGACATGGTTTTCACACATTATGGTTCACAGCTATGTGTAATGCATGTACAATGTTCCGATTGCATTCATACTACATATATTCATACTATATAGAACATGGTTGTAAAGTAATTACTTATTCAAAAGAAATATCTACTCAGAGAGTATGCGATTTTCTGGTACTGTGGCTTCGTTTGAAATCATTTGAAAGTGAAAGTGACATATGGTAACCCATACTCAGAATTTGTCCTCTGCATTTAACCCATCTAAGTTAGTGCACACACATTAAGAGTAGTGAGTATTGAACACAAACACACACTGCAAACCATGCACACACACCCGCCACAACTACTCCACTGGCGGAGCAAAAATGTATCATGTAAGGCTGGAATCCACTACACAATTTTTCCTATTCAAAGTCGGCAAGTGTACAATGTAGTGCAGCAGGCAATAACTCAATAATCGCTTCTTGTTTATTTAGCTGTTGTATAAATATATTGTATATATTGTTTGTATTTAGTCTGAAAGGTCTGAAGATATCAGGTGTGCCATGTCTGCACGTTTACAATAAAGGTATAATAAGGTAAGATAAATTTTTGGCAACAGATTACAAGGAATATTATTAATTAAATTCAACAAATAGAATTGAGTTAGAATTAATCAAATTAATTCCTTAAATGTCAACCATTTAAAACAAGTAAAAATGTAAGTAAAATTTAAACAAAAATATCTGAATAACAGACATCAAAGATTAATTAAGAACTCTTTTTTTTATTGCCAACATTGAAGACACCTGATGATAACAAGTAGAATCACTGAAGGAAAGAGAAACACATGAATTAACAGAGGTTTAGATGTTGATGTTGATTTTATTGAAAATATTTGGTCACCATTACGGTGATCAGTATTTATTTTAGTTGGGCAGTTTCACTCTTTGCTTTTTATGTCAGTTTGTGGTTTTTGTAATGGTGTTTGCTAATTATACAGATCTTAAATGGTTGACTTTTAAGGAATTAATTTGATTAATTCTAACTTAATTCCTATATGTTGAATTTAATTAATAATATTGCTTGTAATCTGTTGCCACAGTTTTATTGAGTAGATAGAGCGTATTATTTTTTACAGTATAATGAATGTATACTGTAAAGTTTCAAGGGCATCAAACTTTCAAATACAAATACTCAAACATTCCCCAAAAAACAAAAGAAAAATATAAAGAGAAAGCTGAGCCAAAATGAGCAGAATAAAAGCAAGAGAGAGAGAGGGAGAGATGTGTGTACGCTATACATGAGACGGTGGAAAGAAGTTAGATAAGAGAGAAAAAAGCAGCAATAGCTAGGTTTAGCAATCCTGTTCCATTAAGAATTAATGGCTCAGTGCAGTTTCAACTCTAGGCAGCGTTCTGTTGTTCTTAGCATTTACGCTCTGTTTTCATTGGTGGGCTTGCTGACGTCAGCCCACCCTTCCGAAACACACTGAATTATTCAGTTGCTTGTGGCCTATCGCTCCATCAACACGTACAGCAACATATGTGTCCTGCCAGACGTGCATAATCATCGCTGTCGACAAGCAAACTGGGATTTGTGCCTGAATATAAGACGTTTTTTACTCCAGCGTCACTAAAAGGTTTGCACGCTATCTATGTAAAATGACTGACAATACAAGAGGAGTCATGTCCTTTTATTTTCAATAAAGAAAAGACTCTAAAAAAACACCAAATTCATTAATTATTCTTTTAGGTTGCAAGCCTGGAGTCGACAGAAACTGCTAGTAAAGTTACTTTTGTCTTCAGCTGAGACAGATAATCTGGGTGAGCCATTTTTACCCACAGTGCTTGACAAAAGAAACGTGCCATCAAACCAAATGAGATAGATTAATGAAATGAATTTTTCACACAGTAGAACAAGAAGCAGTGGAGAAAGTTGGAGGGGGGATTCAAAAACAAAGGCGCTTTGACTCTAATAAGGTTGCGGTTGAATCGGCGGCTGTGCTGCTGATAAAGGGAACTCTGACGGTGTCAGAGATGTCTTCAGTCTCCAGTTCATTAGGGGTAGGAGGAACACGATTATGGCTTCCTCTTAAAGCACGCTGATAGGATTAACAGCATTAACCCAAATTTCCTGTGACATTGGTTAGCACCACTGCAGCTACCGAGATCACTGCTCATCTCTCTCCAGGGCATTGACCTAGCACACTTAGGAAAGTTTGGTGTATATCTGAGCCATGAATATCTGACTCCAGCAGATCTGCTTGGTATCTTGACATCACAGTCATGACCGAACGTCTTTTTCAGGGGGGTTTTCTTATGAAGTATGCAAATTCGGACACAAGGATTGTGTTACAGTATATGCCAGTTTTTAATCACTTCATTTTGAATCTTTTTTAATTTACTTGAATCATTATTCAGTGTAACACGGAGCAGTTTATTCTTTTCCCTGTCACTGTCTTTATCTTTTGTATTGATGCATATTCAGACACGGGGACTTTGTAGCACTATTTGATGAATGTGTTGGCCTGGCCTCTGTGAATCTGATATGATTTGCTCTCAACCATTGCTTTATCCCCACACCTTTCCCTCTGGGACAGAGAGGGAGAGACAGAGAGAAAGATACAAAGCAGAGATGGATCCTCAGCAAATACAGGCTTAGTGATCACAGTCTAGCCACAGAAGTCTGACATAGACAAACATGGCATCCAGAGGAAAAATGACACTGGTGATGTCAAGACAGAGGCAGACTTTCCCTTTCACTACTATAAACTGAAAAATAAACTTACTCCACATTCAGCAAAACTGTCAATATTTTAATATTTTTTAATTAATTTAACTTAATTTTTGTTAACAGTTTAATTTTAGTTTAATTAACACCTAATTTTTCATTTGTTTGTTTGTTTGTTTTTTGTCACTGTTGTTAGTGTGTATCAATAAACTACTTTGAAATTGAGCAAGAATGTGACATTCCTCTTTTCTATTTATTTCCAGATGGGCAAATGGGAGAACCAGAGTTTGACCTTGAAATATCCGGTGTGGCCTCGCTTCAACTCTTTTGGAGATGCAGAGACAGACGACAATCACTTGACCATTGTAACGCTAGAGGAGAAGCCTTTTGTCATTGTGGAGAACGTGGAGCGCCTCACGGGCACCTGCATGAGAAACTCTGTGCCCTGCCGCAAACACATCAAAGAGTGAGGCTTGTTTTTCTTCACCTTCCTTCATATGCTCACCTTTCCCATCACTCACATGTCACCTCAATAAATCACTCTCAAACTGTTGGATGTTTGACGTTTTGGCCCTAGAGAGATGTGTAGAGGGATGTAAGAGCATGTTTGATATATGTTGAGGGTTGTTGACTGCATGACTACATATATCAGTCAGTATAGTAGGATGTTACTGTCCACTTGTGATTGGAAGACACAACATTTGATTTCTACTGGTGTGAACTGAGTCTATGGTATTTGTTGTCAGAGAGACCTGAATGTGTTTTGAAGAATCAAAAATAAGTAAAATAAAGAAATAAGGAGTATACTACTGCTCAAAAGTTTGGGGAAAGAATTCTCTTATGTTCATTTACACTTTTATGTGCATTTATTTAATCAAAAATACATTAATATTGTGAAATATCACAAATTTCTCTCTATGATGGCAAAGCTGAATTTTCAGCATCATTACTCCAGTCTTTAGTGTCACATGATCCTTCAGAAATCACATGCTACTTTGGTGCTCAACAAACATTTATTATTATTATTATATTGTGCTACTAATGATTTTTTGTGGAAACTGTGATAATTTTTAACGGTTCTCTGATAAATGTAAAGTTCATAAGAACAACGTTTTTTAAATAGAAATCTTTTGTAACATTACAGATGTATTTACTGCCACTTTTGATCAAATTAATGCATCCTTCTTGAATAAAAGTATTAATTTCATACTGACCCCAAACATTTGAAAGGTAGTGTACACTTTTGAGCATACATAAACAAATATTTAAAAGGTCACAGTCATGAAAGTTGTTCTGTGAGCCATGATTAACACAGACCCTTAAAGAAATGCACAGGGGCTTTTATTAGATTTCATACACTGCTAAATAGGGCGAAGAATATATGATCTCATAGGATCACTATAGCCTGCTCTGTATGCATGAAGATTAGTCTCATCAAAGTACTGAGCACACACACAAACATGAGAAAATACATGGATTCCACACATGTCCACTTGCAAACAGGCCAATGCTCTCTGTTGTTTTCCTTCAGTGGCACAATTCCCACTCAAGCATCCATTGTGCCCGTTTGGAGGAAGAGGAGGAGGCAGGAATTACTGAGGCATGCAAAGACACTGGCAGGATATATAGCCCAGTCCTCCCTGAGATAGACCTGCCTCTCTCTCTCTTGTGTCTCTCCCTCAGCCTCACTTTATTGGTTCCTCATCTGTTTGCTTTTATCAGCGAAATTACTCAGCCAACGTAACTACTGAGCCATAATCACAGTAAACAGAACTAGAAGTTGTTAACTTTAGTGCATCAGAAAGACCAACGGGAACTTTTGCCCTGATTCAACCTAAAGTAAACACAATCAGAGTGTTGTTATTATCTTCTGTGTTCTGTTTTATGATTAAATTCGGTGTGGTTTAATAAACAACCTTTAAGCTTACATTCTTAAAAGCTAAAAGTTAGAAGATTTCCCACTTATTTGAAAGCTCATCTGTCACCGATATGTGCAGTATTAATTTGCTGATGTATTGTCAAAGGCATAGTTCACTCAAATACCCTATTGTTCAAAAGATTTTTTAAAGAAATTAATTTTATTCAGCAAAGATGCATTAAATTGATCAAAAGTCACAGTAAAGACTTTTACATTGTTTCAAAAATATATATGTTATACGAATACCATTCTCCAACTTTCTGTTCATCAAAGAATCATTATGAGAAAATGTTTTCACAAAAATATTAAGCAACATGTTTTCAACATTAATAATAATAGGGAATGTTTCTTGAGCATCAAATCTTCATATTAGAATGATTTCTGAAGGATCATGTGACACTGACGACTGGAGTAATGATACTGAAAAATCAGCTTTTTCATCAGAGGAATAAATTAGCTTTTTTAAATATTACAATAGAAAACAGTTATTTTAAATTGTACTAAAATTTCACAATATTACTGTTTTCACTGTACTTTTGATCAAATAATTTTTTTTTTTTTTTTACAGACTCCAAACTTGTCATTATTTACTCAGCCTTGTGTCTTCTCCAAGCCCTGTATGACAACTTTTTTCATTTGTTTTTTATGTTAGTTTTGCAGTCTTTTTGAACCTTGAATGCTCCTAGTCCCCATTCATTGTAAATGGATGAAAAAGTAAGACCTCAAAATAATAAGTAGATCTTCAAAATTTCTTATTTTATTGTTTCATGAAAAAAGAAAGTCAACAGGTTTGGAATGAAATGGCAGTAAGTAAATGAAGACTTTATGAGTGAACTAATCCTTTAACTTCAAAATAATGAACTATATTAATGTGAAGATTCAGCTTTTTTTTTTTTTTTTTGGGCCCAGTCTAACAGACAGACAGTCTAACACTCCGACTGATCTTTGTCAGAGATAAATCTGATGATGTGGGAACAGCAGCTCATCTGGTATCCTCAGCTGTCATTTTACCCTCTACTTCAGCTGCCACTTAGGTCTGTAGATGCAGAAACTGATGCAGTGCCAGCTTGACAAGCCACAGACACAGAGGAAACATGCTTCAGTGACCAGGACGCGTACAAGCACACACACACACACACATCCTTGTTTATACTACTTTGTGGGGTCCAAATTACCCCACTAAGATAGTAAGATGAGGAATTTACGACATTGTGGGGACCTTTAGTCGGACAACATCTTGAAAGTCATATATAAGAATGTCTGACAAAATCTTAAAAGTCACTATAGTATGGCCCTTCCCTACACTATACCTAAACCCACCCGTCACAGGAACCTATCTAAAACATGCTTATATACATTTATAAGAATGTTTCAACATTTAAAAATGTGTCTTAAGTTTCTTTTATATATATATATATATATATATATATATATATATATATATATATATTAGGACTGTCAATAGATTAATTTATTTATTTAATCGCGATTAATAGCACACTTATCGTGAAATTAAGCATACACCATTTATCTTGTTTAACACGTCCATCATTGCCTATATCCAGCAAAGTAAACCATCAGATTGATGTGATTTTCACAAAACTGTATTTTTCAGCTTTTTTCAAGGTAAATTTAGATGTCTTTCCAAAAAAGGACACCAAATAACCAAATGATATTTAATATAATTCATACATTTATGTACACCAAAGCACCCATAAAAAAATTCAACAATGCTTTACAGGTTTTTCAACTATTTAACAATAGTTTTCAGGTACAGAAACTGAACAAAGTAACCAAATATAAAATAGCTGCATATAAGCTTCCTTGAATAATTAAATAAAGATTAAACATTAAGTTACTCAAGCTATTCAGTCAAGAGTGAGTTCTTTGTCTTTTGTCTTTTGATTAACATTAAAAAAAGAGCAGGAATATTAGACTGCTGTCTCTTTTAAGACATAATTCAAAGATCCAGTACACTGATACTGATACACATCTGTCTCGCTTTTCTCTTAAGACATAACCTACTATGTTTGTTAGGATACTTGCTAAGATGGGCGTGTTGACATAAATTTTGTGTGAATTTGTCCGTTTAGGTATTGGGAAACCAGAATGCACATCCATCGTCTGAAACATACATTAGCCGAATCCGCCTGTCTGTTTTGCACGTTGTTTTCAACAAACCATATTATAGATTTGGGATGAACCGCGGTGCAAGCGTGTGCCGAACCGTGGGTGGAGAACCGAACGGTTCCATCCCTAACAGCAACATACACAGGACAAATCCAAACATTATCCTGAATGTGTGTGAAAACATCGTGAATGTACTGAAATGTGTCTGTGCATAAATACAATGCGATCGGTGCGTCGAGAGCGCTCATACATGATTTGTTTGCCCATCAATATAACAGACTCACGCGTGCTTAATGTACAACTCCTGTACGTCACCGTCTTTACTTTGATTGCAATCCTCATCCATCAAAACTTTCATATCAAGAAGCTGGTTTGCTTTATCCAGCCGAGAAACATCGTTTTCATATCATCTGGACATACAGTCTTCTGGACCCCACAAAGTAATAAATACAAGTTCACACACCGATGTAAACAGTTCAAGATCACTCTGAGCCACTGAGATATTTATCAAATGTCAAGAATTCCGATATCTGAAACCTGTTATCAACTCTGTCAGCTCAGAGTATAACTTCCATCTTTTGCCATATTATATATGCCTAGATTCACACACTATAGTTACTTGGCAAGTGACCACATAAGCATGCCATATTTCTCTAAAAGAAGAAACAAAAATGGCGGACAGTTGTGTCTTCATAAGAATGTAATTGGTGTAGTAAAGGCAGTGAGAAAGTGGTCTGGTGACATTCTTATTGCCACTGGGTATCGAAATGTGAGGAAGACTCTGTAATAATATGGATTCTGCCATGTGAGAGTTTGAATAGAGCCTCTGCAGGAGCCGGGGGAATTCATCGTGTGCGTCATAGCCAGTGCAGAGGGGAAGAGATTGATTTTAAACTGGATTTTGCCTAGGCAGTCGAATGTGTGTGTCTCTCTCATTGTGGAGACAGGAAAGTTTGTTCATTTCTGCAGTCAGAAGGCATGCGGCCACTTCTAGCTGCCAAAAACACTCCTCTGTTTTTATGCGATCAGTGCTAGGCTGGCTTTACAATAAGCTTTTTTCCCACCACCCCCTCCCCCAAAACACAATAACGGAAAACACAAAGCTCAGCTTTTCAGGTTTTGGTAGACTGCACTGTCTCTGTATTGTAGACTGATTTATTTTGTTCAGATATTGTTTGTATAACAGATCAGACAGCACTGTAATTGATTGTTTTATTTTTATTTTATAATGTTTTGTTGTGTTGTTTTGTTTCTTTTATTTGTTTTTTATTTATAATTCCCCAGTAATGAAGGCTTATGCAGTGCAAAAGTGCTTTTTTGGCCAGAGATGGACAGAAGTATTTGCAAATTTTAAGTAATACCAATATTTATAGTTGTTGCATGTAGATGAATACATGGCGATTGCAAAAAATAGTTCAAAGTCAGTAGAAGGAATTGGTGCACATGGGAGCAGTCTGGAGACAAAGTATACACATAAGTATTTTTTTCTTAGTGTTGATCTGTTTAAAGAACATAGAGAGCTGAGTCTTAATTAGTTTAAATCTAAAAGTTAAATGAGGCTCCCAGGTGACTTTACTAGTTTAAGTGTTGTCTGTCTGAACTCCACAGTGGAGATGCTCCACTCACAGATGGTGGCTTGATTACTAATGCAGCTCTGTCCTGCCTGTAACCCTGTCATTTTTTTTTAACCAAAGTACAATAATTTTTTTTTCTACAAGCTTAGCTACTATGTACAACTGCCTGCTAATTGGAGAGTATGCTATATTCTCTTCCGCTTCTCTTCCGCCTCTCAACAAGGGACAGTCCATTAACCACTGCCATTGTGCCCTTGAGCAAAGCACTTAACCCCAGGCTGCTCCAGGAGGACTGTCCCTGTAATAAATATACTGTAAATTGTCTTGGACAAAAGCAAAAGTTTCACATGTCCCTGACTCAAGTGTAAAGATCTCTGTGAGTAAAAATATGCACACATTTTTCCTCGCTACTTGTTAATCTGTTAAAAAAAATCTGATTAAGCGTTAAATACATTTGTATGGAGTACTAGTTGCTTATAAATGTAAATTAAATACATTAATTAAAAAATAAAAATTTGAATAAACCACTTTTTGAATTAGCAAATAAATACGCATATTTAAAGATTTTTAAAAATGTAGTTAAATGTAACAATAAAAAACAAACTGAAGTCATTTTTAAATGCAACATCTAAATTCCTTTTTTTATCCTTGTGCCAAATTATTTTCTTTATCCATTTGGCATGATTTTATTTACATTTTTATTTAATAAAAGTTAATACAATTTATAATTAATTAAATTGATAAATTTGAATGTTGTAAGTCTTCATTTTAATTTTAAAGGGTTAGTTCACCCAAAAATGAAATTCTGTCATTAATTACTCACCTTCATGTCGTTCCACACCCGTAAGACCTTTGTTCATCTTCGGAACACAAATGATGAGAGTTTTTTTTTATTATTATTTTTTATCCCCCATAGAAAGCAACATACCATTACCACATCAAGATCCAGAAAAGTAGTAAAGACATCATTAAAATAGTCATCGTGACTACAGTGGTTAATCCTGCGACAAGAATACTTTTTGTGTGCAAAAACAAAACAAAAATAACGACTTTATTCAACAAATTTGTCTCGTTCGGACATAGAACCTGGAAGCGCTGACAGTTAACAGAAGAGACGAATTTGTTGTATAAAGTCATTATTTTTGTTTTGTTTTTACGCACAAAATGTTATCTCGTCACTTCATAACATTAAGTTTGAACCACTGTAGTCACGTTGACTGTTTTAATGATGTCTTTACTACTTTTCTGTACCTTGAATGACGCCAATTACATTGCTTTCCATGGGGGATTGAATTTTATCAAAAATATCTTAATTTGTGTTCTGAAGATGAACGAAGGTCTTACAGGTTTGGAACGACATGAGGGTGAGTAATTAATGACAGAAATTTCATTTTTGGGTGAACTAACCCTTTAAATGGCACTTCTAGTTCATACCAGGTATAAACATCAATGTGTCTGGGTAACCATTTGGGATTGGATTACACCAGACAGATTTTAATACCAGGTTGTAAACAGGATCTTTGTTTGGGTGAGGTAATACCCTTCAACTGAGAAATAAATAAAGGGTGAATGAGAGTATGAACACTAGACATAAGCTGGAGTAATGCAGGTCCTACTCCAGTCAACGCCTCCTGACTGTGTCTAAGAGCGGGACCTTTTCCCCGGTCCAAATGAAATAATAATCTTGATTGCCTTTAAATAGAATTGTCTTCCTCCTCGCTCGGGAAAACAGGAACCCCTCTGCAATTAAGTCGGCACAGATTGGCGGTGGTCTTTATGAGGCATCAGAAATCTCCAGCTGACTGCAATTTTCACCAGAGGTTTGGCACTCCCTTGATGGCTCCCTGAGTGGCTCTCAAGGGAAAGCCCTACTATTCATTGTAATTAAGAAATATCTCCACTGCTGGCAGCAAAAGGCTCTATCGTCCATGCTTCAGCACACTATACCTATTGTACTGTAATCCCAGCTAGAGACTGATCTGCACAAGCAGACTGCTGTCCAAAATGTGCTTTAGACACTCTGCAACTAAATACGATTGTGACTCCTCTTCTGAGTGCTTAATCCTGTTCTGTTCACACAGAGATTGGTTATACATGCAGTGAAAATCATGTGAAGCTCACATATCCAAAACACAGTTCCTATACTAAATGAGGACTACAAAGAAAACAACAAACATTTTGATCCTAATTTCATGTTTGTTTGTTTGTTTGTTCCATGTATATAGTCATGAAATCAGAGACTCGAACATCTGATCACAAGTGCTCTGAGTACTAAATCTTTATCTGTTCACACTGGGTTCAGTTATATATTAAACTGATTTTACTCCCCCCCAAAAAAGGTGCAATGTGTACATTTTAGGAGGATCTAATGACAGAAATGGAATATAATATACATAACTATGTTTTCAGTGGTGTATAAAGACCTTACATAATGAACCGTTATGTTTTTATTACCTTAGAATGAGCCATTTCTATCTACAGTACATACACCATGGGTCCCCTTACATATTAAGTCACCGTTTTGCGCCGGCATGTTTCTACAGTAGGCCTAAATGGACAAACTGCCCTACAGAGCACGTTTGCTTAACTGGCTACTCTCTGCTGTCTCAGACGACGACATCTTTGTCCTGTGTTGGCCACCGTAGCTTCTCTATATTAACCTCACCGCTAGATGCCGCTAAAATTTACACATCGATTCTCGGATCGATACAATGAATCTGGATTGATCCTGATATTTTCTCTCTCTAATCGATTCTGAGCTTAGTTTTAACAGCAGATGGCTATGGAAGTAAAATAATGCCATGTTTTTGAAACAAAAAGCATCTTGAATTGCACTATTAAAAAAAAAATCTATTGCATTAACCGTGCTTGTATTTTAATGCATTGTATTTTTAGGGCTTGCATTTTTATGGGCTGAAATTCAACATGGTTGTATATTAAAGCTGTGAATATTTCAATTCAAAACAGTTCACACACATTTTCATTGTTAAAAATTCAATAATCCATATTCACCTTTCAGATTTCGTTTCCAAAATACAACCCATAATATTCAGCAGACAATTTTCTGTCCATTTCATTTTGCGTCCACAAATTCAGTGGTTAAAATTTCAACATTTAACATCCGGGAACTGCAGGAAAAGCAGTAGAGTACCGAGCATAATCTCCATCTGCTGTTAGTCAAGTCAAGTCACCTTTATTTATATAGCACTTTTTACAATGCAGATTGTGTCAAAGCAGTTTTACAGTGATAACTGGTATATAATTTTGGCTGCACAGCAGCTCTTAAAGAAAATGGTGTCAATGCAGGCAGATGCAAAGCACTGTTGAATATCAAATGTCAAGTGTCCCCAACTAAGCAAGCCAAAGGCGACAGCAGCAAGGAACCCAAACTCCAACAGGTGACATCAGGTGGCAAACAGGTGGCAAATAGGTGTTAAAAAGGAGAAAAAAAAACCTTGGGAGAAACCAGGCTTAGTCGGGGGGCCAGTTCTCCTCTGGGGAGCAGTGCTTTGTTACGATTCAGGTAGCTAACATAAGTCCGATGGGATCGCAACATTCAAGGTGTTTATTCCAGTTCCATCCAGCCGAGGATCGTATTCATCTCTGCTGATACTTCAGGGCTGCGTTGTGGTCGTGTCAAGGCGCAAGTGTTAGTCGACCTTACCAGCAGGTGGTGCAAGCGCGTGTTTACGAAAAGCAGAGCAACAGTTAGAGCAAGACATTCATTTCATTCATTAAATCGGATTTACAGTAACGGAGCAAGCGGTAAGTGCATGTGTGATGATTATCAGGGACAGTATATATGCAGAAAAGCTGATAAAGACACAAAAGTTGTGTTTACATTTAATTTAATGTCTTCACTGTTACTTTCCCTGTGTAGCCTACGTAAGCAGCTTTCTCTACAGTGAACGAGATTATAACTTTATTCCCCAATGCTGATGTACCGTTCAAACGTTAAATCTGAGGTAAACATATAACTTTCCTATCGTGGCTGTGGCTGTTATTTTAATATCAACAATCTAAAATTATGGTATATGGTAGATTTTTGATATTTAATAGAATAAACTGTCAAATCATGTGTAAATATTACTATTTTTCACTACACCATGAGTTCATATTTATTATCAACAGTCTAAAAGTTGTGCATCACATCTACATGAACACTTTACAGACTAATTCATTCTCTTCAAATACTATACTAGAGCTTTAAATTATGGTATATTTTGTGTCTGAGCATACAGTAGGCTAAGTGAAATATATAACGATATTTACATATGACTTGACAGTTTATTTTATTCACTATCAAGAATCTAAAAGGTGTGCATCATACCTGAAACCTACATGAACGCTTTACAGTTGGTTTCATGACTGTAAGTAATTCTCTTCAAATGCTATTGAAGTTAGAAATCCAATGTCAAACCAACTTTATGCCAATATTTCACTGGGAAACGCTTAGCGCCAAACTTTGCACGTTACGTCCATATTCTGAGTCCACCTGCTTACTTGTAGCCTATATAGTATAGTATAGGTGTGAGTTCGGTCTTTTATATCACTGTATTTAGTCTATAAAGATAAGTTAAGCGTTCTATATGTCCCGACGGCAGGGGAATCCTGGAGTATGATGTATTGAGGGAAACCCCAGTACTGTAGCACAGCCGTGATATAAAGTTAAGGAAAGTTATATGTTTACCTCAGATTTAACGTTTGAACTGTACATCAGCATCGGGGAATAACGTTATAATCTCGTTCACTGTAGAGAAAGCTGCTTACGTAGGCTACACAGGGAAAGTAACAGTGAAGACATTAAATTAAATGTAAACACAACTTTTGTGTCTTTATCAGCTTTTCTGCATGCCCTGATAATCATTACACATGCACTTACCGCTTGCTCTGTTACTGTAAATTCGTTTTAATGAATGAAATGAATGTCTTTCTCTAACTGTTGCTCTGCTCTTCGTCAACACGTGCTTGCACCACCTGCTGGTGAGGTCGACTAACAGCAGATGGAGATTATGCTCGGTACTCTACTGCTTTTCCTGCAGTTCCCGGATGTGAAATGTTGAAATTTGAACCACTGAATTTGTGGACGCGAAATAAAATGGACAGAAAATTGCCTGCTGAATATTATAGGTTGTATTTTTAAACAGAATGAATATTTTGGAAGTGAAATCTGAAAGGTGAATATGGATTATTGAATTTTTAACAATGAAAATGTGTGTGAACTGTTTTGAATTGAACTATTCACAGCTTAAATATACAACCATGTTGAATTTCAGCCCATAAAAATGCAAGCCCTAAAAATACAATGCATTAAAATACAAGCACGGTTAATGCAATGCATGTTTTTTTTTCAAGTAGTGCTATTCAAGATGCTTTTTGTTTCAAAAACATATGGCATTTTTTACTACCATAGATGGCGCTCTAGGCTAGTTTTTAACCGCACACTCTCTACACTGCTGTTGGAAAGTTTGGGGTCAGTTCCATTTTTTTTTTTTTTTTTTTTGTAAGAAGTCTCTTATGCTCACCAAGGCTGCATTTATTTGATCAAAAATACAGTAAAAACAGTAATACTGTGAAATATTATTACAATTTAAAGAAACCATATTCTATTTGAATATATATTTTAAAATGTAATTTATTCCTCTGATGGTAAAGCTGAATTTTCAGCATCATTACTCCAGTCTTCGGTGTCACATGATCCTTCAGAAATCATTCTAATATGAAGATTTACTGCTCAAGAAACATTCATTATTATTATCAATGTTGGAAACAGTTGTGCTGCTAAATATTTTTTGTGGAAACCGTGATACTTTTTTCTTTGAATAGAAAGAACAGCATTTATTTAAAATGGAACATTTTTTATAACAATGAAAATGTCTTTACTTTCACTTTTGATCAATTTAATGCGTTGTTGTATAATACATGTATACATTTTTTTTCTCTTCATTTTTTTAACTGACTCAAAAAAACTGACCCCAAACTTTTGAATGGTACTGTGTGTTCCTTGCTCAGTCATTGCAATTTCAGGAGTGACTTCTGTATTCTGTTCACACAGAATGCTAATTTAGCCATTCATTCCCATATGTTTATTGCAACACATGCCATATCTCTCCTCATACATACATACAATCTAGAAAATGCATCAGTCAGCCAAAAGTGAAATGGTCCTGACATCATGATTCAGATATTTAGCTTTAAGTTGAGTTGTGATTAATGTGCTCTATTCATCAGCAACACCACCGAGGGAGGAGGAACGTACATTAAAAAGTGCTGCAAAGGCTTCTGCATCGACATACTCAAGAAAATTGCTCGGAATGTGAAGTTCACCTATGACCTTTATCTAGTGACCAACGGGAAGCACGGGAAGAAGATCAACAACGTGTGGAACGGCATGGTGGGAGAGGTGAGAAGATTTAAATAGCCAAATTTGCTTTTCCATTTACAGAGCTAAACAAAGGTTAGATTGAATCAAGTTTTGTTCACAGAAGCGGAGTGAACTTCTCTCTCTCTCCCTCTCCACTGGAAGAAATCAGTCAAAGCCTGATAGCAATCAAATGTGAAATTGGGGAAAGGAGCTAGATATTTGTTCAATTTGGATCCAGAGGGAGTAAAATGCTGTTAAAACTCAAGTTTCATTTGGTTACAAAAATAAATCGAACTATCCCAGGTGTTCTGTATATAAACTTCACAGTTTTTTTCTAAACCTTTGTGTTGTCTTGTCTTCTGCCACAGGTGCTGACCAAAAAAGCAGTCATGGCCGTGGGCTCCCTGACAATCAATGAGGAGCGCTCAGAGGTCATCGATTTCTCTGTCCCCTTCGTGGAAACGGGGATTAGTGTGATGGTATCCCGTAGCAACGGAACCGTCTCTCCATCAGCGTTTTTAGGTAACTATCTGCAGGGCACAGTAACCATTTTCCTGACGATCGTGAGGGGTGCATTTTATTTCCACCTGTCAAAATATTGAGGTCTTCTCACCAATCAAAGCACAGATCCAACAGGCTGATAGAGTCTCCCACAAATCTGCTGAAGTGTACCACTTTTAGATTCATAGCACCCTGAGTGCTCCTTTATGCTTGATGGCACTAGATCAGCAAGCCATTATTTAATTAGCATAAGGCCAGTAATTACAGGGCCTGAGAAACCTCCCCAATGGACACTTCCCAGTTTCCCATTTACTTCCCATGGTAAAGCTCTTTAATCTCTTCAGCTTGTCTATAGTCACATACCATGCAGAATGCCTGCATGATAGTCGCTGACTGTGTTTTTTTCCCCTCTAATCTACCTGTCTCTTGCTCCTCCTTCTTCTCCCTCGCTGCAGAGCCCTTCAGTGCGTCTGTGTGGGTGATGATGTTTGTGATGCTGCTGCTGGTGACTGCAATGGCTGTCTTCATGTTTGAGTACATCAGCCCCCTGGGCTTCAACAGGAACCTCGCTCAGGGCAAAGGTACATAACTAGCACTCACAGTTACTCCCTCCCTCTGCGGTTCCCCTGCAATGCAGTCGGTCTTTCAGTCTCAGGCACACTCGTAAATCCTTGCCCTGCTCTGATAGAGCCTTGTCTCATCTGTACCACAACCCCTCTGTTCATTTACAAAATATAAAGGCTTAATTTATACTTAATTTCACTGTGTTCAGTGCTGAGTGGTTTCAAGCTCCGAGTTAGTTCAATAAAGTTCAATTCATTTTCATATGATTCAAGTGGATCAGATTTAATTCATGTAGTCTCATTTGAAATGCTTTTGTTATGTGGCACTAAAAAGCATTTCTTCTCTTGTTAGATGACTCATTTAAAGCTTAGATTTTTCCGTTTTCAAAAGGGAGGTACGTCAAAGAAATCTAAAGATAAATCGGCTGTCTAGTTCTACACCCACCTTACAAAGGAACCGTTTCTAGCTTTACTTCTGTGTATTTATCCCAATGTTCCAATGTTAACTCTTGCATAAAGTTTTTCTTGAACTATTCAAGAATATAAAGATTAACAGCTAAACAGTAGGGTGCTGTACTTCGTCATTATTATATGCAAGTACTCTAATGACCGTGCAGAGGGGAGATTATATTATTTCCAAAATTAAAGAACTGAAAAAGGCTTTAGCACAAATGAAGGATGTTAATGAAAACATGTCTTCCGCAGACCCCCACGGACCATCTTTCACCATGGGGAAAGCAGTGTGGCTGTTGTGGGGCCTGGTATTTAACAACTCTGTGCCCGTGCAAAATCCCAAAGGCACCACCAGTAAATTCATAGTGTCCGTCTGGGCCTTCTTTGCTGTCATCTTCCTGGCCAGTTATACTGCTAACCTGGCTGCCTTCATGATCCAGGAGGAATTTGTGGACCAAGTGACAGGTCTAAGTGACAATAAGGTAAAACAATATAAATCTATACCACCGTTCAAAAGTTTGGGGTCAGTAAGATTTTTTTTTTTTTAAGAAATTAAAACTTTTATTTAGCAAGGATGGATTAAATTTATCAAAAGTGACAGTAAAGCCTTATGCAAAAGATTTCTATTTCAAATAAATGTTTCAAATAAATTAAGCAGCACAACTTTTGTCAACATTGATAATAATAATAAATGTTAATAATTGATAATAATAAAAGACTAATTTCTGAAGGATCAAGTAATTATGCTGAAAATTCAGCTTTGACGTCACAGGAATAAACGAGTCATTAGGAATTTGAATCCCACTTCCATGACGGCCACACATCACAAAGTAACACATTTGCCTAATGACCGCCTATGGCCTTCATTGGCTGCCCGTGATCAACGTCTACTTTGACCCGCCCTCAAAAGCTGTAGCTGGTTCGCGTTGTATACATGTCGAGAAGATGCTGTTTTCTGCTCAGCAAAAGGAAATTCTCTTTGTATACACTTCCAAAAGATGAGGATGTGAAGAGTCAGTGGTTAAAATTACCACAGCAGAATAACATTTTCACAATTGCTTCTCAAATCTCTGTGAGGTCTAAATGGGATTTACAAAACGCCATTAAACATAGGACAATAGCCACTTTATTTGGACCAACTTGCTCCTCAGAATCACAGCCTTTAATTATGATTAATTATTGATGTATACATTTTCTACTGGGTGTTCAAAATACATAGTTTTGTGTTTTATATTGTGATAGGTCTTATCTAGCATTATCACTGTCTTACTGAAATAGTTCTGCTAATCAGCTGTGGCCCATTATTACCTAAAATTGTGTCCATTAATGCAGATTGTCTGCCATTCTTACAACGAGTAATGATAAAGGATGGAGTAAGATTTGTTTTTACAAACTTTGTTACATCAATCATTCACGTTAGTGCTTGGCTAACGTTAGCACTGTTATTGATACAGTTAATGATACAGTTCCCACATGTGCACTGTAATAAATTAGAACTATACACATCGGTTTGTTGATGGACATACACTTGTTAATGCTGATGTAGAGGAATTACAGTTGCATCTCATAATATATGTCAAACTGAGTAGTGTATCACTGAGAAACGTCCTGCTCAAGTTGTCCTTGCGATGGAGGTTTGGGTTAAATAACTAGTTCTTCCAATGTTTCATCATCGGACTCGCGCAGATTGATATGTTAAAATCGATGCCATCGTTACTGTCTTTACAGTGTGTACAATCACTGAGCTTTAGGAAGCCTCCGGAGCTGAATCAGTTATGGTAATGGGAGTTTGTTCCCTTATGCGCTGTAATCGGTAGATCAATCACAACAGACTGGGTCGTCTGTCTAATCAGAGCAGAGCAGGGTCACGGAAAGGAGGGATTTAGAGAGACTGAAGCATCGGACGAGTCATTTGACAATCATTGAAAAACTGGTGATGTGCAATGTATATTATGAGAAAATGAACGCGTTTTTTGACCTTTGATGCATGTAAACCTGTTATAGAAGACCTCCAAAACAAAATGAAGAACTTTTAAAATAGCATAATAGGGGCACTTTAAATTTTAAATTGTAAAAATATTTCACAATATTGCTGTTTTTACTGTATTTTTGATCAAATAAATGCAGCCTGTTATTTTTTATTTTTATTTTTTTCCAGATAACCATTTAATATTATTTGCATTCTTTTGCACCCAAAATACTCAACCTCAAGCCATCTTAGGTGTATATGACATTCATCTTTCAGCCGCACATATTAAATAATGTCCTGGCTCTTCCAAGCTTTATAATGGCAATAAATAGAGGATGAGATTTTGAAGCCCAAAACAGTGCAACCATCCATCATAAAAGATATGGCTCTACTGAAGTGAAGCGATGCGTTTGTGTAAGTAAAACATCCATATTTAAAACTAAAACTAAAATAACTGGCTTTGAAAAGCATTTACGGTGAAAGAGTGAACTCTGACCTGACTCATGACGTATTGACGAACACGGAAGCACAGAGGAAAGAGCAAAACAAAACACCGGTCACAATGAGATTTTTTAAAGAGAAATGTCAGATGATTTTGATATAAGAGCAGAGGAGCTTGAGTTTGTTGCCCACTCCTATTTGTTTGAACAGCAAGAGGCGTCAAAGCTTACGCTACTGCTACATCGCGTCAGGGGTTACTCTTTGCCGTAAGTCGACGTGCGTACAGCCATCTGCCGGAAGCCAGTTCTTTAAGTTTACAATATGGATAAGTTTTAAATATGGATATTTTTCTTACACAAATGCATTGCTTCGCTTTAGAAGGCCTTTATTAATCCCCCGGAGCCATGTGGATATCTTTTATGATGGATGGTGGCACTTTTTTGGGCTCCGATTGTGTTTATCTGAAAGAAGAAAGTCATATACACCTAGGATGGCTGGAGGGTGAGTAAATCATGGGGTAGTTTTCATTTTTGGGTGAACTATCCCTTTACTGCCTTTTAGGGCATGTAAGGATATTCATTTGATAGGTTTTATGGCAAGTGTGTGCATCTTCCAAAGATCTAATGAAGGCACAGTGGTTTCGATCCTGTAATAGCACAACAAAGTACTTTGACCTTTGGTAAGACGTTGCAGTCTCTGCTGGATATTTACTGCAGTCTAGAGATATTTTGCAGACTTGAATTATGTCGGCCACTGGATGTTTTCTTCATAAGGCTCATATCAAGACTAACAAGTGTTTCTCTTTTACATGAAAACAAGAGACTTCACAACTGATTAGTATCAGAGCAGGGAATGCACAAGAATATTTCACGATAATCCCACAGCATGCTGATGTGAGTGTTGGATTACAATGAGGTTGAGGTTTTTTTTAAAAAATAATTTAGATGCAAGGACATGATATTGCAGAATTAGTATGTGGATGGGAAAAAACAAAAAAGAAAAATCAGAACAATAAGGATGGCTGGTTGCCCAGAGCCATAATATAATATAATATAATATAATATAATATAATATAATATAATATAATATAATATAATATAATATAATATAATATAATATAATATAATATAATATAATAATATAATATAATATAATAATATAAATATAATATAATATAATATAATAGTGTTTGTGTGTGTGTAGTGCTGGTAGAGCTAGTGACATTTTTGGCAAAACAATTATCTAAATAAATCTGAACCACTGGCCCATCCAGGCAGGTATAAAATATCCTGTCTGAAAAGAATATCTTCAATCACAAATAAAACAAAGCCCAAAGCTCTTTGACATAGATTGTGAACTCTCTTATGTAGTGGGGAGCTCGATTAAAGTAGAATCATTTGTCTTGTTCAGCTGCCATGGGACTTTTTGTTGGTGTTTTACTGTATGCTCAGCATTTGTGAATGGTGTAGAGTGTTGTGATGCAAAATTTCATCTACAGAATACATAGCATTATGCTTTTGTACAACAGATAGCAGTTTATGTATGATTGTGTATTTTACCTGATTCCCAACAAGAGACATTTTTTGTCCATTCAGCAACTGTGTTATTTAAGTGTTTTCATGGCTGCCCAGTGAAAATAAATAACCATACTGCGTCAAGTACAGGGAGAGCAGCAGGTGTAGACTGGCTTGAGAAGAGCTCCTCAACTACTTGTTCCAGACAAAAAGAGCACTGTTTGGGATGTAATAGAGAATTAATGCTATAATAAGACAATATTAGTTCTCTAAAAAGGAGAGCTATAGCCATGTATGGCCCTGCAGGAAGAAGACATGAAGAGTAAGAGGAAATAGCTGAAGATGAGTACACTCATGACACAGTTTGCTCATAAAGCCACACATTAAAGTGGCATAGCTCTAGTCAAATAGCCAACAAACAAACACATTCAAACACCAACAAAGAGCTTGTTTAGTCCTATAAGTGATGCAGAGTGGATGAAGAGAGACTCTTAAGCAAAGCTGTCTGGCTTAGATCTGTGTTGTTTGGGACTTATCAAACACACATTAACTTAGATTCGACTTGAACCTTAAATACTTACCTGAACTACTGTACTTATTAAGTTATTAGTGATCAATTAAATCAAAATTATGCTTAAAGGGAATCCCTGGTGTTAAGACTTGTATGGCTTAATATAACGTAAATGATGTCGCTTACTGAAATATGTAGTAGAAAACCCATGAAAGATTTACGTTATTTAAAAAACCATGACATATTTGGACCGATTTGGACAATGGGCGGCACCATTTTGTTTGCATTCTATGTCGATGACGTGAAATGGTTGCACTCACTGAGCTACTGACACTGTCCTATTGCTATTTTTAATGCAACCCAACTCTTTAAGTCTTTACTGCTTTACTAGCAATAAGAGGAGAAAAGAATGGGAAGTTGTGCAGAATGTGGACGAATAAAACTTCCTAACTGCATCTTTGTTCTCTTCACTTAAGCCCTGATGACTTTGAGGCTTTTTATCTGTATGTTTTGGTGCAACGGTAATCTAGTAACGCATACAGGTCTTAACATCTGTGAGGTTCCTTTTAAAACCCAATCAGCCTTTTCAATTTGAGCCAGAGTGAGGATGAAAACATTGAAGACGTGCAATGTCTCTGTGGCTATTCAAACTACTGTTGTATGATTGACGTGTTAAAATTGTCTGAACACCTGAATGCATACACACTTAAACATGCTGAGAAGATGCTACTGTTTATGCGATCACAGATATCTCGTGCATCACAGCACACACGCACTTTGAGGCAGTCTGTCTCAATTGAGATGTGTTTTAGGCTTACCTTCATCAGTCTCCACGACAGGTGCGGCATTTGGTTAAAGTATACGCTTATATCCATCGACAACTCTTTCAGCTGTGGTCTAATAAAAGCCTCAAAGGCACCAGGGCTTAAGTGAAGAGAACAAAGACGCGGATCTTTAGGAAGTTTTATTCGTCCACATTCTTCACAACTTCCCATTCTTTTCTCCTCTTATCGCTAGTAAAGCAGTAAAGACTTCTCTTGTGGCTCATCGACTGAAAATTACAACCAAAAGCTGCACAATGTGGCATCGTATATTATATTCCGAGTTGTGTTTTGTTAAAAATAGCAGTAGGACAGTGTCAGTAGAGCAGTGAGTGTAAACATTTAACGTCACTGACATAGAACGCAAACAAAATGTCGCCGCCCATTGTCCAAATCGGTCCAAATATATCATGGGTTTTCTACTACATATTTCAGTAAGAGACATAATTTACGTTATATTAAGCCATACAAGTCTTAACACCAGGGGTTCCCTTTAAAGAACTGTCATGGTACACTTTTAAAAGTAAACATTCCAAAACGGGATTTTTGCAGCAATGCTATAGAATTATTTTGGGTTCCACAAAGATCCTTTTAGTGAACAGTTCTTAAAAGAACCCTTTTTCTTAGTTTGCGGAACATTTTAATAACCTGAAGAACCTTTTTTTTCACTATAAAGAGCCTTTTGTGCAATCAAAAGGTTCCATGGATGTTAAAGGTTCTTTATAGATGGCAATAAAGAACTTTATTTTTAAAAGTAAGCAGCTGTTCCTGTATACTTGCATTATGATTGACAGGATTAGATGAACAAGCTCCTCCTAAACATTACTTTAAAACTTTATTTAGGGTACAATGGGTTCATAGAAGATGTTTCACAATATTGAATATGAGTTTCTTATCAAGAAACTGAATTGTTAATTTGTGTTTTGAGATAAAAAAAAAGTTTTCAGTGTTACTGTGGTAACTGTTTATGTATGTAGGTTTTAAAAGTACTAGAGAATGAAAAGTCCTTGTAAAAACATTTTTAGTTCTTATTGGAAGCAGTATTTTTTGGAGTTTAAGTAATAAAACTCAGTGTTCAAGTGTTTTATTGTCTGTATTTATTGCCATGGAGGCATTTTATTTCCTGCTGTGTTTTTATTGATTGTTTTTTTTTTTACTTTGTAGTTTCAGAGCCCCTACTCCTACTCCCCTCCTTTCCGCTTTGGAACAGTCCCAAATGGCAGCACAGAGAGAAACATCCGAAAGAATTACCCTGACATGCACCAGTACATGGTGAAGTACCATCAGACCGGGGTGAACGACGCACTAGTCAGCTTGAAGACCGGGTATGTATATCACACCCTCACTGTATTTATCCTGTCAGTCTGAGCAGAATGGTTGAAATAGCAAGCGAGTCTTTGTTTTTATAGTATATTACTGTCTAACATGCTGGACGTGCTTCCTTAAACTGGCAGGGCTGTTATTAAAGGGATTAGTTTGCCCAAAAATGAAGATGACATTGACATTTTTTTTTCTTCTTCTGTGGAACACAAAAGGTACATTTTCCCAGCCACTGTCAAGGTTGTTAAGTTACAAAATGTCTTTAAAACTCATACAGAAGCTTTGTGTGAGGAACAATGTTATTTCAGCATATTATGCATGTTATTTTCGGTATTTATTATTATATTGTATTAGCTGTTATTTTTATATATTCATTTCTATTCATTTCTAGTGTTGTTTTATTTCTATTTCAGTTTAGTACTTCAACTTGAACTTATTTTATTTCAGTTTTTAAGTTTTTCATATAATGTTTAAATTTTATTTTATTTCAGCTTTAATTTAGTTAAAAACGGTTGTTCATATTATATTATAAACTGTTTTATATATATATATATATATATATATATATATATATTATTATTATTATTATTATTATTATTATCTCCTGTCAAAATTATAAACTTCTCCCTATCATGGTCACAGCTGAATTAAAGGAGCACTGTGGGTCAAAGAACAAAAGAAACATTAATAAAAGATATAATTTTCTTTTTATCATGCAAATTCCTAGATAAAACCTCAGTTCTAACACAAGAAAGTGTGCAGCTTCTGTTTTTATATCTTTTCATTTCGTTTTCCTTTTCTCTTAAATTTTCTTCTCCTTACAGACACCAGTTTGACAACCCCTGGCAAAATAAATAAATAAATAAATTGGGCCAAAGTCAGAAAATTATATAAAAAAAAAGTCCAAAAATGGTCAGAAAATGGAAGGGGGGAAAAAAATCAATGATGATCAAATAGCCCTAGTTCATTTTCTGACAATTTTACTGGTTACTAAGACAATTCAGTTTCATTCAATTCATAAAATACAAGCAATCCTGCCTTCTGAATATAAATAAGAAGGTACAGTGAAAGAGAAGAACAGTAGATCAGCGACATGGCATATTAAACAGCTTTCATTATCTCTCTAAGCTGCAGCAAAACTGTGCAGTTGTATAGGCCTATTTGTGGATGGGTACAGCAAATACACAATATTAAATTGCCTTGCATTAGGTCGACTATTTTCTTTGGTTGTACACTGCTTCATTTCTTGCAGCTCAGCATATCACTACACATACTGCGGATCCAGCCAGTACCGTTACAAAAGAATCATTGAGCAAATCTACTGGATGTCAGCATGATCCCTGAGTTACATTTGACATTCTTGAAATGTCAGACAACCAGACTAATGAGTCTTAGACAAAGGCTTTTCCAACACAGAGATCGAGTTTGACAAGCAGCCCACTGTGGCTCCAAATGTCAGTTTGTAGGTGGGGTTGAAAGTCAGGTGCACACAGTGTGAGTTTTGTCACGTTTTTGCTGTTTGAGTCAAATTTCATGGGAGATTTCTACCGTGAGCTGGTCATATGATGGCTTTTAATGAAGAAGCACAAACTAACTGAGGTTGCATTTATCTAGGTACAGTATTAGCATGTTTCTTTTGTGATTCAACCATGATGTTCAGTTGAGCTTATAAAAATAAATAATAATAGTCTGTTCCCAGTGTTATTATTGTTAAATAAAATTAAAACTGAAAAATTGTTTTCATTAATTGAAATGAAGCTGAAATAAAATAGCTCACAGTTGGAAGGTATGAATGTAATGATCCCAGCACAGGCTGTACAGACACAGAAACAAAACTTCAGTTATTCATCTGGCTTTCTCTATTTGTGTATGCTATTTTCATTTTATAAATGCCAAAAGACCCTATATATGATGACACCATTCCTAAAAAGGCAGTCAAAATATTTTGTGAGAAATATTGTGCAATACTAAAAAGATAACATGTTGTTTCTGAAACAAAATAATTGGCTTTTGTTTGTCTTTGTGCTACAGCCAGCGCAAAAAAGAAAAGGAAAAAAAGGAATAAAATATTTATATATTTGTTACCACAGTTAATATATAATAAGTTAATACATATCATTTTTCTACCCAGTGTGAGAGTGTTATATTTTCAATTCAAATTTACTGCACATTTCACAACAAATATTATTCCAAAGGAGCATTACAGAGAATTGTGCCCCAGTGAACAAGCAACAATGGCAAAGCGGAAGATGCAGGCTTATATAAACAAACCATTCTGGAAAGTATGCAGCCTTGGTTTTTATTTCTTATTGTTGAAAAACATTTTGTAATTTTTTTTCTCTCAAATTTTCTTCTCCTTACAGACACCAGTTTGACAACCCCTAGCATAATAAATAAATTAGGCCAAAGTCAATCAAATAGCTTTTATTGCTCTGTTTTTCTCTCCATTACTTATGGTGTGATCGCACTCAGTGCTGTCTCTCACCTTAAACTTGTGACTCTGCGTCTACATCATTGCTGTAAAGTTAAAATGTGTTATGATTCATTTAATGCTGTTGGTGGCATGACAGTGGTGTTAAGGCATGAGAATGACTCAGAACATTTAACCTCTCTATTTGCTATCTGAATAGTGTCTGTGCTCTTTCCTTTCACCAGCAAACTCGATGCCTTCATATATGACGCAGCTGTGCTGAACTATATGGCCGGCAGGGATGAGGGCTGTAAACTAGTCACCATTGGCAGTGGCTACATCTTTGCTACCACTGGCTACGGCATCGCCCTGCAGAAAGGGTCGCTTTGGAAGCGCCCGGTGGATCTGGCCATTCTCGCTATTATTGGAGATGGTAAGTGCCCGCATGCCTGGCACCAGTCCAAAATACTGTGCTTGTTAGCATAGACAGCTTAAAAGCCGTATAAACCCACTGTTGTACAAGCACTATTGACCTTTCCGTGGAGTCCCCAACATAGAACTGTAATGGGGCATTCACACCAGATGCGACTTGCGTGAATAAATCACGCTATTCGTGCGTAGTTGGACACTTGAACATTTTGAGTTTACTTGCGTGAAATTCACTTCACAACAGACGCGAATTCGCGTCATGGGAGGGGCTTCTGCCAGTTGGCTCCATTCTCATTGCGAAATGGCACACTTTCTGAACACTTCCTAAAGGTCAGATTTTTCAAACGCCTGAAACGCTCAATTCGCGCCGCAGGATGTCTGTCGCGTCTTTGCATTGACTTAACATGTAAATCACTCGCGCTTAACGCTTCATTCACATCTGGTGTGAATAAGGATGTAAAAGTCTTATTAAAGGATTAGTTCACTTCAGAATTAAAATTTCCTGGTAATTTACTCACTCCCATGTCATCCAAGATGTTCATGTCTTTCTTTCTTCAGTCGAAAAGAAATTAAGGTTTTTGAGGAAAACATTCCAGGATTTTTCGTCATATAGTGGACTTCAGTGGGGATCAACGGGTTGAAGGTCCAAATTACAGTTTCAGTGCAGCTTCAGAGGGCTCTACACGATCCCAGATGAGGAATAAGGGTCTTGTCTAGCGAAATGACCGTTCATTTTCTAAAAAAAATAAAAATGTATATACCTTTTAACCACAAATGTTCATCCACCACGCATTACATAATCACGTTGGAAAGGTCACGCGTGACATAGGCAGAAGTACCGCGGTAGGGTGAAAAACTACATCTCATTTTCTCCTCCAACTTCTACATTTTCCACCATTGTTGTTTTACCTTTTTTTTTTTTTTTTTGTAAAGGGTGTTTGGCTTAGTCTTTGCACGTTCACTTTGTAGACACTGGATCTGTACTTTCACCTACGTGTGAACGTGACCTTTCTAACGTAATTACATCATGCGTGGCGGATCGGTGCAAGACGAGCATTTGTGGTTAAAATGTATATAATTTTTTTATATATATAAAATGACAGATCGTTTCGCTAGATAAGACTCTTATTCCTCGTCTTATTCCCTTTGAAGCTGCACTGAAACTGCAATTTGGACCTTCAACCCAGTGAACTCCACTGAAGTCCACTATATGGAGAAAAATCCTGGAATGTTTTTTTCAAAAACTTTAATTTCTTTTTAACTGAAGAAAGACTTGAACATCTTGAATGACATGGGAGTGAGTAAATTGTCAGAAAATTTTTATTCAAAAGTGAACTAATCCTTTAAATTGTCAAAGATGATTATGAATTAATAGATATTTTAAAAACAATTATTTTTAATTATTACAATTGTTATAATTTAAACTTATTTATTAAACAATTACACTTAATTCTGTTAATTCTAAATTAATTTGTGGATTCAGTGTGTAACTATATTTATGATTGATTACAAGGTTCGGTGTTAGGTGCAAAAACTATGTGATTAGTTTTATCACAGTCATAGGCCAAAAAAAAAAAAAGAGGTGAAAAAAAAAAAAACATCCATACATTTTCATATATTTTTACCACCGAGAACACATCGGCACATTTTGTGTCAACTACTCATATTCATGTGCATCTTGGAATAACATAACATCTGTGGCGCTGTCTCGACCTGTATGTTGAAACTATATATGTTCCTCATTTGTAAGTCACTTTGGATAAATGTGTCTGCTAAATTAATAAATGTAAATGTCTGCCCTGAAGAGTTTTTATTCAGTGTAGTAAAGCCAGAATTAGAATGTGTTTTAATGCCTCAATGTTCATCTACTACATTATTTAGCCTTCTTTTAGTTCAGATTTCTTCCTTCATAGACATCTGCAGTATTTCCCTCTCTCTATAGAACTGTATATGCTATGTTTCACAGTAGCCCTATATGAGGAATATGAAAAATGACAAAATGAACCTACTGGCAGCTGTACCTTGTAGAGAAAGAGAAAAAAGTCTCAGATGGTGCTAACATATGGCTGAAGCTTGAGTGTATAATTTTATTGATCCTCACTTTGACATGTTAGCGCATGGGGAGTTCTGGAACAGGAGGATATGTCTGTGGATGATAGCAGTGTGGCCCACTGAGGTGTACATGAAATGGGAGACATCTGATTGATGACGTGAGCCTGGGCATGTGCATCTCTCCACAGGTGAGATGGAGGAGTTGGAGGCTCAGTGGCTGACTGGGATCTGCCACAATGAGAAGAACGAGGTAATGAGCAGCCAGCTGGATGTGGACAACATGGCTGGAGTGTTCTACATGCTGGCGACCGCAATGGGTCTCAGCCTCATTACCTTTATCTGGGAGCACCTGTTCTACTGGAGACTCAGATACTGCTTCACTGGCGTCTGCTCTGGCACACCCGGCCTGCTCTTCTCCATCAGCAGGGTAAGGCTTTTATTCAATCTCTTTAAAGTAAAAAAAGAATATATTCAATTAAATATAATAATAATAATAATTACTGCAATATTTATTTAATTATAAATATTACTATGGCACTAATTACTGCAGTAGACCCCCTAGGGGTTGCGAACCCACTGTTGAAGACCCTGGTTTTGGTGTTGATGGACAGTCAATATCACTCAACGTAACTTGTGACAGTAATCCAGTTAGCGTTTGAGCTCAGTCTTTACATTGACATGGCCAGTGTTTGAGAGAAAAATCATAAATTTGATTTTCGACCACTCGTTCCATGGCCAGGGAGCTTAAAATGACAGTGCAGCAGTCTGTTTTGACAGCATGATTTCTAGCACTGCCAAAAGCTCAGTATGTCTTTGTTTAGTTTAGATCCCTGATGGGTTTGTGTACATGCTGTCAGTATGAGAATATGGTGCCTCTGATTAACATCTTTAAGGTAATGAAATGCTGTTGTTGGGGAACCCAAGCATAACTGATAGAATGTTTACTGGTGAAAAGAGATTCATGGAGCTGGTGAGAGGACATGATCATTTTTTAAAGGAAATGTGGCTTTCAAAATAAACCCCTTAGCAATTTTTAAATTTGAAGGCATCTTTGTCACCACCTGTATCTATGCCCTAAATAAATAGTGCTCATAGTGCTCTTTGATGGGTAGAAGTCTCTGCAGTAGAATCAGATATTGGGGTCTTGTAATACAGTAAAAGAAGAACTGAAAGTCACATTATTCACAGACACCAAGGTCAGTACATGAATACTGAGCTTTATTCACTCTTTTTTCCATAGGGTATATGGAGTTGCATTCATGGTGTCCATATCGACATGAAGAAAAAGTCATCTGACCTGGACTTCAGTCCACAGTCCAACATGCTTAAGCTTATCAAGTCTGCCAAGCAGATGACTAATATGACCAATCTCAGCGGCTCCAGGATCAACTCTCCTAAACGTGGCGGTGAGTTCATGCATTCGGCAAGCCCCATGATCATGGATATGATGGCGGAGAAAGGGAACTTCATCTACACTGACAATCGCAGCTTTGCCCAAAAGGATATCTACGGGGACTCCAGCGACTTGCAGGCATATCTGTCCAACCGCCATAAGGACCATCTGAACAACTACATCTTCCAGGGTCAGCATCCCCTCACCCTCAATGAATCAAACCCTAATACTGTAGAGGTGGCGGTGAGCGCAGACACAGCCCAGACCAACGCGAAACCCCGAGCTCTGTGGAAGAAATCTGTGGATACTTTGCGTCAAACTCAGGTGCCTGAGACCCTAGACCCCCGTTTGTCCATGAAGAGTCAGAGGTACCTGCCAGAGGATGCTGCACACTCGGATATCTCTGACTGCTCAAGCAGGGCCACCTCCTACAAGGATCCAGATAATAACAAGCACCTGAAGCCCAAGGACAACTTAAAAAAAAGATCGATGACGTCAAAATACCCTAGGGATTGCAGCGAAGTAGAGCTGTCCTACTTAAAAAATAAGCAGGGCGGAGCGGGCCGGGAGAAAATCTACACCATAGACTCTGACCGGGAGCTGAGTCTGCACTCAGAGCCACAACACTACAGGGAAGGCAGAGGCCTTACAACCGACGATTTGGATTTTGGTGAAATTTACTCAGACCACAATGACAATTATAGGAAATGCGACCAGCCCATCATCCATCTCAACAGCAGCCCCCTGCATCAGAGTGAATCTGACCTCCTGCCTGACAACGTCTACAACAAACACTACAGCTTGAAGGAGAAGAACCTCAGTCCGCACGAAAGCAACGACCGGTTTAAACAGACTCACTGCCGGAGCTGTCTTTCCAAGGTGCCCAACTACAGCACAGGGCCATATGCTGCTGTACGCTCGCCATATAACCGGTGCGAGGCGTGTATCCACATGGGCAACCTGTACGACATCAGCGAGGACCAGATGCTGCAGGAGGCCATGATGAGCCCTAGCATGCACCACGATGACATGTTCAGTCACTACTGGCCTCAGACAGACGGGCCACACGTACAGAGGAGGAACAGACTGAGGCTCAGCCGTCAGCACTCCTTTGACAATATCATGCTCGAGAAACCCAAAGAGATTGACCTGAACCGGCCGGCGCGGAGCGTCAGCCTAAAGGAGAAGGACCGCTTCCTGGAGGACAGCCCTTATGCAAACATGTTTAACATCAAGGCTGACAAACTGTTCGGCAGCAGGTCCATGCTCTTTAACCGAAACCTGGAGGAAAGCAAGCGTAGTAAGTCACTTTACCCCGATCACCCCTCGGACAACCCCTTCATGCAGTCTATACGGGACGACACTCGCCTGGTCCACGGCAGGAGCTCCTCAGATATTTACAAACAGTTGGCTCCCATCAAAACCAGGAACGAGAACAATCTGAGGTCCTCTGTGAAGTCCACCACTTCATACTGTTCCAGGGATGGTCGAATACCCAATGACATGTACATTTCAGAGCATGTAATGCCTTATGTAGCCAACAAGACTAGTGCATACTCAGCTCCCCGGGTTCTCAACTCTTCTCAGTTTAGCAATAGACGAGTGTATAAGAAAATACCTAGTCTCGAGTCAGATGTTTAATGCTTTTTTGTGTAGTTGAACTATTTACTCACTTAGAATGCCACAGTCACCTACATCTATAAAGTACCCGAGATATCGCTCTTCTTATACGGGCGCTTTCCAAAGGTTTTCAGCATTTTAAGATGCCTTCTGGGCGTAAGCCAATAAAAAGTGGTCCAGCATGGAAGTTGTTCATTATCCCCCACACTTGGCCTAGTGCTAGTGTGTACTCAAAACGCTGAGTGCTAGGACAGATGTACTGCTTCAAAGTCGTGGTGGACCGAAGCAGATCCTAGGGTGGGGTTTCAGGTATTTGGCCCCACATTGCATGTGACAAGAGCGTACCAGTATCAGACAGACTGTGGCTGGAAAAGTTCCTGAACTTAAGGCAAGCAAGGGTATTTCATTCATGGCACTCAGCAATTGCATTTTTGCTTTTATTACCATAGACTTGGGATTTTTGGCATTCTAATCCCTATTTAGAATTTAGACTCTTCTATATCTTATTTGGTAGCACAATAATCATTAGTTAACCGCCCACCTCTGCTTTATAAACAGAACTTCTATATTAATGTCAGGAATAGATTTATTTTGCATGTGTGTTTCTTTTCTCGTCTTATTTCTTTTGAAGATATACTTACATTAAGGTGATTTCGTTCGATAGCTGAGGTTGTCATCTGTGCAATGAAAACTTGACCTGTATGTAGGTTGTTCAACTGGGAATATTGTGTTGATCCTCCATTTTTTAAGATTGTGGGGAAGTTTTTGCAATGGAAGTTTGTCGCGCATTTATTTCGTTCAGTACTTCCATCCTGTCACTGTACACTGTGAAACCGAATCAGAGCATCACCTCTCAAAGACTGTTGTAATACTGTAGTTCGGCGGAGCCTCGCTTCGCTGTCTCAATCCACTCATTTAATGTAACGAGGGGCGTGTGTGAAGCTTGAAGTCTGAACTAGAGCATTGGTTTTCTGTTGCAGTCCGTAACACGGTCGACATTCGCATTGAGGACTACCACGCAAGACCTTTGTTCTGCAGACCTATTACTAAACTTTATACTGTATGAACACACTCAATGAACTCCATGCAATGTGAATCAGAACACATAGCCAAATTGTGTATTAGAACAAATACCTCAGGATGGTTCTGTGTCGTTTTGTGTAACGTTTTCTCTGCACCACCGAAAGGCACATTCACGCATGTTTCCCTCCACTCTGCTATGGTTGTTCAAGGACTTCCATTGCAGTCGCGTTTATGTGAACAATAGAGAGGGGATCTTTCAGCCATCTTTGAAACGAGCTTTATGTTTACGATTTCAGCGTTTGTTGGAAAACAGGATGTGTATCGCCATAACCGTGTTATATGACTGCTGTAGCAGCTTCCACTCTCATATCAGACTTGCTTTCTTTGAACTTCCCCAATAATGTGACATAATTCACTGTACACTAATCTTGAATATGTCATCACTATCATAATCATGAACATATTCATCATATGAAGTGCTGCTTTAAGGAGCTAATGTGCGTTTGCACATGTAAAATATCAAGGTCTTGTAATCATATATGCCATACATAGTTTTTACTCTTTGCAACTTGTTTTTCAGTTATTTTTTCACCCTTGTAATAACCCCAGTCTTTAAGGAAAATGTATTTTGATTACATGAATTATAATAATGGCATGCAACTCAATTGTAACTCTTTCTATGTTTTTGTTATGATGTATGATCACAAATTCTTTGTAACAGGGTGCAAATATACCATATATATGGAAAGAAAATGATCATTCATATTGCAGAGCTGCTGTTTTGGGGAAATAAGCAAGGTATTAGCCTCTATAATTTAATCACAGGGCCACATCTGCATTGATTTCATATCTTTTGTGAGGCGAGGTGAATATACTTGCTCTTCCTTGATTAGCAGGTGAAAACATCACCAGCTATGCTTTCTGTCCCTTACCTGTCACATATAGCCAGATTTAACCTGTAAAGAGAGAAAGAGAGAGAGAGAGGAAAAAAAAGTCTGCTCTTTTCGGGTCTGCTATCCCTCCAAAGATATGACGTCTTGTTGATTTTCTCTATTATCTATGGTTTGCTGTAAGAAAAAGAAGCTTTTTTTCATTCCTCAAAGACTTAGCAACTATTTTGAATATAAGACACTTGTAAATTGCTTGTAAATTCATACTCAAATAATTCATGAAAGTTGCGATGATACAGAGTAAACAATATTTTTTGTGTGGGTTTCACAGGTCTGTACAGTAGCACTCGTTTTCTGTAGCATATGTACAAAAAAAAAAAAATGACATCATACACAGGTCTGCATTGAAACGTCACCTTTCGAGATTTCAAAGTCTCCATGCAGTTTGTTATCAGGGATTGTAGCCCTGCAGTTTTTGTAAGCTTGAACATTTCGGGGCTGGGGTGAGGGTGTACGGGTTGGGGCTACAGGCATTGAGGCAGATTTTTTTCTAAGTAAATACTGTCAATCCACTTGAAGGTGAACTTGGATCAAGCAGATCAATGTAAGGAGAACTGGCCTCTTTGGTTCATAGACATTCGTACGAATCCATCCTGTTCATGAACCAAAGCTCTGCAGCCACTCTGGCGTGTCGTTTAGGCCGCCAAACTTCTGGGATTTTTACACAAAAACATCTTGAAAACCAAAATGTACTTTTTACTTCATCATTCTGTTTTTGTCAAAGGTTATCGAAGGCGGTCAGATGTGTCGAGTGGAACAGCGCAGGTCAGGTATTGATTGCAAATGGAAACAGATGAACTGTGTGGGATTATTTTATGTAGCAGTTTTTGGCTAGGCAAAAGCCATCTGTAGTTTATTGAAAAACTTATATTATATTATATTTTTGGTTTATTTACCTCTCATAGAATAGTACACAAATGTGAATTTAAAGTAGCTCAGATGCTGATTATTTCCATAAGACGAGCTAGACTAGGCAAAGTAGTTGAGGAAGTCAACAATGGAGGATTTTGAAGTGTAAAAAAAAATTAGTACTTTCTCAATTATACCTTAAACACCATTTAAGGGTTAATCTGTTTCGTCCTTCATGTTTGTTACACTCCACTTCACAGAAGAGATGTGTGTTTGTGTACGTTTATCTGTGGATCATGAAGAGAGGGAAGTTTTAGGATCAGCGGTTAATGGAAATATGCTGAATATTTTCACTTTAAAAGTCTTTGCAGATAACAGAGACGCCTCCATCACCACAAGTTTGTCTCTTATAAAAACCCATTAGACTAAAAGATACATACAGAATCAATTTTCTTTCCCTTTAAGGCAAATTTTATGACCACGTAGGGCAGAATATCAAAAAGCGAAGCAGGAAAGTGAGACAGTTACTTAACATGACAATAGATCTCTGCATCCACATGGAAGACCATTCGAAATCTATTCTTTCCCAAACTGATATTTTGCCAAGTGCAGTGTAGTAAGAACAATAGGCCCTTTTGGCTGCCAGGCAAGCTGGTGTACTGTCACTGCATCATTGGCTGTGTTCCCATTGAGGTAGTTTCAAGGAGAAATCACCTCAGCTCAAATTACATCTGCCAGAGCCACACAAGGCACGGTGAGAAGGGGCAGGTGGCTAAAGACAGGAGCGAGAGTCCTCATGCATGACTGTGTCGACTGCAGCTCGCTCCCTTTCGTTCTCAGGCCGCTTTATAACCCTCAGGAAGACGTTTGCAGGGGCAAAAATGGCAGCTTGGAAACAACTTGGAAATTCTCACTGTCAGTCATGCGGCTCTTTCAGCAATGGCATTTTTATCATGGCGTTACTGACACGAGGATTATCTTCGCTCACCTTGAGTTTTAAAACCAAACACAGCTCTTGATTTCTGTAATGCATTTCCTGTGGTGGATATTTTAAATGTTTCATTTTTTTTCAAAATGAAAGACAGACTGATTTAGTGAGTACTGGCCCTAAAGGTGGCAAAAAAGTATTTTTTATTATTATTTTTTTAAATTCTTTATTTGGTTATTTGAGTTTGTGCACAGAGCTGCTGGAATACTTGCACTTATTAAAGGAAAAAGGAATGCTGCCTTCCCTGTAAAAATGACGATTTTGATCGTAGCGGACTCGCAGTAGAAAGAAACATTTGTTTGAAACGAATCACTTGTGTTTCCTGTTTAATAATCACTCTTGTGAGCTTTGCATTCATATTTTATGTGGTTAAAAGTAGAAATTATTTTAGAACAGTGTTTTATACTGGGACGGGTGGGGATTGTCATGTGACTATAACCTATTTATCACAGAAACCATGTGACCTGCTGCCTAAATGTTCTTTTATAATGAAGCATTATCACTTGTGTGCGTACTGAAATGTCTTAAGAACTTTTTTAAGTAAGTTGGAAGTATTCGCTTACATAAAGCTGACACAAACTTGCATAAATGAAATCATTTCTGCTATTGGCAAATTGCATGAGAAAGTACTAATTCATTGGAGCGGTTTGAACATATCTCCTGTTCTCTCTAAAGTACATTTCTTTTAAAGTATTGTGTTCAGAATTGTTTTTCATTCTCTTCTTTTTTATGTGTATGTAGATCATATTAAAGGAACAGGTCTGATATGTGACTTGTGAAATGTCAATACAATGTGGTTGCAGGACGTGTGCTGGGTTACAAGATGTAAAAACATGTATATAAGTCAAAGTTTCATTTTTTTAATAAAGGCTCTTTCTGCCACTTTATATGATCACTGTATATGTTGCGGTATGTTTCCGAAGCCCATGCTTATGGTGAATGTTGTCGACGACACCTAGAAAGTTCATGAAGCGGGGGTGGGGGGATGGAAACTGACTGACAGCTCTGGTAATTTCAATTGTCATGATTAGTACATGCTGTAATGGCGACAAATGTGGCACTCAGGCCTCGAGTCCTCTGTCTGAACATGTGTGAAACAAGGGCCGTGACCCAGCAATATTACACGAGTCAAGAAAGCAGCTTTGCTATCAGCTGAAAAGCATTTTGTGTGCACAATGAAGATGCTCTTACAGACAGTGCTGGGAAATGAAAGCAGAATTTATCTGTTTTGTCATTTTTCTTTAGTTTTGCATCATCTGTCCAAAATATTAACATTCAAATATTCGAAACAGACATTCCAAGTTTTAGTGCAGTCATTAATTATTACAGTATAGTTATCAGTATCAAAATTATGTATGTATATCGTACTGTGCAAAAGTCTTAGGCCACTATTGTTTTAGCAATGATATAATGACCATATATAATTATTTCTCAGTCTCTTTATTAGAATATAACCAGAAAATACAGTAAGCAGTATTTAAAAAAAACAGCTTCTATAGGCTAAAGTGACAAGTATTTAGTGATCTCCTCTTACACTTGAGCAATAGCAGGAACCTGACCCTCTTAAACCTAAATGGAATGGAAAAGGACTGCAAGACCAAGAAAACTTTCAAAATCTGATTAGAAGTTTCTCAGATTTTCATTTCTGAGAAAATGTAAGAAGTCCAGGAGGTCACTAGATACTGATTTTTGCTTAACCCTCTATGGGACTAATTATGAGTTTTTAAAAATTAATAACTTTGTAGCGGCAAAGACGAGTCAAACATTGGTCAATGGCATTTACCATGTGGTAAACAAAAAGTCTTTGCCGCTACAGACTTTATATTTTACATACAGTATATTTAAGGCTAAAATCATTTTCCAAAATTTGTTTTCTACATTTGACCTTTGACACCCTCACTGCTTCCTTGATCTTCAACTTCTTCATTTCTTACCACAACCTTAATTTCTGATTCACTGCCGTCACTATCATTAATACTTTATGGAAAAACTTCTATAAAACTCACTAACATCAACCCAAAACACAGACAAAAAGGCTATTTACTGCCTGCTAGTAATGAACAATACTGCAGCTATACAGGAAAAAATCTATCCCTAAAAGGACTTGGTCATTTATGTCATTTTTTTTTTTTTTTTTTTTTTTTTTTTTTTTGTATTTGAGTTAAAAAATGTGCATTAAAAATGACCAAAAACTTTAGCATTTGGATGTACAATGAATTTTTTTTTAAAATGTTATTTATATACTTCCTAGTCTTAAATGAACTTACAATGGAGCCTTGACAGCATGTGACCGAACATGTGCGCATGTCTCCTTCATGTCCTTGTTGCCAAAAATGTCAAGCACATGGCACATAGATTTTAATTTTACTGGCTGAAGGGAATGTCTTGTCATAATACTAAAATATATATATATTTTATGGTTGAATATTATTATTGTATTTTAAATGCGATTTTCTCTAAATGATGATACAGGGTTAAAGAAACAATTTTGTTCAGAATATATATATATATTTTTTTGTACATATTTACTGTATTTTCTGTTTGTATCGTAATAAAGAGACTGAAAAATAAATATGGATGGTCATTAAAACATTGCTAAGACTTTTGCACAGTACTATATATATATATATATATATATATATATCTTTTTTTTTTTTTTTTTTTTTTTTTTTATAATAATTGAGATTATAACTTTTTAATGATCATGATGTCCAATCACAGACAAAACATAAATGAAACATAATTTGCACCTTTTTTTGACCATTCATTATTACAGTAAAAGATTCTGAACCGTTTAAAGAACACAGAGTAAAGAGAGGAAGTAGCTTCACTAAATATGTCAGGAATAATTTCAGGCAATTTTCCATCAATTTCCACCTTGCAGCAAAGGTTGTACTGTTCTAGAACTTGCACCTAACCTATGCAGCTCTGCCTTTGTTTTGAGGTAATGTGATATTGATCATATCTGCTATGACTGGGACAAATACTCATTCAATATCTAAATAGGCTTTATGCTTTAGAGAGAAGAAGGCACTATCGCTTATGTCTTTGCTATTTAATGGATCTTTAGGCTTCTGGTGTTCATGGTTGAATACACTGGAACAAAGCACAATAAATTTACTGTCTAAGGCTAACAATGACTCACTTTCACTGGGAGAAAGAAAACAATTGAAGATGTAATCTTTTTTTTTTTTTTGGTGGTGGTGGTGGTGGGGGGGGGGGGGGGGGGGTAAGTAAATTGGTTTAGTTGGAATTACTTGCAGCATTTCAGACTGAAGAATTTATAATCATCTGCACATGGTGCTAACATTTGAACAAACACAATGTTACCTCTCTAAAATTACTCAGCCATGCAATAGTTTCTTATTTTAATCTTATGGCTAATCTCATTTTTTTTCCAGAAGAAAGAGAAATGAAAAAGGAATACAAAGGAAAACCCCGCAGGCGGTGAAAGGAAATACGCAATGACAGCAACTCTATGGGCCGGCATCTGTTTGCTCTGAGTTACTTGCATGCAGAATGACTTCACCTGCAGATGCGCCTTTGTTGCTCACTGAAGGGAAATGAATAAGTTTGCTCACTGGCTGATATAGACTCCTGATATTTCTCTTGTATCTTCTGAAGAGCTGCAATTAATCATCACAAGCATGATGTGGACTGGCAGGACTGAACTTGTAATTAATTACTTTACAAACTAGCCAACAAAACCCACTTCCAGAGTGTTTACTCTTTGTAGTTGACACAGGCTGACAAAATAGATCATTCTAAGCTAAACACTGTCCTTCTCCCTCCTTTTCTTCTGTTTTGATTCTTCTCTATTCAGCAGAACAAATTAAACTCAATGTGCATGAATCCAAACGACAAATCAGAGATTTTCATGACGAATATATTGCAAGGTTAAAAGTGAACGCCTTGTAACTGCTTCAGCTGACCACACGCTAATGGTGCGTTCATGTCATGTCAGAAAGATCAAATTTACGAGCTGAATGCAAATGAAAGCCACTACAGTTACAAGTGGGAAACTCTGAAGATAAATTTGTTGAAATGTTAAGAAATTTATATATATATATATATTTTTTTTTTTTTTTTTTTTTTTTTCATTTACAAAACTAGCTAAGAGGCATGTACAAAATACTGTTCAAGCTGTCCTTGAACAGGGTAATGGACACTTTTTTATTTCCAGGAAGTTATCATAGTTAGGTAAACTTCTTACCTGTTTAGAAAAAAAGGATTCTAGAACCTTGAAAGGTTCTGTCAGGCGATTCCTATAGAATCTCTTAGGGGCTTCAATCATGGGATCATTTTATGGATTTAGTTTTTATTAATTATTTTGTTTGAATAATTTTGAATTTTAATTAAAATGTATGAATTAAGCACCGTGTAAACATACTTTATCGGTAGAAAAAACATTGAATAACCTGTTAAACATGAAAATATTATGTAATCATTGAGTGTATATAGAACCCCACTGAATCTTAGTAACTACAACAAACATAATTGTAAACAAAAAATATAGGCTACCCTTGGTTTTCACAGACAAGGCTTAAGTTAGTCCTAGACTAAAATGCATGTTTTGAGCTGTTTTAACTGAAAGCAACTGTCAGTGCCATTATTTTGTCTCAAGATGCACATCTGGCACATTTATTAAAGCTACTTAAATGTCCTAATTGAACTAAAGTCTAATCCTGGCTTAATCTAAGCCCTGTCTGTGAAACTGGGCCATAGTGTTATAAATGTATATTACATTTGTAAAAAAACATAAACAATCTAAGCTCAGATTAGATTGTCAGTTAAATGTAAACATAAAACGTTCCGAGATTTACACTCAAAAAAATTATACATTGGATTTACTTAACTCCTTTATGTCAACAGGTTCCACGTAACTGGGTTATGTTTATATGTATATGTTTATGTTAATTAACATTGTTAATTCAATGCCATTTAGTTGAGTCAGGTTAACATTCTTAATTTTGTCCAAGTTTAATTATCCTAAAATTAATATAAAACAAAAAAAAAGTAATCCAGTTTAATTGAATAGTTTGTTTACTGAACACATTCAAAAACAATTTTTTACAAATGTAATCTAACAAGAAAACCTTTTACAAATTATACTCTGTAAAGACATTTATGATTAGGTGTTAGCCAGAAGATGCTTTTGTTACATTCATGGCATGCCCAAAGTAGTTGTTTTTTATTATTAAAACAACTTTAATTGTTGTTAGCAGGTCCTTAACCCAAGCTCATGCGCTACAATTTACCACAATGGTAACCGGCAAAAAAAAAAACAAAAAAAAAAACCCACTATATCAGAAACTCTTTTAAATATAAACATAAAAGAACATTAAACATTAACAAGTCTCCCAATTTTTTCATCTTGAAGAAAAAAACGCATAAAATAACATTTTATTTCAACATCCAGCCCTGTGCAAAGCATGATTTTTGTAATGCTATTTTAACACAACTAAAATCATTTATCTCAACTCAAATGGATTAAATCATGTTGGATTAACTTAATATTCTTAAGTAAATTGAACAAGCATAACATTTTATTTTTGGCTTACTTTAAAAACATGTTTTTTTGAGTGTACGATGCTGTTAATAACTGCAACACATAATCTGTGAAAAGGGTCCAGTAGATATCAAAAACAGAAGCACAATTAGTTGCTTTTTTTGTAATTTAACTGGAATAGAGAGCTAGTCGTGGAGTTGGAGTACATGAGATGTGCCTTGCGACACATCTGACTTTTAGGGAACTTTTAGTGAACTGTAAAAGGTGTTTTTACAGGTCACTAACTAGAGGGGGAATGTGTGACTGGATCAAACAAAACTGGACTACATAGGGCCGTCACTAGAGGGGTGAAAGATGGTGACGACTATAGGGGCCCTCAAACTGAATGCATGGAAGAATTGAATTTGATATTAGGCCTACCTGTTATGCGGATCGTTGTTGTGTTGCTTAGCAACGCTCTGTTCTGTCAGGGACTACATCTTCTAGCAGAAGGGTAACACTTTAATGAATTTGCTTAATAACATTTTAATGAAAATGTGTGTTCTTAATCATTTTAATATGCACAAACTGTATAAAAAAAAGACATTCAACTGCCTAGTGTAGTTTATTATAGTGAGCGCAAACAAAATCATCAGTCAGCAATCCTTCTACCTATTTGAGAAGTGATTTTTATTCAGTATGGATATATTCAGATCACAGGGTCTTGCTGGCCTGAGGTAATGTACAGATGTAATGGCTCATCTTTCTGGAATCATAATGCAGGGGGCACAAGATTTATGTGATACTCAATAATGCTTCATGCTCTAAGATACCTTATAGCATTATTAAAAGTCAAAAAGTTATCTAGGTTACCAGCTGACTGCTTTGAATATGATTTCCAGCAATTGAGGCAGGCTTATTTGGGTATCTAGGGCACATTTAAATGCATGTGCTTCCAGCTCCATGTTGACTGTTTATCTGTGCAAGCTTATTCCACATGCTGCGTGTCTCACTCCACCGTCCTTTTTCAGGTTGTGACCTTACACAGGAACTTCTCAGATCCCAGAGAAGAGAGAGAGAGAACGTTTTATATCCTTCATAATTCAATCAATTTAGCAAACTACTGTATATAGACATGGGAACAGTAATATTATCACCGTTGGCAGCAGGGTTCTTTCAATTGCTTTGGTTTTATTCCCAGATTTGAAAGGGTGCTGAGCATCACCCTGAGTAGAAAACACAGTGAAATCAGTGAGAGTAGGGGGTGTTACAACTACCAACTGTTGTTGCTGACTTGTGAGTCTATCACATGGACCACGCCGCCTACAAATGTCATGGTTCATAACCAGACCAAAAGATCACACTAAACATTTTCTTACATTTTATACTTTAAATATATTCTATATGTAGGTATGTAGGTTTTTTTTTGGAAGAGGACATTGTTTCAAATCACAATCTAACATAGAATATGGGTCCCAGTTCAAATTGGGATGCAGCTATTTTCTTGATCTTCTTGATCAACTTGATTAGTTAACTTTTTTTATACTTTTTTTTAAATGACTTTTAAATTTTCCTTTTGTGGTCCAAAACAGAAAGAAGGCCATACAGCATTAGAACAAAACCAGGCTGAGTAAATGATGACTTAATTTTCATTTTAGGGTGTTTCCATTTTAAGTACTTTTAAGTTAAAATTGGTTGTAAAAAATCAGTTAGTGGACTAGTTTAAGCTAAATTTCTTAAAAGTAAGGCTCATTAGATCCAAAAGGGGGCATCTGATGCCAAAAGTAGCATGACATGGTGATTTTGCCTTTACATATGTTGATGATAATACCAGTAAAATGTCTTAATTGATTGGTAGCCCATCAAAAAAAAAAAAAGGAAAAGGGAAAAAAGCAGCATGTCAGGCAAAATCAAGGGCGTTCTCACACGTTTGTTGCTGAGCGGCTAATCCATGCAGAATGAACACATTTGATCATTGTGAATAAGCCCCAGTTACTTTTTGGGTGAAAGGCTGGCAGCTGTTTGCTTGTGACGTTACATCTTCAATGCAATCATGTAGCTATTGGCTGTGGGGAGTTTAATATTTGAGATATTATTCTGATTGCCTCCACTGACAGTTTAATATAAAAATTGCCGTAGATATCTTATAAAACGGCTCCGATTTTTTTCACCACCTTGAAATCATCTAAGCTACAACAGGCTCTCAATGAGCCAAAGGCACATAGTTAGCCAACCATGCTCTGGCTTCGAGGCTGGTTTCAGGACAAGATGCAAGACAACAGTGACTCATTGCTGTAAGTAACAAAGCTGTTGAATATCTCTTTTAATAGGCAAGAGAATGACTCATGTGGACAATCTCTAACAATCTCTCATTTCAGTGAGGACAAAGACAGTGCTCACTGTTCAATGTCTTCTGTTATCTACATGCACTGACTTCATGTAGTCAGAGCTTTGACTGTCCTTCACAACTCAACAGGCAGTGATTTGAATTTCAGGCTAATTTAGTTAGCAGCGAGACTCTCTCCGGAGATTTCCACTCCATATCTGAACATATGGACAGTGTCTCAGTGGTGAGGCTCCATTTGGGGGAAAATCTCCAATTAGTCAGAGAGATGCTTTTATGGCAGAGCTATTTTCTCCATCTTTATATTTAGATAATGAGTACTATCATATTTGGAACATTTGATCATCTGGAGGTAATTAAATTCATCACACTGAGCAGACAATGATGGCTCATTAACATTAATACTGTAAGTCAAAGGCTATGTGTAGAAACTAGTATCAAGTTTAGTTATCAGGATTCGCCCGGGGGTCCGTTCGTGGTAAATTTTGACAGAAGTGGATGGCGCTAATCCATACGGCCGGCTCCGTTATTGAAGGGAGCCGTGATGCATGAAATTAAGTGTTCGCGTTGACCATCCCTCATCGTCCTCTTCTTCTCTCGGCTCGACTAACTTTTGAGCTGCTCTCTGCACTGTAAGTTTAATTAGTACCAAAAACTGCTACCTTTGCTGTAAAGTCAAGAAAGAAACAGAGAAAGTCACAGCTCGGATCAATTCGGCGGCTCCTCTGGAGTTTCACTCTAAGACACGAAGTCTAGTGTTGTGAATGCTAATGTCGGCGACTAGCGCACTGCTTCAAACCCGCACATCCACCTTATCTCTGTGCAGGCACTTCACAGAACTGCAAATGACCCCCAAAAAAACAAGTTTGAGAAAAGTTTCTGAAAATTCAAGGGCAGCTTAACAAGATAAAAAGGAAGCACTAAGCCATTTTAAGGTGGTTGTTTAATATATTATCTTTTAATGAATACAATGATGGGGAAAGCAGTTGAGACAGATTAAATTTGTCAGACAAACTGGCTTATATTAGGCGCTCATATTACCATATATAGGCATATGAATTCTTATAAAGAAACATTTTGCCTCTCTAAGGTGAAATGGAATTTGCACAAATCTCGGTCCTTGCAAAAGTTGCAAGCATTGTTCAAACTGTGCAGATTGTTTCATTGCAGCATATCAAATGAAACATTATAACATTATAACATTGTTTTTTAATCCTGATACGTACTAGTAATCATCCCAGGTTCAACTATGCTAGTACTCATTCTCCATTGAATGCAACTAAAATTGCCATTCTGTGCCAGTGGATGTATAATAGTATGTTTTATTAGCTCATCTGCGTCAGTGAGCAGCTTGATCTCATTCGCATCCTGCCTTGCCAAACAGTGTGGACTGTATATTATATTAAGTTATATTAAACTTGCACATAAATAGATAAATTGGTAATAAATTTTGAAAACATGTGATTTTTTTTTTTTTTTTTTAAATGCAGTACGTCACGCTCCAAGGATAGAACAGAACTCTCTTGATACATCACATGGTCCAAGTTAGACACATTTGTTTCCAAATAGCTAAGTTACTGAAAACTTGCCTGTACCTCATGTTTTTGTAATCATACAAGATGGGCAGTTTTCACTGAAAGCACGTGAATCATTGTGATACCTCTTTTTGCTAAGTGTTGCTAGTTTTTCCCTGCCAAAATCCCAATTAAAACTGAGACAAATAATTGATGAAATACAGCTTTTAGCTGAAAGTGAATCGTGTTATTTTGCATTAAAACATCCGCCATTGCTTTTAATCTGAAGTCACGACAGGAGCCATTTAATACTGAATGTGGAGGCCAGCCATTTCAGTGGGAGCTTCAGTTTGACCATATTTCATCATTGTTCTCTCTAAGATATTTAAATAGATGATTCATAGCTCCTTCAATGACTCAGGGTATAAATTTTTCAGTAGTTCTAAATATAATTTATGAGGAGATATTGGTCTGTTCAGAATGTGACAAAAATAGAAGTTTTTTTTTTCCAGTGTATCGCACAGATTCAGTTGTCAGTAAGTAGACAGTAAGCGTCTGTGCATGTCAAACACCTCGGATCATTTTTATCTGATGCTTTTACCCAAAGCAACTAGAAAGCCCAATTTCAAGGATAGCAAATCTACCAAAAGCAAGTCTCACAGCATGTCTCAATTTCAGGGTTATAAAAGACACATGCTACATGACTTTCACTGAACATTCAGCCCACCTTACAGCAGAATACACAAGCCACGGTAAGGTAATACTTTAATCTTGACAAAAGTTTTTAAGCAGAAAAGGGGGATTTCAGTTAATCTGGGTAAGGGTTTATTATGTCTTTGGGGTTTTTTGCTGTTTGGTGGTTTTGACAAAAGCCATAGTGACACCTTTCTCTGACAAATTAACTTATGTTCTCTGACAGTTCAGAAAAAAAGGACTCTGTTATCAAAGAAATATGACAAAGTATTGTGACACTATACTTAGACTAAGCATTAAAATGAAAAGTTTTCTGCGCTTCAGAATAGATCACATATGTTGAAACAGCATTACACTTCTGTACCTGTAAAAAGTGCAATAGTTGAAAACTTGACTTGTGCTACATAACTGCACAAATAATATGATTCTTCATACTTTGATAGGACTTTTATTTCTCATTTTAAAGTTGATAAAAATGGAACATTTAAGATTCCAGAATTGCTGAAATTGGGTCCAAAAACCAAAGCAAAATTTTTCAATATGCTTCATTGGTTCTTCTTTTCTTTTCATTTATTTCCCTTTTCATCCTTTTTGCACAGTCTTCCCTCTTTCTATTTATTATTTATATTAGTATGCAGAATAACATTCAGAGTAAGTATATTTCTGTGTTGCACTAATGAACCGCAATCTTGTCAGCGGCAACAGAACTAAACTAATATATTTCCCTTTAAAGTTTTGGTTTTGCTGAGACAAAAGCAGTCACTGCAAATCAGAGAAACAGTTCAGCTGAACATTATACAACGTGTCAGTTTATTTGCTTATAGTACATGAATAATTCATCAGCTGCACAGCTCTATGATTATGATGGAAGTATAAATATTCATATGCATTTAATATTGAATAATGGAATTGTATTTATTTGTTTGGTTGATTGATTTAGAAACATTGCCAACTTTTTAACTGATTAATTTTTATTTATGCCCTTTAAAAAGCAGATGATGCAAATGAAGAAACTGATGCAAACATACAATTTATGAAAAGCATTTAAATATTATACACTGGCTTTTATCTGACCTTATATGGTGGACTTTGGGAAGTATTGAAAGATGACCCACAGTTTGATGCCATTCCACTCTCCATTAGGCTACTGTGCATTGCCCTTGAAATAAATATGGCTTTACAACATCTGGGCTGTTGTTATTATGCAAGTATAAACTGGCACCATCTGTTTTCATTGACGTTAATTACCATTCCATTCTCCAGACTCAATTTAGTCAACCATTTGGGAAGCAGGAATGCGTGGTTCAACGTCCACTGTTCCCTTTAAAAATGAGAGCCAACTGTGAAAGTGTTCTTCTTTTAAATGAGCAAATATGACCAGTCAAATACCAAAAAGCTTCATCTATTGTCATTTGAAGTCAAATTAGGTGTAATGCTTGGTAAATGAAACCATGAGGTGGTTTTTACAGGTCTATTGATAATAGATTAATAATATTGTTAATAATAATAATAATTGTTGTTGTTGTTAAGACAAATGAATTGTATTTATCATAAATGTTAATTCCCCCTAGGGGAATGTACTGCTGATGTACAGATATGTGCACTGGAGAATCCCAAAGAGACTGAACGAAAATGCACAGGGAAGCAACTCTTAGAGCACATAACAGATGGACAGAGCTCTGACTGCTGACCCAGACACGCACACACACAACTAAATGTGAATGCACACAAAAAAAGAATTACATAATGTAAATGCATTCACGCACTCTGAAGCACAAACATACACAGTGTAATGATTTAAGAGTGACAGCAATGAATACCATCCTGCAATATCGCCATCAGAGGCTGAAATCATCATTCACTTGTATCACCGCTCTAATTGACACTTGATGCAAATATACTATCCAAACTGTCAGCAACATCATCTCAAAATAGCCAGAACTGGAGATATATTGAAAGATTTAAGTCAAAATGCCTGTCAACCAGTCCATGACAAATGCTTAGCTGCACTAAAAGTGGTAAGGGGCAATAGTCAGCTGAATGTTGATTGGATCAGCTCGTTAAAAGCAGGTCCATCACTCATGCTTCAGTCTAAGGGACAGGAAGATCATTTTTGCAGAGGAATAAAGCAAAACAATTCAGGATAAAAGGACTCAGTTCTTTTTTATTACACTGAACAGCATCTATTACTGAAGTCAGCCTCACTGAGTGGAGAAACATGGAGATGTCCCCTGCTAGCATGGGTACGAATATAATGTTAACAATCCATTAGTCTGGCAGGAATACACAGTTTTTACAGAATATGTCCAGATCCAGATTTGTGTCCAATAAAGTGGGTTGTAGCACACACATGCTATATAAATAATGGTAGTATTATTACCATTATTCATATTTCATTTGGGCTAGTGGCATTTCATTCAAAGTCTTAAGTAGGCCTAAAGGTATAATATGTTAGCTTCAAATTTAATTTAGCGACGAGAATACTTTTTGTGAAGCAAAAAAAAAAAAAAAAAAACGACTTTATTCAACAATATCTTGTGATGGCCGATTTCAAACTACTGCTTCATGAAGCTTCGAAGCTTTATGTATCTTTTGTTTCAAATCAGTGGTTCGGAGTATGTGTCAAACTGCCAAAGTCACGTGATTTCAGTAAACGAGGCTTCGTTATGTCCATAAGTGTTTTTCGAAATTTCAGTGGTTTACCACTGGGGGGTGTGACTTTGACAGTTTGATACACGCTCCGAACCACTGATTCGAAACTAAAGCTTTGAAGCTTCATGAAGCAGTGTTTTGAAATCGCCCATCACTAGATATTGTTGAAAAAAGTTGTTATTTTGTTTTTTTGGCACAATTTTTTTTTTTTTTTTCATCACTTCATAACATTAAGGTTGAACCACTGTACTCACATGAACTGTTGTAAATATATCTTTAGTAGCTTTCTGGGCACTGAAAGTGTTAATTATCTTGCTGGCAATGGAGGCCTCACTGAACCATTGGATTTTATGAAAAATATCTTAATTTGTGTTCTGAAGGTGAACGAAAGTCTTACGGGTGTGTGAGGGTGAGTAATTTTCAGAATTTTCATTTTTTGGTGAACTAACCCTAAGGGTTCTTTCAGGCGCTTTATACTGTATAAAAAACCTTTTAGGGGTTCCCATGGGATCATTTTATGGATTTAGTTTTAATTCATTTTTTATTTTAATAAACTTTTATGAATTAAACATCTCATAAACATGCTTTATCTGTAGAAAAAAAATTGAATAATCCGTTAAACATGAAAGCATGTCTTGAAATAAAAAGTTCTGTTTTTAATGAGCTAATATAAAAGTATCAGAATATAATTCGTTTTTTAAGTCATAGCAGTTTTTATCACATAAATAATGAGGATCAGGATGACAATTCAAATGAACCAAATAATTTTAAATCAGTACATTTACTCTGAATACAACCAATAAACACCATTAGTATGGCAACAGTGATAAATAGGATATTTTAACTGAATGTTTACAGCAAAAAAAAAAAAAAAAAAAAATGTAAATGTGCACAGGACTTTCATATTAACCATCTGAACGAACCAAACAAAGTAAATCCAATCCAACATACAGATTAAACATAATAACAGAAATATTAGTAGTAGTACTCTAGTACACTATTCTGAATGTAGCAATTTGAAACTGAACAAACTGATTAATATGAGGAGAAAAAGTAGCTTATTACTGGAAAATCCACACTATGTATACACTATAGCTGAACTACTGAAAGTAAGCAGTGTTGTTACCTTCACTTTTAAGGCACTTTCACTTTCGCGATCAATGGGGCAGGGGCTCAAGCCCCCCCTAAAATTGTAATAATTATGTTGACACACACAAAACATAAGGAAACAGAGTTCATTTTCTTAAAGCCACAGAGTGAGTTTTCTGTGTGTCCTGTAGCGATTCCTTCTCACATTGCTCTGCGGGTCTGAAAGTGTTATTGCAAAGCTTAGACAAGAAATAAAAATATGCGTCAGGTCAAAACTGCAAGAAACATTAAAGCAGCTGGCATGAGGAGAGTCAGTGTGGAGGGAGCAGCACATGCCCCAAAACATGCAAAATGATTCTTCAGTGAGAGTGAAATGTGTTTTGACAGCAAATCAAGGCAGGAGAGAGGGGTAGAGAAAAAAGAGAAGAGGGAGGAATATGAATAACCTGTAGTGGAATTGGGGAGGAAACAGCACAGAGAATTATAATGTGGTCTGCTCTAGCTATTGTTTTGTGATCAGTGTGAACCCAGCCTTATTTGTCCCCCCAGCATGACGCCGTCCACGCGTCTACATTGCAGGGCGGCAACAAACAAGGAAAATCAACAGATTCATATAGCAATAGTGTTCCGCATATCAAACAGGATGATTGCTTTTTTCTATAGACTAATTATGATATCAGCTTCATGTAACTATGCTATGCTGATTTGTTTTATTATGCTGCTGTTCACACCATGATTCTGAATCCTGACAACATAGTTTATAGTGGTGTGATCCATCCAAACACTCACAGTGGTCCAAAATACAGCTTTACTCCACACGTCTTCAGATTTAAACACTGTCAGAGCCACACTGGCAGCTTTATGTTATGTGTGATGGGTCATATAACTTTATAAAGTGCTCTTATCACCAAACTAGTGTTTTATCACAGGGGAAAATGAAACCAATGTATCTACTGAATATAAGTGCACTGTTTAGAGACTTGCCTAGTATTCTATCTTCTATTAAAGATGAACTGTAATTATTTTTTATGTTATGCTAACTAAGGCCCCGTTTACACTAATGCGTTTTTGTTTTAAAACGCATAAGTTTTGCTACACTTACGCCTGTCGTTTACACTACGCCGGCATTTTCGAACCTCGAAAACAGAGACTTTAGAAAATGCTGCAGAGCCCGTTTTAGTTTGAAAACGCCGGGGGTTGCATTTCAGTGTAAACGGACCAAAACGGAGACTTTTGAAAACGATGACGTGGCTGCCCACGTAAGCTCTGCATATCCTTGACGACCATGTAAACAATAACATGGAGACTGAACTGCAATCTTTGCTGGCTTTGTTGTAATTTTTAGCAGCTATTGTGCAGTTAAACTCTGCATTTTTTATACTGCAGCTGCCTACATGCGCAAGAGGCAAGCTGGCAGCTGTTTACTCTTGTAAGTGCATGCCCAGTGTGCATGAACGGTCATGTGACATGCATCTTCGGTCATGTATTGTAGATGGAGATCATTTCTGAAACGCTGTGGAAACGCCAGTGTAGACGAGGATCGTTTTCATTTTAAAACAGCTTTTTAAAATGAAAACGCACTACTGTAAATGAGGCCTAAGGGTACGTTTACACGACAACGATAATGTTAAAACTAAGAATTCGAGTTTACCGCGTACAGACGTCACCATTGTTAAAACGATCCCCATTCATATGAATCTGTGAAAATAACTAAAAACACTGTATTCTGCTGGAAGGCCATTAGATGGCGATGAAACACTATAGACTGAACATGTAATATGCGCATGTGCATGACGTCATCATTTTCACAGATTCGCATTTTTGTTGTTTACAGGGAGTTTTCAAAAACTGTGTAAATGAACAGCCAAAATGCATAAAAAGTTTTCCATTTTTAGTTGAAAACAGAGTCGTGTAAACGGCCCCTGAGATGAAGGCATCATGCACGTCTAAACCCCAGTGATGGGTAGGTTTAGGGGTGGGGTTAGGGGTAGGTAATTCGTACAAATTCATACGAATTTGGAAACTCTTAAAATATGTACGAATTAGCAAAAAGCGTACGAATTTGTACAAGTAAGGTCATACAAAAATTTGTACGAATTAGCCACCTCGTAGAATACGTACAAATTGCTGTGAGATCGGGTTGATTAATTCACCCTGTAAGCCAATTGTTCAGTACTAGATAAAATGATAAAACAAGTGGCAACATGCATATCAGCAGCAGTTGATAGTGCTTTAAGTAAGCAATAAGGTACTAGAGGCTGTGCTGTATCGTGAATAAATCCATGACTTATTCACAATACAGCACTAGTCTCGAGTACCTTATTGCTTTTATAAAACGGTTACCACACAATACAAATATTAAAGCCAAAAATATGTATCACTGCAATTTTCATGAATTAAACTTTCACCAAAAGCCTTCCTTCCGCCCGAAAAAATAGTCCCTGACCGTGAACAGAAACAGAAGTTACATTTTTACGGCATTAGATGGCGGCAAATACTGTCTTTATGAGTGTGTCAGTCAGTAGCGAAGACTTTTACATTGAAAAGACTGAATTGTTGTAAACACGGAACAAGACACAACTGACATGCTTTGACTAACGCTGTCAGTCACGGGAAAACCCCTTAACTGTTAAAAGGACAAGATAATACATCGCACATTTAAACAGATTTTCTATTATGAACATAAGACTGACCTGAAGGAAAATGCTAAATCTGAATGCAGGTAATAAACTCGCTCACTCGATCTCTTTCTCACAATACTCTTCTACATACAGTAATACAGTAAGCTTCAATGAACAATATCAATTGAACAAACAGTTTACGTTGCTAAGAGTGGTTGCTAAGGGTGTTGTGTAGTGATACACAGAACCGTTGGGTGAAGCGGTCATAGCCGTGTTTTATCGTGAATAAAACACAGCTATTGACCAATCAGAATCAAGGACAGGAACTAACTGTTTTATAAATAAACCTATGCTGGGGCAGGGCTTAGCGGTTAAAGTTCTGGAATCCTTAAAGGTCACAACTTCAACCCCCTGAAGTTGCTACTACCGTTTTGTCTTTGAGCAAAGCATTTAACCTCTGTGCTCCTCCAAGATTGTCCCTGTAGTATGTACTGTAAATTACTTTGAATAAGAAAGCATCTGCTAAGTGAATAATGTAATGTAATGGTGCTGCCACATGGGATGTCTGTGGAAGAACTGCAGGCGGACTTGTGTATCTGTTAACTTGTTTGAATTAAGCCTCTAGGTCACATCCAATGGAATGTATACGGATGATGGACTTTAGAGTGAGAGAGATTAATGAATTTATGTTTGGTTAGACAATAGCTTTTTATTGTGTTTGTGTGTGGCTTGTTTTATTGCCAACGTAATTGCTGGAAAGCTTCGATTGTTTTTATGTTTGTTTGTTTTTGTGACAACAACTACAAAATTGGCTTTTCGGAAAAATTGACCTTTCCGTGCTACTTCCCGTTCAGAGTATAGATAAATTGACCAATCAGAGGACACTGAATGCCCAAATGCAGTTTGTGTCTTAAAATAGGGCCACATCAATATCATTTTTAGGGCAAATGTCATGTGGCACGGAGGTGATGAATGGAATATTTTCTCAGATCCATATCACTCATTTGATGCTTTTCTCTCCATCACTCCCCACAAACAAATTGATCATGTCCGGGATGACAGATGAGAGAAGGTCATTAGGGCATATTTTACTCACAGTGCTGTGCAATATCTTACACTGACTCTGGACTGCATTCAGCAAGCTCAGCCACACATAATTATTCGGGCAAAAGCTCTATTGATCGATTCAATAATTACAGAGCTGACCTGAAGTGAATGCACCCAAACACAAGTGCTTAAACTCAACACTTATTAGTACTTATTAAGTGTGCAACTTATTTTAAACAACAAGGCAGCTTTAAAAATCATGTTTAAGAGATAGTTTCTTAAAGTAATGTAAACCACAAATCTTATTTTACTCATAAAACTGATATTCTAACAACCCTTAGAAAATTCCACAGGAAATGCATGGTGCATTAGTCTTCCAAGCTGGCCATCAAGTGGATGTCAAGACTAAACAGCTTTATTTAAGTTTAAAGGGAAAAAAAAAAAAAAAAAAATCATACAAAACCAAATGCTAGAGAAAACACACATTCAGTGTTGAGCAAAATTCTAAATTGAAGAATGACCTGTCTGACGATCAACTGACCGATCTACCTGTCTGTGAGGCAAATAAATAATACTTCCTTAAATTCAAATTTTAATTGCTATTCTGCATCCTGTTGCAGCCTTAATTAAAATTCAGGAACTCAACTGGAATTTAAAATCCGTCCTCAATATAGGTTATTTCCCCGTGTGACAACTAGCTCCGGGTTCCCCTACTCCTAATTGAATTGCAGATGTTTAAGAGTTTTTCAGCACTGTAAAACCACAGCACAATGTACAGCAACTGCAGTTGTAAGGCTCCTCAAATTGCGGTAAGTTAGAGCTGGTTGCACTAATCCAGCAGCATGCTTTACTTTCCTATCTCCTGCGCTTTCCTCTATGGAGAACTGAGAATGTGAGGACACAGAGCCTATCACACCCTATAAAAGGGATGGGGGATAAGTTGCACAGCCGGGGCGAAATGTTGGCTTTTCTGCCTACGGCCTTATCAGCCACTTACAGCTGCGGGCCCAGAAAACCTGATTTCTGCGTGTTCCACCCTGGAGGACAGACAGATTCAAAGCAGCAGAACCTCCTCAATAAAACAGTGAGCGCTTGCAGTTTTAACTCAACTTAAATGCCGTGACCCCTTAATTACACGCCACATTTTCCTTTTGTGGTGTCTTTTTTTAAAAATCCAACCATTTCATTGGTGTGACAATATTTGCAGACAGAAAAGTTCAGATTGAGACTATATGCTCCTGTCCTAAAAATGCAAGTAAAGTACTACTAAAAAATCATTAGCGAAGGTCCTAGCAGATGTCTATATGCTTGTCCATGTGGTTTCAAACAGCTATTCCTGATACAAAAGTGATGCTGCTTCAGCAAATATGGATTATGCCTTTAGAGAGAGAGAGATTTTAAATCTATACAGTTGCATTGCCCTAATCAATGACTCTCAGGTCGTTCAATACTTTGCTGTCTGTTGTGTCCATGAGTGAATTATATTGTGACTACTATTTTGAAGTATTGTGTAATGATGTAGTGTGTGTGGAGATTGGAGAAGTGATGAGTAAACAAGATGGATGAAGTTTGCTACTCCTGTCTAATGTGCTTTATTGCAGCTTACTAACTCCTGACAGATACCACACTGCTCATTTCTCTTTTCAAGTTGATTTTAGTTTTTCTTTTGATCATGATTTTGCTCTTGATCTTAAAAAAAAAAAAAAGTAGAAAAAAAAAAGAGATTTGTAAGCATGTAACGTGTTGGCTGTGGTATTAATCAAATGACCTACCACGCTCTGGAATGACCTACCATGCTCTGTCCGAGCAGCTGAGTCTTTAGCCATTTTCAAAAAACTGCTAAAGACATATCTTTTTCGTCAACACTTGACCCAGTTTTATAACACTTTTATATTTTTATTTATATTTTACTCTTTCTTTTTCAACTTTCTATTCTTTCTCCATCTATTTGCATATATATTTAAAATTTAAAAAAATAAATAAATAAAAACCTTGCTACAAGCACTTTACTGATGAAACTGTGACTTGACACGGCACTTACGTACTGTTTTTGTATTGTACTCATGTTGATTCGACTGCTTTTGCTATTCTCATTTGTAAGTCGCTTTGGAGAAAATCGTCGGCTAAATGACTAAATGTAAATGCATGAAACAGGAAATTGAGTAACAAAGTCTTTACTTGGAAACACGCAGGAGAATACAGGAATCAAACTCATAAAACACAACCACATCATACATAAAGAAGACTGAACAAAGAACCAGGAGAAATAAGGGCTTAAATGCACAGAGTGAGCTAATTAACTGAAACAGAAGCAGGTGCGTAACTAATCAGAATAGAATCCATGGTAACTAATGAGCAAAGGGAACACAGGCAAACAGGAACAGAACAGAACTAAACAAGAACACAATGAAACAAACATACTCCTAACATTAGTACCCCCTCCTGGAAGGCGTGTCCTCACACAACAGATATTAGTTCAACCTGCAGCCATTAGCCAAAAAAGCTTAACGGCTAATGCTAACGCTGCGGCTGCCAGTACGCTGGAACCAGAGGCTGTCTTTTTTTTTAATGGATGTCAATGGAGAAGAGGCTTTACAATAGTGAATAAACCACTTTTGTGGTTGAGGAAACAGCTTATCATTAATGAACCGACTGCCTGTCTGCTAATCTTCAGCATGTTTTATGCTAAACAATACATTTGTTGAGGACAATATGTAGATTTTACTATGATAAAAAGGTTATTTTATAGGATGAGGCATAGAAAGGAATGTCGCGACAGGTAGGACTCATTTACGGCATTACCATGGTATTTAATAGTAATATTTAGTGATATCGTATATTGTCTAAAGAAAGTAGAAAATATCGATGTTTTCTTTATTTGGCTTTCAGGTTTTACCAGTTATGATAAGACTTGAATTGTAATGACTATTATAACTGCATGTATGCATGACACTGATATTATGCATTTTAATGAATAAACAGAAAATGAATAATTATTGTGTTATATTGTACGTTGTTTAATATAAATAAAAAAAATTAAGTATTCTTTCTATCACTGCCAGGTTAGTCTTGTTTTGTAATGATTTATGACAATACATATTATTAATGAATTAAATATGTATTAAATTAGAATGAAGTTTTTAGTGTACTCTTAAATGTGGTTTAATGCGCCCGCAGTGAACTGTGCAGCTAATAGAGATATTCACGCTCTTTTTTCCGCTCAGTGCTTAAGAAGAGATTAAGAAAACCATATATAACAACAAAATGTCAATCAATTTACAGTCAATTTACTCAACAGTATAACCAAGGGCTTAGACACAAAAATAAATGAAAAAGAAAGTAAAAAGAAATCAATGAAAATAAATAAATAAATAGAAAATATCTGCACAGGCTCAGAAAATACAGTATTATCACAAGGTTATTAGGAAAATATTGTTATAAATCTAGCAAAATCTCATCTTTTTATTTGTAGTTTTTGACAGGGTGTTTAGATATTGTACCAGTTAGTTCCATCACGAAGAGATGAAGCTCAGTGACGTCACAGTGACACGTGTTCTAAATATTCACGACTTCAGCTGCAGTTCTGTATGAAGACCAGATGCTGCTCCGCGGCAGCAGACATGTAAAATCTGGGCACAGACTCGCCGAGTGAAGCTTCACGAAGAAACTTCTCTCGACTTCTCTAGTAATTTAAGTATACATATATATATATAGGTTATATATATATATACACAGGTGCATCTCAATAAGTTAGAATGTCGTGGAAAAGTTCATTTATTTCAGTAATTCAACTCAAATTGTGGAACTTGTGTATAAACGCTGGAATTCTCCCTTGAGTTCAGTGTGTGTGTATCTAACTGCGGGACGGAAAAGGCAAGACTCAATACCGACGGTCGAGAGAAGTTTAAATTTATAAATTTGAAAAGTGTGTTCATTTCTATGCACTCAATACTTGGTTGGGCCTCCTTTTGCATGAATTACTGCATCAATGCGGCATGGCATGGAGGCAATCAGCCTGTGGCACTGCTCAGGTGTAATGGAAGCCGAGGTTGCTTTGATAGCGGCCTTCAGGTCATCTGCATTGTTGGGTCTGGTGTCTCTCATCTTCCTCTCATAGATTCTCTATGGGGTTCAGGTCAGGCGAGTTTGCTGGCCAGTCAAGCACAGTAACACCATGGTCATTGAACCAGATTTTGGCACCTTTGGAAGTGTGGGCAGGTGCCAAATCCTGCTGGAAAATGAAATCAGCATCTCCATAAAGCTTGTCAGCAGAAGGAAGCATGAAGTGCTCTAAAACTTCCTGGTATACGGCTGCGTTGACTGTGGACTTCAGAAAACACAGTGGACCAACACCAGCAGATGACATGGCAGCCCACATCATCACTGACTGTGGACACTTACCACTGGACTTCAAGCAACATGGTTTCTGTGCCTTTCCACTCTTCCTCCAGACTCTGGGACCTTGATTTCCAAATAAAAAGCAAAATGTACTTTCATCTGAAAAGAGGACTTTGAATCACTGAGCAACAGTTCAGTTCCTTTTCTCCTTAGCCCAGTTAAGACGCTTCTGACGTCTTTGGTTCAGAAGTGGCTTGGTACGTGGAATGTGACAGTTGTAGCCCATTTCCTGAAGACGTCTGTGTGCGGTGGCTTTTAATGCACTGACTCTAGCTTCAGTCCACTCCTCTTTGAAGTTCTTAAATCGCCTTCGCCTGACAATCTTCTCAAGCCTGTGGTCATTCCTTTGTACATCTTTTCCTACCACACTTTTTCCTTCCAGTCAACTTTCCATGAATATGCTTTGGCACTCTGCGAACAGCCAGCTCTTTCAGCAATGATCCTCTGTGACTTACCCTCAATGTAGAGGGTCTTGATGATCGTCTTATGGACAACTGTCAAGTCAGCAGACTTCCCGATGACTACTGTTGGGATTACTGACCTAAAGCCAGTATTTATACCCTGAGAATGGTAATTCAATAGAACTTGAAATTAAATATTCTAATAATTTGAGATACTGATTTTTTTTTTTTTTTTTTTTGATGAGCAGAAAGCTGTAATCATCAAAATGAAAAAAGTCTGGAAATATTTTACTTTATGTCTAATAAATCTAGAATATATTTAAGTTTTACATTTTGAATTAAATTACAGGGGGAAAAAATAACTTTTTCATGATATTCTAATTTATTGAGATGCACCTGTATATATATATATATATATATATATATATATAAACTTGGGTTAGGTTGACTACATGAATTAAACGTAATTGTGCTGACTTTTTCATGGATTTTTGTTGAACCAACACAACAAAACCAGTCTTTTGCAGTTGTGTTTTTACAGTGTATAAACAGTGAATTCACACTGAAAATTCCAACAAGATGTACATTTGTTACTCAGACTGTGTACTTTTTTATTTTAAGTTATATTTATGGACTTTTTGTGCCTTTATTTGGAGAGGACAGTAGAGAGCAGTTAGGAAAGCATTGGGCAGAGAGAGGGGGGCAGGATCAGCAAAGGACCTCAAGACGGGAATTGAACTCAGGTCACTGTGAACACATTTGCGCCATATGTCAGTGCACTAACCACTAGGCTATTGGCACCGACTTGGAGTGTATACTTATTAAACATAAAAATCGAAGTGTGTAATGCTGAACTTCATGCACTCACAGGTTTTCTTATGTAGTGATAGGGAAGGGACTTACAGACTCTGATGATTACAAACTAACCTAATATACTGTAAGTGCACAGTGTATATTACACAACTTAAATCTAAGACTGTCACATAACAAAACATGCTATACATACAAATATGCAATACAATGTTAGATCGTTTGATTATATATCTAGTTTATCCACCTCTAGATTACACAGATGTGTCCACAGTCAATACAAATGCGCCTGAGTTACTCAATACCAGCAAAAGATATTATTTGGTAATTCACCGCCTGAATACATTATGGGAAAAATTGTGTTTCTGAATTGAGCAGCTATGGACAACTTATTACTTCAATTTATGATTTTAAATCACATTACAAGACCTGTAAAACAATTTACCTCTCAGCTCACAGCACAGCACGCACAACAGCCAGGCAGTTCTTCAGCATGACCTAGAGGAGAATGTGTGCAAATAGTTAGACAGGTGGTGCATGCTGGCGTGAGGAGTGTTAACCGCTGCCCCTCCGAGACCTTCAATCATCTGCACCATCAGCCCTGAATGAGTCATTTTCTGTGTGTCCATCATTTCATTACTGCAGGAAAAGAGCCACCTGTATTCCAGCACCTCCACTCAGCACTACACCCATTCTCAGACAGATGGTGGGTGACATGTGATCAGGAAAGAGACGGCTCTCTGAAATAAAGTAGTTCTGACTGCAGCGAAAAGCCGCACGTTGTTCTGCTTCCTCATGAATGGCTCAGGATTGAGCTTCAAGTTTGCTTGTTTCTCTATAGACCTGGTTACATGATTTATTGCTTAAGTGCTTAAAATGTGCAGCACGCTATCATTGCAGTACCGAGGCCACATTTCATTAGTTTCCCCTAGAATTTGGAGAGGCGCTGGAGCTCTAATCCTGACTTGGAAAAGATAATTATAACAGAACTCTGCCTTAAAAAGGTTTTGTTGCATGCTATGCAGGGTAAAATATGGTCGGTAGATAACCATCCACAACAAATAGCTACGAATGAGCAATTAGACAGTAACACTGTTGAAATAGCTCATTGTGCTTCAGATTTGCATTCTCTCTCTTTCCTCTGCTCAGTTACAGTTAACTTAATCAGCTTGTAATGTTGCACAATTAATCATATTAGAACATGTATGATGAATGCAAAAGAATAACTCTGTAACGTCCAATTTGTGTCATGTATATGGATGTTATATCAAGATGTATATACTGTGATGTTGTTGTGTCTGCCTGATAGCGTTATTAGATCATGCTTGTATTTGTCAACATGGGACAACTGACATTTCAATTTAACCCTATAAACCATAGCTAACGTCACCCAAACATTGCATAGGCAAGCCAAAAAATACATGTAAAGACAAATAATAAATAAAATAAAGAATCATGATAAAAGATACAATTAGACGCATAAATTATATAATTAGATGCCTATTTTGTATAACATGACTTAGTTTGAAAATAATACAAATCATATAAATGAATCATATTTATAAATTGCCTATAAAACCATAGAAGTCTAATGAATGTTAAAAAAATGTTTTGATTTAAAGGTGCAGTGTGTAAATTTTAGCGGCATCTAGCGGTGAGGTTGTGAAACTGCAACGAACGGCAGCTCACCCCTCCCTTTCACGTGATTTGAGAAACTACGGTGGTCATATGGCTGACACAAATCAAAGATGTCATCTGAGACAGCAGAGAGCATGTTAGCCAGTCAAGCAATGAGGTTTCTCCTTACTTCTAATAAACCAGACGACTACTACTACTACTACTACTACTACTTTGTGCGTATTCAACGTAGTGACGATGCAAGCTGCCTCTAAAAACATGAACGATTTAGAAGAACAACATAGTGACTAAACGCGCTATGTAGAGTGTTTGTCCTTTTAGGGCTGCTGTAGAAATATGTCGGTGCAAAATGACGACTTGACATGGAGGGGGACCTATGGTGTATGAGATAGAAATGGCTCATTCTAACGTAATAAAAACATAATGGTTCATTATGTAAGACATAGTCATGTCATAACATAGTCATGTATGTTATGCACATTTTACACATTGCACCTTTAAATCTACTGATTTAAATAGGTTTGGGTGAGAGTTACATAGGCATAGGGTTAAGCTTTAGCAAATGGCATCACCTTTAAAAAAAAAACGCTATGTCAATGAGATATGATCTATCTACAAATATAGTGAAAACAATGTGTGTGTCTGTATGGAAAAAGAACATATGTAAACTTGAAAAAGTAAAAATAAACTAAATGTGAAAGTTGATATGATAAATATGAGTTCATATAATCAAACTAACTAACCACATGCAATTGTTTTGATGAATTAAAGTAATGTAAAAACACATGTTATCATGACTTATTGATCATATCATTTTTACAGTGTACAGTGATTGTAATCGATTGTACTTAAAAAAAATTTAAGTAATTTTTCAAGAACACCCAAAATTCTGTCATCATTTACTCACCCTCAAGTAGTTCCAAACCTGTATAAATGTCTTTGTTCTGCTGAACACAAAGGAAGATATTTGGAAGAATGTCAGTAACTAAACAGATCTCGCCCACACTGACTACCATAGTATTTACACCGATCAGGCATAACATTATGAACACTGACAGGTGAAGTGAATAACACTGATTATCTCTTCATCACGGCACCTGTTAGTGGGTGGGATATATTAGGCAGCAAGTGAACATTTTGTCCTCAAAGTTGATGTGTTAGAAGCAGGGAAAATTGGCAAGCATAAAGATTTGAGTGATTTTGACAAGGGCCACAGCATCTCCAAAACTGCAGCTCTTGTGGGGTGTTCTCAGTCTGCAGTGGTCAGTATCTATCAAAAGCGGTCCAAGGAAGGAACAGTGGTGAACTGGCGACAGGGTCATGGGTGGCCAAGGCTCACTGATGCATGTGGGGAGCGAAGGCTGGCCTGTGTGGTCCGATCCAACAGACGAGCTACTGTAGCTCAAATTCCCAAGAAGTTAATGCTGGTTCTGATAGAAAGGTGTCAGAATACACAGTGCATCACAGTTTGCGTATGGGGCTACATAGCCGCAGACCAGTCAGGGTGCCCATGCTGACCCCTGTCCACCACCATAAGCTCCAACAGTGGGCACGTGAGCATCAGAACTGGACCACGGAGCAATGGAAGAAGGTGGCCTGGTCTGATGAATCACGTTTTCTTTTACATCACGTGGATGGCCGGGTGCGTGTGCGTCGCTTACCTGGGGAACACGTGGCACCAGAATGCACTATGGGAAGAAGGCAAGCTGGCGGAGGCAGTGTGATACTTTGGGCAATGTTCTGCTGGGAAACCTTGGGTCCTGCCATTCATGTGGATGTTACTTTGACACATACCACCTACCTAAGCATTGTTGCAGACCATGAACACCCTTTCATGGAAACGGTATTCCCTGGTGGCTGTGGCCTCTTTCAGCAGGATAATGCGCCCTGCCACAAAGCAAAAATGGTTCAGGAATGGTTTTCTCCAAATTTCCCAGATCTCAATCCAATCGAGCATCTGTGGGATGTGCTGAACAAACAAGTACGATCCATGGAGGCCCCACCTCGCAACTTACAAGACTTAAAGGATCTGCTGCTAACATCTTGGTGTCAGATACCACAACACACCTTCAGGGGTCTAGTGGAGTCCATGCGGGTCAGGGATGTTTTGGCAGCAAAAGGGGGACTAACACAATATTAGGAAGGTGGTCATAATGGTATGCCTGATCTGTGTATTTTTCCTACTGTGTATTTGTGATTCAAATAAGGCTTTTTTTTTTTTTTTCTTTTAATCAGAACAGTCACACAGATCTTGTATAAAATGGATCCAAACAGACATCTGCTCAGAAGTGAAGGAAAAGATGACCTCTGACTGCCATTAAAAGGAAACTGCACGCCTGATGACAATCTAATTTGCATATCAAACTTTGCAATAAATATTTATGCTCTCAGTTCATTCAGGCTGATACTGTTTTTTAAAAGTCCAGATATTGCAAAGCTCTTTCATTATTAAGTCATAAATATTAATTAATATTCACAAGAAACATTACCATATTGAAGTGAAATACCGGTTGTTACGGTGAATAACTTGGAGGGTCACCTTTTCTGAACCTTCCTCCTCAGCTGTCTCTCTCTTTTAAGACAGGTAATGGTTTACATCTGATCTGACAAATGAGCTTTTGCAGCCTTTCTCTCATTAGCATTTCAAAAGGTGTGGTTGCCTCTCCGATCTGTGATAAAGGCTGGAGAGATTACAGAAGGGTTTTGGAGAAACTTTGTGCTGCCAACTGGTTCCATGAAGAAATCACTTCTGACAACAGCACTGCTCTTTGAAGAGAGTTTTCAGGGATTAAGGCTGTAGGAACTCTGCCTCCCCACAACCTGGTTTAATGCGGGTCAGCACACAAGAGTCCCTGTATGATGTTTTTGAGTAACGTTTGAGTAAACCTATGCTGCTTGACTGAAGCTTCAATAAATGAAAGGTTGAATGACCTTCAAAATCCCCCGCGATGAAATTGAAGATGGAACCTGTTCATGAATTCACATAATTATTTTCTCAATTATTATGAACATAATTTTTTACAAGCTTATACTTTTCTGGCCAACATTTGACCTTTGTATTGCAATGGCTGTAAAGTCTTTTTACAGATCAATGGCATTCCTCATTAAATTAAATGAATGAATAAATGTGGTTGTCATATACAGTAACTGTGTCTCCTAGACCAAATCATATTTATTCTCATTATTTCAAACAGGATCCTTCAATGGATGGCTCAGATAAACTATTTTGAGTTTTTAATTTTCTGACTTGGATAAAAAAAATAAATAAAACAATAAATAAAATAATAATGATAACAATAATACAATTTAATTGAGAATTTTTATTGCATTTAATTGAGAATTTTAAATTGAATTTTATTTTAAATATTTTTCCCCCTCAGTTTATATCCTAATTTGCTTGATTGAGCTCTAATTAAACTATTTATTTATTTATTTATTAATAACAATTCTGGCCTATATCTCATAATTTTGATTTTTATTTATTTATTTATTTATTTTTACTAGCAATTCTAAGGGAGGAAGAAGTCAGAATTGTGAGATAATAATTATATATAATTAAATAATAATAATAATAATAATAATAATAATAATATATATATATATATATATATATATATATATAATTTATTTTTTTTATTTTTTTTCACTTTTTCATAGTAATTAGTAACTAGTAATGCATTACTTTTAAATTTATAAACAAAATATCTGAGTTACTTTTTCAAATAAGTAATGCAAGTTACTTAGTTTTCCCATTTATTGACTTACACCTCTCCTGTCCCCATGGTGAGAGAAATCGTGAAGTATGGAGGCGTTGTGTGTGCTGTGTAAACATGATGGTTATTGTAGTTCTAAATATAAGTCTGCATTTACTCATCTCACTTTCACAAAAAAAAAAAAAAAAAAAAAAAAAAAACTGATCAAAACAGTGAAACGCAAACTCTGAAATGCAAATATTAAACAAACCTGCAATAATAAAATATGTTAAATAACACAAATATACTTTATGCATGTTATCTCACTTTATTAACCAATGTTAACCTTGCTGCTGATCATTGATGATCCAATTCAACCATATGAATAAACAAAAATGGCTTTAGTTAAACATCACATTTGTTAAACCTTCCTCTCCTACATCCTATTTTTCTGCAATCCAGAATGGCAGCACAGCTAAAAGGTTTGTTTGAGTTGTGCCCTCTACTGTACAGGTGTGAATTTGCATTTCCTTCTGTCTGAAGCTTAATCATTTCACTTTTGGTGTGAAAGGGCCTTTACATTAACCAAAAATATAACCTTTTTTATTATTATTATTATTAAAGCAAGCCCAGGTGAGAAAAATTAACACAAAAGTAACAACAAGTAATGACATTATCAGTTACTTTTTTTAGGAAGTCATACAATATTGTAACACATTACTTTTAAAAGTAACTTTTCCCAACACTGGTTACAACAATTAAAGGGTTAGTTCACCCAAAAATGAAATTTCTGTCATTAAGTACTCAGCCTTCATTTCGTTCCACACCCGTAAGACCTTCGTTCATCTTCTGAACACAAATTAAGATATTTTTGATGAAATCCGAGGGTATCTGAATCATACACAGGCAGCAACGTCATTGCACCTTTTGAGGTCCATAAAAATAGTAAAAACATGTTTAAAATAAACAACGTGACAGAAGTGGTTCAACCGTAATGTCATAAAGTGACGAGAATACTTTTTGCGCGCAAAAACAACAACTTTATTCAACAATTTGAACTGTTGTCATACGTAGTATGAACTGCAGGCTTCCGTGTTTACGTCCGAATGCCGGCTCATTATTGGCGGAAGCTGAACACGTGAGCACTTTGACGCATGCATGTGATGCTGACGCAAGAGCCGGACAATAATGAGTCGCCGTTCTGATGTAAACGAGGAAGTGCTGCACATATGTTCATTACATATGACAACGGTTCAAATTGTTGAATAAAGTCATAATTTTTGTTTTGTTTTTGTGCACAAAAATTATTCTCGTCACTTCATAACATTACGGTTGAACCACTTTAGTCACGTTGTATATTTTAACCGTGTTTTTACTACTTTCCTGGACCTCAAAAGGTGCAATGTCGTTGCTGCCTATGTATGGTTCAGATACCCTCAGATTTCATCAAAAATATCTTAATTTGTGTTCCGAAGATGAACAAAGGTCTTACATGTGTTTAATGACATGAGGTTGAGTAATTAATGACAGAAGTTTAATTTTTGGGTGAACTAACCCTTTAACTATAAACATTCCAGTCATGCATTCTAATCATACCGGGTTGATTGTATTCATGTAACACTTTACAGTGATACTCTATGGTCAACACACAGGTTTCTTCTCTTCTGACTTCACTGTGTGTGGCAGACTACTAAACGTACTAAACGTACACATCCGACACCCTTACTAAAAGCCAAAATAATCTTATCACCAAGAATTACAGACAGCAATCGTGCTGACAGCTATCTCTGAGAATTGAAGTTAACTATTCAGTATCGGTTATGCTTATCCTTAACAGACAGATGCTCTCTCCTCTTTTGCCCACAGGCTCAGTTCCTGCTGGACACTGATAAATCGCAGTCACAGCTATTGCAATTTGCCTGGAAAGACAAGAGCTGACGCCGACCGAATCGCTCCCCGACGAGTAATCTGCACTTGGTGGGCAGTTGAAAAGAATATGATAACCCTGACGTCACCTCAATTTCAAAATGCTTGTCCGCTCCCTCCTGCCTGCTCCCACGTCTTGACAGAGGTTGCTAAGGTTATAATTGATCCACAAGTCTGTGGCTTATTCGATAGTGCCGTATTCTTATTTGAGGTGCACTCTGATAGAAGGACAGCTAATGTGCCCCATATGTGAGCTAAACAAGTACAAAGGCTTTACACATAAAGAAATGCACTCACTGAACTAGCATGATTGTATGAAGTATGTTACATAACAGCTTGTGACTTGACTTCAAGAAGATGAGGTTCACATCCACTTATTTGTTTGAAAAGTGGCTGGATTGTTGATTAGTGTTTACGGGTGGAAAGAGATGTTAATACAGCAAATTATGTGGAGTAAGGCATATGAGTGTAATTTTTGTACTTTTATACATACACAGTTTATATATGCACAGAACACAGTTTTATTACCTACAGATCAAATTATTTACAGGCTAAAAACGAAAATTTGGGTTTTACAATAAGGTTTGGTGTCTGTGTCCAGGATAGGTCAAACTGATGGAACACCTACACACATTATACCTTTGTCCATGCAATTGGATTCAATCTTAGGGCCACTGAGTGGCCCTTACAGTGCCATGCTCTATTGCTTGAACTACAGGAAGGCGACATGAAATATACACTATGGTATAAGAATTTGGGGTCGATAAGATTTTTTGGTAACACTTTAAATTAGGGAACACATATTCACTATTAACTAGGACCTTTGCCTCAATAAACTCCTAATTACTGCTTATTAATAGTAAGTAAGGTAGTTATTGTAGTGGTTATGTTTAGGTGTTGGGTAGGGTTAATGGACGTAGAATATGGTCATGCAGAATAAGGCATTAAAATATGCTTTATGAGTACTAATAAACAGCCAATATCCTAGTAATATGCATGCTAATAAGCAACTAGTAAATATGTGTTCACTAATTTAGTGTTACTGATTTTTTAATGTTTTTGAAAGAAGTCTCTTATGCTCACTAAGGCTGCATTTATTTGATCAAAATGCTGTAATATTATGAAATGTTATTACAATTTAAAATAACTGTTTTCTATTTTAATATATAATTTATTCCTGTGATGATAAAGCTGAATTTTCAGCATCATTTCTCCATTCTTCAGTGTCATCCTTCAGAAATCATTCTCTACAGCAAAATCAAGTTAAATACAGTTAAATCAACTCTGCTCGAAGTACATACTGTATATAATTGTATATAAAGATGAATGAGCATTAGTGATGAACACCTGCTGTTAACAAGCAGAATCACTGAAGAAAATATATTTTTTCTTAAGATTTTGAGAGATATAATGTCTTTTATCTTCAGATGATTTCATCTAAGACCTTGGCTGAAGTTAGTTGTAGTTCTTGTGTTTCTCTTTTCTTCAGTGATTCTGCTTGTTAACAGCAGGTGTTCATCACTAACAGTCAATCATCACTTAATTAACTGCTTAAGTATCTCATTAATTTTAACTCTGCTTCAGTGTTACTTTAACATTATTTAGAGAGGGACCATATGTACTCCGAGCAGAGCTGATTTAGCCTCTGGTGATTTTGCTGTGTATATGATGATTTGCTGCTCAAGAAATATTTTTTTATTATTATAAATGTTGAAAACAGTTGTGCTGCTGAATATTTTTGGAAACTGGTTAATTTTTGTTAGGATTCTTTAATAAATAGAAAGTTAAAAACAGACAGCATTTATTTGAAATAGATTGTTTTTGTAACATTATAAATGTCTTTACTGACACTTTTCAAAAAGTAATTACTTTTTATTTATTTTGTTAGTTGTCTATCATATACAATATTTTAGCTTTTAACCCCCCCCCCCCCCCCCAAAAAAAAAAAAGAAAAAAAAGAAAAGATGTATTCTGTTGGATTCAGAATGTCAGAATTTCCAAAATTCCTACTTAGAAAAGAACGCCACATGGAAACCTTCTGATTTTATTTAAATGCAGGTGTATTACATCATGTGATGTCAGCACAGAGGAAGTTGGTTTATAAACATTTAAGCACATACAATTCATTAATGAGTGAAAGTGAAAACTTGTTTCTCAAACATTTGCTGAGACAGGTGTGCAAAACAGTAAATGATAACCGTACATCTGAAGAACACATGCTAGCATTGCACAGCATCATTTATCGTCTGCAGTTTAGTTGCCAAGAGACTTCTTTGTTGACAATCAAACATCTGCACAACCTAGCTTTTCTGTTTTGTTTTTCTTATAGGCCTATTTCTACATCATCTTCCAAGAATCGGTCAGACACTATGATGGGATCTCGGTGATGTCAAGTAGAAAGATCCCACATCCAATTTTGAATGTAACACTAAAGGCAAGTGAACAACAACAGTATAAAGCAGAAAATATTTTCTCTGGCGCTAACAAAAAAACTACATGGAATAAAACAGAGTAAAACTGTAAGTAATAAAACAAACCCTGCAGATCTGCATCTAATATAACTGACAGCAGATTAAACTATGAACGCTGTAAATGGGTTTCTGTATCTCACACTAAGGTGGGACTTTTTGCTCTGAATATCTAAATTGTATCTAAATTATCTACTTTCAGCTGTGGCTTTGCGGATCTCGTTAAAATAGGTGGTAATGGTATAATCTTACTTTTTTCAGTAATCGCAGCTGTTTTTTCTCTTCATAGGTTTTCTCGTCTTATCTTTTGCATTGCATACTCTTACGCATAAATACCTAGATTTCATGGATGACATTGGTAAGGGACACACAGTTGCCATAGACATAAACTGAGAGCAGACAGGGGGACAGAGCTCAAAGCTGCATTCTGCTCTGTTAGTACATACCATGACACAGCAGACAGTGGGTTAAAGATATACACAAAGTCCCTGGAGCCTGCAAGAGAATCAATCGCTGACATTACAGGCTACTAACACAATATTGTCAGCAGATAAAACAAACATTAATAGTTTAGCCAAAAAATGCAGTCATTATTTACTCACCCGCATAAAAGGAGAATTTGTAAAGAATCTCAGACCCAGTGACTGTAGCAGTTTCCAAGTTAAAAGCTCATCTGGAGGGAAAGATTAACAGTGAATAATGGCTTACATTTCTTTTCCTCACACAAAGCTATCATATGACATCAGAATACATTTTGTCATTTTCGGGAGCTTAACAGATTTTGTCACTAGCCATCTTATTGAAGACCCCTGCGTGAAAATGCATTATCAACAGTAATTTTCTAATTCCACAGAAGAAGGTAAATAAAAAATGAAGGTGAATAAAATATTACAGAATTTTAATCTTTGGTGAACTATCCCTTTAAAGACAAACAGTACCGAAAAACCTGCCTGACAGTAGGTTTTGTGTGCCATCAGGCTTGATAGGACAGTTAAATAAGTGGACACACTGCATTCAAAGCATGAGAGGACTGGTTTCACTTCACTGCTCTGATGTGGAATAGAAAGACAGCTGCAGTCTGCTGTTACTGTAAAGAGCATTACAGCATTTTCCTATTTCTGTCCACCTTTTGTGATGGATTTTCATATTTTAAGATTGAAAGACTTGGTCTGGAATATGGGTAAAATCTGAAAATATATCCAAAAAGTAGCAAAAATAAAATTTGAATGTGACCTTCATAAAAAAAAAACACGGTCCACACACAAAAATAAAGAAATAAAATAAAATAATTTAAAATAAAATAAAATAAAAATCAACCCATGGAACATAAAAGCACCCGAAGTTGAAGAAAACCCCAGTAAAATTATGAGAAAGGAGACTAAATTTAACAAAGGATAAACACTTAACATGCACATTATGGTAATTGTCAGTGTTTGACTGCAGTAATGGTGGCGGCATCAGAATTTGTGTCTGTTATCTATTCACTTTGTTCCCTCATGGCCTCCACTTATATGTGAATTCAAAAGGGAGAGGAGAAGCATAAATACTGGAGCTTAAAATTTTGATTGAATCTCTGGAGGGCAACAAATGGGACTAGGAGAAAGGGATATAACTTCATCTACCTGTCACCATTCCTCTAAGGGAAAATCAATCACAATGAAAAAGGAGGGGAAATTGAGATGGTAACATATTTTTTCCCCCCTCCTCTTTCTCGGGAAGCATCATCTGTCAGGATCTCCAGTAAAAGGCCTGAGAAACTATTTACAGGGCAGATCAGAAGATGAGGACTTCTTAGTCCATCAGGTTGAGGGCTGAACCCTGATAATCTTGACCTAGGACAGGCTGTGTAGTGAGAAACAGTCTTCCAGGGTTTGGGGGGCTGCAAAGGGAAAATGATGTGGGTAATAGTCATGCATCGAGAAGTGAGCCGGAGGTTGGTTCATCGTTTCAAAGATCACTGGGTTCACGCAACGGTTGATAGTTCAAAGGCAGCTGGAACATGTGATAAGTCACTTCTGTCATGGCAAGTCTGTCAAGATATTAATATTCCAGCCATGTACCGTGAACATATAAACCATCTGTCAAAGCTTATCCGCACACAGAATGTATACAAATTGCACTGTAGCTTCAGTGTTTTGCATGCTTCAGGCTCATCTGAATCCAAACTCAGAAATTAATCTAGTTTACTCTCTAAACACTCTCTTCTGCTTACCAAGGCTGCATTTATTTGATCAAAAATACAGTAAATACAGTAATACTGTAATACATTATTATTATTTAAAATAACTATTTTCTATTTTAATGTATTTTACAGTATTTGTAAAAAATTTAAATTTTAAAATGACATTTTTTAATGAATTACTTTAACTTCATTTTTGTTGTACTTCCTGTTTTATACCTCAATTCAAATTCATTTAAAGAAAAAGGGCATTGTCGGTTCAATTGGTACATAGTTCTGCTTCAAACATGCTGACAAACAATGCAGAAAGCACAAGATGGCAATGAAACTATCTAGAAAAGGGTTAAGACACTGTGTGGATGCCAAAAAAAGCCACACAAATGTAAGATGGGCAGAAGCTCCCAGTATTTAATCACCCTGAAAAAACATCATGTCTGTGTTTGACTGACTTACACACAAACAGAGAGAGGGGGGTCCTGGGCTGAAAGAAAGGCCCGTGGGTGTCTCTGCATAATCCAGAACATAGTCTTTGATGCTACATCTTAGAGCCAGTGAGAAACCCAGCTCATCTGGAATGCGCCAAGCACAAACAAACACTCCTTCAACCTCCTAATATTGTAATTGGAAGATAAGAGCTGCTTCATAAGTGATGAGCATTAGAGAAGTGCAGCTGGCGCATGGAAGCAGGCGGGCCACGTGGATGTGCAGCTAGTCAGGCAGAAGCTTCTTCGGATCACTCTTCTTCCCACTCCCTCTTATTCTTTTCTCTCTGGCTCTCCCTCTCCCACACTTTCTGTCTCTCTGCAGGAAGGAGTATGCCTCGCTGCATGTCACGTGACGTCACCGAGAGCTACGCAGATGATTCATAGTGCAAATTATTTTGGGCGAAAAGACAGAAGCTGTCTGTGTTCTGATATGCTATTTTTATCCATTTTTCAGCAAGTCATGTCTATGTATATTCTGCTGAGTTTCTGATCGCCAAATTTAAGTGGACACCGCCTTTGTAATTAATGGTTTTGGCTAGGCATCTTAACTCCAGGGATGAGAATCATAAGGAATTTAATGATTCCTCTTAATGATCCTCCTTAACTGTGGCATTAATGATTCTTTTAGTACTTCTGAGGAATACATATTTGGAATAAACAAATACATTTTTTATTGCATTTACTGCCCTCAGCAGTCTGTTGCCAAATGAGATGAGATCATTTCAGATACATGTAATGACAGACAAATCAGACACAATTATTTGTTAAATTTAACAAATAATCTTTAAAACTCACTAGGGTCTGTGGACTCATCTCCCAAAAGCTGGGCAAGAAGGGCCTCAGTGACCATAGATACCAACTGATAAGACGTTTTTTTTTTTTGCTCTAAGGAATGTTGTCACGTGGAAAAGCAGAGGCCATAGGAAAAACCCATAGCCCTTAAATCAGACTTTCCTGCAGTATAGACGAACTGTTCTATAAATTAACATGCATCTCAGGACATGGTGTGTAATGTCTTCTATAGTGTATCTTGCACTGAATATTGCTTTATGAGTGAATTACTAGTTAATGTAACCCTATATCGTGTCTCCTATCTAATTAATGCTCATTTAACGACTCACACTTTCATGTAGGTCACCTCCACATAGAACGCAGTGTGTGTTTGTTATATTAATTGGAGTATAAATGGACACAAACCCACCAGGCCCATTTTAATCACAAAGAGCCATAAAACTCCCCACAGAGGAATTTCACACTCAGAAATTCCACCTTTCTCATTGGTCAGGTCAACCCTAAGAGGTGTGACTTTTCCCAGACTTTAAAGAGCCACACACAGTTCTGTTTGCTCTCTTACTCCTTTGACTGACTTTCGGCATCTCCTGGTTGCTGTGTGGCCTCTCTGGCCCAGGGCCAGCAGGCCTCAACCTGCACTCCAGCCATGTGCTTACTTAGAAGAGAGAGAGAACTCTTTCCCAACTACAAGAGTCAAACTAACCATGCAAGTTCATCATAATTTCTTTATTCAACGCAGGAGAAATCGATTGCTAACTTCCGCACCATCGGACCGAACCATCAAGAATTTCTCCTGAGACTGCATATCTGGACGATCTTTAACAGCTAAGGCATTTGCAAGTATCGCACATTTGAACACTAAACAACAATTTAGTATTAAGTTGTTTGTTAACAAAGGTGCTTTATAGTGAAAAACTGATGGTTCCTCCAGTTCGTTAAATGACTCTTTTCATAGCTCCATTCCTCTGTTATGCTGCAGTTTCATTAACTTCCACTTTCTCATTTCCCGTGTATGCGTGATATGTATGTCTGTGTTTGTTAGATTAGTTATGTATTTTATGTGTTTGAATAAACCATTGATTATTCTACATTCTTAAAAAGTGCATCTTGCTTTAGTATTATTTATTAGGAACTTCCTGATTAAAGTTCCAACAACATTTAGCAGACTTAAAGTGACATAAACATGAGCAAGAATGTCACTTTATACATAGTACATGTCTTGTATCTGTTACTCAATGTTTGCAGAGCACCTGGCCTTCTTTCCTTTTCTAGGAAAAGTGAAGGCAGATTAGGATGGACAATTAAAAACATGAGAAGAACCCTGCTGATAATTGTGACATTAGGTATGCCCAACTTGAAGCGGCGCTGCACGGACTGATCAGTGTATGACATCAAAGTTATACAAGAGTGATTTGAAAGCATACAGAACTTTATTTACAGCAAGGATAAGCAATGTCGGTCCTGGAGTGCCACTGTCCTGCAGAGCCTGTAGCCTTAGTAATCCTGAAGACACTGAAGGATTCCAGGACCGAAGTTGCCCTGATATACAGTAATTATAACATGACGTGAACGCAGCTGCTACCTATTGATCCCTGATAACTGCTTTATAAGGTAATCATCCATATTCCTGAATCAGTATTAAATGTCAGAAATGTCACAAAAAAAAAAAAAAAAAAAAAAAAAACACTACATGTTGTGTTTATGAGCAAGTGTCTGATATGGCTATTTTGTGATATTTAAAGAGATTAAGGTCTACATAAGGTGAATCTGCAGCTTTAAAAAAAACCTTAGCTCATTTTCATTGAAAAACCTTAGCTCTTTTATTCTACAAGATAAACTTGGAACACTTAAACTTATGTTTCATGGAAAATGAGCTGAGATGTAGTTTATTTATAGTGTTCCCATTCCATAGTGTTCCATCCCAGTCCTCTGAGAAATAGCTATAGCTCAGAAGCGTTTATTCCTCTTAATGCAGAGTTCAGCTCCAACACACCTGCCTGGAAGTTTTCGGTGATCCTAAAGACCTTAATTAGCTGCTTCAGGTGTGTTGAATTAGGGCTGGAGATAAACTTGACTGGATAAATTGGACACATCTGCTATTGCGCTTCCATTTGATGTTGAAGCATTAATAGATTTTAGATAAATGGATTAAATAACCAGAATTTAACGATACTATAATCATAGTTACAGTATTTGGCCTCAGGATGTCACCTCGAGCATTCATGGCCGCTCCTCCCGTCAACGGCCCCATGGATGTTTCCTCCATCAGTTCTTCGGTGGAGTCTCTACCTGTCTGCCTACCTGTTTCTCCCAGCCCTCTGCCAGCTCCTCCTTTTATAGCCCTTCTTCAGCTCCTCGCCCGCCTCCAAAGCCTCCACCCTCCCTCCTTCATCTGTTAATTTGTTTTTGTTATAGCGCGAGGTCATGCCTTCTTGGGGGGGGGGGGGGGGGGGTAATGTCATAGTTATGTTCAGTTTGTTTTAGGCCACATCCACATGAAGCCAGAGCTTTCCTTATCCGATCCCCCCCCCCCCCCTTCATCTCAAGAAATATCTGCGTACACATGAAACCACTGAAACCAACTCAAAACAATGTAGTATACATGCCAGATCAGTATGTAGTGCTGTAATTCTGCCACAGAGATAGACTAAAATTGGAGAATAAGACTTGGAGTATGCGCATAAACCTTGCACGCTGTATACAAACTTTAGTAAAGCACGAACACAAGCATGTAGTCCGCTATTGTTGTTGTTGCTGTTACGTGACGTAGCGATGTCTGACTAGGGTCGACACGTGGGGTGATGACATCATTGTTTCACAAAATATATGGATTGGCTGTACACACGAAAACGCAACTGTGTCATTTTCAGATTTATCCACTCTGGGACCTGGTTTCAAAAAATAGCGGATTAATGCTCCGAAAACGCCGGATCCGTCTAGACCAGTGGTTCCGAACCACATTCCTGGAGGCCCCCCAACACTGCATATTTTGTATCTCTCCTTTGTCTGACACGCCCATTTCAGGTTTTTGAGTCTCTGCTAATGAGCTGATGATCTGAATCAGGTGTGTTTTATTAAGGAGACATGGAAAACATGCAGTGTTGGGGGGCTTCCAGGAATGTGGTTGGGAACCCCTGGTCCAGACGAAACGCCTATATGATACAAAATTTTTGCATATGCATCTAAACGCGTCTCCGTGTGGACGGGCCCTTAATTTTCATGGACATTCAGTTTGTTTTCATTAGTCACATGTCTTACTTTGTTCAGTTTTCCCGCCACCTTTTAGTTGTCATGGTAATTCATTCGATCACAGGTGTTCATCATTTTGTATTTAAGTTGCTGCCTTTTCACTCTAGTTGTCTGGTATTGCTCATGTTGAGTCACACTGTTATGCTGTTGGAGTATGTTTCTAGTTCTAAAATAAACCTTGTTTGATTTTTGTATTCATCTTCGTCTTCACTGGAGCAAACCATGACAGACGTAGAATCAACATCATAGTGTAACGTTGATCAGTGACATTACCATTGATTTTTTTTGTTGAAAGAGATTTAAAGTGCCATTTTTTTAAAAGCACTCATGTGCATACGTGCTCTAGTACGTAAGGACAAGCCTGTGATTGAATATGGAAATAAAGCAAAATAACTGAGAAAAATGAGAATTAGTCCTCAGATGCCATGTCAGTAGGCTAATTTATAGCAAAAAATCTAGCATTAATTCGATCTCAAACTGATTAATTTAAAGAAGTTATTACTCCACCACCTGTGTGAAATCATTCACCAGCGTGGCTGAACGACAGGTTTGCAACAATACAGTTTCGGGAAACAGTTGTGACTAGCTAGCTAGTTGATTTGTTCAACGATGCATTGTACTATGGTAGTGAAGCAGCGAGTTACGTCATTGTACGGGAAACACACCCCTGGGTAGCTGATCTCGCTGCTTTTCAGTCACTAAAAAGAACCCTATAAGATTAAATAGTTTGGGAATTGGTCTGCACAAATCGCGCTGTATGATTCACTAACCATTATATTTGTCAGTCATATTTCTTTGTTTTTGATTCACAAACCAACTCAGCGGAAGAATGCACATTCGGAAATGATTCTGTTCCTGTATTTATAACGGACAGAGCCAGTTCTGAATAGGAACTTCCTATTCGTACATATATGCCATGCCAAGTATGTCAATGAACCGCATCTAAAATGATCAAGCACATTCTAGCACTGGGCATCTATAAAATTACATAAAGATTAAAATCAATACCCTCATATTTGGCCTGTTAGACAAAGTTTGAGTTTACTCAGAAGAGCTAATAAAGCTTGATGTCATTTGTCCAGTCCTGCTTTCTGGCATCCACCATTAGTCTTTAACTTCCCTGATGTTGCTTCAGTAGTCACTTCATTGAACACTGCAGGTTTGCACCTTATATATTTTTTTGCTCTAATATAACAACTCTTTGACTTAAAATATTCAGATGGCATTGCCTGGTTTTTGATTAACCAATTAAATTGAATGCATAACAAATTGTGTTTTGTCTTTGAGATGATGAACAAATGTACTGCCTTAAAAAGTGAATTGCCTTGCCTCAGGTAAACATGTGTGAGTGTGAGTAGTTGACTGTCTTTTTAGATTTAGAGCATACTGTAGAGTGGACATAATGTTCCAGCTGTCAACAATGTGATTTAAAGGACCCTGTAGATACTAAATTCTCCTCAAGTCTTTCTGGTTTCCTATGGCATTGCTCCATGAATTAAACGTTGATAAGTCCAAATGCTGTGCCTCGTCAAACACCATTTTTGGTTTTAGACTTTAGGCTTGTAATCTTGCATAAAACACATTGTTTCAGGCATTAGGTCTGGTGTCATCCTCCATGTGTAGACCTGCAGAACCCCTGTCATCACAGAGTTTTAATACAATAACTGTTTGACCTCTTGCTGTTAACCCATTTTTGTTCTTTCTCCCTGCCTGTCTGCTTTCATTTCTTTCTTTTGACATGCATGGACGGGGTAGGGAATAGAATAACAAGTGAGAGACATTCAAAAATTATAGCACTGTGTGGCAAACAAGCTGTTTGACAATGCACGTCAAAGTGTCTGTTACCCCAGCATGTTAATTAAGATAAAATGTTTTTAATTTCTCTGTTTTCTGATTTTTACCTCAGTGTGTTCTTCCTCCCGTTGATGGGCCGACCTTGCCTTCATGCTGCTAATGGTGCACATTTGCACTCTGCCATGATGCCCAGGGACATTTGGAGATAGAGATAGACAAAAATTATTACAAGGAAAAACAATACCAGGTAATTGCCCACATCACCGCACAGGTACAAACAGCTCACATCCGAACAAACAGCTCTGTGGTGCCAAATAAGGATTTTCGCTGGCAATGGCTTAATTGTTATTCCTCTCAGTTTTGTGCAGGCTCATGTTTTTCTGAGGCGGTCAGAGCAAGTGCAGTGGCTCACTTCTCCTTGGGATGATGTCTTGTGTGTTTACAGTCCTCAGGCTGTCACAGCACAGAAATACCCTGTGGAAAAAAATAGCTTGAGCTTATTTAACAGTATTAATTGTGCAATGTTTTGTTTTAGTCATAGTTTTTGTCAAAAATGTCCATTAAATACAATCAATATTTTGTCATGTCATATTCATTCATTTTAGTGTGTTTTAATCTGACTGAAATCAAACATTTAGAACACAGTGACAATGATCTCATGATTATCTCACTTTCGTGATACTTTGAACAAAGCCAAAATAAAGTTAAATTTATCATTAATTCTAACATATATGGTAAACAGTTAACAAAAAGTACTGTTCATTAAAAATGCTAAATGGTATTACATCAGAAGTGGACTTGTATAGGATTGGACTTGGTCCTTCTCCCACATGCAAAGGGCAATAGTGACACCAGAATAGAAATTAAAAATAAAAATAAAATGAGTATAAAGTTTGAGAACTTTCATTTGGGTTTTAGAATAGCTACATTGGTCAAGCTAATCTATCTAGAAAGGGTAAAGCTAAGGTAATCAGCTAGCCTCAATAACATACCAGTATAAAAATAGTAAAGATATCTTGGAAGTTGGTACAGTCTTGCGTAGCCAGAACTTTAAACTGATGGCAGAAGGTCTGGACTCCATCACAGGTTTCATTGGCCAAGGACCGCCCAAGAGTACGTCTGACCGACATGTAAAGCAACCAATAACAGTGCGTTTTGTTCTGCATTTAGGGGCGTGAAACTGCGAACTTCTACTTTACAGTAGTAAACATGACGGCTTTCTTCGTCCATGAGGGGGTTTGGCAACATGACGGCTTTGTTTCCAGGAGGACCGATAAAGAACGCGACACACAAGTCTTTCAGAAATCCTGTAGAATTCAACCAATCAGATGACAACTTCAAAACTCCCAAAGTGTTTGCCATTTTGTGTGCCTTATGCATCAGATGTGTGACATTTGAGGCTGAGACTAGTGAAAACCAGTCTTTTTCAGCAGGTTAGATCTTCAAATCTTTATCTATATACTTTTCATATACTTATAAGCTTACTCAAATTTAGGTTTAGCTTCCTCTACTGCTTCAGAGCTACTATTAATACTTCACAATCGAAACACTGACACAGTGGGAAGCTATTCAATGCTTAGCTTCACAGAGATATTGAATTAGATAGTTTATAAAAACAAAATTCCATCTTCAAAGACTGTTTTGTATGGTTTGCACACTATCATCCTAATACATTTAAAGGACCTCTCACTAAGCCACCAGCAGTAATTCAATGCCTTTTATTTCTAAGATCTCATTGTAAAATAGAGAGATTTCCAGCAATTCACGTCCTGCTGTGACAATAAAAACAAGTGCGTGTGAAAGGTTCTGAGGGAAGCTGAGGGACTGGATCGGCTCTGTTCAAAATCAGCTCGCAGAAGTTGAGTGAAAAGCTTTGGCTAAAGCTGCTGACTGTAATCTTGAGAGACTGGGTCAAGCTAGGGACTCAGAAATCATTAGTGCTACTGACAAGGCAGGATCTCAACCGCCTAACTCACTCATAAGATGGAGAACAGTGAGGGGAGTTGAAAGACAATGCATCACAAACTTGTGCTTGATTTGTTGTGCACTTTCTGTCAAGGGAAAATACCCAAGCATCTATGGCCAAAATAATGTAAAATTGATCCTTAACAGCACACACTCCTATTCAGTGTTCCTGCAGCTCAAACTATACAGTGTAGCACAAATAAAGTCAAGGTCATGGGTGTATTTCTTTTCTATGACAGCTGGAGAGATGCAGGCATCAATTCAAAACTGTGTACCATATGCAGCATCCAAGACTGAGGTTATTTGATCCTTGAATATTACAGATATTACGCAAATGGGGTGCTTGATTATAAAAAATTTGCATAATTCAATTTTAAGTTAATTACATGGGTTATTCATGTTTTACTTTTCCTCGGTTGATTTCTTACTATACTCCACACTCATCACTCACCTCCAAGAAGCCTGAGGTATATGCAGGGTGCCAAGCAATTCTCCATCTCTCCAGGGTGCTTTCAGCCCAGTCGAGACACTCCTTTCCAGAGGGTTTGGGTGCTTACTGTGTCCTGTTTGCTGTTGTGTCCTCTGTTGTGACTGATGACTCCACAGGGTTCTCAGCCTAGAGGCACAGTGGCCTCTTCACCAGACACCAAACTCGCTGATCAATACAGGCTCAACGCAGCAGGAGAGTATTTGTCCTTTGTATCCTGAACACACATCTAGACAGAAAACACAACAGTTCAAGGGACAGAATAGCAATGTTTTGATGTAGTTCAGATCATTTGGTGATACAAACATTTAGAGACTGGAATTGGGGACATTGCTGAGATTTTAAACTATTACCGTGCACATCTACAATAAGTGCCATGTTTTAAAACACAACATGGCCTTTCCTAAACCTTACTAATGCTAATGACTTTACCTAAACAACACCCTAGCAAACAGATGGAGCCATCTCATCTAAGAAAAAAAAGAGCATCCAGCCTCAGCTAAAATATTCATCAGTTCGAGTGCAGATCAAAGCAAGTTCTGGGGCAAGAAATTAAACTAAAACAACAACAAAAAGCCTTGGTTTGCTTCTCTCCCTCTCTCTCTCTCTCTATATATATATATATCTATATATATATATATATATATATACAGTATCTCACAGAAGTGAGTACACACCTCACATTTTTGTAAATATTTTATTATACCTTTAATGTGACATCACTGAAGAAATGACACTTTGCTACAATGTAAAGTAGTGAGTGTACAGCTTGTATAACAGTATAAATTTGCTGTCCCCTCAAAATAACTCAACATACAGCCATTAATGTCTAAACCGCTGGCCACAAAAACGTCCAAATTGGGCCCAAAGTGTTAATATTTTGTGTGGCCACTATTATTTTCCAGCACTGCCTTAACCCTCTTGGGCATGGAGTTCACCAGAGCTTCACAGGTTGAGCATCTGTGGGGCATCCTCAAACAGAAGGTGGAGGAGCGCAAGGTCTCTAACATCCACCAGCTCCGTGATGTCGTCATGGAGGAGTGGAAGAGGACTCCAGGGGCAACCTGTGAAGCTCTGGCTGTGAAGCTTAGCCCAAGAGGGTTAAAGCAGTGCTGGAAAATAATAGTGGCCACACAAAATATTAACATTTTGGGCCCAATTTGGACATTTTTGTGGCCAGCGGTTTAGACATTAATGGCTGTGTGTTGAGTTATTTTGAGGGGACAGCAAATTTACACTGTTATACAAGCTGTACACTCACTACTTTACATTGTAGCAAAGTGTCATTTCTTCAGTGTTGTCACATGAAAAGATATAATAAAATATTTACAAAAATGTGAGGGGTGTACTCACTTCTGTGAGATACTGTGTATATATATATAGATATATATAGATAGATCAGGCATAACATTATAACCACCTTCCTAATATTGTGTTGGTCCCCCTTTTGCTGCCAAAACATCCCTGACCTGTCGAGGCATGGACTCCACTAGACCCCTGAAGGTGTGTTGTGGTATCTGGCACCAAGATGTTAGCAGCAGATCCTTCAAGTCCTTCAAGTTCAAGTTGCGAGGTGGGGCCTCCATGGATCGTACTTGTTTGTTCAGCACATCCCACAGATGCTCGATTGGATTGAGATCTGGGGAATTTGGAGGCCAAGTCAACACCTCAAACTCGTTGTTGTGCTCTTCAAACCATTCCTGAACCATTTTTGCTTTGTGGCAGGGTGCATTATCCTGCTGAAAGAGGCCACAGCCACCAGGGAATACCGTTTCCATGAAAGGGTGTTCATGGTCTGCAACAATAATTAGGTAGGTGGTACGTGTCAAAGTATGGATGGCAGGACCCAAGGTTTCCCAGCAGAACATTGCCCAAATTTGCCCAAAACATTACAGTTTGCCTATAAACAGGGTATTGGAGGTGATGATGCAGTGCTTTTTCTCTTGCATCAAGCACTCTCTCACTTGGAGAAAGCCAGAAATATAGTCAGAATTATCTTTTTTGATTTTTCAAGTGCTTTTAATACTATTAAGCCTTCAATACTCAAGAACAAGATGGAGAGAGCTGGAGTGTTTCCTAGTTTAGTTAACTGGACTACCGACTACCTCACAAATAGACCCCAGTATGTGAGGTTGCAGGACTGTCAGTCAGATGTTGTGAGATGAAGTACAGGGGTTCCACAAGGGACGGTCCTAGCTCCATTTTTATTTACTTTATATACATCTGATTTTCGGTTTAATTCGGCTAGTTGTCATCTTCAGAAATTTTCTGATGACACTGCAGTTGTTGGGTGTATAACTAATAATAATGAAGATGAATATAGAGAATTGATTATGAATTTTGTTGACTGGTGCAAGCTAGATTGTCTTGAAATCAATGCAAGTAAAACCAAAGAAATTATAATAGATTTCTGAACACACAGTCTGTACTTCCTGTAAATATTGAAGGAGTGGATATTAAAATCGTGAAATCTTACAAGTATCTGGGAGTCTATTTAAATAATAAATTGGATTGGTGTGACCACATTAATTACTTGTATAAAAAGGGCCAGAGTCGTATTCACTTGTTGAGACAGTTGAGATATTTTGGGGTTGAGGACTTTTTATGATAATGTAGTAGCTTCTATTATTTTTTATGCTGTGGTTTGCTGGGGTGGGGGGATTTCTGTGAGGGACAAAAACAAACTTGACAAACTGATTAGGAAGTCAAGCTCAGTTATAGGGTGCTCTTTGCCCTCAGTTGATGAAATTGTGCAAGCAAGGATGGTAGGGAAATTGTCTTCCATCATGATGTGTATATCTCACCCCCTCCATGATACAGTGCAGGCTATGTGCAGTTCATTTAGTAACAGATTTATTTATCCACCGTTGCTCTAAGGAGCGTTATAGAAGGTCTTTTCTCCCAACTGCTGTGAGATTATTTAATCAATTGTGATCATGACTTGAGTTTGATATGTTGTGCTTGGTAGGGTTTTTGGGGGGTAGTTTTTTATTTATTTATTTATTTTTATTTCTTATTTTACATAATGTATCTATTGTATTTATTGTAGCATGTTGTGCTGCTGTGACAACTGAATTTCCTCTTTGGGGATTAATAAAGTGAATCAATCAAAGCATCAAACTGCCTCCGCCAGCTTGCCTTCCTCCCATAGTGCATCCTGGTGCCACGTGTTCCCCAGGTAAGCGACACACACGCACCCGGCCATCCACGTGATGTAAAAGAAAACGTGATTCATCAGACCAGGCCACCTTCTTCCATTGCTCCGTGGTCCAGTTCTGATGCTCACGTGCCCACTGTTGGAGCTTACGGTGGTGGACAGGGGTCAGCATGGGCACCCTGACTGGTCTGCGGCTATGTAGCCCCATACGCAAACTGTGATGCACTGTGTATTCTGACACCTTTCTATCAGAACCAGCATTAACTTCTTGAGCAATTTGAGCTACAGTAGCTCGTCTGTTGGATCGGACCACACAGGCCAGCCTTCGCTCCCCACATGCATCAGTGAGCCTTGGCCACCCATGACCCTGTCGCCAGTTCACCACTGTTCCTTCCTTGGACCGCTTTTGATAGATACTGACCACTGCAGACTGAGAACACCCCACAAGAGCTGCAGTTTTGGAGATGCTGTGGCCCTTGTCAAAATCACTCAAATCTTTAAGCTTGCCAATTTTTCCTGCTTCTAACACATCAACTTTGAGGACAAAATGTTCACTTGCTGCCTAATATATCCCACCCACTAACAGGTGCCGTGATGAAGAGATAATCAGTGTTATTCACTTCACCTGTCAGTGTTCATAATGTTATGCCTGATCAGTTATGATATATATATATATATATATATATATATATATATATATATGAATAGAAGAAAATATTTGATGTCACTGGTATGGTTAATATGCCACAGGCTCGGGCAGAATTTATAGCATCAGGAAAATACATGTTGACATTTAGGCCAGCTGAAATGTAAATCCCTTGCTTCTCCAAAGTATCCAGTGTTGGGTGTAACGCGTTACTAAGTAATTTAATTACAGTTACTTATAATGTACTTGCGTTACATACTGTAAATTAGTTCAACAGTTCTGTTTAAATCAATAATGAATTTAAAATCTAAATTTGTCGTCTAAAGGTAAAAGTGAACGCTGCCTCTTTAAAATCGTTAGCTGTAGTGCAGTTGGCTGTGTAGTCGCTGTTTGAAGATGTCGGCTGAAGCGAGTGGCTGTTTTGCAGAATGGAAATAATCCAATTACTTCACTTTTTTGACACAGGTAGGCAAGAACATTACGGTAAAATGTAAATTAGGTCCTAGACAGAAAAAAAACTGCGCGCGTTCTCTGAGAGACGGTCTTCAGTCAGTACGCTCTCAACCAGAGCGCACACACATAGCCGCCTCTGTCAGATTTTCGCGGTTTATTACACAAACGTTCAAATACACACACAGTTATGTCAAAATGCCCGTCTTGGCATATGTTCGCGTTGGTTATGTGAATGTGAACAGCACGTGTAACAGCATATTGTCTCCGTCCATTAGGTCTTAGTGACAGCAGCCTTTAAAACATGCTACTGTCTACTATTGGCTGTCTGTATTATAAATAATAATCAAACAACAAAAGAAAAGCTTTAATAAGGATTAATCTATATTTAATTTATACAGTTATGACTATGCAGAGTTATTTTATATTTGATTATTCAATTTCTGTGGCATTTTTTACTTAGCCTACTATTAGACCTACCTGAAAAAAAAAAATATATAGCATTGTTTTATTTGTATTTTTATATATTTTACCATGGTGTTACGTGTTGTGTACTTTTGGTGGTACTACTAGATTTTTGGTATAGTGACAAAATTACTACAAAATTACCCTATTTGTTACTAAAAAATACTAAAAAAATATTTAAGTATTATTGTAAATAAAAGTATTATAGTATATGTTTTAATAAAGTTAAAATGTTTTAAAAAAGCTATAAAAGACTAAACTATTCCATGTTTGACTAAATTATTAAAAGAGTTTCTTTTTCAGGTTTATAGGGATTTTAAGAAGTAATTAGTAAGTTACTTATTGAGTAATTTAATTACTATTCAGACAGAATAATTAGAAAAGTATTTTAAATACAACATTGATGATGTAATTAGTAATTAATTACTTTTTTGAAGTAACTTACTAAAAAACTGAAAGTATCACATACACTTTAAATTCAAGGTCCAGAATAATTACCCTCATTTTTTGTGTATTCTCATAAGAAGACCCCATGTAGCTGATATTTACAGGCACAAATGTTGTTAAAAACAGCTATCAGCAACTTCCATGCTTACTGAAGGTTGGCATTGAATGCTATGTCAAATCGTTGCTAGGGGATCTCGTCCATTGCTTTTACCCATCATCTCAAGATGCAGAACTTCAAAAAGCTGACTTTCTAAAGTGCTGAATGTCAGATGTTTCTTTACTCTGAGAGTGGAGATGATTTAATCAAATCCATGCTGCTGTGACTGAAATCTCAAAAGTGGCACAGTAACCAGGACAAAATGAGGGTAAAATATTTCGGCTGTAGCTCAGTGAATTTTCAAGCTGTGTGTCTCAATCTTTGATATAATATTCCTATATTTATATGCTTCAAATTATAGTTTTAAAAATCTACCCTAACCTTCCTAAACTGTGTATATTAAATATTAAATCTAAAGAGTGCTGTACTTAAAGCCTACCCTTACCACAGTATTTGTGTGGATTGCAATACTAATAGAAGACATTTTATATTTTTGTGCAATGAATTTATTGTGGTGAATGTCTTCCTACACAGCTGATTACTCTATAGGGAAAAAAACAAAGCGATGAGAAGGGGAGAAAGCAAGGGCATTGGTCCATCTTTATGCAGTTTACTGAACTGTGATTTCAGAGCCTGGGGCAAAAGGCTCGCTCACGGGCTGATACAGTCTGCATGGAGGCCAGTGCAATGGGGAGCGGAAGGCTTCGGGAAGCTCAGGTGGAGATCTCTCATGTGTGTAATTTGTGGCCTTGATACAGTATTGATGAAACATGGAGGCAGACGAAAATGAGGGTCAGAGGTTAAAATAGCGGAGATTTGAGTCCAATGAAAGCCCAATGAGTCTCAGCTAGACAGCTTGATGGGATTCAGATTGCAGACAATGATGAATGCAGTTCCTCTAAGGTTTGGAGACATTTAAAACATCAAAATTACAGCATTGTTGATTTTTTTCTCCCATAAAAAAATCTAAGACTTATGATGTAGCCTGTGTGTTCATTTAGTTCCTGAAATATCCTGTTCAAACGAGAGTGTCACAACAAATTACAGTTTTACTATTTTTTATTTGGTATTTGCTGTTGTCATACTTTGCATGTCATAATACCCAAGCCAAATTAACCATCACAAATCTATAAGCAATAGACACTACGTTTCATTCCTAAATGAATCAGTGTTATGAACTAATCGGTTGACGGAATGATTCAAGGACCCAGTCGTAAAGACAGACACTGGTTTAGTTCCTGAATCAGTGTATTTAAACAAATTGGCTGAATGTATGACTCAATGACGTATCAAAGACAGACATGCAGATCATCCATCCATCAGTATCAAAAAGTTCCCAGTGCTGCTGGACTGAATATGCACTCTTGGAAAGCACTTATAACCAACATCTAACTGATCCACAGAACAAATTGTTCTTCTAAACACAAACATTAATTGGACTATAAACTCAGCCATAAGTTCCCCTGTGTAACTTCAATCCAATATGACATTTTAAATTCTCTGGTCGGGCCCTCAGGTGTACAGGACCAACAAATCTAATTCAATCAGCGAACATCTTTAAATTTCACATTTAGAGTGCTGCAACTCAGCTTTAATCCTTTATGATTCTAGATTATACAGAGGCTTGACAGCAAAAGCTTGTGTCAGCTTAATTTGATTACTTTGAAACGTATGCACTGTTACAGAAAACTTCCTTTATTGTGCTCACTGAACTGTAGCCTGTGAAGAAGGTTAATATAGAACCTTTTGTATTTTAACTAAGAGTGGAAGAACAATTACTGAATCTCCATTGAGGGCATGTCAAGAGACAAGCCGGATGCACAGATAATGTTTGCTTCAGTGCGCGCCACCTATTGTAGTATATGTGCTATTAATAAAAGCAACAGAGAACTCTCTTACTCTAAGAAATGTGTCCTTAGCTTAATTGACATTTTAATTTGTGCTGTCCCTTATTTAATATACACACAGAACCTTTTTTTTTTTTAACTAAGTGGATTCTAAATGCAACTTCAAAAAATAACAATTGGTAACACTTTACAATATGGGGTGCACTAATATGCATTAATTCATGCTGAACTAATGCACAGATAATCATGAGTTAATGTATGAGTAATGAAGAACTAAACCATTAATTAATGATTACCTCTTCAGCAACTAATAATCTGATTAATTGTCATACTGTCATATCTGATTAGTTGACATTAAATATATGAATTGCTGTTAATTAAATGTCATCATGAATTAATTTCTTCCTTATCAACATATTAATTGTGTTAATTGTGTTAAAATGTGTTAATTACCAGAATGGGTTGACTGTGGTACGATATCATTATGTTATGACAATGCACAGGACAGATACATAGATAGATCCATCTATCCATTGGTATCAAAAAATTAGAGCTGTTGTCCTTTTGTTGTCCCCTTATGTTGCACAGTAAAATACATTTTCTTTCTTTCCTCAATGTTGTTGTATGGAGTATTCTAGTGCCAGGATCATTACACAAGAGCAGGTGATTTGGGAGTGTAGTCTCTGTTCCAGCACAGTTGTCGGCAGACATGTTAGAAACTGAGTCACATGAGATGATGAAAGTGCATGGGGAATTTAGTGGCAACTTCCTGGTGATCGGGATTGGTTTGGGTCAGTGCTGAAAGGACAGCAGCATATGCTGTGTGGAGGGAATAATTAAATGTGGCATACACCCGGGAGTGGAGATGTGTTTGCTTATTCTCAGTGTCCTTCAGACACACTTCAGCCCCATAATAGGCCTTCTGGGTAGGCTGCTGAAGGTCAAATGCTGCGCTGTCAATATGAAGGGTGGCTAAAGCGCTCTGAGATCACGAATATGCCAAGGGTAGGGATACGTTTTAAAGACACTGGCTAAATATGGAAAGTTCCTTGCCCTCTCTCAGCTCCAAGAGAATATTTGACTTGTTTATGATCATCTATATACATTATTTGCATTACTCTTCAATTAGCAGATATTTTTTAATTCCAAAAAGTACATTACACTAGAAGGACAATCCTTTGGATACGTTTCTATTGCAATATGTTGCCTCTAGGCCAGACATTTTCTTACATTTGCAATAATCTGATGCAAACAAAATAGAAAAAAAATGGTTAATCATGATTTTAGCTCTACAAAACTGCCCTGAACAAAATGGTTTTTTTTTTAAACAGATTTTTCAATTTATTGAAAAGTTATTAAACTTTTCAAATATATGAAACCATCAACATTTGAATATTTAGAGTGATTAGATATATACTGTATGGCATGAGAAAATGCATAGATAGAAGCAATGTGTGACAGTAGAAAGAATTTGTGCATATGAATCCACTACAGAGAATGTAGTTCATTTTCATTTTAAAATTACCAGCAAACATTCAGATATGTAAATATTTAAATAAAACCTGTCTTAAAATACTGTCACCAGGGCCAGCGGAAGCGCTGGGCAAACTGGGCAATTGCCCAGGGCACCAGACCACTAGAGGGCGCCGCACCATGACAAGTGTCAAGAGCTATCCCAGTGATGTGTGCGATTCACCTATTGACATGCTTAGGTACATCTACCGTTATGCAAGAAAGGTCCTGAAGGTCCAAGAATGGTGAGTCAACTGTATTAATTCATTACACCTGTCTTAAGTCAACAGTAGGGGTCAATATGTGATACAATGGCATTTTTTTCTCTTAAAAATTTGAATGTAAGGGGCGGCATATTCCTATTTTGCCCAGAGCACTGGATTGTCTTCCCCCGGCCCTGACTGTCACATAGTGTTGGCTTCAGGTAATAAACCTATAAACAACCCTTGCCACCAATATTATTTTTCAAAAATAGTTTTTAGTAAGGAAATCCATTGTGAATCAAACATTTTTTAAACATTCACAATGCACAGTTAACTGTATCCATTGTGCAACACATACCTCCTATTTCTCTTTCTCTCTTTGAAACAGTTAAATACTGTTTTTAAATAACTACATTAATCGAAACCGTATGAGAGCTTTGCAATTATAGTGATTATGAAATGAGATCACTATTTTTCTTCCTTCCTGGCAGGCAGGTGTGTATATATTACTGCTGTCCTGAATATTGCAGCTGATTCTCTTTATTCCAACAATTCATTAATCTGCCAATAGGATAGTTAAATAAATGATGGCACACTAATGAATAGCTGTGTTTAGGTCTGTTCTGTTGAAGATGAGAATGTAGATTTTGCATGGTTGCCAAATGCATTGCATCTAAATGCTGAGTGCCATTAATCAGTTTGCCAGTGTTTAAGGCCTTAAAAAACCATCAGTCTTTATTGCAGATTGCATTGCTCACACTTACTAATTGTACTAAAGTAGTAGTTAGCTTGTTTAAAAATGCAGTTGAGTAAGGTGGCTGTCAGGGTTATGTTAAGTTTCCTTGTGTTTTGTTTTTGTTTTCATTATTTTCCCTGTTGTTTTGCCAGAGTGTTCTAGTTAATTGTTAGTTGCTATGGTTATGGTTTGATTACCATCCTCCTATGTATATAAGCCCACTTTTCTTCTGTTCAGTGTTCCACATTAAAGGGTTAGTTCACTGAAAGTTCTGATTTTTTTTTTTTTTTAAATTACTCACCCTCATGTTGTTCCAAACCCGCAAGGCCTTCGTTCATCTTCGGAACACAAATAAATATATTTTTAATGATATCCCAGAGTTTTTCTTTTCTTTTTTTTTTTTTAATCTCCCATAGAAAGCAACGAATTTGTTTTGTTTTTGCGCACAAAAAGTATTCTTGTCGCTTCATAACATTAAGGTTGAACCACTGTATTCATGTTGACTATTTTAACGATGTCTTTAGTACTTTTCTGGAACTTCAATGTGGTAATTTCGTTGCTTTCTATGGGAGATAAAAAACCTCTCATATTTCATCAAAAATATCTTAATTTGTGTTCTGAAGATGAACGAAGGTCTTAAGGGTGTGGAACAACATGAGGGTGAGTAATTAATGACAGAAATTTCATTAATGGGTGAACTAAGCCTTTAAAGTCATGTTAGCAAGGTTAGTTCTCTGTGATTTATAAAGTATGATTTTCTTGTTCACTTTGGGTCAAGCATCTCTTGTCAGTTGGATTTAGCAACATGCTCTTCTGTTTCGGCCCCCCGTAAATTCAAGGTACAAATTGAATGACAATAACTTAAAATAAGCACTAACATTTATCAGTCTTTGAGCTGGAAATAAGATGGAATCAGCAGTTTTGAAGGAGATGATAATTTGCTTCCCTGGCAAAAGTTTTCAAGACATTTAGAGAAGTTTAAGAGTTTTCGACCCAGGGTAAAAAGCTGTCATTTCATGTATTATTTTCAAAGTTGGAAGGCTGGAATATCCACCTTCCTCAGATAACAGGGGCACTCTGTCCATTGGACGGATAATCCTGAGCCACAAATCTATAACACTCACTCTGAACACTAAGTACAGAGCCACTGTTGATGGTCAGGTAATTTAAAAGATTGCAAAGCCCCACGGTTGCGCTTTATGGAGCAGTAAATCTCCAGAGATGTACATGAGGCAGCCCAGGCAGATTGCCCACCTATATTTTAAAGTCCAAGATGAACAGAAGCAGTCCATTCCCTTTACTGTGCTTTAAAGCCATCCAACTGAACAGTGTCTTTGCTACAGTTACTCATACTTCTTGCCTTTTTTTTTATGTGATGATGACAGAGTTTCTTAATAATGGCTCATGGATCAAATGGACCTCAAATCACTTCTATTCCCCACACCCTGTCTCTTAAATTCTAGCCAATATGGTCCAAAAACCAAAGAATTATCCTCTGCTACCACACACAAACATACATCTACTAAAAATAGACCGTGGCTCAGTGCGGCAATTATTTATCGGGTCAGTCCGGTGGGGGCCAGCTAGCAGCGACACCCGGATATTAGAGCACGGACCCTGGACCGCATCCACAGTGGAGAAGAACATTTTACAGCTAACAAGCCCTTTGGGAGAAGAGAGCAAGCATTGATTAAGCGAATACTGCTGCTGCTTTTGGTCATTATATTGTGTTCGATAAAATATAGTGGGAGCTGGCTCTGGCAGAGCCCGGCTCACCGGCGAGGTGCTGAGACAGCAGAGTAGCTAGTCTCCAGTACTTTTCATCTCCGTCTCTGTCAGCAGCAAGGTCTTCTGGGAAAATGACATTTTTGCAAAATCAACTCATGAACCATTGTTATATTAGCGATTTGTTTAATTAAACAGATAAAGAGCTGACACAGACATAGTTATGTGTGTTTATTTAAGGATGCAGTGTACATATGTAAATTAGGGCTGTCAACTGAATGCATAATTTGGTACAATTAATAAAAATATAAAAACTATTTATTAAAATAACTAATCAATTATTATTATTATTGATTATGAGTAATACAACAACAATAATCATAATAATACTATTTTTTATTTAACACAATTTATTACAATTAATAAAAATAATTATTTAGATTTATTTAAGATTAACAAATGTTTTATTATGAGTAATAATAATAATAAAAATACATTCATTTTAAGAATTGTTTCAAATTATGTGTTGAATTGAAAAAATTATATAACAATAATAATAATACAAATATTTTCATCATTATTATTCAGACTACTACTGCTACTAATAAAATTATTGTCCATTTAAAACACCATCCAGTACAATTATTAAAATCTAAATAATAAACAATTAATGTAATAAACAATATTGCTGACAGAATACAAGAATGCATTCTTTGCGAGCGGTCCCATGAATCAGAATTATAATATGAAGTAATTAATTTGAATTAAAATCCTTAATCAAATGACAGCACTTGTATTTACCATGAACATGAAGAACACGATGAAAATCTTCGATCCATGATCACAGGATGCAAGCGTTTGTCAGGCAGGCAGGTGGAGAGAATGTTCTAGGTTAGCAGAGCTATAGGTAGTGGTCCAATAGCGAATGTCGGGCCTCCAACAGCCATTACAGTGATTAGCCGAGACCTGTGAGTGTCATCTGACAGGCCCTGCTAATGAAGCGTGAAGACAGGCTGAGCAAAATGACAGAACAGGCCAGTTTCAGTTCCAGTCTCCCTAGCATGGCCTGACAGCCCGACCTAGAAGTGACAGCTCAGCAATCAACCAGGCCAACATATGTCCTTTCACTTTTCTCTCTCATGGGCTCTGACCCAGTAGAAACACATGAATGTGCTCTTAGGTTTCAGGTTGTGTTTCAAATCTTAATACCACTGGTGACATTTCAGGAGTCTGCGATCAATCCTGACCTGTCTCCTTCACAAGGAGATACAGAATGTGGATCAAAAGTACAGAGCCAAAACACACCATGCCAGTCCATGAGCAACGAGCCCCTGTTATGACTAGTGGTGTGTCACAAGCTAAATATTTTTGTGACTGTAGTAATAACTATAAATTATGCATAATTACATGCAATTAACCCTAAACCAAACCCTCATCCTAACCCTAACCCTATAGTAAGTACATGTAGTTAATTATTATTACTCAGTACTTAAATGTATATTATAAAATGGATAGTTCCAGCCCTTGATTCTGATTGGTTGAGCCGCGTTCGAAGCCGTTGTAAAATTCCTGAAAACATACAGCTGACCGCATTACATAAGTATCGCTGCGCCACTGAGTGTGTATGTTGCTGCGTCTGTCTTAGCAACCACTCTTAGCAACGTAAACATATGTTTGTTCTCTATTATTTTGTTCACTGAAGCTTACTGCATTATGTAGAAGAGTATTGTGAGAGAGATATCGAGTAACCGAGTGTATTACCTGCATTCAAATTTAGCATTTTCCTTCAGGTCAGTCCTATGTTCATAATAAAAAATCCATTTGAACGACTTGTCCCCTTAACATTTAATGGGTTTTCACGTGCCCTGCTGACACTGACAGCGCTAGTCATAGCATTTGTCATTTGCGTCTTGTTCCATGTTCACAAGTTTCAATATAAAAGTCTTTGAGTGTCTCGCTCATAAAGACAATCTTTGCCGCCATCTAATGGTGCGTAATAAATGTAACTTCTGTCTTTTAATGATTTTACTTCATGAAAGTTGCATTGATACATATTTTTTGGCTTTAATATTTGTATTGTGTGGTAACCGTTTTATAAAAGCAATAAGCCCTGTGAAGCCATGGTTTACAGTGAATTTATAACAGCTAAGGGGGTTTTAACAGCGCCCCTTAGCTGTTATAAATTCACTGTAAACCACGACTTCACGGGGCTTATTTCTTTAATTACACCGTAACACGGACACCTTAAAATAAAGTGTAACCAAAAAACGTATTAGACTGATGATCTAATAAAAGTGTAGGGCAATGTTTTACAATATCTATATCAAAAATCTGTAAACTATAATAAAATTTAAACTTACAATACAATGAAATGATGTCAATGGTGACATTCTGAACTTTCTTCAAAATAAGTGAAGAAACAATATTGTGTATAAATTATAATTTCAGTGTTAAAAAAACTGCATTTCAAAGACTTTATTTACAATATTTACACTAGCATTTAAACGTTTGGGGTCAGTAAGTTTTTTTTTTGTTTGTTTTTTTTAATAATTAATTAATTAATTTAGCAATGGTGCGTTAAATTAATTAAACATGACTAACTTGATTTCTATTCCAAATAAATGCTGTGCTTTTGAACTTTTTATTCATCTAAGGATCCTGGAAAAATGTATTGGGATTTCTACAAAAATATCAAGTGGCACAACCCTTCTTTTTTTTTTTAGCATTGATAATAATAATAAATGTCTCTTGAGCAGCAAATCAGCATATTAAATTGATTTCTGAAGGATCATGTGACACTGAAGACTGGAGTAATGATGCTGAAAATTCAGCTTTACCATCAGAGGAATAAATTACATTTTAAAATTTAATAAATACAGCCTTGGTGAGCATAAGAGACTTCTTTAAAACATTAAAAAATCTTACAGACCCACCAACTTTTGAACAGTAATTTTACTTTTTTAAATGGATATTCATAATTTCCATTGTTGTTTGAAACCGTAAGGGTTAGAGTCAAGTGATGAATGAGAAGTCTAAATGATGATTGTTTAATCTTACTCAGATTATTGTATCCACTCTCACTATCATCACCATTCCCCCGTGCACACAATGTTTGCTGGTTTTGGTTCTAGAGATAAGATTAAGAGTTTCATAATCCAATAAAATAATTACACTTGTTGCACATTGCACTAACAAAGGTTAAAAGGAGGGGGAGGGTGTTGCCTACTTCTAAGCCACACCCATTTCCTGTTCTATATAAATACAAATTATTTTGCCATCCTAACTAATACAGATAGAGATACAGATTATGGCATTGCTGCACTCCCTTGGTTATGACCCACTTTGAGTGTCCTTCACCATAATAGCGGTGCATTTGCACAGGGGGAGCAGCTGAGGACTTTTACATGTTGTGCTGATGGATTAAATTATATATGTTTGAGATGCAGATTTGAAGGATTATATTATAATGCAGGGGGATAGAGCTGAAATTGTCCTAGCCTTTGTAACAGACATGCAAAGGTAATTCATGCAAAATCTCATTGCACCTTTATTTGGGAGTCAAACACCCAAATGACTTATGAATAGCCCATCTAGAGAGAGCAAACGTCTCAAGCTGACAGCCTCATGAATAACCCAAATGAAAATGGAGCCAACTATTCGTGACCTTTGCTGTCCTGGAAAACATGGCGCTATTTGCAAGCCGACGGCATTTCATCCTTTTAAAGTATGTAAAATGCATTTAAGTAAGCCGATTAAAATTTTTATATTTTATGAGATGATGCACAGAGTGATTTTTCTATTTTTTTTTTTATACACTCTTGTCTTTTCAACAATTGCACTTGCTTTTGATATTGTCTGTGAAAAGTGTGAAGTCTTATCATTGTTTATTGGTGTTTAGACATCACTAAACTCATTTCTCATGCCTAATGATCAATGCTCTATTTGCTTTTTATTTTATTTTTTTGAATAAGTAATACAATTGGCTTGAGTGTGTTTATTGGCTGCAGAGATTAACTTCATTCTTGAATCATCAAATTAATTTCTTTAGCTTTTCATTATGCAGAGTCAGTCAGAGCAGGCGCTACCTCAAAAATACATCTGAAATAATTATTGAAACCAGAATAAATTAGACAGAAATAAATAGAATAAGTTATCATATAATTTTCTCCAAATTTAAAGTGATTCAAATATATTACAAACTAAAACTGGTGAGTGACTCAACAGCAAATTAATGTTGTCAATTTCTAATCTTAAAGGGATAGTTCACCCAAAATGAATATTCTGTCATTATTTATTCATACTCTTGATGTGTGTCTTACATTAGGTATTACTTACAATGACAGTTCACAGTGAACGCATAAGTTCCAAAAATGATAAATGAATGAATTGACCCGGTTCTTTTCAGTTCAACTCACTCAGTGATCCTCAACTGACTTAATGATTCAGCCAAAGTGGTTTGTGAGTTAACAGCTGGTTATGAGTGAATAATGTTCCTCAGAACTTGACTTGGAATATAGTGTCATATGGACTACTTTCATGGAAGATTTCATTTTTTATTTCCCACAGAAACAATTAATACAGTTTTGGAACAACATGAAGGTGAGTATAATGACAGAACTACAGTGTCTCTTCATATCAATATACTCCTTGATCATGAACTATCCATTGTCTGAACACGTTTAAATATGTATTAGGAAAAATTGGCTAAACAGTTATTGTTTTTTAATTAATACATAAAATGTTTTTATAGCATATAAATTTAGATAGAACTGTACTGTTAAACTACAACACTTGAAATTGGTTGTGCAACCAGTCAGAGGGCAGGGCAAATAACCTCTTACAATAAATGTCCTCTTACATCCTTGAAATCCCTTTCACATCCTTGAAATCCTTCTCACATTTGAGTCTTCTTTGTAGGCAAAGAGATGAACTTAGAACTCTCTAAAGCACTGGCAGAAAATCAAAAGCACTTGTTAGGATTCTTGTGAGCAGATACTTGAGCAGACTCATACTAGAGTGAAGGAGAGAGAGAGAGAAAGAGAGGATGAAAGCAAAACGAGACAGAGAGAGACATCCATGTTGATGTATGACAGTCCCAGAGAGAAAATTCGACACCTTGGAGGCACTCAGAGATGTCCAGGTCAAACAGTGTCCGAGGAATTCTGGGATTCAAGAAGGATAGATTCACACTGGAGAAAAAAAAAAAATTAGCTTTGAAGCAATTTTCACTTTCAATTACTAATATCCCAAATAATTATGATGAAGTGGCAAGTGACACAAATAATTAAGTGTGAAATTTTGAAGATTGAAATAATATTTTTTCATACTCCACACATAAAAACACACTCCAATAATCTTTTTGTTAAGGACTTTGAAAAATCATTTCTACTGTGTATAATGAAACTTTCACGAGATTCAATTTGCTAACAATGGATAATGAATTAGGCATCATTAACTAACATTTTTACAGTATTTAAAAATCTAGGTTAACATTCATTTCTACATCTACTAATAATTTTTTTTACCTTTCATGTTGTATAAATGTACATTAGATCATGATTTACAAACAAGGAATGAGATAAAGATACTTTACTCAACACAAACTCAACACATACGTTAGGAAAACACAACTACCATTAAGGACGGCTAACCAAGAAATGAGGAAACTGAGGGCTTAAATACACTGAGAAGACAATCAACAGAACAAGGAACAGGTGTGAAACTGATTAGAAACTATAGCAACAAACAATAAACTAGAACTCAGGCAAAACAGTGACACAGAACATGAAACTAAACAGGACATGATTGTGACAGGGATCCTGTCCAGAAGTTTATTTTTTATTTTTTATTATTAATTATTTAGGCCTTAAAATGGCCTTTTGGTTACTTTTTGACACAACATTTAAAGAAAATAACACATATACTGCAAGACAGTATAAATATAATATCACTCACCTAGCCAATTACTTAAAGAAAAAATCCATCCTTTTCTGTACTTTTAAATGTCTGTGTTAAAAGAGCACTTTGGCCATTTAGTGAAGCTGATAGCTGTAGCCTATATCCAACTTAGTCGTGGGATCTTCCTTCATTTTTAATTTGTAGCTGCTTTTCAGATGGCAGCTTGGTAAATTTGTTGGCAATCAAATATTCAATATCTGATTCTGTACTCCCCATAATTAAGGTAATTGGTACGTTATCAGCGGTACCAGTTTAATATAATATCACAAAATACATCTCTTCGATGATTGGTTGATATACCAAGGGAGGTTAAAGTGTTTCTCAGCACTCTAAGCACTGAAAATCAAATACTTGATGTCTCCGGCTATGGATTTTGCCTCCTCTTCTCTATCCCCCCACACTCGCCTTAGCACAGTTTTCCGTACGGTTGTAATTACATCGGCAGTCAGATTAGGCACATTCAGAGAAAGAGCAGTTGTGGTTCTGACTTCAGTGATATTTAATGTGGTGAAATTACAAACAAGAAATACACAACCTGACACATGAAATTATTAACTGGGAATTTAAAGCTGCAGTCCGTAACTTTTTTTGGTTAAAAATGATCCAAAATCATTTTTTGAGCAAGTACATAACCAGCCAGTGTTCAAAAACTGCTTACACTCTCCTTACCTTACACTAAAAAAAATGAACTGTTGGATTTATAAAAATAAAAAGTGTCAAGTGGTTCCACGCAACTATATTGAGTAATTTGTACAAATAACAATTTAGTTGTATAGAAAAAAGAAATTCAAGTAATGCTGCCAAAATTTCTTTGAGTAAATACAAATCATTTGAATTTGTCACTGTTACATAATATTTATATGTGCAATTTACTTAATAATGTTATGTTTATTACGTAAGGTGAACACATTTATTGACTTAATTTACCATATTAAATTAACTATTTGATCTACAAAATGCACTCAAAAATGAACTCATTGAACAAACTCAATTGAATTGAGAGCAGAAATTCCATCCTATACACATGCGTATATGAGGCTCACAGCCTAAACAGAGGCAACACACTTCTGCATAATGGTAACCACAAAATTCAAAAATATTACAGAAACTACTCTAAATGTCCAACATAACTGAACATTAAACACTAGCATAAATTAACAACATCTTTCCCTTTACTAAAAAACACATAAAATAACACTTTAATCCATAAATTTACTCTCCTAATGCAGTCCCTGCCAGGAACTATGGATCCACTGCCCAGTTATGTCAACATTAATTTGTGCGTTTCACTTAGCAATGTTAAGTTGACTAAACAAACACTTACTAAGTAAAGCTGACAATACTCATTTTTAGTAGAAACAACTCAGTTAAATTAAGTTCATGTAGTTACATGAGTTTTTTAAGTAATGTGAACAAGGGTGGTTTGAGTGAAACTAACAACAGTGAAAGTTCATTTTTTTGAGTGTAGCCTGATTCACAACGGTGAGCTTGTAATAATGTTTTGTTATTCGGGTGGTACTGGTGGGTTTCCGCTGGAAATTCAAGCATGCAGCCAGTCTTTGCGTCATTACATCACATCCCAACGAGTCCCAGCTAGTAGGCTATATGGCAAGGATGGTTGATCATTTATGGCCTTTTATCACAGCAGCTGCAATAATTAAATTTATCATTTTCATGGCAGATTGTAATCCATAAAGGTCCAAATGACAATCATCAGTGACAACTGGAGATTCAAAAGCAAAAGACTTCGGACTGCGGAGTGGCTACAGAAATTGAAATCTACAGGTAACGCCAATACACACTAAATACACATAGTCTCGCAATGCTGACATTAACAATTTGAGAACAAAGTATAACAATAATAATTTGCACAGTTTGACGTGATCTGAGCTAAGCGATTTAATAACCATTGGCAGCGTGATTTATTGTAATGCTTTTTTTCTCAGTTGGTCAGAACAAAAGTTACTTACTTGTTTAATTAACATTGAATCATCTTTCTCCCATTTTCAACTAAAAAGTTTGGGTAGGCTGTGCCTCCCCTGACAAGCCTGTAGAACGAACTAATGTTAATGAATTGAACCTTATTGTAAAGCGTTACTAAACAATGCCTGACCCATCAACTTTTCTCAACTACTAAACTTACTTGTAATAGTAAGAGAGCAAATATTCTCAGCATTTTTAGATTGGCAGTTTGTGACTTGCCATCAGACATGTGCTAGCACAGAAAAGAGTACAAAAACATCTTTTCCCACATTCACATTGAAATCCTCTAATTAATTCTCCTAATTCATTGAAGAGGAAGAAAAATACCATCTGCAGCAGCCCCGAAGGCAAATGATAATTTGGGGGGAAAAAGGAATAAAAAAAAAATAGAAATAAGATGCACTAAACACTGCTTCGAATAAATAAATAAATAAATAAATATTGTCCTAAAGGCTGCTTCTACCACAGCACCACACAGCTCTAAAGTTTTATTTTAAGACTTCTCTTCAGTTGGGGAGTATTTGGGGTGCACTCTCTCACAGGGCATTAAAAATTAATTTCTTCCATTTGGAATAGAATAGAGATTAAAAAAGAGAGAGAGGGAGAGAAAAGTAAAGCACCAACTTTGCTGACTTTTTGGCTGTTTTGTTTCCTAGATTCTTATTAATGTTACTGTCCTCATGATGCACAAGAAAAACAGGCTCCACATCTGCAATGAAAGGGCCTTTTCTTTTTTGTTTTGTAGAGGTGCATCCCTCAGGCAGCTCATTATTTTTACGAATTGTAAATCAAGATTTTCTTCTGCTTCATTTGAAGTAATGCCTTTTCTTTTTTACAACAGAGAACAACACAGAAGAACATGGTTAAATCTGGCATGTTCGCTGGGTATTTATACACAGGTATCAATTCAAATGCAGGAATGTAAATGTCAGAAATGCAATGTGTCTGAGCAGCAGTGGGATAATGTGTTCATTTGCTCCCGTGCAAGGCTAGAGCTGATTCAATGTAGAATCAGGGTCAAAACTGGAAACTAAGCTTTGTAGTCGAGACTATTATTAGACTAGATGGTGCATATCATGAATATTGCATCATCAAGACTCCCTTCTGCTGAAACACTTCAAATCATTAATGATAAAACGTATACTCTCAGACACTTCACGTGCTTTATATTCACTGAATCTGCACACTGCAGTGCACACCAGACTGCTGCAAAAATTATCTGAAAACAAAACACTAGCATAGAAAGTGGTCTTCGGTATTTCTCTCGGTCAACCCCTTCAGTCTATGTTTGCATCAAGTCTACACAGGGTCTTAGCTGGGAGCTCAGCAGGCAAGCATTTCCAAAGAGGAGTTGGCAGTGAAAGAGCTTTGTGTGGATTTTGAGAGGATTTTTTTTTTTCGCCGCTGCCCCTCGCTGAGCACTTTCCCAAGCTCCATGCGTTGATTCCAAGAGACAAGTTCGCTCTGGATCCACCACAACATGTGACCCTCGCTCTCCTGGGAGGTAAAGAACACAGACCTTTTATCTTCGAGGAGGGAAAGAGCGAGACGTACCGTAAAGGCTGAATTTGATCAACACCTCAGAGATCTCACCCTCTTGGCTATACCAGAATTGAGAGATGCACAGGAATCTTAAGACAGAACAGTATGTCTCTCAGGATTTGTACCTCCAATTTTAACAGCTCTAAAAACAAGCCTGCCTTCCTATGCCAAAACAGTCTGGTGCATTTGTTCAATATCAAGGAAGCTAATACTTAAAGGGTTAGTTCACCCAAAAAGGAAAATTCTGTCATTGATTACTCACCCTCATGTCATTCCACACCAGTAAGAACTTTACAGGTGTTTATCATTAGAACAAATTAAGATATTTTTAATGAAATCTGAGAGGTATATGACTCATCCATAGACAACAATTTAACCACTACTTTCAAGGTCTAGAAAGGTAAAGGCATAGTTTAAAAAGCTGATGTAACTGCAGTGGTTCAACCTTAATTTTATGAACGTCTGAATGCTGAAATCAGTATTGGCAGAGGCTGTTCACGTGAGCAGCACGACACGTGTGTGATGCTGACGCAGGAGAAGGCCAATAATGAATCGGCGTTCTGACGTAGAACCTGGAAGCGCTGGATGTAAACAACGTATGAGAAGGACACAGACGAGAAGATATTGTTGAATAAAGTCGTTATTTTTGTTTTGTTTTTACGCACAAAAAGTATTCTCATCACTTTGTAAAATTAAGGTTGAACCAATGCAGTCACGTCGACTATTTTAACAATGTCTTTACTACCTTTCTGGACCTTGAAAGTGGTGGTTAAATTGCTGTCTATGAAGGAGTCAAATACCGCTCAGATCTTAATTTGTGTTCTTATGGGTGTGCAACGGCATGATGGTGAGTAATTAATGACAGAATTTTCCTTTTTGGGTGAACTAACCCTTTAATGAGACGATGTGAAAACTGAAAACTGTTTGTGTTCAGTGTCAGCATGCAGTGTTTTTATCCAAAATGATCTACAGTCATCATTTACTCAATCGTGTTGTTCCAAACTTTTTTTTTTCTTCTGCAGAACAAACCCAATTAGACATTTTAAAGACTGTTATCCATGCAATGACCGGCAACTGAAGCATTCAAATAAGATAGCTTAAAGTGCATTGCTCAAGGTTGCGAATCTCATTCACTCAGCAGCAACTCCTGTTAAAAAAAAAAAAAAAAAACATCATTTATTAACATTTAAAACAGCTATATTGTTGCTATTACAGTTTAAAATAACTGTTTTCTATTATAATATATTTTAAAATATAATTTATACCTGTAATGGCAAAGCTGAATTTTTATCACTCCAGTCTTCAATGTCACATGATCCTTCAGAAATCATTATAATATGTTTAAGAAACATTTCTTATTACTATCAATGTCAAAATATATATATTTTTTTTTTTTTTTTGTGGAAATAGTGAAACATTTTTTTATTTGATGAATAGAAATCTTTTGTAACATTTTAAATGTCTTTTGATCAATTTATTGTGTCTTTGCTGAATAAAACTAATCATTTCTTTTCTTACCCCCAACAAGAGTTTATACACCAATACATTGTTCTTTGTGACACACACCATTATTCATTATTCACACTGTGCTCTTGTGTTATACAGTATGAACTCTCATCATATATGGGATATTTTAGATTGATAGAGCAATCTATGAGGAATGAGGTTAAACAGTCAGGGTCAGTTTATGCTCAAGGTTCATCGTTTTCAGGCCCCCAGAAATGTCTTCACATTTGGTTGTGGGTGATTGCTTTGGACCCCTGCCCACTAACCTTTATGACCTTAGATTTAGTTCTCATCTGCTCATTTACCACATCCTGGCTGCTGTTTGACAGCATTCAACATCATGTGGGCTCCTGAAGGATCTGTCCAACACTCCAACTATGTACAAATACTAGTTTATAATTTTAAAATCACTCTGACATGTAATATTGAGAAATACTGCATTATTGATTTCACTGCACTGACACTAATGGATGAGAACAAAAACTTGAACTGAATTGATCTGGATGATGACACTATTGTCCTCCACAGAGCAGCTTTATAGCTGAATTGACATTTCATAATTGACTTAATAATTTTGCAAGCTTCAATTTTGCAAGCTTAAATTCAGCATTGAATTTAAAGTACACATGAAATCAAAACTGACCTTATTAATTTTGTTAGCTCAAATTGCTAGTTTTGTGGTGAACAATTCATCCGTGCAAGTCAATCCACACAAAAAAATGGTTTGGCTTCGTAATATTTAATCAAAATCTGAAAATGCTCCTCCCCTCTGCAACGGTGCCCCTTCTCTAATGACATCAGTTTGACGGCTTGGGTTGAAAACGCTTAAACCACTCCCCTCCGACCGTTAGTCTGCTATGAATGAGAGATGGATAGGAGGAGCGCTAAAATAAAAACCTGCCCTCTATTCAATATTCCGTTTCACTTGGAAATACGTCACAACACTGGAGAAAAGTTGTTTGCAACTTCCGGTTCACAGGGACTTTAATCAACACTGAACTGACTCAAGCTGAATAAAGACACAATTTTCTTCTGTGTAGCTGCCACTGTAAAAAATCCAACTTGCAAAAGTTTTTTTTATAAAAAAGACATTTTTGACCACAGTGTTGAGTTTACTTATAAAAGCTATTTAACTGCATGTTGATTACTACTTTGTCCACTGAATATAAACAACTAAGTTGAGAAAACTTAATATTTTGATTTCTAAGTTTGACCGTTTAACTTTTCTGTTATTGCGCTTGTTCCGGTAACGCGCACACTGAAGATATAATCACACTGATGAAAGGAATGGATTTCAGCGTCTGTTTTTAACGTTATTACTGAAATTAAGCTAAATAAACTGCACGCCTAGATTATAAAGTGCAATAATATGTCCATAAAAGAGGAAAAATAATTCTATAGCATGTGGTTATATTTTCAAAAGAGCTCAGCTGCCGAGATAGCGATATTTATAGGTTAGCTGCTAACATCTGAAGGCTAATGTTAACAAAACAGTGTATCAGTTAAAAAAAATAAAATGTATAGAAGTAGATTTTGTGTTGTAGACGGTGTTAATTTTGTTCTTTAATGTTCGTCATCTTTGGTTTTACTGTAGGCCTACATGTGCAGTAAACACGGCCAAGTAAGGATGTGTGAGTAACCATACTATACTTTTGATCAACGTTATTGTGTCACAGTGTGTTCCTTTTTTCCTATTAAGTGAAATTTAGTAACTAGTTAACTTTTATTATGTTTGTATTAACTTAACATTAGTTTATGTATTAAATAACATTAACTAACAACGAGCAAATCATTTGTTACAGTATTTATTCATCTTTGTAATGTTAGTTAATAAAAGTCCACCTGTTCGTTTATATTACTTCAGTGCATTGACTAATTTGAATTTAATAATGTATTAGGAAATGTTGAAATTAACATTAAGCTTAATAAATGCTGTAGAAGTATTGTTTATTGTTTGTTAATGTTAACTAAAGTAGTAAACTAATGTTAACTAATAAAACATTAGTCTAAAGTGTTACCATCATTTATTAATATTTTATGTTGTTTTAAACATTTAATGTTAATTTTGTAGAAATGTAACATTGCACCTCTGAAATTATTTCTTTCTTTCTTTTCTTTTTTCCCTTTTCATAGGTTTGGAATGCAGTGTAAGCTTTGCAGATTTGCCCACAGTGTACTAGCAGAGAGGTCCTCTTGAAACATTACAGGTTTCAGCACTATCAAGGGTGATCCAGGCAGCAGCCTTGCTTGGTATTGACTGCATCTGCACTAGGTACGTTAAAATCTCATTTAATAAGAGCACACAAACAGACTGCTGCAGTTAAAGAGCACTTTAATTTTTCATGTGATTTTAAAGATTTTTGTCAGCCATCTCCGTTTTTATTTTTAAACCATGTCAGAAATCATTTGAAGAAACATGACACAGTCAAATGTCCTTTTTGTTTTTCTGTCTCTCAGACCTCAGATATCCTTGCTCAAAGAAAGGCAACAGCTCTCAAAGGGCTCCCTGTGTTTATGAGTCAGAAAACGTCCTGAAGACCTGCCTGGTAAGAATATGTGTTGTTATCAGCATATACACTATCCAAAACACATCATTTAACTGTTCTATCAGACAAGAGGCAGGGAAAAGAGCAGAAAGCAGGAGACAAAGTTTTGGTAAAAAAAAGTTTATTGAATAATTGTTAACACTTTACAATAAGGTTTCATTTGTTAACAAAAGTTAATATATTAACTAATATTAACTAACCATGAGCAATACATTTGTTACTGTATTTGATACTCTTTGTTAATGTTAGTTAAAGGGTTAGTTCACCCCAAAATTAATGAACCCTGTCATTAATTACTCACCATCCAAACTCGTAAAATTCTATTCATCTTCAGAACACAAATTAAGATGTTACAGTATAATCTTAGTTTAGCTGATCAGTGATCAGTCTGTTTTGATCTGATAGCACAAATTCAGCAAGTGTTGTACCAAATCAAAGACAATGGAAAATTACTGCTTCACAACACTGTCCTGACTTTTGTCAATACAATGCATTTTTTTGCATTACTTTTAAACAATATTAGATCAACACGGCTGTGTATTCTGCTGCCAACGAGTGCCACAGGTTTTCACATCAATGCTGATATTTTGTTTAACAGTACAGTTGCAAGTGTGGCGCTGTTTGGGGTTGGGACATACAGGCAGTTTTATCGGGGGTTTTTTTGTTTGTTTGTTGTTGTTTTTTAGTACTATGACTAAATTGGGTCAAGTTTCAAAACTTGTCTACCTTTACTTTCCAAATTACGTTATGTGTAGGAAGAGTAGGTAGATGTTAAACACTGTGGTCTAGCAGAATTCTATCAGTCGAAAATGACTTTTGACCATGTTTTTATTACTTCAGGACACAGAGCCAGAAGACAGTTACACAAAGAGGATGAAGATGGGGATCTTAAGCATCGTCAAAGATGATGTTGCCAGCACCCATTCCAACCCAAAAGAGCTTAAATAAACTTTTGAAACCACTAATTTGTTATTCTAGTTGTTCCTGTTGTTTCAGAAACAGTTGTTCCTTAACAGTACATGTCCAAAAAAAAAAAACACAAAAAAAAAAAAAGCTTTGAGTTGTAATGTAAGGCCCAGTGTTGTTTTATCAGTTGTAATTCTTGATATCTTTAACACGTTTGTTGCATGGATGTACCAAATGTAATAGACAAAATTTCAAAAATGCAATGCAAGGTGTGTTGTAACTTTTAAAGGGTTAGTTCAGCCAAAAATGAAAATTCTGTCATTAATTTCTCACACTCATGTCTTTCTACCCCCGTAAGACCTTTGTTCATCTTCGGAACACAAATTAAGATATTTTTTATGAAATCCAATGGCTCAGCGAGGCTTGCATTGCCAGCAATATTACTGCACCTCTCAAGATCCATAAAGGTACTGAAAACATATTTAAAATAGTTCATGTGACTACAGTGATTCAACTTTAATGTTATGAAGCATCGAATACTTTTTGTGCACCCAAAAAAAAAAAAAGATTTTTCAACAATATGTAGTGATGGGCGATATCACTGGAGCTTTACGAATCGAAGCAGTGGTTCATGTGATTTTAGCAGTTTAATACTCAAACCTAATCACTAATTCGAAACAAAAGATTTGTAAAGCTCTGAAGCTTCATGAAGCAGTGTCTTGAAATTTTGAGAGTTGCAAAAATATCTTAATTTGTGTTCCGGATGTTACGGGTGTAGAACGACATGAGGGTGAGTAATTAATTACATTATTTTATTACATTATTTTAACCCTTTAAAACTTATTGCTGCAGCATTTTATGATTGTTAGCACTTTAAGAATTTTTTTTTTTTTTTTACTCCAGCACTTCAAAAGAAGTGTTGTTGTATTATGCCAGCACTTAGAAAAGCATTACGAGATTAGAGGATTTTTTATTTTTTTTTGCAATTCATCTGGATCTTTTAGTATTTCATGCTGACAGAAAATGTGTCGTTTTGCAAGCGTCAATAAATATTTTCTATATTGTTGAGTATTGTGTTGTATTTGTGTTGTTTTTACTGTATGGTATGTACTCCATGCATTTGGATTATACAATGTCTATACAAGTTTCTGGGTGGGATAATTGGAGAAAGTTAAATTAACTTTAAAAAATAAAAATTTGAGTTAACTTAAGGCAACCAGCTGCAAAGCTTTTTTGAGTTTACTGAACTTCAGGACCTCTGTAGTTGTGCTTACTCATTTCTTTGACTGGTTGTTAGGTGAACTTACTGAGGCAGGTTTAATTAACTTAAATAAGTTTAGTGAACTACAAAAAAATGATTTGGCACAACTTCGACCACTGAAGTTGAGTAAACTCAAAAATGCTTTGCAGCTGGTTGCCTTTTTTTTTTTTTTTTTTTTTTTGTTAAGTTAACTAATTCGAATAAAGAATATTTTACATTACAGTAGCACAACACAGACCAAACATTTTCACATGCACATAGGACGTATAAAAAACAGTTGCATAGATTTTGAATGTTTTCTGGACTCCACAGTGTCACCCAAGATGGATATTGTCTTGCAAACTCTTAAGCGGTTCCATTAAGGCAGTGTTTCTGTGTGATTCCATATTTACATTCACAGAGTCCCTTCCTGGAACGAGTCCAGCATTTATGTGCAGCGCACCTGCGCATAACCATAAGCTACTAAGATCCTATTCAGGCAAATCACTCTCTATATCTCTGTGTTTGGCTGACGGTTCAGGACCCAATTAAATGAAGCCGTAACATGGTGTTTATGGGTAGCGGTTGCAGCAGCCAGCAATATGAATGGCACTGACAGTATTAAAGAAGTGTTGATTAGAGATGACAGCCCTGAATAGGTAATTAGCTTCTCTGGCAGCTTTTTCAATAGACATCTCACGCTTCAAATGCGATTCCCTGATGCCTCTGCTGGTATTTTTAGCCAGTGTCATTGGGTGGGAGGACTGTACCACAGTCGTGATTAATGGACATGTTTTTATCTATTGTAGTACAACATGCAAACATCACTATGCTTTTTGCACACTTCATTCATGTGTGAATGAGGACTTGCAAGGTCCCCATCATCTGAGTTTGAATAGATCTGCCTAGCATTGAAGATGATGTGTTTAAAACTCAGAAACGGCTTTTTAAAAATATAATTTAATAATTTTTTAAATGGTATTTTATCTAGTGCAAAATAAACAACTACCAAAATAAGTGAACAAACAAAAACGACCACAAACCACAATAAATGTGCTCCTTTTTGTGCAAGTAAAATTACTAAAATTAGTGTATTGACCTGTGTGAAACACATGAATATCAATTAAGAAGTGAATTCTGCAGACTGAGAATGTCGAGGCATTACATCACCACCTAAGTGAAAGTGTACATGTTCAGGTCATACAAATACACATGCTAGAAGAGTAAATGCAAGAGACAGAAAAAAAAAGAAACAAAACGGGGAGAAAGACTGGAAGTGATGTAGAAACAAGGGATGGTGCTGTGATGTATGAAGAGAGGTAAATAACATGATAGAGGAAGCGAGGTAGAAAAGGACAGGGCGAAAGAGAGCTGTTGAACAGAGGTTTGTGGAGGGAGGGAGTAGTTTCACCTGCTGCTGCATTGTGCTGCAGTGTGGTCCTCCTGCAACTATACTTCACTGCACCTGTGGAAGAGTGTGTGGTGCTGCTCCCTAGAGTTCACAGAGAGAACTGCCTCTTCACACTTCTGAAGCTCCATCAATACAAAAGCACTGTATCTGATTTCCACATTGTACATATGAGATATGTAATCATATACAAATGTCATTTTTAATTAAGTTCTAAGAACTAATTAATGACAAATGAAATACTTTGTTTGTATGCACTATGTCCAATAATTCATTGCCTCTGCCTCAAGTATAATGCTTTGGGGAGTTAAACAACAACAAATGTATTATAAGTAGTATCATGTATAATAATAATAATAATAATGTATTGTTTTTTTTCTGCCTTATATTTGAGATACTGTAGAGTTGCATCACACAGTTGCTGCAGATTTTTCGGCTGCACATCCATGATGCGAATCTCCCGTTCCACCTCATCCCAAAGGTGCTCTATTGGATTGAGATCTGGGGACTGTGGCGGTCATTTGAGTACAGTGAACTCAGTTTCATGTTCAAGAAACCAGTTTCAGATGATTTGAGCTTTGAGACATGGTGCATTCGCATTATCCTGCTGGAAGTATCCATCAGAAGATGGGTACACTGTAGTCATAAAGGGATGGACATGGTCAGCAACAATACTCAGGTAGGCTGTGGTGGATATTCAGTTGGTACTAAGGGGCCTAAGGAAAAAATCCCCCACACCATTGCACCACCAGCAGCAGCCTGAACCATTAATACATTGCAGGATGGATTCATGCTTTCATGTTGTTTACACCAAATTCTGACCCTACCATCTGAATGTTGCAGCAGAAATTGAGACTCATCAGACCATTTTTCTAATCTTCTATTGTCCAATTTTGGTGATCCCTTGTGAATTGTAGCCGCAGTTTTCTGTTATTTACTAAGCTATTAGCACCGAAATGAAAATTCTTGGCCGAAGCCAAAACTGAATACAGTTCAAGTTCAATCCTACTACTTGTGTATAAATAATCTAATCTTACCTGACAAACCTACTTCACCCCTACACTCCTGTCAGAGGACGAAGATCGGATGGCAAATTTCTCCTTAAGATCCCCAAAACCCGCCTAAAGACAAGGGGTAATAGAGTTTTTGAAGTGGCTGGTCCCACTCTTTGGAACAATCTTCCTAATTTTATTAGAATGGCTTCCACTTTATTGGAGTTCAAATCTTGCCTTAAAACTCATCTGTTCTCTTTGGCTTTTAGTATGTAATTTTGTACTTTTTTATTATTTTATTTTCCTTTTCTGTTGTTGTTTTTAAACAGTTTTTTGTTTAATTTATCTGTATTCTTATTTTTTTTATTATTGTTGTACAGCACTTTGGTCAGCCTGTGGCCGTTTTTAAACGTGCTCTAGAAATAAACCGGTTTTGAACTTGAACTTGAATATAATGAAACACTTGGCGAAGGTTGAATAGCAAACGTGTTTTTTCCCATTTCTTCCCATTTATTTTGCCAATTTTTACACCATTGCATAAATTAAATAATCAGAATGTGCTTTTTACTATTTTGTCTTGCTTTCAAAATCAATTACAAAACTAATTTAAAATTGAATTTAAAAATATTTAACATTGAACACTTTTTTTTTTAACATTCCAGCAGACAGTATACCAACAAAGCACAATATAACTTAAAATAAATAAATTAGTAAAATATTTATTTGGCCATCTTTGAACCCCCCTTCTTGAATAGTCTATATTAGGCCTATAACTGGCTGCTGAAAGAATGTAACATCTACTCTTTATGAAAAGTAACTTCTCTGCTTTCTCACATAAAAGTTGGTTCCTCTTCTCATCGATAAGATGCAGAACTAAACAATCGATCACTGTTGGTACTTGTGCATGGATTTGACATCATCAGAAATGTCACTGTTCTATAAAATTTATTCTGTGTTTTTGCTTATTAATTTCGGTTGCCGAACATTCAGTGCATCCCTATCTTAACTGACAGTGGCAGCACCCGGTGTTTTCTTCTGCTGCTGTGGCCCATCTGCTTCAAGGTTCGGTGTGTTGTGCATTCAGAGCTCTTCTGCACACCTCGGTTGTAACAAGTGGATATTAGGGTTATTGTTCCCTTTCTATCAGCTCAAATCATCTAGCAATTCTCCACTGACCTCTGGCATCAACAAGGCATTTTTGAGCACAGAACTGCCACTCATTGGATATTTTCTCTCTTTTTTTTTCTTTTGCTCATTCTCTGTAAACCTGTGTGAAAATCCCAGTAGATCAGCAGTTTCTGAAATACTCAGACCAAGCTGCCTGACACCAACAACCATGCCACATTCAAAGTCACTTAAATCACCTCTCTATCCCATTCTGATGCTCAGTTTGAACTTCAGAAGATCATCTTGACTATGGGCACGTCTCAATCAGCTCACTAGCTCCTAAGCTCATGAATCAGTACATCGTGTTCACGAATTCAGGCACTGGTAAGGACAGTAAAGGACGCTGGTTCACTACACATTGGGACACTGATGACTATTTCCAGTGACGGAATTTTTTATTTTTAAAAACATCTATCGCATGTCATTATGTGTTGATTTAAGTTTTGCTCTTCAGAACTTTTGTTAAGGGAACATAGTGAGCATGGATGCTCCCTAGTTTTCACCGTGCAAATGGTAGACTCCCTCTTGCTCGGCGCTCTGACTACTGAACTATGGAGCTGATTGAGACGCACCCCATGTATGCTTAAATGCATTAAGATGCTGCCATGTGATCAGCTGATTTGCAGTTGAACAGGTGTACCTAATAAAGTGGACGGTGAGTGTATAATATAATAATAAGAATATTTGAGATACTGTAGAGGTATTTAGTTACTATTATATAGTTATATTATTGCTATTATTACAATTCATAGTATAGTAGGCCTAATAATAATTAAAGAGAGATCTGAAACAAGGGGAAATTAAAATTAGAATCACTTTTTGACAATAGCAATCTCTCATGAATCCTTCTTTAACCCCATTAATCTTTTTGATCTCTTATCCACATCACTAGTTCTCCCTGAGCAAGTCCCGCAATTCTTTGGCCATACAGCCACACTGCAGTATAATTCTGCAATGATCTGTGACATCAATCATATCGGCCCACGACTCCTGCAACCCCTTACTGACTCCTGTCCAGCACTGGTTGCCAAGTGAGGAGCCAATGCATTAGTCCAGGCCCCCACCATTAATTCTCCATGCCAGGTCTGCAGCCACTCTTTCAGATTGCCACCACTGAGCCTGCCTTGCATCGGCAATACATTTTGGAAAAAGTGGGTTTGACTTCTTTGCAGTAAATGAATACACATAGAGATAGATATATAGTGTGAGAGAGAGAGAGAGAGAGAGAGAGATACAGGGAGCAAAGAGCCAAAATAGTACCATGCTGCATTTGGTGCTAGTTTTAGAGTGACTACTCAAAGCCCTAACTTTGACACAATGAGATCATCTGAGTTTCCGAGAAGGAATACATTAAACATTCTAGGCCAACTGTTCTGGGAACAAACACCAGATCATGGGGCTGCACTACTGTGGGAAAAAAATGTTTGGTACTGGATGGAACTCCACCATCTTGCTTTTTTTGTCCATCCATGCTTCTCACTTTCTCTCTGTTATATGACTAGTTTTGGAGAAATCCGTTTCTCTCTCTGTCCCATTCCTCTCAGTGGTACCAAGGAAGTATGATTTTAAACCTGCCATCATTGCTCAAGGGTGCCCAATTCTGCAGCCAGGTTTTTTGAGCCAATAACCTGAGCTGTGAATGTAAACCTTGGGGTATGGAAACGTCGACATGGGATTGAGGAAGGTCTGAGTGTTAACGGATGGAGATGATGGGCTATTACAGATGGAGATTATGGGTTATAGACTAGGATATGGTGAAAGGACTGCAGCATCCTGCTGTGGTGTAGGAGAGAGAAGCCTCACTTTGAGCAGCAACAGCCGGTGTAATGACTGTTAGGACAGTGTTTGACTCATCACCTAAAGCCTTCAGACAAGCATCTGTAGCACCCTTTGCAAAGCTCATTGTGACTTATTGGCCATTTTAGTTCTTTGTTTCTCTGCAGAGGTGCAGTGCTGTCAGATCCTCAAAATGTTCCTTCACTGACCCCTGTTACAGGATGAAATAAATCACAATGATTTAAAACATTGCTGCTGGAAGGTCATCAAATACTAAATGGAATCCAGCAAAGAAGCCGATTTCAGGATATAAGTGTTCGTGTCGTTATGTGATGTATTGTATGCAAATTGCAACACTGGGAAGAAATAACAGCGAGTTCAGCCATTTTTTTTGGCATTGCTCTATATAACAAGGGTCTGCCATTGTATTGAAGCATGATGGCTTTTAAGGAAATTATGAGGTGCTTAGATTATTTCAGAATAGCAATTCATCTAATATTAGCAGCAGAGAGATCAGTGCCAGGCTTAATCAGAAGCTCTAGCTCCCATATCATTCAGGAAAATGGCCCCCTACTTTGCCACTAATGTCCTATTACTCAGCAGTTTCAAGAAACAACATTATCATATGCAGTTAAGTCTTTTTTCTTCTAAAAAGTCTATGCAATTGTCAGTGTTAAAACTGGTACTGCTAAATATGGTGTCCATTTTCTGACATATAACCTGTATAAGTCTATAGTGATTTTTTTTGCATCTTTGTTACAAATCCATGATATTAATCATGGTGTTATTTATTACTGGATGCAGTGGTGTCATCATCTGGTTAACTCTTTGACAATACTATTTGGTTTCTACATAAAATATATATAAATACACACACACACACACACACACACACACACTTTGAAATGACAAACTCTAGTGATTTGGTTTTAGAACTAATGTCAAAGGCTTTCAATTTGGCCAGTCTGATCTTTCTTGATAAAGAGAATAACCCAGTAAAATAGTTTTAATAGAGAAAAATATTTTTTAATGGATTTTCTTTCCTGAAGTCAGCTTACAAATATTAGATAAGGTTCGTTTTGCACCAAAGAGTCAAGAGGCAAGTTTCTCATTACCTTTTTCTACTGCGTCTCTGACCCCTAGAAATCTTTTTTTTTTTTTTTTTTTTTTTTTTTTTACTTTTGCTGATGTATCTTATTTGTAAATGCCCTATTTGCATGTGAAATGATCAATAGCACTTACTTGTGGGCTAAGGTCCAATGTATTTGGAGCTTCCTCGTCCTTTAATTACACCCTTTTTACAAAGCCTGAATCACATTCTGACAGATCCACGAAACAGTCCGCCCTGAAATGTGTCTCACAAACTGTTAAGCAAAAAATATAAAATGAGCATTTCCTAACACTGGATTCTGACTGTTTCTCAGGGCATTTCTAGGCAGTTGCTAGCTGGTCATAAAGGCATTTGGGTGATTGCAACTGTATAACGTTGTTAGGTAGTTGCTAAGGTGTTCTGTGTGGTTGCTAGGTGGTTGTCAGGGCATTTTCAATGCCTTTAGGGTATTAGGGATTTTTTTTTTTTTTTCTGAAAAGAAACCAGCTCAATTTGATATTATGATCCCTATATATGATTTCTTTCAATTAAGATCCATGGAATTTTATATTAAAATAACTTTACCTATGTAACTGCACATCTTTCTTTAATAATCGTCACACAGCCTATGTAATAAAATAATAACCCACTCCAAAACTAACAAACAAGTAAAATGTCCCAGGCATTTTTCTCATTTGCTGTGTTAGAAAGAAACAAATAGTGTTTATTATCAGAACAGGTATTGTCAACATAATAAATTATATACATATTTTCGTCATTTCAATCAAGAAGGGGTCTGTTTCCCTAAGACCTATGATAAATCCTGGTAATAGGATACAGCATGAATGAAAATATGATTAGAATAGCTGGGAGAAGAGATCCCTTTAATAACATATTAACTTGTCACTCGTACCAACATATGATGTCTGCTTATGTTCCCCTCTGCCGTGGCTGCAGCAGAATGCATGTGGCGTTAGTGCATCAGTGACTAAGTAGGACACTACAAAATGCTCCTTCCTCATTCGTCTCTTTCAGCAGAAGCAGTGAGCCCTTAGATCTATGTGTACATGATCAAATAAGAAGCTCTATTTTAAGGATATTCTCTGGAGACCCTAAAAATATCTGAAATTCTTCCAATGAAAAGGTCATTTTTTGATGATGGCCTGTAAAGAGTCGTTTTATATCATTGTCCCTTTTGAATGGGTTTCCCTTTAGTCATTGATTCAAGCACGTCATATGTGAACAGAGCCAAACAATCTGTTGGGAATTGCTGATTTGCATCTGCATCTGTAAGGCATGAAATAGTCAAGCACAGTAAAGGGAAAGAGGAAAGGTGGTTGAACTGGAAAGTGGAAAAGAAGGATGTTTGGATAAAAATTAAAAAGTATCTTATTTGTGTTTACTCATGTGTGAAGAGTGTTATGTGAGTATACGAATGCAATTAGGTTATGTCTGTCTGCTGTCTAACCTCTAAACTGCAAAAACTGATGGTGTCTAGGAGTTAAACTGGAATTTTTATGGTGCCATAGGTAAAATTTGGCATTTAGTTATCCCCTCATAAAAGGTCTTGCATTTTACACAGCTTTAACAAACATGCCCAAGAAGGACTAGCAAGAACCATATAGCCCGGAAGCAGATTTCCATTTGGTTTAGAAGCAGCCCACACATAGAGAGGGTGGATGGAGAGTGCCATGACTGGTTCGGCGAAGGCCTGGATCAGGGATGGAAGTAACTATTTGTGGACTGAATGTTTGGAGAAACAAACTACATGGTAGTGTTGTCAAAAATATTGATATTTAGATACATATCGATGCTGAAATATCCGTCGTTCTGAAATATCTGAATTTTGCCGCAGGTTTGCAGGTACTTTTAATCATTTCCGCCGGTTTCGCAGTCACCCCCAGAGCACACACATAAAGCTGCCTGTCAAACAGCTTGTGAGTCCCAAATGGAATTATTTTTCATTGCGCTTAAATTGTCATATACACACAGAAGTAGGCCTTTTGGTCAAAGTAGGTCAAAATGCCTGTTTGATGAGTATTCACCTAAAAACAGCTGGTTATGTCCTAAATGAACGTAAACAGTTGAGATTTGAGAAAGAAAATGTGTAACAGAATATTGGTTCCGTACATTAACTCTTAAAGTGACAGCGGCCTGATAGCTATAACTGCTGCTGTCTTTATCACGCATTAATCTTATCAAACAGTAGTTTATTGCATTTGTATATTGATAATATCGTATTTGTTTAGGCTATCATTTCAAGTTATTTGTTCTTATTTTATTACTGACAGTTTACTTGTATTTTTTGTCAATTTAATTCAGAGTATGAAATCTGTGTGTGAGCTATTGCAACAAAGTTTCCCTTTTGTAAAAACACAAATACACTGAGTGAGCAAACATTTATGTGAGATTATTGTAATGGTACTTTATCAATGTAATTTAAAATCTGTTCATCACATTAAGCGAACATGTCTCTTCCAAACACTTGGAATAAACAGCTCCATTTATATGGATTACTGTTATGTGTTGTGCTTTTTGAAGCTTGAAAATAATGATTGCCTAGACTTTAAATGGATGAACAAAAAATTATGAGATATTAAAATATCTTTATGGCATTGTACAGTATATGTCAGTTTTTCCTTGTGGTATCGAAAATGGTTTTGAATATCAATATTTTTCAAGGTAATAAATCAAAGTTAGAAATTCCTATACTGTGACAACATTAATTAATTAAAAAGTGTTTTGTTGAAAGTAGCTATTTTCTATGTGGATCTCTGATTTAATTCAATAGTTATTGATAATTCATTAAATATCACCGGCTAAAAATTAACTAGTACTCTGAGCAGTTTTTACTTTTACTTAAGTATTTTTTTAGTATTTTCTCAGCAATGTACTGTAACAGTTGTACTTACGTACAAATTTTCAGTACTCTATCCACCACTGGCCTGGATGCTGAGTACTGGACTGGGCAGACAATGAGTAACATTACAAATCCAGAGAGAAAACAGTACCAAGATAATGAGGAGGATGAAGAAAGGGAGAAATAGATAGATAAGGGGTGAGTGGAAAATATGATATAGTATTCAAATTAGAATTTTCTATAAGTTAGTTTGATTTGCATATACTACATTATAAGCATTTTATGGGGGATAGATGTTTTTCTTGTATAGTTGCTTCGTTACGTATATTGCTTCAGTTCTCAACTGTGAAATGTGTTGTACATTGCATATGGTACTAAATAAATTATTATTCCAGTTAAATTACTGCATTACAATATGTAGTACATCTTATGCAACATAAACAATTCCTACAATGCTGCATAACGAATATGAATATATTTTGTTATAAAATGGATAGTTCTAGATCTAAAATCTGATTGGACGAGTGATGTTTACAGTAAGTACGCATACCTGCATCTGCACAATGTGCATATCAGTTAAAATCTATAACTGTTTAGTATACCTAAACACGGCAGCCCTCGTGTGAAGCCCTCATTATGTGAAGACCGAAGAGTGTAAAGACTCCACCTAGCAAGGACACTGAAAAGGCACTTGAGTATTGTTTTCTCTCTCTCTCTCTCTCTCTCTCTCTCTCTCTCTCTCTCTCTCTCTTTTATACAGCTTGTTCTCATCTGTTTGTTTCGGTGACCTGTTTTCACTATGTGCTTCCAAATACCTACTATTACTAACACTCGTAAATTACATGTTGGAGGCAGCAACCGGAGTACTTTCCCTGTGTCTGCTAGTACATTACTTTCTTTTCCTATTGGTCTCTGGAATTGCCAGTCTGCTGTAAACAACGCAAACTTCATTACACCTATTTCTAGTCATTCAGGTCTCAACCATAGACTGTAAAAAAATATGGACAACACACCTTCACGCTCTTCCATTGTAGAGAAGCTGCCAATGTCCAAATATGCTGCTGACATCTTGGAACCAGAGTCTGTGCAGTAGAGAGCCTGAAGTTGAGCCGCCGTACCCACACTCCTGCAGAATTGGTTAGTACAGTTTACTGCAGAACAACTGTCTATGTCGGTGTGAAATTAAAATGTAGAAATTAAAGTTGAAGCTCAAATTTCCTCCTGAAAATCCCCCCAAAAAAGACTGTTGGTGCGCTCAGAAAAACTGTCAATCTCAGCTGTCAATCATGACGTCAAACCCAAACCGTCAAATAGCATCAAATAACTAACTAAACCCAAACTTATTTTAAAAAACGAACACTTAAACTATCCTCTTTGGTCTCATCCACACTTCCTAACCCTAGGCAGCTCTCATCACTAGATACTAACAGTGAAACTGATACTCTTTTCTCCACTCTAACATCTTGCTTAGACAACTTCTGCTCCCTTTCATCCAGGAAAACCCACGCCACCCCCACCACCCACCCCCTGGTTATCTGATGTTCTCTGCAAGCATGTAAATCTTAGATTTTAAACAAATCGGTTGAATGAACGATTCACTGACTGTACCTGCAAAATAAGCAGGGTGAATTGCTAATACCTATATATAGAACAGTGGTATCTTTTATCATGTTGATGTTGCTGCAGCTTATTAACCCCTAAGAGCAATTACCACTTTCCATGGTTAAGAACGCTAATTGAATTACATTATAACTAAAACACTCTCACTGTTTTACTACAGTATATTAAATATTTTAAGGTCTGTTTATGTCAACTTTAGACTACAAATAGCATTTCAGCTCACTTTCAAATCTGTATTGAGTAATTTTTGTAGCTTTGTTTTAGCATCAGAAGTAATGGGAATATAATAAATGGCCTCTGGTTAAACTGCATCGGAGAAACTTCAGTGTAATAAAATGTAAAAGATAAATCAGCTTAATGCCATGACTGTGGGAAAGTACTGTACCTCATTAGTTTCTGCCCTGTTATTCACTCTTGATTGATCTCACAGTATTGGATGCCACCTTGTATCAGATTATTCCTATGTCAGCAGACGAAGGACTCATCTCATGCACATCAAGTGCTGATAAAAGAGCTGAATGCAGATTTACTTTAAGTAAATGGTGAGTTTGTGAGTAATATAATTTGCAAAAGTGTATGTTTTACATTTTACTGTATGGATATAAAAATACCATCATGTAATGGTAGGGAGCCCATCAATATAATCTCGCAGTAAACACAGAATAAAATGAACAATGTAAAGACCAGACGAAGAGTAATCATGCTCAAGATTGCAGGCCACCTCCTAGTTTTTTATATAATACATATCTCAACCTAATCATAATGCCCAGCACATCCCATTCCTCTTCTGTGAATCCATTCAGAAGTTTGACAGTACTGAGCCAAGTGTGTGAGCAACTTAACACACGCCATTACATTTCCAAAAAGGAAGACTGTGATTGTCTCAATTACCATTAGAGCTCATTTGTGTTAGCTGCTCAAACAGGCTGGCAATGGCTTTGAACACAATGCTCGTTATAGTGTCTTTGAAGACTGACATAATTAACGCAGGACATCCAAGGTATGATTTGCTTGCATGTTTAGGATGGAGGGGTATGTACAATCTTCATGATGCTTTGACAACGTCCACCATCACTCATCTGAGCACAAGGGACACAGATGGGTTCACATCAGTGTCATAAGTTGCTTTTCCACTGTCAGGCCAAACGGTTCTCACTGCATAACCGTTCCATTCCGTGGCAGCCGGTACGGTTAGGGTTTCATTTTCCACTGTGGAGCTGATAACACCCGCTCTTTGGAATGTAATATAAAAGCGTCAGTCGTTGCCTTGGTAACGCAACGGTTTACTTATGATATAAGATGTAAATAACGACTGCGTTATGGAGGATGATTAGATATTTCTTTTAATTTTATTATTAATTTGTGTTTACATCGCTCAAACAGAGCGCTTATGCTGCGTTCACTCCACCTCATATTTACCGGAATCTTGAGATGACAACGCGTTATATTCGAAACTGTTCACGTCCTTTGACTGGGAATTATGCATTCCTATGGCACCACTATCAACGCCTAAATGAATCTACAGCGGTCAGGTGGTACATGTGGGAGCTTTCAGAAAACTCCCAGCTTACAAGCTGTAATTACGAGCTCTACGAGGATCCTCTACCACTCCTGAGTGGCAACGTCACTTCACGGATTCTACCAGCACGATTCAGCACAGTTAGACAACCGTGCCGAGAATTCTGGGCCGTGCCGTGCCGTGCCGTACCAGGCTCCAGTGAAAACACAACTGGAACCGTTCCTTACAATTCCAAGAACCTTTCGGCAAGACAGTGGAAAAGCGGCTATAGATGGTAAAATACTACAATTAAAACTGTCACATTATAAGATGAATGAAGGTAAAAAGCTTTCTTAAAGTCCCCCTGAAATCAAAATGTAAGTTTTTTAGCTTTTAGTATGAATATATTAGCCTTAAGGTTATGAATAAGCTGGTGTGTTCCAAAACAATGACAAAATTCGCATTTAGGAGATATAAGCATTCAAAACTTACAGTCCCTCACCCAGGCAGGGAGGGTTACTTTAAAAATGCATTCCGTTACAGTTACAAATTACTTCATTAAAAAAAGTATTCCGTAACGTAATCCAAGTACCACAATATAAAAGCAATGTAATCTGATTACTTTTGGATTACTTCAAGGTCACTTCACACACACACACACATATATATATATATATATATATATATATATATATATAAAGAAAGAAAGAAAGGGAGAAAGGAATTTTTGGGGGGGATCAACTTTACTATAAATAAATTGCATTTTTAAATGTAATTTTAATTATTTCTTCTCAATTTCTGCAAGTTTTTAAATGTTACACATTCCATACTTTTGAATGGGTCTCAACAATGAAAATATTTTACAAATATGATAAATTATCTATTGCAAAATTATTATCGTTGTTGTTGTTTAGAGCTTAAAAATATAAAAGTCACATCAGATCATAAACTGAACAAGCTCGGATCAAACATTTCTGTTTATGTTTGTTCTGATTTAATTGTAATGTTTAGCATTTTGGTTACTTTTAAAAACCGATTAAAACTAAGCAATCATTTTCCACAACTTGGGAATACACAGCCCTGAATATATAAATGTAAAATGATATTCAGACATCTAGTGGCTACATTATGGTATTACAGATTATTTTTTAGTCCTTTGATAAAGAAAGTGTTTTCGTAGCTGGAAGGCAGAGTTTGCACTGTACAACCATGTTGTTTGCATTTTCTTCTTTGAAAACAAAATAGCAGCGAAATTTCCATGAATTGAAAGCGTTTTACCCCGCGGGCAGCATCATTTCAACCAGCAGCAGTGATTCAATCTGCGTCTGAGGAGATCGTCTGTAGACAGGCGTTATTTGCGCATGCACCAGCGGGTGGCTCATGTGAGTCATCACTGACAATAGAACCAGGAAATACTGTATAATCAAGCAGCGCTTAATATGGTGTTATTGTGGCAAAATAATGATTTATTTAGTTTTAAATGAAACGATTGTAAACCTGATAGTATCCCCCCTTTTTTCAAGATGTACAGTTACTAGATTTTTGTATCCTGATTACGTAACGTTGTTACATGTATTCCATTACTCCCCAACCCTGCTCTCACCTCAGCTAAAATGGATCACAGATTTTCATGACATTGCACTTCAGCTTCTCGTCAGATCTTCTTTCCAATCAAATACTCTCTAGAATCTGAAGCCCCGCCCCCTCCTATACTATAAACAGACGCTGAAGCTGCAGCTGAAATTGGTCATTTGTTCACACATTTACTAGTTTCTACATGATGAATGGCACATAATGCACTATATAGAGGATAGGGAGCGATTCAGACAGTGTAAATATGCTTTTCATTGATGCGAATGAAGTCCGTTTTTGCGTTAGTGTCACGTGAATCACCGCAGTGCAAGCACAGTCTGCCCCGGTCCAAAGACACAACAGCACAGAGCAGATCATATCCGCGGACCGTGAGTCAGCACAGACCACAAAAGGTATCAATCCATTTGAATTCCACACAGAATGCTGTATTTTAAAGTGATATAAAGGGTATTAGGAGGAGAAACGGTTAGAGATTAGAAGGAAACTGTAAGGAAACATAAGCAGAGCTGTTTGTTATGTCCCGCCCTGTCTTCCTGTTTCAGTTGAAATTACGTCAACACATTGAATATTGCTGAGCATTCCAAGACACTTCAGCAGAATAAAGAAGCTGCTTTGGACATTCAAATAAAATGGGTGCTTACTTTGACTTGGAGTCATATATGAAAGATGAACAGGAAATGTCACACTGTCATGTCATTTCAGGCCATTTCAAGAAATCTCTAAAATACTTGCTGAATGTTACAACAATTTAAAATAACAGTTTTCAAATGGATAAAAATTAATTTTCAGCATAATTACTCCAGTCTTCAGTGTCACATGATCCTTCAGAAATCAATCTAATATGATTATAGCCTACTCTATGCTTTCATATGCTCAAGAAACATTTTGTATTATTATCAATGTTGAAAACAGTTGTGCTGCTTAATTTTCCACTTTTAATCAATTTAATGCATCGTTGCTGAATAAAAAAAATCTTACTGATCCCAAACTTTTGAACTATTTATATGTTTATGTATGCACAGTATATGTTTGTGTGTATGTGTGTGTGTTCTTTACTAAAGAAGGGACTAAATGTGTTTAGAGTTATTACAAGACTATTTTTTCATTATATGGTTTTAGCATAATTGAAATCTTACCAAGTACACCTTGCAACTCCACATAAAATACAAAAAGTCCAGACATGGTCAACATACAGACCATTTGTCAAGGATGGTGAAAGTAAGTGTGGAAATGTCCTGGTACAGCCCTGCCACTTCAAACATGCTGTTGCCTCTCAAACCTTGCTGACTAACTCCGTTCAAAATCTAAAACCAATAGCTGTTTGATCAGTTCCAGCTCTGTGACCATACTATGCAAGAGCCCTTATGAACCAGAGCTGTGACCTGAGGTCAGAGATCAAGGACATCTGTGATCTTACAAGAGGCATAAGCAAGGCCCCTTGTACTGTTAAACAATATATGATTTATTCTGGCACTGATTCAGTGTCAGATGTATTTTATTTGGATTCTGTACAGTCAGTTAAAATTTTTCCTGTTTTCAGAAAGAAGCTCCCCGGTGGCATAAGGTAACTGCGCTCAAATGAGGTGTTTACAGCAACGGTAGGAAACTTTCCAAGGTTAGATCTTGTGCAGGTGGGCAGAACTGCACAAGGCCCAAGCAGAAAATCTCCTCAGGGACTACATCAAACAAATAGGTGTATAAATCCCTGATGAAGCTCAATTTCAATTACAGGTGTCTCGCTTGTAAATCTTGTGTGTTTGTGGAGTACACGCATTAGGAATGGAGTAATTAGACAGCCAGCTGCCAAACTAGCTCAGAGAGAAGCCAGCTCACTCCCTGAAGACAGAATGGTGAAGAAGAAAACAATCTATACCCAGGGATCAATTTCAGAGGAACAAACCATAATGGCTAAAGTGTTATTAACTCTTACGCCTTAGTGTTTATATATAATCTAGCCAAGAAAGTTCAGTCTGCACCTATGTGTTGGTTTGATAAATGTATTGATACCCATTGTTTATACTGCAAAAATGTTTTTCTTACTTAGAGTTTTTGTCTTGTTTCTAGTCCAAATATCTAAAAATTCATAAATCAAGAAGCATTTTCTAGACAAGTAAAAATGGTCTTGTTTTCAGAAAAAATAAGTCAACATTTTTTTTTTAAAGCATGCAAAATAATCTTATTTCATTATATTGCTTACCCCATTGGCAGATTATTTTGTATGCTTTAAGGAAAAACTCACTTAATTTTGATTTTTTTTTTTTTTTTTTTTTTTTAAGATAGAAGATATTTGGATTGGAAACAAGACCAAAAAAAATCTAAGTAAGAAAAGTAAATGCTCAAGGTTTTCTTTCTTTCTAGCATGAATATCTGTTCAAGGTGTTGTAAAAAGTTATACACTGATCCTTACATTTTAGATGCTGGCAAAATTTCAGTTTCTATGCACACTGTTTGCCCCTGCTGGTAGGTGTTGCAACTGCACCATCTGGTTGCATCTTATTCCACTGACACCCATTCAAAGGTAGCCATTTATCACTATTTTGATAAAAAAAAAAAAAAAAAAAAAAAAAAACAAGCCAAATATAAAGCTAAAGGATAGCTTTCCTCACTTATTATAGACCTCCTCGAACACTCAAACATTCTGATTGTCATGTAAGCCACCTTCTTACCAGCAGCAGAATCAACTGGATGAGCCACAATGAATGAACATGAAAAGCAGCATGTCAGACTGCAACACTCATCCATATGTATGAGTTCCATATGTGCGCTATGACATTCTGTGTACTGAATTCTTGCCTGACCTTGTTGCCCTCATTTCCTATTTTGCACTGTGCTTTTGGATTATTCATTCATGAGTTGGTTGTTGGAATCGACCAATGGTTTTTAATTACTGGATTATGGATTTGTGGAATTTACACATAGATCCTAATTCTCATTCACAGTTACATTATATTCTAACATTTCTTGCTGTGAAAGCAATCAGAAACTACTCCTTTTATGTCAGTATCAATCATTTATGTAAGAAAGGAATTTTAAATTCTTTAATCAAATGTAAAAAGCCTTTCTGTAGCTAACAACATCAAGATCATGGGTTAGATTGCAGGAAAAACAAGAACTGATAAAATGTGTACATTGAATGCAATATAAGTCGCTTTGTATAAATGCTTTTTTTGCATTCATCAGAACAAAGAAATTTATATAGGTTTGGAACAAGTTAAGGGTGAGTAAATTATGACAATTTTAATTTTGGGTGAACTATCCCTTTAATGTTCTATTTTTAATATTTAGACAAAATAGCAGGTTGTGTACCTATAATTCTACATATGTATAAAAAAAACATTTTTTTTTTTTTGCAAAAAGATCAATAGTCAAAAGAAAGAAAGAAATTACCTTAGACATTACATCAGTTTCAGTGCAGCAATGGACAAACGGATTGTTAATACTACAAAAACTACATAATAAGGACACTGAAAGATGCATTTCTTTTATTTAGTTCTATTCTTAATTGTCTTGCTGAAATTACAAGCATGACATGGCTGTGCCCTCCACTGATGCTCTCTGGCATTTGGGTGATATTTGCAGAGGTCATGAATAATCCACTGGCCCTGCACTGAAGCAAGTTGAGTCTCTGCCACCAGAGTATTCTCATCAAACAGCCACTCAAAGACTCAAATCATAGTAATCTGTAAAGCTGCCAGAGACGGTGGCCTTTAGAGTCCCTGCAACTCTATAACACACACCTGAGGGTAACGCAAGTAAAAGTGTACATGGCAAATGAACTGTAAGGGACAGAGAAAGTTTCCCCTGCAATTTTAGTAAAAGTAGGCAACAGCAAGGGCACAACAAGTGCTACAACAAAACATTACTGCTTGTTTTAGAGCACGAAACCTCTAACTTGCTGTCAGCAGTGAACTTACTTTAAAGGCATAGTTCACCCAAAAAAAGAAAATTCTGTCATTAATTACTCATCCATGTCATTCCAAACCTGTAAGGCTTTCGTTCAGTTTCTGAAAATGAGATTTCTTTTTAATGAAATCTGGGAGCTTTCTGTCCCTCCATAGACAGCTATGCAACTGACACTTTGACGCTTCAAAAAGTTCATAAAGAGATCGTAAAACTAAACCATATGAATTGAGCGGTTTTGTCCAAATGTTCTGAAGAGACTCGATCACTTTATATGATGAACAGATTGAATTTAGGCTTTTATTCACAGGTATATTGTATAGGTACATTGTGCTAATTTGGATGAAATTATGTGCATAGCAATAATGAAGAAATATCAATTACATGGCTCAGTGTCTTAAAGCTTTGAATAGCACTTCTGAGTGAATTATTGCACACAATTGACTGCATAATGGATAGAAATACTTCCAAGATTAGAATTACCACTGGGACCTCACCGCTGGTTTTGTGTCTGCAATCATAATAATTTAGTTCAAGTGATAAATGAGTGGTGTTATTACATCAAATGAAAGGACTTACAATGCCTTTCATTTTCACTGCATGTTTGGAATGCTGATAAAGCATGGAAGCGCCTGTGTAGCAAATTTCAATTTGAAATGCAATATGTAAAATGGCAATGCATTTCTGTATTTGAATTTACATTTTCCATACTATATGTGCAATGTTTGGAGCAAAATGATCATTTAAATTCAATAATATAATTTACATTTGCTATTTCCTACACTAGTTTTAACATAAAATATAAACATATATTTTAAGGCTTTATAAGTTGCAAAATTAATGGTTGTTATGTTTAACATTTTAAGCATAAATTGTGACCATTTAAATGTTATTTTTCTTAATTGCATTTACACTCACAGTTAAGACACTTGCGATTGCATTTTCATTAAATCCCCCGCATTGAATGTAGCAAAATTAAATGTGGATTTCAAAATGCATTTCGAGCCGATCACGTCTGCGCCTCGCCCTGTCAATCATTGCGTCAAGACGGGTCCAGGTGTTGGAAACATGGCAGCAGCAGAGCCAAGGCATAAAATGGCAGATGAAGCTGAGAAAGAACAGATAAATGTCAATTTTCATGAAGATTATGCGCATCCGTCAGTGATAGAACCAGTACGTTATTAGAAGCATAGATATTTATGGTTAGAACGGCTTGCAGAGAACGCGCCTGGCGCTCGTGCACGTGAGGTGCGCGGGCTCGCGTGTCTGTAGAAATGCTGAAACAGACGCGTCGAGTGAGTGGTGCTTTACAACAGGCTACTTACTCATAGAAATAATCTTAAACAAGCTGTCCAAGATTATTTTTCAACATTGTACAAAAGCTATCATGCCACAAAACTTTAGCACATCCTAGAGGTGCTCTGCAGGACTGAGATCTGGTGACTGTGGAGGTCATTTGAGTCTAGTGAACTCATTGTCATGCTCAAGAAACGAGTTTGAGATGATTTGAGCTTTGAGACATGGTGTTATCCTGTTGGAAGTAGCCATCAGAAGATGGTAATGTGGTCATAAAGGGATGGACATGGTCAGCAACAATACTCAGGTCGGCTGTGGTGTTTAAATGATGTTTAATTGACCATATGCATGATTACTTCCTGGTTTTTGTTAAACCAGCTTGGGCATTTCCGGGGAAATATAGCTGTCATTCTGTACTCGTTGTACATTGACACAAAACCATCAATGGTTGCTTTTTTAATGTTGTATTTATATTTTAAAGCAGTTATCACACTTAGCTAATTTGCCAATAAACCAGTTTTACTGATTGCAATAAAGATTAAGCTAATGGGAACGTTTGAATAAGAAACATTGTGTCTGTATTTGGACACACACAACACAAGCAACATTTTTCCAGCACTTCAAATGTCATTTTTAAATGTAATGACCAAAAATATTTGTTCACCCTTCTGAGATTGTTCACATTTGTAAAACCGAACGTTTCAAGATGTGGGAAATACAACATTTGATCGAAAACACCATCATTTCAAAATAAAAAGCACTTTAACCAGCAGAAAGCACCAAGCTCTCCTTCCTGACTATATTCTGATTATAAACTATTACACTATTGATGCTGTTAAAGCTACCTCAGGACACTGAAGATACCGACACACCAACAAGTGACATTTCACGGGAAGTCTTCCAGCTGGCTTATATTGTTGCAGAAGTTTTAAAGAACATGCTGTGCATATGGTCCATTGGTAGGCTACTAAAGTGCCCCAAACTAAAAACAAAAGAAAATATCCTCCACACCACCTGTTCACATCAGACCAAAGTGTATTAATAGGACTATAAATGATGCATAAACAATAATCAGAACGATAAAGAGAAAAATGTATAACCATACTATTCTATGAGTAAGCAGCCTGTTCTTTCTCAGCTTCATCTGCCAGTTTATGCCTTGGCTCTGCTGCCGCCATGTTTTCAACACCTGGACTTGTCTTGACGCAATGATTGACAGGGCGGGGCGGAGACGTGATCGGCTCGAAATGCATTTTGAAATCCACATTGAATTCATTACGGGACATTTAATGAAAATGCAATTGCAAGTGTCTTAACTGTGAGTGTAAATGCAATTAAGAAAAATAACATTTAAATGGTCATTTTGCTACAATTTTTGCTTGAACATGTTGAACATATATAACCATTTCTGTAATACATTTTCATTTTAATTTTGCAACTTATAAAGCCTTAAAATATATGTTTTAATTAATGTTAAAACTAGTGTAGAAAATAGCAAATGTAAATTATATTATTAAATTTGAATGATCATTTTGCTCCAAACATTGCACATATACAGGGGCGGATTAAGGTGGTCAGGGGCCCCTAGGCTGCTCTTTGTGTGAGGTCCCCCCTTAATCATTATGCTTTACTGGAAAATGTCTCAGGTTACATATGTAAGCATGGTTCCCTGAGAACAGGGAACGAGACACTGTGTTTGAAACGCATTTGGAGAACGTCATCACGTGAACCGGTGAAAAATGTATACGTGAAAGCTATCAAATCTTACCAATCTTATTGGCCGGTGACAGCCTATGACGTCATTATAGACGCGACCCAGAAGTATAAATGAGCGCCTAGAGAAGCAGTCAGTACCTTATCGTCTGAAGGGACTGTTCAGCAGGCAGCCCCAATGCATGGCAGGTAACGCAGTGTCCCGTTCCCTGTTCTCAGGGAACCATGGTTACATACGTAACCTGAGACGTTCCCTTTCGAAAGGGAACTCTACACTGCGTTTGAAACACATTTGGGGAACAATATACCCACGCCTTCATGCTTGAGGGGAGTGCATGCCAAAAAATGGCTAGACAAACATCAGAACTAGCAGCTTCAACTGAAGTGCCACCCTCCCTATGGGTCAAACATAGGCTGTCAGTGACAGCACTCCCTATGGCCAACAGCCCAAGCTACAAGCCTCAAAGAGGCCTTCCACAGAAGGCCTACCAAGGCCGCTCGAAGGCTTCTGGGACCAAACTTCTTTCAGCAGAAAAGAGGGTACCTCTAAGGGAATGTAGCCAGGGGGCCTGAAGGAACCCTAGCCAAGACTAAACGTATAGAATGAAAAGCTCTAGAGAAGTGGGGCCACAGCAACACTAGCATCTTTTATTCACACAGTGATAAGGGCCTGAGACAACCGCACCAGGGAGACTAGCAATATTCTGCTACCTTAGCTGCTATCTATCCTGCACCTGCACCTACACCAAAGGGGTAACGGGCCTCGGCCTGAAAACTCTGATAAGAGGAGGCTAGAACTAGGAAAACTACACTCTCCTGACAGGAGTAGTAATAAAAGGTGTGAAAACTACAGTATATCACCTAAACCCTAGTTCTAGCCTAGGCCAGCTATAGCTGTGGGCCTATAAGGCCACACATAAGCATAGATCTGCCTGGGGCTAAAAACTCAACCTCAATTCTCAATAGAGAGAAGGAGACTCTGAAATAAACTTTAAAAACAAGAGCTCAGAGGAGCGAAACTCAACCCAAGTCAAACAATGTCAGGTGGCCCGAAGGCCGACGCTTAACATAGATCTAACTGAAGTAAAGAGTGCCAATCTCTAATACCAACTCTAGCTATGACCAGAGGAGAAAGCTACTCTACCATATGTTTGCTGAAAAAGGTGGCCAAAAGCCAACACAAAGATAACCAACCTAATGGGAACTTCAGGGCCCTAAATTCCCTTTCTATTTCTTTTACGCACCCATACCATCATAGAAGGATGGAATCTATGGCCCTTTCAAGCCTGAAAGAGCCTCTTCACTATCAAACCAAAAAGCGAGCCACAGAAAACTACATCATGGGCCCAGCCCTCGATCTGGTTGTAAGAAGCACCTGGGTAAAAAATTATTACTCAGGAGGTGGAAGAAGAAAGGAGAGGGTAGAAGTAACTACCCTCATGGAGAGGAAATCAGTCACCAGTCACCAACGCAGCTGCCGTCCGTAAATGACTTCCTCCCTCAAATCTTTCTTCCTCCTCCTGTCTGTCTGGGCCCAGAATCGGATCCGAGCGGAACAAGATCCTTCAGCAGATCAGACTTGTAATGCCTGTAACACTGCCATCGTGTGTGGAGCAGCACCAGTCTGACCCGCCACCGCGTATGTCCTGCCATTCAAGTGAGATGTCACTTAAAAGAGCTTCAAAGGCAGGACCAGAGCTTTAATGCCTGCGCCCGCCCCATGATGAGATAGTTAACAAACAACTCGTCAATAGAGAGGGCACCGACACATACCCATGCTGGCTCACTCCCTCAACATCAACAAAGTCAGCTTGCTGATGTCGGTGAATATGAGCCAAATATGGGTCTCTTTCATGCCCTCTCGATCGTCTCATGTAGATCTGGAAGAAATGGACGGCTCTCGAAGGCTGTTAGATTATGGTCGGAAAGGAATTGCATGTCGAGCCGCCCACGTGCGATCCCTTTCTTAACGCACACTCACGGCAGCTGCAGCCTGCCAGAGGCGCGCTCCACAATCTAAACAGCTCCGTATACGCGGGGCAGAGAGGCTTAGAAGTTTCAAAAGGCTCGCCTTCCTCCTTTCTAACAGCCAACTCCTGCTCTATTGGGCTAAAAACCAGAAGAGCACTCGCTGCCAAATCAGATAATGACAAAGAAAGAACATTATCATCATACAGAAGCCAACCCTCAACAGCCGCTGGGGATACGAGAGAAATACCTCTCTCAAATTCCCCCACAAGCCCCATCTGTGAACCCCACGATTTCAGTCGCCGCCCTGCCTCAGCACAGGCGGGACCAGAACCACCGGCACAGATGTCGGCCACTCTTCCCTCAATAAAAGGGCCAAACGAGAGTGGAGCGTCCTAAAAACAGATGCTCACAGTTTGCACAGACAGCGCCCTCAAGCACTGTCCATGCATGCTCCTTACCCAGACAGAAACGCACAGATTGTGTGTGTCATCAGGTGTCAAAACCTGGGACACAGATCCACACACTTACTGAAACGTTTGTTAGTACATAGTAAAATCCCTTACCAGATTTGAAGAATCACAATCAAACAAAACAGTCCCTGAAGACGATAAGATGCTGACTGCTTCTCTAGGGGCTCCTTTATACTTCTGGGTCACGTCTATAATGATGTCATAGGCTGTCACCAGCCAATAAGATTGGTGAGATTTGTTTTCAGACACCGGTTCACGTGATGACATTCTCCAAATGCGTTTCAAATGCAGTGTAGAGTTCCCTTTCGAAAGGGAAATGTATTTAGTGCCATACATGGTCCACATGCAAATAAGGTTAACTAGCACACACACATTGAGACAGACAATGCTACAGTTTTTCTTCTACATTCCTTTAACTGGAGGACCACCACAGTAAGAAAATTACCACCACACCACATAGGTAAAATGGAAGATTGAAAATCATAATAAATCATATATAATAAACCAATATATAATACATATAATACGGCTGCAAAGATGTAGACTACGATGCTGATTTATCATATCCGCCGTATGGGACGCACCTATATGCAGGTTTCATACGGATTACATAATATAAGAATGTATTTTCCATTTGAATTGATTCGATTAAAAGTAGACATTTCAAGCTTTCTATAGATATATTTCTTGTGTCTGTGAGGGAAGTATGGTTCATGTTTGTTACGTGCTCAAGTTCACAGAGACGTCAGAACGCGCATCCTGGTTGTTTTCATTTTACAAAAGCACAACGTTTTCTGTTATTGTGAGTTTACAGAAATAAAAGTAGACCCTTTACAGTTTGTAGCCTATTACTCTTATCTGTATGACCAAAATGACGGAGTATTTTATGCGATCGCACCGGCGCCTCCATGTCATGCAGCAAGCGCACTCTCCACACAAACACTTGGATATGCGCCTAATAATAGCGCACATTTATCTAGGACTAGGCTAACATTAGCGGACTTGTAAAGTTGCTACCACTTACATGTTTCAAGTGATAAGCCGTATTTGAGGTCGATGAATGATAGGCGAATGTTTGGATTGCCTGTCGTTAATGATCTCTCCCTCGTCTTCGCCACTTCTGTCTTGATGTAAATTTTGGGATTTTTTTTTCTTCAGTAGGCCTATATCTTGTTCATGTTGTTCTTTTAACCTTTGTATTTTTTTTTTTTTTTTTTTTTGTGCTCCACTATCATAATTTATTTTGGACATTTTGCCGCTGTGCCGTCTAGCAATAGCAGTGACGTAAATTAAAATAATTGACATGATTTGATCAGCAGCTGATTGGACAGATGTGACCCAAATGTCACATCTATCCAATCACCTGCTTATTTTTTTTAATGTTTCTTATGGGCCAGTGAGGGTCTTTTTTTGTTTGCGCTTAAGTAAATTTAAAATAATTTTAAAAAAAAATAGTCTGGCCAATCTGGGGTCCCTGTACACGTGGGTCCCCTAGGCTGCAGCCTATAGGCGAGCCTGTGCGTAAATCCGCACCTGCACATATAGTATGGAAAATGTAAATTTAAATAGAGAATTGCATTGCCATTTTACATATTGCATTTCAAATTAAAATTTGCTACACAGTTGCTTCCATAATAAAATGGGTGCAATGCCTATAATGGAATTAATATTATATCTCAGAATGTGAGAACAGGAGCCACATAATGCTCTGCACAATATACAATAACATGCAGTCCTACAGTTGTCTGAGAGAAGTTTAACTTTGCAGCATGGTTGCAATTTATTAAAAGCATAGTTCACTCACAAATGTATATTGAGTCATTATTTAATTTTTAATTTTTTTTTTATATATATTTAAAAAAAAAACTCATTTAACAATCTTCTGTGGAACACAAAATAATTGTGGCCCCTCTTTTACAGTGGAAGTGAATTAAGACTAGATCTACCAAGCACAAAAAATAAATAAATAAATAATAATAACAATTATTATTATTATTATTATTATTAAAATGGCCCAATTGAATCATGCATTAAAGCCTTCCGAAGTCATATGATAGCTTTGTGTGAGGAACAGAACTTAAAAATTAAATTAGCATGAAATGAAAATTCACTGTTTATTTTCTAAAGGCATGTTAATGCTCTTATTGTGAATGCTTCATATACATTCCTTAAAAAAAAACTGACCATGTTATTTTTTTTATCAAAATGTCATATGTCAATCTTCCAATGAAATGTCAAGACTTCTCCAATCATTTAGTCTGCTTAAACCTGCTTAAATCCTGTCCACAATTGATTGCGAGCTCAGATTCAGATCTTCCTCCATCCAATCAACAACCAATGGATTGAACTGATGGAAGTGCCAACCCTACTTTTTTTTCTTTTTCAGTAAGCTGTTACACTCAGATGTACAATTCATCTGTTTCAGCTTGACTTTAATTTATTAAAGTCATTAATATACTTTAAGACAAACCATGTGCAAATTCATAAGTCAACATCATTGCTAAGTATTTTCTCTTTTAAACTGCAGTAAACCAAAGTCTCAAACCCACGGTTTGAAATCGCTGATGTTTCTGACGTCACAAACTACCTTGTAACCAATCACGTCAACGTGCCAGCGGGCTTTAGCATATCATTAACTGACCGAGCAAGGGAGTCTCAAAAGAAGGTTATCCCAGTATATTTTTCTGTTGATATAAAAAATCTGGTAGATTTAGCAATATGGCAGGTGTATGACGTATATTATGATGTTATGATGAACTATATGCCTTTCTCCAATGATGTTCTGAGATGTTCAAAGCGTTTCTAAGGATACTGATTGTTAGAAGGCAGCTGTCTTACTCACGAATGTGAACATGGTTTGTGTAACATTAGCAACACATTATTAGCTGTTTGATAATGTAATTACCGTTATGTGTCCGACGCTGTAAAAAGCGATACCTTTGTGCAGTGTTTACCTCAGTAAGTTGACCGAAACGATCTCGTCTGAGCTTGTGCGAGTGAGTGGAGGCGGAGCTAATTAGCATATTCATAGATCTGTGTATATTAAATGAAGCAAGGGTGTAGAGTTACATTTAAGCTATTTTAAGGCATTAAGATTTTTTTTTTTTTCCACAGGAAAAAACATTTAAATGTGTAATTTTGGTGATCAAAGATTAGTTTTAACTGATAGAATTGACTACAGGGGGACTTTAAACAGACCAAAATTTAAGCCATTATTGTGATGAAGCTACTAAAATTGCATGTAATATTTTATGTCATATTTGATTTGAGAGCTACAGTAGAGAATTTTACTTAGACTTTTTATTTCACAAAGTTTTCATATGGCTCAGAACAGTGTACAAAATATTATTTATATAATTAATTTTTATTAAATATTTACTTTAATTGAATGAAAAAGAGTGGTCAAGACATTCTTCAAAAAAAACATTTTTTCACTAAAGAAAAAGGGAAAGAAAAAATGATGACAATTTTCATTTTTGACTATATTTTTAATATAAAGTACAGTGAAATTAGGAAAAATTGGCTTCATTGTTATTTAATGTCAAAAAGAAAATTAATTTGCCCAATTTTGCAGCCAGAGACAGTCAAAACAAAAGCAAGTGTTTACATCAAGTGTCATCTCTGTCATCTTTGCTCAGTTCTGATTGCATTTAAATGCACAAAGGTTATATTAGAGTGGAAGAGGAAAAAATCTTCACAATGTTTCCATGATTAGACCACCTTTATTTCCTTGGGGATTCAGTGGGGGATGTTCGCCCTCTGAAATGCACAGACGGTAATGGTGAAAGTTTTTTTTTTTTTTTTTTTCTGTCATCATTCCCACCTGGTCCAGTCAGCTGTGATTTAAAATAGTGAAAAACAGGGCAGAGGGGAATTGCTGCACTGACACCGACACAGGCCAGTCTGCCCTTTGCTTATTGAGATGGGCCAGGATTAGAAATGAACACATTAAGAGATGGAAAAAAAATGGAAACTGGACAACCGTGTGCAGTCTTGAAAACAGCAGACCTGGAAGATGAACACCAGCTGCTCCCAGGTTTTGCTAAAACTGAGAAATAGCTCTGTGATCTGATGATAAATAGAGGACGAAACACATATTCTGTATGACCTCAACATTGTGTATCTCAGTCACAGAGGGAACTCAGGTGTCGTCAATCTCTTTTAAGTCTCCTTTTCGGTTCCACCTTGTTTTATTCAGATTGGGCCCCTTAAGAGATGCCCGCTTGAACGTCTGTGTGAAGAGTTTGCTCATTTGGAAAGTCATTGTGTCAAAGTGCTCCCGGGGGAGGCTGTCATAGAGAGGTGACCGGGCCTGCGAGCTCGGCTGACCCTGGCATTCAGAACGGGGTTTTATTCTCAAAGGCAAATTCAGAGGCAAAAGGGAATTACTTATAGGTCAGTGAAATTTCAAGCTATGATGGCTTTTCACCAAGGTTGCTCCAGAAATTGCTCCATTCATACATTAATGGGACAATGACACCCATTTTGTTGGCCTGTCTATTCGTTTATTTAAAAATTAAAATGCAATTCATACATACAATGACTTGAACATATCCTCTTCTATGATTAGCATATTTTTCTTTTAGGAAAAACAAAATAAAATGTCAGGGTGAAAAAAAAAAAAAACTGCTTAACTGCTTGTTAATATTTGAAAAAACTTGTAGAAAAAGGCAGGTAAAAAACAAAACAGAAGATGATAAAGAGAGGGCCCCTGCAGATATAATGTAAATGTAATGTAACAAAGTCCATAACAAATTTCCATACCATAAATATAAATATAAATATAAATATAAATATAAATATAAATATAAATATATATATATATATATTTTCCATAAATTTCCAAATTTCCATACCATAAATATATATGTATATATATATATATATATATATATATATATATATATATATATATATATATATATATATATAACATACACAGACCTTTTCCCTTAAATGTTTTGAAAATATTAATTTATATGTTAAGATGTGTACACATACATATTCAAGGTATGAAAATTTGTTATTCTTTTTTTCTTTGTTACATTACATTTTTATAGTTATAAAATTAAAATCTTTCCTGAATATGGTATATGAAGCAAAACAACATGAATACAAAGAGCATATTTCTAAGAACTTGCATGTGAATAATTTTTCATTTTAAAAGATTTTTCCTGGTCTTTATCATTGGCCCTCTTATTTGTCATTGACCATAACGCTCGATCACACCCTTCCATCATTATCTCCACTACAATCCAGTTCCTCATTATCTTGACCAGGATTGAAGGCTTGATTAGGTGCCTTGCAGCTTGTAAAAGTGACCCTGGTGGTTAAGGATCTGGTCTAGTAGCCCTAGAAGTAAGCTACTTAACCTTAGGTTTCTTTGAAAGCACTGTGATCTAAAGTCACTTTGAGTAAAAAGCACCTGCTAACAAATGGCCAACAAAATCTCAGCACAACCTATTATTAGAAACCAGCCACAGGAACTTCAGCAGTTAGTGTATTTGGTAAATACTCCTGTCAGTCGTCACATGAATAAATTGCTCCCGGACCTCTTATCTGCTGCACATACAACACCTGCTGCTGATAACCAATGGTAAACCCTGCTGCTAATACAAGCTTCGATTCACATTAAACTCCATAATTGCAGCCTCAGATCTTCAGATACAGCAAAGAGCTTTGTGTTTATCACACAGCACTCTGTATGTTTAATTACAGATCCTAGCTAAGAGCTCTTACCCATCAGCATAGCACAGTGATGAGGAACAGATCAACACACTTGTGGCATCCCTGACATCTCTGCACAGAGACAAGAGAGATAATTTACTTCTCATCAATGTAAAAAAAAAAAAGTTTCACAGAAGATTCTTGGAATGCATAACAGACATGAATCACTCATGATTACAGGGTATATAGAGTTCACATGGAGGAAAAACATGTTATAAATATATATGCATATCCGCGAACAATAACACAAGTGATATAGAGAGGTGGAAGACAGGAATGAAAGTGCGGCCACATTAGCAATAATTCACATGCAAAAAAGGTTCACTGTCTATTGTAAATAGTGTAGCGATTTACAAAGCACAGCTCACAGAGAATTATTATTCCATCCAAGCAGCTTTCTGTTGGTCCAAGCTGTTGGTAAATTTGCATGACCATCTGAACCTGATGCAAAATCTGCATGAGGAAATCCTTCACCCTTAAGCAAATTCCAGATTGTGCGGATTCCTATTAAAATGACTGTACTTTGTGAAAATTCACTGAATATTTGTAAATGTGACCACAGCTTTAATTGTACAGTTTAATTGTACATGCTGGTCGAAGCTATGCTATATTTGCATGATCCAGGTCTATTAGTCAACTTCGGCAAAAAAAACCTTGCATCATTTCATTTGGACTTAGGCATTAAGAAGAGCCGCTGTGTCAGAAGCAGAAGTCGGCTAGGAGCTTAAACAGACAGAAAAGCTCAATATATCATTATATAGGTAAATCAAACCCAGACATAATGCTGTGCAGCAACTACTTGATCTTCTTGATTTTTGGCTATGCAGAACTGCTTCTAATTATTATCAATGTACTGCTGTATGTTTGATTATGAACTTCTCACCATCTCTCTAGAGCAGAATTTAATGTTCACATTAGCACTTTCAATAGCCCACATTATTGTGACACATAGTCCTCGATCAAAAAATAACACACTGCTCCATGGTGTAATGCTGATAGCGTGGTGTGTGCCCTGTGTGCCATGAGCCATTTAGAGCTCATAATGTGAGAACAGTAGGCCTAAGTAAGAGAGAAAGGCTGGCAGGAGACAGAGCATTTGTGAATTCAATTTTGTGTACCTTCTATCCACACAGGGGCGGGGACGTTATGGAGAATGCATTACCTTGCTGACTTGTGAACTAAAAAAATGTGGAAAATGGGTCTATTAAAGAAGTGCTGTGATCCTGCTGTTGGAACCTGGAAGCGCTGAATGTAAACAGTGTATGAGAATGACACAGAAGAGAAGATATTGTTGAATAATGGTCTTCTCGGAGGATGAGGACAGACCCAGAGTGAGTTTTAAACAAATATTTGTTAAATATAACAAATAATTGTGTCTGATTTGCCTCAGCCGTTACAAGATTACAGATGCAAACTTGGAGCAAACTACTAAACAAAAACCTTAGTCACATTTACCTCAAAGTCAGACTTATTTTCTCTCTTTCTCTCTCCAGGGCAGTTTAGCTTTACCTGCAGTAACTTGGCTGCTCCAGAGCTGCTGGGGTCAGCAAAAAGGCTAATGCTGTCATATTGGTTGTTTAGGAAGTGAAACGAACACAAAATTCAACTACTGCCTATTCAACTACTCATTTGTCATGGTTGGGCATGATTCAGATTTTAAGAATCAGCTGCCTTTCAATTCAGGGGTTGGAAAATGGAGTTGGTAACATACCACAAGCTGATTGAAATTTGAACTAAAATGACAGGACAGTTCATTTACTGAAATATAGAAGAAACACGTGATCATGCATTCTGGGAAATCAGGTATTCTTCCATCCTGACCCACAAAAGGTAATTTAAGAAATATAATAAAATACCAAAAGTTTCGGGTCAATAAGATTTTTTAATTGTTTAATTTTTTTGAAAGTCTGTTATTCTCACTAAGGCTGCATTTATTTGATAAAAAATATATATAGATAAAACAGTAATATTGTGAAATATTATTACAACTTAAAATAACTTTTTTTTTTAAATTTTTTTTTTTTAAATAACATTTTAAAATGTAATTTATTCCTGTGATGACAAAGTTGAATTTTCAGGATCATTACTCCAGTCTTCAATTTCACATGCCAGTTTGCCAGTTTCTCCTTGTCTGTTGCCATAGTCATTAATTGAGTTACCCAGGTGTTGTATGTTACGTTAACAATCTCTGTGTGTATTTTGTAGGATCCGTTTACTCAACACCATTTTCAACTAAAAACGCAATTGTTTTATGTGTTTTGGCCATTCATTTACATGACAACAGCATTTTGGGGGCCTGAAAACGCTATAAAAAATGATACCGTTATCATTTCCCTGTAAACAACAAAAATACGGATCTGTGAAAGCGGTGATGGCATGCAAATGCGTATTGTGTAGTCTGTACCCTAAGCCTCATTTTTCTCTGTTCTGTGTTTCGTGTCGTCTATATTGAAGTGGTTGTGTCTTCCCCTTAGCTTCTCCTGTGGATTATTATATTAAAGACTGTTTTCTTTTGAGTCATCCGACTATTTTACTGCAGCCACATGTGACAACCCCAAACTTTTGATATATATTTCAGGACAATTTGATTCTACATTCATACTATACATTCAAAATTCAAGTTGTAATTCCTTTTTGCAACCTCAGTTCAAATTGTCAGAACCAATTCTGGAGATTGTTGCAGTATAGCATAACTTTACATAATATCGATTGCAAGTGGCTGAGACCTATAATGCATCAATGTCAAAGACCGCCAATGTCAATGTGTCGTGTACAAGGGTCTAACAGACGGTGTGAGAGTGAGAGAGCTAGTGAGAGGAGACAAAGCAAGAAGAAGTAAATGAGAGAGGAAAAAGGGAAAGATAAAATGAACGTTTAATAACTTAATGTGTTTAGAGAACTAACAAGTGAATAAGTCTGCAATAGTCTGAATGAGGAAGAGGCCAAGTGAAGCAGTACTGGTCGGCACCCCACCCCCATGGCTCTGTTGCTGATGTGATCTGACAGAGCAATAATTCCAGCGCTGCTGACTCTCCCACTGCAGTCTAACCCTCAATCCCTTCCACTGACTCCACTTTAAAAGAGGGCTTAACTTGCCAAATAAAAGTAATGTTGAGTTCAGAGGAAATGGGCTCTATTGTCTCTGACATTATTGCTGTGGAGTTGGTGCTATGTTCAGATGGATGTAGTGGAGACGCGTTTCCATTCGTTATATACAGCATAAAACAGCACAAAGCATTGTCTGCAGTTCTGTGACAGAGTGGCAGAATTTAAAATAAACCCCAAAAAGCGTAATGTGTTCTCTCACTTCGAGATAAACTGGCAACCATTAATTCATTCACTTTCAAACATACCTAGCTCCCGTGCAAACAAAGCATCTGCTACCTGGCTGACTGGTGATTGCCGCATTAAAATATTGGCGGATTTGAATTTTGAGCTCTTGCTCGCTAGCTAATTTGCTGGACTAAACGAGCCGCTTTCAAACTCAGCTATCGCTTTGTGATGGAAAATAATTAGCTTGTCCCTCATGAATGCCTTAAAGGCCTTGCTGTCTGCACCATCTCCATGGCTGGCTGATTTTTAAATGTCAGATGACTTCACCAACTTGGTAAATAGTATTTATGTAGTTAGCTGTTGTATAGAAGATCTTTGTAAGTATTTTTGTAGTCTGTGGCTTTCAGGGTGAAGTGAAGAGATGACTTAATTATTAGTAATAATGTCAGGGCTGGTAAAATCTTGGGGTGATGAATCTTTTCAGCTGGATATCTTCAGCTGGAAACATAATTCACCATGATAAAACTGCAATCAGACTTAAATTTAGTTATTTATGCATTAATCTCTGCTGCCTCATCAAACTCTGAATATAGGCATAAATAAACCCATTCCAGTCATTTAATTCCTGTAATTTGTCATCTAGTGATGTGATGTGTCAAGTGACTGTCCAAAAAGTTTGCCATAAAGTATGAGTGAACTCTAGGAGCAAAATGTCGAAATACAAAAATATTTTTTTATTATTATTATACAGTGGGTACGGAAAGTATTCAGACCCCCTTAAATTTTTCACTCTTTGTTATATTGCAGCCATTTGCTAAAATCATTTAAGTTCATTTTTTTTCCTCATTAATGTACACACAGCACCCCATATTGACAGAAAAACACAGAATTGTTGACATTTTTGCAGATTTATTAAAAAATAAAAACTGAAATATCACATGGTCCTAAGTATTCAGACCCTTTGCTGTGACACTCATATATTTAACTCAAGTGCTGTCCATTTCTTCTGATCATCCTTGAGATGGTTCTATACCTTAATTTGAGTCCAGCTGTGTTTGATTATACTGATTGGACTTGATTAGGAAAGCCACACACCTGTCTATATAAGACCTTACAGCTCACAGTGCATGTCAGAGCAAATGAGAATCATGAGGTCAAAGGAACTGCCTGAAGAGCTCAGAGACAGAATTGTGGCAAGGCACAGATCTGACCAAGGTTACAAAAACATTTCTGCTGCACTTAAGGTTCCTAAGAGCACAGTGGCCTTCATAATCCTTAAATGGAAGACGTTTGGGACGACCAGAACCCTTCCTAGAGCTGGCCGTCCGGCCAAACTGAGCTATCGGGGGAGAAGAGCCTTGGTGAGAGAGGTAAAGAAGAACCCAAAGATCACTGTGGCTGAGCTCCAGAGATGCAGTTGGGAGATGGGAGAAAGTTGTAGAAAGTCAACCATCACTACAGCCCTCCACCAGTCGGGGCTTTATGGCAGAGTGGCCCGACGGAAGCCTCTCCTCAGTGCAAGACACATGAAAGCCTGCATGGAGTTTGCTAAAAAACACCTGAAGGACTCCAAGATGGTGAGAAATAAGATTCTCTGGTCTGATGAGACCAAGATAGAACTTTTTGGCCTTAATTCTAAGCGGGACGTGTGGAGAAAACCAGGCACTGCTCATCGCCTGTCCAATACAGTCCCAACAGTGAAGCATGGTGGTGGCAGCATCATGCTGTGGGGGTGTTTTTCAGCTGCAGGGACAGGACGACTGGTTGCAATTGAGGGAAAGATGAATGCGGCCAAGTACAGGGATATCCTGGACGAAAACCTTCTCCAGAGTGCTCAGGACCTCAGACTGGGCCGAAGGTTTACCTTCCAACAAGACAATGACCCTAAGCACACAGCTAAAATAATGAAGGAGTGGCTTCACAACAACTCCGTGACTGTTCTTGAATGGCCCAGCCAGAGCCCTGACTTAAACCCAATTGAGCATCTCTGGAGAGACCTAAAAAAGGCTGTCCACCAACGTTTACCATCCAACCTGACAGAACTGGAGAGGATCTGCAAGGAGGAATGGCAGAGGATCCCCAAATCCAGGTTTGAAAACCTTGTTGCATCTTTCCCAAAAAGACTCATGGCTGTATTAGATCAAAAGGATGCTTCTACTAAATACCAAGCAAAGGGTCTGAATACTTAGGACCATGTGATATTTCAGTTTTTCTTTTTTGATAAATCTGCAGAAATGTCAACAATTCTGTGTTTTTCTGTCAATATGGGGTGCTGTGTGTACATTAATGAGGGGAAAAAAATGAACTTAAATGATTTTAGCAAATGGCTGCAATATAACAAAGAGTGAAAAAGTTAAGGGGGTCTGAATACTTTCCGTACCCACTGTATATACACATGTACATTTGTTTGTGTGTGTGTGTGTGTGTGTGTGTGGAAGGGGGGTGTTATTCCCTAAAAGACAACATGTCACCCTCAAAAGAATAGTAATACCAGAAATGTTTATTCTTGTGGGTGTAACGGACGAAGGCCGGTCAGAGCTGGAGGGGTTCGAACTGAAGGGGTTACATTGGTGCCATGACCCGGATGGGAGTGAGGTTTAGGGGGGTGAGCGCAACGGACGTAGAACAGTAAGAGCTGTGTGAGTGTAAACCCATACCGGTGGTTCTGGGTTCGAGTCCTGCTTAGAGCGGGTGGTTTGAACAGGAGGGGTTGTATGGGGACAAATTTTGGTCCCCATGAGAAAAACAGCATATAAATCATACTAAATTATGTTTTTGTTGTTGTTTTGTTTTGTTTTTCAAAATTTAAAAATGCAGAAATCTTTCTTCTGAGGGTTGTGTTTAGGGGTAGGTTAGCTAAGAAACCTCTTCAGGGTGATAAAAAACACTGCAAAATTATCCTTCTAATTATGTGGCTACTACCGACTGGGAATCTACCAATACATAGAATCTCGATTTACGATACGAAGAATCTAGAGCGATTCTGAGCTTAGTTTTTTAACAGCAGATGGCACTACTATACATGCTTTAAAACCACTCATACACTGCCTGCTTTCTGTCCCTTTACACACAAAAGTTAAACTTAAAATAATCATTCATAAAGTTTGAAAAGGTTGAAACGAATTACAAATCTCGCATCAAAAAAGCATTCTGAGGTGTATATTTAACCACTTTAACCACTGTCCAGCAGTCTTCTTCGTGAGCGTTTGAGAGTGTGCAGTTAAAAACTAGCCTAGAGCGCCATCTGCTGTTAAAACTAAGCTCAGAATCGATTAGAGAGAGAAAATATCACAATCGATCCAGATTCATTGTATCGATCGAGAATCGACGTATCGTCCCAGCCCTACTACCGACACAAATGGAGACAAATGGATGTTTGCTTTGTCAAGTACATTGTAGACAGCTTCATCAAGCTATCGCAGCACGACACAACAACCATTGCGTCCTGTGCAAACATGGTGTTTTAAAGACGAGAAAATATGATGAGGTATATCTTGTCCTCGGATTTACCAGTACAATGGTGGGTAATGAAGTGTGTTGTGTGCCTCACTAGCTTCTGACAGTAGAAAGCTGAACAAGTTAAAGTGCCACTTAGAGACTTCACATCACAAACACAAAGAGAAACCAATTGACATTGAAAAGTTGTACTACTGTATTAATTACAATGTTTCAAATAAACAGGGTTTTGCAAGCTAGGTCATGTCTGAGAGTGTCTTTATGTGGGTGCAAGTAAGTGGGGGGCTTGACAATATTTTTCTCTACAAAAGGGGGGCCCAGTAGAACCACTGTAATAAATAATCTTTGTAGATTTTTAATTATTTATACTGACCCTAAAGGGACACGGTGCTGTAAATAATATGAGATGGGTGGAGAAAATATATTTCAATGCTTTTGTGTTTAGGTTGGTTTAAGCTGTGTTTTTAACACGAATGTATACTGTGTACGTAATACAATTTCTAAAAGCAAATTTGTCAAACATATTGTCTAATAACCCTCCCCATGCTGTTTCACCAAATGACAAGCCATTTTTGTGTCTTATCCCAGTTACGTCAGCCTTTCTTAAGTAGGTGTCTTGCGTAATGCTCATATGTTGCTGTAAATTTAAGGCTAGTGCAGTGCAAATGTTTTAGTAAGCTGGGCAGCACTCAGAGCTCACAGCTTTTCACAGAGCGCTTAGTGCCACGTCAGTTCTAATTCTCCTCACCCACCCTTCTTCACCAGGTCTGAGATGTCTTATGTTCTGTTTGCTCATGAGAAGATAAAAGATACACAATGCATTATTTAACATGCAAAGACAGTGGGTGTCAGCAATGATATAATCAGTCATTTTGTATAAAAGCTTCTACTAAGTATATAACTGTAAACGGTAAATATTCTCCAGCATTATTTGAAAATGTTCCAAAGACTTTCCAATTTGTTTCCAGCTCGTTATCTCCAGATCATTCCTCTTTTAAACAACAGAATCCAAATTCTATGAATCCAAACCTCTGTTATGCAGCATCTCTCTCACTTTTGCCTCAAGTTAATTGCATTGTCTCCAAAGCTTGTGATGCTCTATTTTTAGCTGTGGAGTCGGTTATAGTGCTTTGTGGCTGCTCTCCATCGCTCACAATCAGCCAGACAGTTTAAGATGTTGTGTGGTGTCCAGTCTAAAGAATGCATTATAAAAGGCCCATAAGACTGTGAGTCAGTTACTGAAATGTCAGCTCATTTACTACCCTGACTTAAAAAAAAACAAAAAAAAACAAGAGTTTCTTTTGAGTCTTGACTATTGCGGCATCATGTGGCATCTTGTTCTAAACGAGGGTTGGAAAAGGATGCTTTTTGATGCACCTCAGACGAACCAATTTAAATTGCAGTTAGCAAACATAAAACTAGGACTCTTGAGATCTCTGGACTATGAAAATATTCCATCACATTTTGATGCCAAGGTTTGCCTATATGTAGCAGTTTTATCATAATTAAGAGAGCTATATGGGAAAACGGTGAGGTTAATGCCAACATACTAAGAACAAACACTAAAAAATAGGCACTCATAGGCATTCAAAGTGGGCTTGGTCTAAACAGACTGGGTAAGGAAACAATGTGAAAACAGAGTAGCCAAAATAACACATAAAATTATGTGGGAAAACCTAAAGAAAACAAAGTGACTTGCAAATTTACACTTGCACTCTTTAAAAAAAATCAGGATAAACAGCTCTCTCCTATTCTCGTCTGCATTACAGAATGCTAAAATGTCCACACTCCAGCAGCAATCTAAAAATAAAGAGTGTGTTCTATGTCTGTCACTGAAACACGTGCTGTTCTCAGTCTGTTTGCAGGCATGATCTTCCCATTTAAAAGTTTAGATTGTGTTGCCATTGTTAAACCAAGAATAGAAACAGACAATCCATATGGATGGCTAAAAAAAAATGTGGTTAAATTTAGGCTTTTTTTTTTTTTTTTTTTTTTTTTTTTTCATTAAATTCCAGCTTGATTAAAGTTTTGTTGGTATGGAAAAATACATTTTTTGTTGGTGTTAGATTTGGAGTCATCCAATGAGTGATTTTTATGGGCAACATCAGCAGTACTACGCAGTGCAGTGTTTCACAGTATTGCAAAGCTTGCCTTAAGCTCCCAGAGCATCCTCAACAAAAACTGCACCAGATCTCAGTGTGAGTTCACAAAGGGTCATGATCAAATTCTTCTCTTTTGAATATGTCAGGGTGGTTAAGGTTATGCTGATAGCCAAAGTCATTAAAATAAGATCTGCTTTTATTATCTAGAGTAGCGGTCTCGGGTCTGTTCTGATAGGGTCACGGTCAGTAAGGAAAAGCAATGGCAAATATAAATAATAAAATGCAACTAACTATATGATAATATACATACACACACACACACACACACACACACACACAGTATATATGGGTCAAAGACGAGACATCTAAATTTGTTGTCTGAAGGCCATTAATTTAACATAAAAAGATAAATAGGTGTAAATATAATATTAAATCACTTAACTCTTACCCTTCTTTTGACCCAGAAATATTTGTGTTGCAAACTATTAAATTAAGGGCGTTATTGAGCTCTAAAGTGTCAAAATGTCATTCAGTGTAACTGTCCGGATTAAAATTCTAATTACAAAAGTGTTTTTAAAATGTAGAAATTCATCCTAAAAATATAAATGAAAACCCATGGCATAATTGTGCTAGTGTTTGCAGCAATATATAAAACAATGGACAACATACTGCATCTACAATATATTTTAAAACTTTAATAATATTTGTCCCGACTTTTGTGTTTCATGAATGTCATTTAATATAACAAAGATTATAAAAAAACATTTTACATGATGGTACTCGTGACAGTGTGACACTTTACAAAGAGGACCCATTGAAGACCCTCTATCTATAGGATAAGGTGAGTAAATCTCTCTGAAATATTTGATGATTTCACCCTCTAGTAACCTTTGTAACAAAAGCACATGTCCTTCAGTACAACACAGAAAAAATACTTTTAATGTTATTATTTTATAAAAAGCTATATTAAATATGAAAATTAAGGATGATCTTTATAGGTAAAGACCATTACTTTATATAGGTGACCAAGGCACTGCCTGGTAAATATGTTAATGTATGAAATCTGTCCTTCAGTATCACGCTTTTGTCCTTCAGCACAACAAAAGTTTCATGTTATACCACAATGTCACCCATTATGCTGAATGACAGTGGCTTTGTTATCCCGTTTTCAGTAATTTACAACATCTAAATCATGCATTCATATTTACTTGAATATTATCATATTGTTACAGTATTAGGTGTGTAGACACACGCACGAAGAGGAATGTAATATCCAGAGTCAAACTGTACTAGAGAATCCAAAGAAGCATACAGGAACACAGGAGAAACACACACTAACATCCAACGTAAACGAACAATACCCGAACACATGATCAACAGAAACAGGAACTTAAATACACAGATGATTGAACTCAAACGAGGAACAGCTGACATGAATGAGATAGATCCATGGTGACAGATTGTGGCAGGAAACTAGAACAAAGGAACATGTGACAGATGAAAACACAAACAGAAAGTCCATGTGACTGTAACACATATTAAACTATTTTATGGCATTTTAAGGTATTTCAAGGCACATAATCTTTATACTGTAGATGCAATTGTCTAATTAAACCTGCAGTTAAGGTATAACTGATGGATTATTTTAGTTAATAAAATATTACACACACATACAATTATGGATTAAAATTGATTATGAATTATATTAGCTAATTGAAAAACTGAGACTGTTGGTTTAACTTTTAAACTTTGATTAAGTGTTATAACCTACTATTAATGGACTATTAATAACATTTAATGGATGCAAATCATATTCTGTACCAGTGTCATAACTATCAAATTTTCATTTTTTTTAGTTATCAGAGAAGAAAGAAGGATTTTAATCCTGATCATCCACCAATCCATACAAGGACACAATCTGATGCTGAAAATACCTGATGTGACAGTACCTGTCGTGATATTACTTTGCGAAAGATATCCAATGTTTTGTGATGATTTCAAGGAAGTTTTTTTACGTTTTTTATTTTGCACAATGTTTCTGAAATGTTTTGTAATAGCTTTGTTTAAAATGATCAATGCTGATTTAATCTTACATGAATTAAATTGTACCTCTTGTGTCAGATAAACTATTTTGCATAATAAAATCCATGTTCTTTATGTGTGTGGCGTGTGGATCATCTCTCTCACATTTTTAAACATCTCCAGTTTTTTTACACAATTTTATAACTTAAAAAATAGCTAAAAGAAAAATACTACTAATAATAGTCCATAGGATCAGTACTGTTATTGCTGAAGGACTCACCAATATTTTTAGGCCATAGTGATACGTGTCATTCAGGGTAACAAAATATTGTCATACAGTATTTTATATTAAAATACAATAATTTTGTTTTATTGACTCAGAGAGATGAAAACAAATCTCAAAGGATGAAGTGAAAGATACTTTTAATAGATTTTAGATTTTTTTAAGTATAAGACAGGAAGTATTCATAAAAAATAAAAACTATGAATTTAGTTTTTTCTGGGTAGCTATATTTCTACAAGTCTAAGCATGGACATATAACCTTGTGATTAAGTGTACGTTAAAAAATAATAATTTTATGCCCATTTTCCATAGTGTTATACTGAATGACATTTTATAGAGTACATTCATATCAATCACAATAAAAATGAATTATTGGCTTTATTCTTGAATATATCTAATATAAGGGCATATGTGACACTCCAGTGAACATAAAAAAGCCTTTTAGGGAATTGTAATTGCTGTTTTATTTTCTTTGCTAATGTGTGTGTGTGTGTGTGTGTGTGTGTGTGTGTGTGTGTGTGTGTGTGTGTGTCTATATATATATATATATATATATATATATACACAGTTTTTTCTGACACAGTTTAACTCTGAGATCTTGTCATATTTTATTACCATTTTTTAAACTATAGTGAATAAACTGTATTAATGAATGAAATGTTCAAGGTGAATACATTTTGGTTTGACAGTATATATACAGTATATATTATAGTGAAATATCAATATATTATTAAAGTATTATTAAGTATCAAGTAAGACTTTTCAAGCATTTTAAAAGTGTGAAAATATCTATTAAGATTATTTATATAATTTATCTAGACTTTTAGGATACCTTTCAGACTATAAAAGCCTTCTTTTCATTAAAAAAAAAAGAGAGAGAGAGAGAGAGAGAGTAAGAGAGAGAGATTATTCTCAGAAACTGAATCATTGTGGTTTACAACACTGACGGTTAGTGACTTCTCATGGTGAGCACACATCATGACCTCTGTACACGTGCCATCCATTTGTCATGAAACCAAAAAGCGCTCAAGCATAAGATATAACCAGACAGCGAGTGCCATTGCTTACATATGTGTCCTATCGTTTCTCAAGAGGATATGGGTTTATGGAAATGTGCTTCTTTTCGAGAGGGTTAGATTTCAATTAAAGTTCAATTAAAGTTGAATCAGATTTGGCGTGTGATAATAGATCTGTTAGCACAGAGGCTGCAATCTTCATTCCCCGAATTTGTTATCTTTTTGGAGTGTCTGCAGGATCCTGAGAGCTATGACACCTTTCTGCAGAAATGACAGATGCTGTATTGTATCCCTTATCTAATAGATCTTTCCTACTGGACAGTGAACAAAAAGACACAATCTGTGATTCTCTTTAAAACGAATAAATGTCATTGCTGATTCCATGACATTCCATCACGAGGGGCATACATGTATGTTTTTTTTTGTCAAAAGTCAGTATGGCCGTTGAAGGTGAAAATAAAATCCTGCAAATGTGCAGGCTTAGTCTCTCTTGCATCATTTGAACTCAGTCAGTAAATGGCAAAGTAACACAGTCTGTCTTGTACGTCCAGCAGAAGCTGATCTCCCTGGAGGCTGGCAGATATTGTAGAGACAATACGCTTTGGCATCAGGCCAGCCAGATTGTTAGCCTCGGGCCTTCAATAAAAGGTATGGCACATCACTGTAATGCATTCCAATGTCACTTGTCTGACATCTTTCAGAGCAAGAGGTTTGGAGGTGGGGAAAGAGCGCATCCTGCATGTGAAATTCACTTTAAACTCACTGATTTCCGCCTATATCAGCAAAACGGTGCTAAAGTCTTGGAAGCGTTCCAACGTGTCAGCTTCTGGAGTAGATGGTCTATGAAAATGGCTAAAAACTGAACTGCTCAATAATGTAATGCATTCATTAGCCTATATGTTTTTGCTGTTCTTGCACCCAAGGATTTAGCTGCAACACATTTTGTCGAGCTTCACTGATGTTTTAAGATGCAGCATAAAATATGTGCTTCCTTGCTGAAAATTGGAGATACGAAAGGATAAGGACATATATGATGGAGCTGCAGTCACAAAACCATGCATTTTATATTTGTGTTTCGCATTGCATAAAATAAAATAAAATATAAAATTAAATAAATAATAAAATGATATAAAACAAAATAAAATATTAAATAAAATAAAATATTTGGTGTTTTTTTTTTTTCATTGTAAGCATTGCATAAAACAAAATAAAATATAAAATAATATAAATAATAAAAAATAAGATAAAATAAAATATTTGGGTTTTTTGGTTGTAAGCATTGCATTGCATTGCATAAAATTCATTCTGACTAACAACACACAAAATAACACTTTACTACCAGCAATGATTGCTCTGATTGGTCCCAAAGTGCAATTCAAAATTTAAATGACCTGATCACCTGTGTTACGACGATACACCCTCATTAACGACCCCAGTTCTAACATTACTACTAATTACCTTGAAGCAATCATAGCACTTCTCAAAGGCGGACGACAAACACTTGCCCACATGACATTTCTACATGGCTTGGGGTCAAGACTGCAATGAAACCTGACATTTATCTTATATGATGGTTCAACTGCCTTCTTTAGATTAGCTGTCGACATCCTGTTAAGAATGTACACCGGCATATACAGCAGAGAGACACATCTGACACTGCTTATTCTAGAAACCTTATAAAATATAATTTGTAAATAGCCAGTGAATATTTGCGTCACCACATAAACAGCAACAGTTCTTTGCGTTTTCAAGCTGTTAGTGTTTTCAGAACTACACGATTTAAAAAAAGAGGAGAATGTCAGCTCAAATCTTCCACTCTTTCTTAGACTGAATCTATCTCATGTGACACTGCCAATGGCTGCAGCGGACTGCAGCATTCAACCCCTCCTCACCCTCCTGCCAACCCACCATCCGCCTCGAGCTCTCTCACACTTGCCTGCATCGTCTTCTAGCACTAGATTCAGGCTGCGATGCTGGATTTTGTTTACTGTTCTATTCTTTTCCCAGTGTTGACATGGAGTTGCTATTCTAGGTGCTGCGTTTGCCTGTTATGACATTTTAATCTCATACCAATGTTGCATTTCCTGCGGAGGCACAAGAGGACTAGCGACACCTAATAATAGTCCTCTGCATTATCATGCTAATGCGAAGCCCCTGAAATATCACAGTAATGGTTTTTTAGTCCACAAATATACATACAATCAATTCTGTCGTTTTTCCAGTTTTGCATCTTCGCCTATGGCTAGTAATTAAACAGGCTTTTAATTTTCTTGTTGCTGTGCTAGATTATCCTGATATATTGCTCTGAAAATGTGCATTATTCTGGATTAAATGCAACAAGTATGCAACATGCTGCAGCATCGGCTACAGCAACAGATGATGCGTTTACTGGTGATTGACATCCTAAGGCCTGCAGCGAAATCCAACATGAGTGAGATCATCAGCTGGCATAATGAGGGAGCAGAACCCCATCCCCACAGAGCTGACTTAGGATCACGGCAAGGAGAGCTGATGAGTTCAAAACTGAATCATTGTTCAGTTGGCATGTAAAATTTCACTAATTCATTCCAGAAACCTTGCTTTTTGGAGCGTGAACTTCTGCTGCCAGTTTTTATCTATAAGACTGTTTGAACACGCTTTTAAAAATGCATTACAAAAATGTCACTCTGCTCTCCGGGTGTTCCTTGTAAAACTTTAAATCACATGACAGTCTGTGATCACACACACTTACACACACACACTGGGGAGAGAGAATAGATCACATCTGTAGAGTTTTGGAAATAAACAGCCCATTTTCCCAAAGGAATTAAATAATTATGTAATGAATGCAGATATAAATGACACCTGACATTTTTAAATGAATAGTTAAGCCCAAAAAAATGAATTGTTTGGTCAAAATTTAATCACCCTTAAAGGATTAGTTCACTTTCAAATGAAAATTAGCCCAAGATTTACTCACCCTCAAGCCATCCTAGGTGTATATGACTTTCTTCTTTCTGATGAACACAATCAAAGATATATTAATAAATATCCTGACGCATCTGAGTTTATAATGGCAGTGAACAGGGGTCATAAGTATGAGCCTAAGAAAGTGCCTCCATCCGCATTCATCAATCATAAACATACTCCACACGGCTCCAGGGGGTTAATAAAGGCCTTCTGAAGTGAAGCAATGTATCCGTGTAAAAAAAAAAATCCATATTTAACAAGTTATGAAGTAAAATATCTAGCTTCCGACAGAACGCCTTCCTTATTCAACTTACGAAGAAAGTGTAAAACTCTCGCAGTTCAAAACGCTTATGCTACATCCAACACCTTCCGTATTCACCTTACAGAAAAAGCTTAACTGACACGACGCCAGTTACATTTTTTCCATAAGTAGAATACAGAAGGCGGTCTGGAGTACGTTTATAATGGATGGATGTGGAAGGAAGCACTTTCTTCAGCTCATACTCGTTGGTATCGCTCACTGCCATTATAAAGCTCGGATGCATCCGTATATTTATTAATATATCTCCGATTGTGTTCATCAGGAAAAAAACAATTCATATACACCTACGAAGGCTCGAGGGTGAGTAATTTTCATTTGAAAGTGAACTAATCCTTTGATACTTCCAAGATATACAAGACAAAACCAAAAAGTTAATGGGCCCCATTGACTTCCTGTCACAGATTCTACCAACACGTCCTCAGCACCAGGTCCTTCAGCTCCACCCATCCATTCACAGTCACCCAAGTTCTAACCAGTTGTACCTGACACCGCCTAATTACCTCCTCTAAATATACTCACCAAATCCACTCACCTGTTGTCCGGGCTCATCGATCTCTACGTGAGAACGCACCAGCCTGACTCCTGTTTACCTGTATGTTCACCTTCATGATCCTCCGTGACAAGTTAAGTGTGACTGTCTGCAACCTGAGTTTTATATATATATATATATATATATATATATATATATACTTATTCACCTGTTTGCTTTATTATTTATTACCCACAATCTGTAAATAAAATGTTACCTGTGCTCCTCCTGTTTATCTGTGACACTTCCATAGTATGGGGAGGGGATACTATGGAAGGGAATGGGGTCCATAAACTGTTTGGTTTCCAACATTCTTCAAAATATTTTATTTTTTGTTCAGCAGAAGAAAGAAATTTATACATGTTTGGAACAACTTGAGGGGGAGTAAATGATGACAGAATTCTCATTTTTGGGTGAACTATCCCTTTAAAATTGGCATGAAATGGAAGTTGCAATATGAAACAGCTTCCTGAACAAGAAAAAATAGGACAGGACTTGATTTTGTCCCTTGATTTTGAAATTGATTGGTTGGTTGTATGGGTTTGGTTTGCAATTGCTGTGATCTCATGTGAGTGACAGGTTGTCCAAGCCTTGCACCAGTAAACACGTCAGAGAAAAGAAGAGATGCTGCTGCAAGAGGGAGGGGAAGTTATTTTGATAAAAGATTACAAGGTCACATGAATTTAATAAATAAATAATAATAATGGTGTGAATCATTTATAATAAATGCTGCAATATTCCATTAAAAAAAAAAAAAAGGAATAGTCAAATTTGATTATTTCAGACAATAACTTTTTGTGTTCCTTTAGAAGAAAAAGAGTTTTGATTTTTATTTTCAGGTGATTTGTCCCTTCAAGTACCACATTCCAGCCTTTTTCTGTTTATGGAAGTATATATTCTGAGTATAAACACTGCCTATGATATTTAGTCGTAGCTTACAGTCCAAGTTTCAAACCAACAGCATTACAACAGAACACTTCATACTGTGACTTTCGTTTTCTGATGTATAAAGAGCAGTAAAACTACACAATGTGTTTTCTTACTGTTTGTAATTTTGAATATACACAGATGGGATTACACTTCACCCACGGCAGCAAAAGGAACCATATAAAATGAATGAATTCTACACAACGCATGCCTGCAGTGTTGGACACCTAATCTAGTGCAAGGAGACATGAGACGGTTGACCTTGGTGAGCTGGATGAGAAGTGTCAACACAATCAAACACTATCTTGTGTGCAGTATCTGGAGTAAGATACACTTTATACTTAGATGTTCATGGATTAACACAGACAATCCTTTCACAACATGAAAAATTGGAGAAATGATCTTATTAACATACTGCATATGAGAGTCTTGACAACATAAAATTGCAACAAAGGCAAAGTTATATAGTATAAACAAATTTTATCCCTTCTCATATTGAATTTGATACTATCAGTTTGCAAATACCTGGGATTTAACTTGCCATTATAATATAAAATTTAAATGGAACTTAAAGGCACAATATGTAGATTTTTCGCCGCTAGAGGTCGCCTATTCAAAACAAAGGCGTAGCTTGATGATGGCGGGTTTGAGCGTGGAATCTTTAGAGATGTTGTCTTCACGTCTACAGCCGGTGGAAAAGAATCGGGACGAGACTCGGACAGAAATCATGTTCATGAATGAGGTTATTAATGTTACTGAAGCAGAGCAGGGCCGAGTGCTGTGAGAGCTCATACCGGCGTGATGAATACGATCCTCAACTAGATGGAACTGGAATAAATACTTTGACTGTTGCGATCCCAATCGGACTTATGAAAGCTGCCTGAATCATAATCATGCACTGTTCGCCAGAGGAGAACTGGCCCCCCGACTGAGCCTGGTTTCTCCCAAGGTTTTTTTTCTCCTTTTTAACACCTGTTTGCCACCTGATGTCACCTGTTGGAGTTTGGGTTCCTTGCCGCCATCTCCTTTAGCTTGCTTAGTTGGGGACACTTGACATTTGATATTCAACGGTGTTTTGAACAGTGTTTTGATCTGCCTCCAAAAATTATATACCAGTTATCACTGTAAAGCTGCTTTGACCCAATCTGCATTGTAAAAAGTGCTATATAAATAAAGGTGACTTGACTTGACTTGACTGAACGAGGCCGCTGGAGTGATTGCTAATGAGAGACGATCACAACACATGCCTCGAGTTTTCTCGAGTCTCTATAGTTTTCTGTTTTTGGTGTTTCCATGGTTTCTACAAAATAAAACGAAAATCTAAGGTAACGCGGGTATGACATCACTGATAGGTGATGCATGAACAGTCGGACACGTCCATGTCCTGGTAAAAAATTGCTTAATTCTCTGGATTTAAACATTCTTGGAAACATTTAAGAATGATGTACGTACACAAGTCAACAAAATATATAACACTGTTCTAGTAGTTTTTGGATATATTTAAATCCAAAAATCCTCCATATTGTGTCTTTAATATAAAATAATCAATTATTGATGCATTCATTAAAAAATTAAAATGTAACTAAAATCACTTTACACAATATATTAAACAAAAAGAATCTTTTTGTTTCTAAATCTAGTCAAATAACACAATAAGATGTAATTTGTAAACATTTGTTAATACCAACATATACTAAATGCAAAACATTATCATTGTTTGTTCATGTCAGTTCACAGTGCATTAACTAATGTTAACAGATAGCAGACATTATCTGTTAATAGATAGTTAACAGGTAATCGACTTTTGATTTTAATAATGACAATGTATGAGTAAATGTTGACTTTAACAATCTTGGTTAAATACTGTAGTAGTATTGTTTATTATTAGTTCTGTAGTTAGCTACTGTTAACAGACAAAACCTTACTGTAAAGTGTTACCGTGAAATTTAACAGTAAATAATAATTGGCTAAATAATGTTCAATAATTTAAATTATTATCATTTTAAAGCATGTACAAATTGCTTTTTGTCATTTATCTTCCTTACAAATGAATGCATTCAATTATCGTTAACTAAGATTTAACATTAACATTACATTAAATATGTAGGCCTATATTTGTCAAAATGAAAAGTAAGGGGATCACTTGCTGGAATCACTTTGCATGTTTTAAGGACTTGCACATATAAAGTGAGAATGACTCATGTCTATGTTTCTCTGTCTGAGTCGGATGACACAGATGCAGTGCTAGTAGCGTTCATATGTTGTTTGCTGCGGGCACTCCTGGTAAATGTATCTCAGCTAAATTAAGAAACATCCGCCTCATGCTATCCTTCCTTCCTGAAACAGAGAAGCTAATGAATCAAGGATCTTTGTTTTGGGTGTCAGATATCAGTGGCCCTTGGGCTTTATACCTTCCTTCTGTCTTGACTCAAGTCGGTACAAAGATATTTTCGGACTAGGTCAGAAATTTTTAGACCAGGTGAGATCATCAACATGATCATAAGATGAGGCTTCAGGACTGAGTGGCATCTTGCACATACAAAATGAAATCCATAAAGTGGAGAAAGTTGCTTTACTATTGCGTCACTGCAGATTCGCATTGAGTTCCATGTTTGCATTTACGTTTCAATACCTATTTGGGTATAAATTGCATTTACTGCATAAATTTGTCCCATGAGCATCACTTAAACTTTCAAAGATAAGTTTGTCTGTTCTGTCTTTTTTTATCCATTAAACATGTATTTGCTGAGAACATTTCATCAGCTAGATATAACTCACCTTCAGACCTTTAAGTCAATAACCATGTTTAAACTAACACTTGCGACAGTAAGATATTTTTTATGTTTCTGAAAGAAGTTTCTTATGCTCACCAAGGGAGCATTAATCTGATTATTGTGAAATATCACAATTTACAATAACTTTCTATTTTAATATCACATGATCCTTCAGAATCTAATGTGCTAAATTGGTGCGCAAGAAACATTCTTATTATTAACCATGTGAAGACATTTGTGCTGCTTAATATTTGGAAACCACGATACATTTTTAATCAGGATTCTTTGTTTTTCTCCTCTACTCCTGTCAGATCGCCTGACGTCTGCCAAAGTCTGCACATACACATCCTTTGCAGTTTCCATTCATCTTCTTTCTTCCAGTTTACATGATCTATTGGTATTTTCTCCAAAAGTGCTGAAGACAGTCCATAAGAGAACATGCTAATGAAATTTGCTTGTTTAGGACAGGGGTACTTCATGAGCAATTTTGCTTACACCCCTACCTGCTGTATCGCATGAGAGAGATGGAGACAAATGTCTTTGGCCCAGTCCCACCAACGAACACTGAACTCTCTCCATGCCTCCATGCAAATCATGCCACTGCAGGCAAAGACAAGCAATTTCTGCAAATGACTCTCATGGCAGGGACAAAAGTGTGTCATTTTTGGCTGCCAGCTTTCCAGGGCATCACTCGGAGGCAGTTGTCGCATTGGACACTGCAGCTCCTTCCATGGCAGTAGAAAACCACGCGCACGTGTGTGTGTGTGTGTAGCGCCTTACGCCGGGCTCTGCTCCAGGACAATAGAGCGAGGCGGTCTCTCCCTCATCTGTCACCTGAGTCGCCAACACCTGCTGTTGAGCGGAGAGGCACAGCAAGTGATGGGGAGCTCACTCTAAATCATCCCACCTTTCATCTTCTCTGCCTGGGTTTTATATGTGGCCTCATTTGTAACATTACGCCATTCGCTCTGACTGACGAGCCAGCAGTGATATTAAAAGCAGGGCAATGGCATAAAGGCCTGAAGCTATTACAGCCAGCCTGCAATATATGAGCGAGTGTTGCACCATCCATTTTGCACACTAAATGGTATCTATCGGTCACTCCAGCTGTTTACGGTGATCCATGCGATGGAGAATATTCGGGATGAGCGTGTCTATCAAAGCTGCAGACAAAGCTTCTTGGAAATCCCTTAGAGTAAAGTTAGGCTAAGCGTGTCATTTTCTAACAACATAAGCTTGTTACAGCACATGCAAGGATCAGACATTCAAACTAGTTTGTTCTAAATAATGATGTGTGAGGTTTTACCATGTATTTTTGCATTTTGTAAACTTGTAGCATGTAACCCCATTTACTTTCTTAATGCACATTATCTTCAAGGGATAGTTCACCCATAAGTGAAAATTCTGTCATCATTTCCTCACCCTCATGTCATTTCCAACCTGTATGACTTTCTGACATCGAATGTATGACATTATGTGGAACATAATATATTAAAACATTCTTCAAAACGTGAATAAATTATAGTGAAATTATAGTGAAACATTTAATGCCGGTCTTGTGAATTATTCATCAGTGCATGTTATTCCAAAGAAAAAAAGTTCACATTTGTATCTTAAAGAGTTATTTTAAATGTGTCTTTAGTAGCTTTCTGGGCACCGAACGTGTTAATTATCTTGCTGGCAATGCAGGCTTCACTGAGCCATTGGATTTTATCTTAATTTGTGTTCTGAAAATGAACGAAGGTCTTACGGGTGTAGAACGTTTTAATTAAATTAACCCTTTAATTAAAACTGAACAATTTACTCTTCCTCTGAAATAACTTTCCTTTTCCAATAATAACATGTAAGATTTGTGGGCTATACTAATGTTAAAAAATAATGAAATTGTTTTAGCAAACCTTCAGACTGGCTCAAATCACGTGTGATGCCCAGTTTCATGAATTAGTCAATCTTTTTATCCACATTGAACATCTTTTTCAACTCAGAAACATGTCACATTGCGGAAGTAAATTGGTAATTTTAAAGTTAAAACTACATTAAATCTTCCACTGATCTACGCTGACAGAATGGAACACCAGTGATGTCATCGCATCATTTGCGTACTGAATTGCAATTGGTGTTCTTTCTTGCATCTTTTTGCATACTAAATTGTACCGCAATTGTCTTCTTCACATTTAAACATGTAAAGCTGCCTTTACATTGCACAGCACATATGTATTGTTTCTTATGTGCAGTCGAAAACAAGATGCTCGCGTCATGACTACTGGAAAGCATTTCATTTATATACAACAAAAGCTTAAAACCTAAGAAAAAATCTTACCTGAAACTACTCTTATGCTGCTTTCCAAGCTCTGGTGTTTCCTTCAGGAAATGTGAATCTATTTGGCTAATGTCATTTTTTGCAACGTTTATTTGAATAGGGAGGCTCAAAATATGAACATCACACTAGAGGGCCTCTAACTAATCTGCCGAACAGTCTTCCAAAACACAGTTAGAAAGCCTCATCTAAAATAAACTGAATCACAATGGAGAGATCAGTTGAGTTTGGCCCTGTAATTTCATTTTCACCTCTCTTCCTTTATTATTACAGAGTTAATTTAATTAGATCACTTTTTGGTGTGTGTGTGTGTGTGTGTGTGTTCATAATATCATTACTTTTTTCTTTTTTTCAAGGAGCTGCTTCTAACCAAAATTAATCATATCGAACAATACACAATAATGATACTTCACATTGACACTACAATGAAATAAAATGTTGCAGTATGAAGACAAAACTCATTAGAGCATCTTAGTATATGAGTCATCACACAAGTTCAGCGTCTCCTCCAAATGTGCTTGCCGTTTGTTTGCTCAGCAGTACTGCTGATTTGCAACATCATGTGTCAGATTAAATACCCACAATGCTGTAGTCACTATATACAGAATAGAAAAAGAGTGGAAGGTGCTGTCAGCTCAGTGTCCTGTTGTGGTGACTAGGGGCCAGTGACACGACCAGATGGCTGCGGACAGGGACAAGCTACGTCCAGTTTGTCTGGCCCACCGCTTGTCCAGTGATTTGTTTTGAAAAAAAAAGGTGACTTGACTGTCAGAGGGACAAAAAGTTAACATTCAGAGGATACGCAAAGTTTGTGACCTGAACGTGTAGATGCATTCACATTATTGCAATTTAAAATAAATGTGTTAATATATATTTTAAAACGTAATTTATTCCTGTAATGAAAAGCTGTATTTTCAGCATCATTACGCCAGTCTTCAGTGTCACATGATCCTTCAGAAATCACTCTAATATGATGATATGCTGTTCAAGAAATATTTCTTATTATTATCAACAGTTGTGCTGCATAATATTCTTGTGAAAATCGTGATACATTTTTTTGGAATCTTTGATGAAAAGTTCAAACATTAATCGAATTTAATCAAAAGTATTAAAAGAAATTCAAAAATCTTTTGAATGGTAGTGTAAAATTTGTATAATGAAAATTGATTTTTATAATTATGTGCAGTTGATCATATAACACCAATTTTCTCTACACTGGTTACCTATTAAGTTCCGTATCGATTATAAAGTAGAGGCTCTAAATGGTTTAGCTCCTGTGTACTTAACCGATCTTCTATCGCCCTACAATCCTTCACACTCTTTAAGATCCTAAAACTCTGGACTTCTGGTGGTACCTAGGATAGCTAAGTCCTCTAAAGGAGGGAGAGCGTTTTCACATTTGGCTCCTAAACTCTGGAATAGCCTTCCTGATAATGTTCGGAGCTCAGACTCAGTCTCCCAGTTTAAATCTAGATTAAAGACGCAACTCTTTAGCCAAGCATTCGCATAATGCATCTCATATCAGATCAATTACACATGACTATCTTTGTTTAATGTTATGAACAGCAGCTACGCTAATTATTCTCCATTTGCTTTGCCATTTGCTTTTCCGTTCTTCCGTTGACTAGAGTACATCAGCTTCAGTTTGGATCCAGCATCTTAAGAAGACCTCAGATGACCATCACCTGTGAAGAGACGGCGCCAACTCCTGCGAGGACTTCAGAAGATGCAACATCTGGATCAACACGCACATTCCCAAATTTCTATATATCCTAATTATTGTTAATATGTAATTCATTTTTCCAGGAGCGCATTGCTTCTACCTTCAATTAAACTGCTAACAGTGACTGTAAATAAATTGCCTAAATTATTACATTATTAGCTAATTGCATTTTCTAAATTGTAATGTTGACATGCATTCTCTGTAAAGCTTTGAAACGATATGTATTGTGAAAAGCACTATACAAATAAATGTGAACTGAATTGAATTGAATAATTATTTTTAAAAATATTTAATATTAATATAATATTTAAATAATATTACAATATTTAAATAATTATTATTTTACATATTATTAACATTTGAAATGTAATAAAATAAATTATCATTTTACATATTATTAACATTTGAAATGTAATAAAATTAATTATTATTTTACATATTAACTCTTTAATCGAACAATGGTCTCTTATCATAGTGCTTTTGCCACTATAGTGTTTAACAACACCCCTGACTGACATCACTGTGACTGGCACATTGTGGAGACATTCAGTGTGCACAGAAAACTCTCATGCCCTGGAGTCAAACTACAACCATCTCATGTGTTTTTGCAAAGGAAAGTAGTGCATTTCACAAGGTGACAGAGAGGTTTTTATGCAGCAGTGCCAACAGATTTCTACCCGTTTATTTTAGACCTATGAGGTCACAGTGACCTAAAATACCAGCCTCTCTTTTTTGGGTTGGGACAGACTGGTAAAAATAGTCCCTCCGTACAGCATGAAATTCTTCTGAAAGAGGCAATAACCATGGCATGACCTAGTTGACGGGAAGCTGGTTTAAGCATGCAGAGGTAGCTTTGGCCATACATGCTAAATAATTGGTTTCTTAACCATGTGTTTATGTAATTAATGTTCTGAAATTCTCAAATAATGTTGGGATAATAATGTGCAGTGAAGTTACCTGTCTGTTGGGGAGTTCTATGGACTGGACAGTAAACTGACAGGTATCTGCCCAATATTACCCTGAGAGAATTTTCATGCTAAACCAATAGGAAGAACCAATGAACTAGAGGAGAGGCTTGGAGAACTAAAAGACCTCAAAAGGGTAAATAAAAAGGACCCCACAGCCCCGAGTATAATCATAGAGATCAAAGTCTTGCATGCAAGTTCAGAGCATAGTCATTATAGCGCTTTTCATCTGTGACCCGCAAGTGCGAGCGTAACATTTGTTAAAGCCCCTTTCATTTATCCAAGTCTGCAGTGTACTGTCTGGTACCCGTCCACATGGTACCTTACTACGTAATCAATAAGAATGTACAAGTAATTTGCCATCCACAAATCAGAAGTTTGTCAATCCACAAATTACTGTAAGCCTACTGTTCTTAACCTTATTTTTAACCAGTGTGTACTTTTGTAGCTGTGATTGCATTTTGTTCTTCTCAAAATCAATCCAAAGCACAGCAGTCACCCTCAGTGATGCTATTTCACTTCATTTACACTGATATCAAACAGTCTCCCCGTCTGCATCCTTGAGCTTTCCATCAATGTTTAAAAGAAAAAGGATGCAGCAAACTGCTCCTGATTTGAATGATCGATAGCGCATTTTTGCAGTCAGATGCTAAAAAGCTTGAGCTTTTTATCAGTGTTTGGACGAAAAATGATGTGGCAAACTGCTTCTGGCTTGAATGATCTATAGCACATTTTTTGTCAGTCATATATGCTACTGAGAAGTTTCATTTAAACAGCTCTGCTGAATGCAGAGAAAGAGATGCTCTGACTCCTCATGGAATACAAACCCCCAAAACAACAGGATCAGCGTCATCTAGTGTTCAGATAATGGAAATGCAATCTAAGTGAGAGGAGAAATTCTGCATTGCAGGGGGAAAAAAATAGCTTTTTGATTTGGATGGGAAAGCAGTTATACAAAAACGATTTATCATAATTTCAGCTTGTCTTGAATTTTCTCCTCTCAGACACATCATATATTATAAAAAGAAATAGATTTGTGTGAACAACAATAAGCTTGATCTTTTATGGTGACTTCAAAACAGCATAGATAACACTAAACAGTGGACACAAATGTAAACACAACTATAACTTCTAAGCAACAACCAACATTAAACCAGCAGCAGCCACTATTAATAACCAACAACAACTATATTTCATCTAATGAGGGTTTTCATAAGGCCCCATTCATTGCATATGCATACTTAATTAACTATTCATGAGAAAGAGTCTATGGCCACTCCCCTCAAACTTGTCAATTTTTTAATACATTTTAACAATTTTGAAAAATAAAATAAATACATTTTAATTTGTTCAAAACAGTTCAGAAAAACTGTTTAGTGATATGAAAAAAGAAACATTAAAATTAATTAAGTGCTGAAAAATAATTTACTTGGCACCAAATTAATTCATTTTTCAGTGTTTTGTACTATTACATAAGATATATTCTGAAGAGAATTCTCAAATTACTAAATGGATACAGTGTTCTGACTGCTGTGACTGTTGATTAAAGTTTTTAATGTAAGCCTTTTTTGCACATTTTTGCTGATGTTTAACACTTCTGATGAAAACTGGAATCAGCAAAGCTGCATAGTGCTGATTCAAAAAGGGAATGACCAATAAATTACCTCTACATTCGGCAAAAAGTGGATAATCAGATGGAGATGTGGAGCTACCATCAGTCGGTGGTGTGATTTGGAGAGGGAAGGAGGCCTCTGGCATGGCACTGTGGCCTTCAAGGACAGACTCCACCTGTTCCACAGGCCGGCCTAACACTGATGGATTACCTGCACGAGTCCTTCACGCTGTCAAAGCCTCAGTCGTCAAACCGGATGCATCCACCTCATCTCACTTACAAACAGCTCTTCATACCAAAGCATGTTCTCCATCTGAGCTACCACAACCCTATATTCAGAGAGCAGGTCTGTGCTGCATGTTACGGCCACTGAGCAGCTATCGTTCATTTGGAAATAATGGGATGGCGTGAGATATGTTGGCTGAGCCCTGTTTGGAATCATGTCAGTGGAAGTCTATGAGACTGAATCACAAGAGAAATCTATGATACACTCTTAAAAAATAAATGTTCTTGAAAATATTGGTTCTATTGAGAACCTTTAACATCCAAGGAACGGTTTCATTGCACAAAAGGATTTTTTATAGTGGGAAAAGGTTCTTTAGATTCATAAAATGTTCTTCACATGTTCACTGAAAGGATCTTTGGGGATCGTTCTTATGCATGGCATTGCTGTGAAAACCCCGTTATGGAACCTTTTATTTTAAGAGTTTAGTAAAATTAACAAGAATATATTTAGACAAAGTCGAAATTAAGCAAATTGGGAATAAGCAAATTCTACTGCATGTCTTTTGGGAGAATTCTAAAACTAGGGGTTTATAAATACAGTTCTGGCATGACAACTCTGAGTGTTTGGCATGGTAATGGATATGACAATGTTAATATGTTTGGTCTTGGAAGAATAGATCTGCTGCAGAGCAAGTAAGGGACATGCTTCTGTGATACAATATAGCATACATGAATTACCCGTAGCAGATCTATACAGGTGGAACTGCAAACTGCTACAGCAAACACTGACCAAGTATTTGAAAGTTGAGCAGCAAGCTCATTGGCTGCTGATACAGCAGGAAACAATCAGCTGTGCCCTATAGAGAATGGTGTGATTGCAAGCAGATTGAGTTAAAGGATTAGTTCACTTTGAAATGAAAATTAGCCCAAGCTTTACTCACCCTCAAGCCATCCTAGGTGTATATGACTTTCTTCTTTCTGATGAACATAATCGCAGAAATATTAATAAATATCCTGACGCGTCCAAGCTTCATAATGGCAGTGATAGGGATCAATGAGTATGAGCTGAAGAAAGTGCTTCCATCCACATCCATCCATCATTTCATTTCAAAGTGAACTAATCCTTTAACGACCTATCAACCCGTTCCATAGAGTTTCATGACAGAACTGTATTTAAGCGGAGGCAAATCTACCTGGGATTACTCCTCTCGTTACCAGTTACTAAGAGTAGTTCAACACCTTCTCCTGAAATATTAAAATATTTCTGTTTGCAATGCATGTTTGGCTCATATTACACTCTAAAAACTGAGGGAGGCGGGGAAATAATGTATGCAGCAATGCCATAGAAGAACTATTTTGAGTTCTCCAAAGGACCTTTTAGTGAATTTTTCTTAGTACAAAGAACATTTTAATCATTTAAAGAACCTTTTTTCACTAAAGAACCTTTTGTACAATGGAGAGGTTCCATGGATATTAAAAGGCTCTTCATTAAATCACAGATGCCAATAAAGAGCCTTTAAAGCGTACACCTAATGGGAAACTGCATGGGCCAGCAAATCTTCAATAGTTTGTTTTCATCATCAATAATGCACCTTATTTGAGAAAGAATTGCCATGTCTGAATAATATAATCTTTAGTTTGCATTTGGACTGTTCTTGGGGCACTGTAAAAATATGTATAATGTACCTTCATGAATAAAACAGTCATGTAAGAAAAGAAAAAAGAAAAAAAAAAAGCTTTGTAGAACAACAACCAATGGGGCCAAATTTCACTTATGCATTGATGTTTGCTTTGAAAGCCCTGCTCGAATGCATTCAAGATCAGAACAACACAAAAACTGAAAGCCGACTGTTTAGAGAGAGGAAAAATTACGTCAAATTCAATTCGATGTATTTTCTGTCTCTGTCAAAAGATTACTGGAATTGTTTGGCTATTTTTACTGACTCCATTAAGTTGTAAAAGCAGCAGAAATATATAAAAGTCTACAGAAAACTAAAAAAGAAGAAGAGACGCAAAGATCATGGTTATTGAAAATATATGTCCTCAAAATAGGTTAAAGTTGTGTTAACAAATATTACATCAGACAGCCACTCAGTCCATGATAGCCTAAGATGCAACCGTGTACACATAAATTCATTTAATGTCTCTATTTCAATTCAGTTTGATTTGATGCGAAGCAACAATACTGAGCTGTTTCATTTTTAATATAATCTAAAACATGAGCAGAGTATGATGGATACTTCAAAGGGAAAACTGGCAACAAATGTTATTTTTGGGATTAAAGAGCAACACACACTGACAAATGAGGTTTTATGAATAAATAAATAGACTGATAGCCACTGACTTTTTTTTCCTCTCAGTTTGTTTTGGAAGTTTTTGGCTGCATTTTTTTTTTTTTTTTTTTAATCGTCATCACACCGTTTTTTTTTGCTCTTCAAGATTCTATGTTGCATGTTGCATTAACACTTTTTCTTGAGGGCTCTGATCTCATCCAAAGTTTGCAGTAGCTCTTGTCATACCAACTCTAACAGTCTGTCAGTGCACAAGCTGAGTTCATGCTAACACAAAGAGAGCACACCGTCGGAGCATGCTGGTCTACTGCCAGGAAGCAAGGCGCCTTTGATCGCAATATCTGAAGCTGTGCTTGTAAGACGATTGTCATTGCTGCAAGTGATGAAAAACTACAAAAACACAACTATCAACGTTATGTTGGTATTATTTTGTTGCTCAATGACTTCAAACTCGTAATATTTCTCTGCATGATATAATAAGTCTCTGTTTAAAAGTAAATAAGCTAAAAATCAGCACTTGTCAAGGTTTCCCTGTCATTTGCACACTATATGAAGCTCTTTATAACACAGTAAATCCCCTATTTTTTATTTAATTGTGACATCAAACAACAAAGCAACTTTCGAGCAATGCTACAGTTGTAATGATTTGAAAAGCCTTTTGTCTGTTAAAGGTGCGGTAAGCGATTTCTGAGAAGCGGTGTTGAAAGTGGATCGCACCACAACACACTTGTAGCCAATCAGCAGTAGGGGGCGTGTCCACTCATGATGGGGGAGGAGAGAGAGTGAACAGGATGGAGAGGTAAAGAAACACTGTAGAAGAGACACATTAGAAAAGAGAAAAGGTCAGAGGAATATCAATGGGAAAGACCTACTGCAAACTTTGGATGAGATCAGAGCCCTCAAGAAAAAGTGTTAATGCAACATCCATCATAGAGCGAAGGGAGACTTTCCAAAGGTTAGGGGCCGTTCACATGTCGCGTCTTTTGCACGCTCAAGTTCGTTATTTTACATGTAGACGCGGGACGAACACGCTCAAATAGAAATCAAAAGCTCTGCCAAGATGGACGAACAGCTGATCATACCTGTACAGGGCGGGTTTTTTATTTCTCATCTCCATAACTAGTAGTATAATCTAATATTAGAGCTAATGCAAGGTCTGGAAATCCATTTATCCTTTGCTGAAACTTCTTCATCTTTATGGAGAATGCGGCTCATGATTGCTTAGCAACGAGTGTTTTTAAAAAGATTAGAAAGTGGCACAGCTGGCATTTTCCACGTGTTTTTAGACGCGACATGTAAACAGCCTCTAAATCGAACGCGGATGGTTTCATTATCTCAGGCGGATAAAAAAGGGGATAAAGACAATAAAAGCAAAAATGTGCCACTAAATATATTACCCGCCCAGGTAAAGTCTATGTGTAGGAAGCACTGGCGTACAGCTCGCTGAGGGCGGAAACTATGGCAAAGCAGGACTGTCAGTAAGCGGTCGTGGGCGGGGCCTGTGGCTAATGTGACCTCACATTAGCAGCATGGCTGAAAACAGGTCGTTGGGAGACACTGCTTAATGATTTATGGGGATAAAAAAAAAAAAAGGGGGGAGTGGGTGGATTTTTTATCACTATAGGGTGGTTGTGTACACACACTGCCAACACACATTTATGTCTAAACACCATGCAAAAGTGAATTTTGCATAATAGGACCCCTTTAATATCAGCCATTTTGATTTCAGGGTTTGTGAAAAAATGCAAATCTACTGACACCAGTTGTGAGTCTTATAATGGCGACTGGGGTCTGTGAAGGCAAAGATTTATACCAAATTCTGAGTATGTTCTGATCTACCAATCCTGGGAAAAATTTTGGTCATTATGAGCTCAGTCTGAAAGCATAATCCAAAAACAGCTCTACTCAATAGTGCATTAAGAACCTTGTAGTGTTGTCTTTGAAAGTTTGTTCGTAAACAACAGTAATTTAAGTAAGCAGTAAAATAAACAGTAATTTCAGAGAATTGCTGGTGACATGGCACTAAAGGTGAGAAATGCATTTGTTTGAAACTTTCATTTCGCAGATGTGGCTCATTTTACAAATGAAAAGCTGACCGAGCTGGGCCTGTGGTCTAATTTCTAAGTTTTGCTTCTCCGTGGAGGTCTACAGCAGATGTACCACCCCTTTTGCTTCTTTTAAGCAATTATATCAATGTGCACATATACTGCATTCAGAAAGTGCATCAATTTACACCGCAGGCTCTCTGAGGCGCCATTACTCTGGGTCCTCGGTATAGGAAAAAACTGCCTCTTTTCTGGGACATGAAAACGCTTCTACAGCTATTTTGAAAGAAGTTTACTTGAGGAGTTTACTAGGAGTCAATCACATTGGCCTTTCCTTCAGTTTATGAGTCCTAAGATAGGAAAACAGTATAATAATAGTAACCAAGCATAGCAAAACGTTAAGTCCTGCCCTGTCTAAACCAGTAATGAAAAGCAGAGACAAGATACCTTAATTAAAGTGGGAGTAATTGAAATGAGGGTGAACCAGAAACAGCACTTTAAAATGCTTCGTTTACACTTTTAAAAGAAGAGGTTGCTCTTTTATAATTACACAGTTAATGGATCTGAGATTATTAACACGCATATACTGCCAAAGGGACTAGTATTTATAGTAAATAATAATGGCCTACAAAATATAATCTCTGTAAAATTCAGGAGGGAACGAGGGTGATAGATCCTGGTGCCTAAGGGTTATGGTTTCCAAAAACATATCTGTGAATAATTTGTCATCTGTTCAGTGCTGATGTGATTTGATAACACGTGTACACAGGTAACAGCTGAGGCTGAGTGGATATGAAATGTTGGCTGCTTCCATGTTTAAGGCCTGGGTCATGATCCAACCACAGGTGAAACAGTGACCCTTGTCTTTCACACTGTGAGGGAGAAATGTGTTCACGTTTGGGAAAAGTAAACTTACATTTATTTTACGAAAGGCTTGTTAATAATATCTTCAAAAGGAAAAGGATGAAACATTAACTGTGAAACTCACAAAATCTCTTTATTATATTACGATATCAACTGATATGAAAAATTTTATCATGATAACTTTTTTTGCCATATAACCCAGCCCTACTAACATGATAACTATTTAAAATGAAATAAATGCCCTTTTATGCTTTATTGCTATTTTCTGAGTATAATTCCATTTTTTTAACGTTTTATATCAGCACATTTATCTCATAACCGTGGGTCACATAAATGGGTTACAGCAGCATGCATATGTGAGAGGTGAAAAGGTTTAGAGTGCTGTTGATTGTAATGGTGAGAGTCAAGTACAGCCTAGCAGTGAGGTTTGTGCTAATGCAAACTCTTAAAACTAAAAGGCTCTTCAGTACTTCTTTCCTGCACCTTAGGTTTAGAAACCATTTTCAACCCTGATTCTGACCCTCTGTATAAAAGTATCAGTTTTAAAGAGCAGCTTCTTGCTTGTCAGTAAACTGCTACTGTTATGATTGGCTAACGTCATTGCATAGGAAACGGTAACAACACCCACTCCCTATTGCACATAAGTGTCAACAGACAAAGCATTATGAAATCATTTACTTATGATTTGTGATACGGCTGCTGTCAGATCTAATACATTTGGCTGCTTTGTCTTTCAACAAAAGTTACACTGTCCCTCGTTTACAAAACAAAATGCTCCGAACAAATATATAATTCTCCGACATGATCCAGGACGCCATTAAAATAAACCATCCACTTGTTTCTGACGGTGGTATCCTTTTCAAGTATAAAAACTCAAACAAGCTGTTTAAACATTCTTTCGCTCTTCCATTTGTCCAGTATCCAGTGTAGACAGGGTCAGTGATTATAAAAGGACTTTTCACACTTGAAATAGTTAACCCCGGGTCTATCTAAACCAGGTAAACGGAATCCTGGGTTATCATGCTTCATGTTTCACACTGCTCATAATGGTTAACAATTAATCTTGGATAAAGGTAAGAATGAAACAGTCTCGTCTTCACTCAAAACTGTCAGCATTTGACATTTTTCCTCTAAAACGCTGAATTTACTGTATAATACGCAATGTTTCTGTGACTGTCCAAAGCAGGCAAATATGAGCACGCGATTGGTTGTCTGTTGCTAAGCGTCTAGCTGTAACATTCTAACACCGCATCGTTTCAAACTGTACAAGTTTGGCACCGCAAAAGTGGCAGGGTTTCATAACCGGGTGGAAAAGCAGTGCTAACTTCGCTTTTAAATTACAAGTGTGAAACATTCCTTTACCTGGGGTTAAAAGCGGTGTTTAGAACGATGATAACCCGAGGATAAGCGCAGTGTGAAAAGCCCTAAAGAGTTCTATTTGCTTTTTGACGCTATGTCCAGTGTAGGCAGATGTCTTTGGTTAAGCGACTGAAAACCACTGGGCGGGGCCTATAGCACGATGACGTATAACTATTCGTCGATGTCTTGCTCTGGAGGCAGTCTTTTGCAAATGTATTTGCCCGTGTGATGTCCCAAATCCCACATTATCCAAATGAGCTTGATTAAAAAATGCTTTGTTTATAATGAGGAAGACATTTTAAGTTATGAATTAATGTTACAAAACTGCAAGTTTAATGTTAAGTTTTAATGGTACAAAGATCTCTTAGATGTCAAAAGCCTCTTTAAAGCACCAGTACACAGATAGTTGTTTTAAAACAACAGCAACAAACAAGAAATGTTCTTTGTGTAATCTTAACTTTCGAGATAAAAAAACAACAAAAAACAACGCATTAAATAGCTTTTTTTATTGAAGTTGCTCTGATGCTACAATGCTACCATAAACAGTCATCTGGGATTTTACCCGGTGAAGGATTGGCCCTCATTTACAAAAGAAAGGCTGTGAGCTCTGGCAACAATGTACAGCCCTCAATTAACAAGCTTAGCTTGTGACAAAAGGACACACAATGACTGCCTCTGAGTGTCCACATGTGGTACTACCATTTCACAGCAAGCAATTAGCACATGCCCTCAGCTAATTAATAAAAAGGATGGGGTGAGATCAAGTACATCTTACTGCTGAAGTACCTTCCATCTGCCTTAATGTCAGTTTTAAACAGAATGAATCTGTTATGTATTTGATCTTCTTTCTAGCTAACAGTGGATTTTTTCCTACATGAAATCAAGAAAAGAAAAAAAAAGAATAGATTTTGATAGATTTTGTCTATCAGGAATTGACTGGATTGGACTGATTGAATCTGATTGACTGGATTCACAAGAAATGAATTTTAAAATAATAATAATAAATAATGATATGCATGGATAAATCATTTATAAAAAAAAAAAAAAAACACTGCAATATTCTATAAAAAAAAGGGAAAAAAAGAATTGTCTTTAATTCCATGGTGACTTTAAAAGTCAAAAGACAAAAAAGTTGAGTTTAAACATGATGAAGATGTTTAATGTTTTTATATGAAATTTAAAGTGCATAATGGCTTAAAAAGTATAAATAATAACATGAATTGAAAAAAATAAAATTGGAATAAAAAGGAAAAGTGGATAGGCAAAATATCTGTAATGGATGAGCTCTCATTTTTGGTTTTTATCTCTCTCTTGTATATTACTCAGCAAAGATACAGCAGACTGCACCTTTCGATTCAATGTATATCGGAGACTGTCAGCGTTGATAAGGTGTGACAGACTTTTCCTTCCACACCTGAATCAAACCTGACAGTATGCCAAGACTCAAGCAGCTTTATATTTCTTTGAGAAGAATATTGCAGGTCTTCTGTGCACCAATACAGAAGTCAGTGTGTTGACTTCAGTTACATTGTCTTTTCATAAATGCAAACTCAAATTCAGCAAACAGTTGCCCCAATTTTGCTTGCATAAGAGCAAAAAAAAACAAAAAAACCCTGCATCTTATTTTAAAGTTAATTATTTATTTGCAATGGTAAGAAAGTCCCTATACCAGCTTCAATAAACCAAACCTCCTTGAAATCACCTGCAAAAAAAAATTGCTTTTTTGAATTGCTTAATCGTGTCATGGCTGACAAATCATATAAGTAATATAATGGTCTTATCAACCTGAAACTTTTTTAGTCCTTTAATGGACATTAACTCCACAGTCACCATTATTCACTATTATGGTCATCAGTCACATTCAATATATCCCAGTAGTCTCATTGCAAACATTTAATGCCCACCTTCTATTCAATGTTCTAACTTCGTCCGACACATTACACTGAACACAGCTGTGTATGGTCACTTACTTTGCAGCTACCATTTTGAAATTAAAACTGAGGTTCAGGTATTGTACAAGTAAAGTTAAACAACTCGTAAAAATGCTTGTTTATTTTTGACATTTAGAATTTGAAAAAAGTAAAGTGCTCTTTTTTCATGCACTAATTTTGTACTTATACTTAATATACTAAAAATTCTTCTTTAGTATTTATTAAGATAATCTTAAGAACATCTAAGTGTACTCAACTGTACTATTTTGAGACACCATAGGACTTTTCACACCGCGTTATGAAATCCTGCTCCGGAGCAGGGTTGGCACTGCTTTTGCGGTGTTAACTCTGCATTGCGGTGCCAAACTTGTACAGTGTGAAACGATAAATGTCAAATGGCGATGGAAAACATGACAATTGTAGTGAAGAGACCTTCATTCTTACCTTTATAGTTCGAAAAGTTAATTCAGAAAAAAACTTGATATTACAGTCAGCAATGAGGACGCACAATGCTAGAGCCTTTATGTAAACAGGTCACGTGTTGCATTTGTCCAGTCAGTAACACTGATACCACAAATATGCAGAAGGACTTTAACCCAGCGTTTAGGAATGTGCAGTGTGAAACGGCAGCTTATAAAAACCCAGGATTAACTGTTAACCCCGGGTATAGTATGAGCAGTGTGAAACATGAATAAAGATAGCCCAGGACTCCATTTACCTGGGGTTTAGAATGACCCTGGGTTAACTATTTCAAGTGTGAAAAGCCCTCATGAATATGAACAAAAATGTGCTTTTAACATACTATCTCTGTATTAAAAATGTATTTAGTTACCACTTGTAGTACCACTTGAATCCATCTTTGTATGAAAGATGGGTTCAAGTGTACTAAAACTGGTAACTAAATACATTTTAGTATCACTTGCTACCTCACTCTCCTCAGCCTAGTTGTCTTTGAGAGAAATTTCAAAATGGCAGATTGTGTGACAAAAGTGAATACAGTACTTGTTGTAAATATAGAGTGACAGATAACATTTACATGTTTTGCTTGGTGTTTGACAAGACGTAAGATATTTTCAACAAAATACATGGATAAACAACATCGATGGCCATGACATGCTGCAGAAAGATGGATATAGTTGTTTTTTTGTTCCTGTATGGCCTGAAGGAACAACAGCTGGGCCGGAATTCAGGTCTTCAGACTCTTGTGACACATACATACCATCAGTATGAATTATGCATTACATTTCAATGCTACGTCCAACAGACAGACGGAGATGGTCCCAAGTGCTGTATGCAACTATACCTTTGCATGCAGAGGCTCATGTCCACCTCAATCTGCTCACATATCACGCCTCATATATGGATACATTAAATAGAAATGAACCATTTGTATATCACTGTCCTCCAGCAGTATGCATGTTAGAGAGCAGATTATGACTCAATGGAGGGGGATTGTGGTTTCAGCTTGCATGCTGAAGCTAAATGTCTTTAAATGTGCACATTCATATTCCTAAGATAATTATTAATCTATAGCACTTTATGTTTCAATAGCACGAGGGAATAAAAAGTCCTTCAGACCAACTGGTAAAGTAAGCAGAACGCCAGGAGCAAAAATAATAGTATTTGATCATGTTGCACATGAAGAAGCACGACTATTAGATTTCGTATGCTATCGGCCTTTCGTACCTCTGATATCTATAGTTTTAGATCATGCAACACACGTGTAATAATAGCACATCATTGCTCTGCTGCAGGAAAGGCTGATAGTATTAGGTGAGATGTGTCATTTTTTAACGGTACTGCGATTCCAGGCTTTGAATTAAAGCTGGCAGATGCTGTAATTAGCATTGCACTGTGCTTCAAAACCTTTCGCTCAGCTCAGCAAATTTCATTGTATTTTCCCTGTACTCACTTCCCTCATATTGTGCTAGACACAGAGCCCATGCTGCAGTTCTCTCACAACTGTGATCCCGTTTATAAAGCTTTCTGCTGCTTAAACCCTGAAGAATAAGGCTGAATTCAGCTAATCTGATTTGCTATTCCTGAAGCTGGGATCATATCGGTCCAACAGCTGTTTCATTGTTTGGCAGCACGCAGGGAACGACCGACTGCTCGCTGAAAGGATTCTGGAGCTCACTAGTCTGTCCAACACGTCATTCAACTTTCATTTTGTTTCGTGTCAGATGTGAGGCTTTAGCGCCTTTGATTTATTTTGTGTTTTTGGTCTGTTTGTTTAGCTACAGAAGCTTGATTTCCAGAGGCAGCAACTCAATGTCTAAAATTATTTGAAGACACTCCATGAATCACTTTACACTTATTATTCTATGGGTTGGTGAACACATTATGAATACTAAAGAAGTCGATGACATTTAATGTATTCAAAAATACATTAAAAAGCAATTCATACATACAATGACTTGAATACACCTCCTCAATGATGAACATTTTTTTTATTTCTGTATTAAAATGTATTATTTTTAATATGGCAGCATAAAGTAAAAAATGTCCTCATTAAAACAATGACCTTCTTGTAAAGCAGTAGGTATCCACCAAAATAACTGCTTCAACATTAATACGAAATGATTCTTGAGCATCAAATCAGCATATTAGAATGATTTCTGAGAGATCATGTGACTCTCAAGAGTGGAGCAATGCTTTTTAAAAATCCAGTATATTGTAACAGTAGGGTTATGTAACAGTATATTGGAAATATTTATTTTGGAGATAATGATTAACAGGTGAACAATGTTTAATGATGTGAAAAATGTTATTACTTTTTACTTGATGATCCATTAAATTAAACTTTTCTTGAAAATGTTTTTTCAATGCCATTTGAAACCAACATGAATACAGGAAAGTGTGTGTTTCTAAGAACTCTGCCTACTCCTACACGCCATTGACCCAAACATATTAAGAGTTGGAGTCAGGGACTTGGTTGATCTCTGCAATACAAAATAATGTTCTTGCCTGTGTGTTCTCCCCTGATATTTCTAACGGAGCACTGCTGAAGTGCTTTTGAAGGCAGAGAGCGTGAGTTGAATTCTGAAACAGCGCGGTCTAAAAAGTTGCTCAAGACAAAAAGTGCCACACTCAATAGGTCTCTTTTAAGAAACATGAGCAGAACGAATTTCCATGAAAATTCTTGCGTAAATTGTTGCATTCTACTCAGTGCAGCAATTTATGTAAGAATGGTTTTACGAACGATTTAGACAGAAATCCGTTCTGCTCATGTTTCATGAATGAGGCCCATTGTTATGCAAGCAAGTGGATTGTCTGCCATCTAAGATTGTTTTACTGTTCTTGAGAAATAGCAACCATGTGGTTTCGAAACAGTCATGTGGACCTCCTTTATCATCATTTTTTGGTGTTTCTGTGTCCTTTATTAATTGCATTTTGTGTATGTGTGTGTGTTTTTGTGTTCCAGGGAAAAAAGTCATGGGTTTGTATACTGAGAAAAAATGGTACAAAAGCTGTCACTGTGGCAGTGCCCTTTCAAAAGGTACACCTTTGTACCTAAAGAGTATATTCAACCTGGTCTCATGGAAAGACGTACCTGTGGGAACATTTTTGCGAGTCACACAAATACGTACCAGTACGTACATATCACTACAGTTTCCAACAGAAATGAACACTAGAAACAGTAAAACAGCAAGTGCTTCTAATCGTTTTCATACACAATTAGTCAGATTATGGATTAATAAAGACTTGTTTTTACGTCTCCTTGTACAATGTTATGTTATGACTTCAAAACGCTCTTTACCAAAGTGCACGATTTGTAAACGAATATATTTTGGACTTTGCATCAGTTAACCAGTTCCATATGTTTCGCTTTTCAGTAGCTCAGCTGATACGGAGTTGGATTTAGGACGAGGAAACCTTGGGTATGAATCTGGGGGAAAACGAGGTATGGTAAAATAGCTCAAAGATGAGAGATCCAAACAAGCTAAAACTGCACGATTACGCATGCTTTTTATGTCACATTTGCTTTTGTTAACACTATCGGGTAGGTTTAGGTATAGTGTTGGTGGTATGTTATTTAAAAAAAATAATGGAGCACTACACTTTTAGCGCCACAAACTGGACAAAATGTCAAATAAGAACTGCGGTGATTCGTATAAAAACCAACGTCATAAAAAATGTACCATATTCACGTTTATCTGTTCCGGCAAAAAAAATGAAGCGCCACTCAGTGGACATTTCACACTGAAGCAGTGATATGTTGTGACTCACGAAAATGTTCCCACAGGTAAGTTTTTCTAATGAGACCAGGCTCTACATATTATAGGGTACTGTCCCAGTGACAGCTTTTGTACCTCTGTGTAAATACCGGAGGGTGGGTAAATCACAGTGCTTCCCACACATAGACTTTACTTGGGCGGGCCGCCCAGGTATATTACCGGCCGCCCAAGTATATTTGAAGACAAATTTATGCTTTTATTATTTTTATCCTCTTATACTTTTGTATCCGCCCAAGATAATGAAACCATCCGCGATCGATTAACTAGTGGAAAATCTCCCCTCGCCCTACGTGTTTCGTACCTGCTCGTTATGTGTGCGTCAGAACTGTTTACTCCAGCTGACATTCCCATGTGCGCTGCATGTTGCAAAATCACAAGGCTCGCGCAACAGCGCCTCAGACTGCTTCAAAGTGATTCTCAATCAATAAAAAGCGCAGATTTATGCCAAGCGATTGCTAATGAACTCAAGTTGATGAATTATTACAATGTCTACTTAATGGCCTTTATATAAAATGTTTTAGAGGGTTGTAAGAATCTGAAGGATCAGCCTGCAATTGTGTAGACATTTCAAAATAAGAGTCCCGGTGTATTTCAGGCTTGTTTATAGTTAAAAGTCACACGCTTTTTTTCTTTTGGGCATTATTGGTATTTTGGTTACAGAATAAATTGTATTTAATTTGATTTCCATTTAATTCATAGTAAATTATTGTAGTCTCCCCCACAGGAAGAAAAGACTAAGAACATTATTTGACACATATATTATTCATTATATAAATTTTACTAGTAAAATCTGTGTCCCATTCACTGAGAGAGACACTATATATCAGCAAGGAGAACATAGGAAAAGGATAACCATTTAAATGCTGTAATTTTGCATAATATACAATGCATAAAAATGCATAATATTAGTAATTAAATGTAATAATATGCTATGTAATTCAAATTAATTTCAATAAATAAAAATACTGTTAAAAATCACACATTATTTGTCACATGTAGTAGACCATTTTTGTGCCGTGAGTAATAGGAGGATTTTTCACCCGGCTACCACCGCAAGTATATTTCAAACCTGTGGGAAGCACTGAATCATGACAGGATTTTCATTTTGGGTGGACTATTCATTTAAGAAACTTTGCCTTCATGATTCCATCAGAATGAAAGGTATGAGAGTTTCATATATTTTCTAGGTTAACTCACTGTCCTTCACTAAAAATAGAAATACCACATAGGTTTTCGTCACTGATTCTGTAACCATGTGCCTGTAAAGTAGGTTACCTAATTAACAAAATTGTTTTTTATTATTTCATTAGAGTAGAAGCTGGTAGTCTCACAACAGATCTAATCAAGCTGGTACAGAACAACACTAAAAATAAGAAGATATTTCAAAAGCTGAACCTTTAGACATACTGCAGGTCACAAGGGTTATAGATAAAAGTGATAGTGATAGTATCTGAATGGTAAAACCTTCAGTGAATGATATTTTAAGGCTTGTATATCATCTATGACTCATTGCACTAATTTCGCTGGCAGTCGTCTGTTAAACACCTGCTTTTCTAATTGAGAACTTCAGAGCCATATTCACCACCGTTACAGCTAATAACTCAAGAAAAGACTTAAAGAAGATGCTGCAACCAACACAAACTTATTTGTGCAAAAAATATGTCACTCTAGAGGACAAAGCATTATATGAGCTACATAAGAGCCATATATAATTCTGAGATCACATTTTGAAGAGAATCATTAAAGGTCCTCTAACAGGGAAATTCTCTCAGTATGACTCTCTGATCTTTGAGAGTTTTTGCTGTAATTGGATGGGCCAAAAAAAAAAAAACAACAACAACAAAAAAAAAAAACCACCCTGGAGATAATGAGAACTACAAAAACAAACATCACGTGTGAAGCCTCATCAGCAAGTCTTCTAGTTCTCCTGAAAAATATTTGGAGTCACTGGGATTTTGCAATGCACAAGCAATTTATTTCGTGCCATATAATATACAAATATACAAGTTTGGCTTCGTTTATATGCTTTATGATGAACAATGCAAGAGTCAGAAATGCCAAGTATCAACCAAACCAGTAAAAATGCTTTTATTTTGCGTCTTTGTAGTTTAATAATTGTCCCCAATTACATGTAGCAACATATCAATTAGTGAAAAGCTGAAAATAGCATTAGCTTATAAAAAAAATAACATATAAACACACATGGGCCTATATGCAGCATTGTTTTCAAAAAAAGAATAAGAAAATAAGAAAAATAATATTACTGGCCCCAAAGTGACCTATAGAATCTTAAATGCTACATTTTTATGTAATTTATAATGTGTTTTCTTAGTTTTTGTCTGTTGCTGCTTCAATTGGTCACATAAGCTGGTTACAAGTACCTATACACATTCACTCCTTGGCAAAGAGCATGAAGCCTAGACTTCATTTGAGGTCAGAACCTTTCATCAATATGGCCACAGTTATGCTGACTTTTTCCTCTCGTGGAGTGAAAAAAACGAAAATCACAATTAGAAAGAACGGATAGGATTCCTAATGAAGGTTGATTGCACTCTCACTGAAACACTGCAGGCACCTTAAACAAAGGCCAAGAATGTGCTCCCTGCCCTCTCCACCAGCCGTTCTGATTGACTTCAGCTCAGCATCAGTCTGAATCATTTTAGAAAGCTGTCCACACCGGTGGACAGGAGGATTAAATTCGAAAACACTGCAGGGTGCGTCACAGCTGCACCCTTAATAGTCCTTGAGTCAACTTGAGCTGAAAGGTCCTTTAATCTTATATTTTCTTTCTGACTAAATACAAAGTAAACTGGATGGCAAAGGTGTAATCCTAATGCATTTTTCATCAGCGCCACTATTTGCTGAAGTGGAAAATTAACAACACAACAAAAAGCATTTAGAGTCAGAACAAAAATAACCTCATTCATATGCATTTATACACGCCACTATTTCGCAAATTCTCTCCCTCCAACTGTACAGCTCTGATTAACTTATTCTCAGGGGGTCCAGAGCTAAAGAATAAAGCTAATATTTCCAGAACACACTGAGCTTTGAGCATGACACAGACAATTTTACAAGATTAAGTAATTCTAGCATCTAGCATACTGTAGCTACATATGAGCAAGACACAGCATTTTTAAAATCTGATTTACATGTTAAATGTTGTATTTTGTGTGTTAATAAGCGGAGAGGCTAGTGTTTTTCGGATCATTGTTTACTTTGTAAAGTTGCAAACCTTAATGAGAGATGTTGTAACGGTGTTCAGGGACAACATTTTAGTTTAGTACATTTATTAGTTAATAATATCACAATACAATAAACAATTTTCGTGCCCTTAATTGTCCTTACTTTACTGACCTTCTACAAAAATGCAGCTGCATGACTACAAGAGCGTCCTGGCCCTGCAATACATGAACAACCCGCTGTCTGTACTTCACCTGTCACTGATGCGTTTCCACTGTCGGCCAAAGACGTGCTAGTGCATGCCACGGCCAGTCGCTTTTCCATTGTCAAATATGCGATGCTAAAGGCTACTTATGCTAATAATTGCGATAATAAATACACACGTTAATACCAGAGAATGCTTGAGGAACGTAGACTCATATATAAACTCATATATGATTATAATCGTGCATTTATTTGGTTTAATGTTTTATCTGTCTCTTTCCTGTGCCTTTGTTGATACCGGACTAATGCATCTGCATATCTGTAACACTCGGTTAACTCGTATAACTCATAACTCCCGTTTTCTTCTCATGAGCTCCCTTTGTTGCTCTGGCTGAAAGGATAAAAGTAGAGATTGAGAGATCGCTCAAACATCCTCGGATTGCAATCATCGCATAATTTCGAGGAAAATTAATAGAAATGCTCAGAAATGTGACGTAAACATATGATATTTTATCAATATATTTCTAAATGTGTAAGCCTTTGGATTTAAAAGCCTTAATGGAGTTGTTTTGTGCATTCCTGTGATCGTAAATAAACGGAAGCAGGTGCAACTGAATAGGTACGTGTTCTCTTTTTAGGTGAATAAAAACATCAGTTAGATTCGGCATGATTGTGCACTCCTGACACAAATTAATAAATGACTGTTACTGTAACATTTTTTATTGTAAAACATTGTTTAAATATTGATGTTGGAATCTTAAGTCTTTAAGTAAAGGCCAAACGTTCGCAAGTTTGGATCGCTAAATCTTGAATGACTTTTGTTTACCTCTTGTTTACTTTCGAACCGGAAGACGGTCCCACTTTTGACGCAAGGCCTCATAGGGGTAGGAAACTTGTGGATAAAATAAAGCACAATATCCATGACAGCCATTTTAAAATTTGACTGTATTGAACCCCGCCATCTTTGCTCATGGGAACTTTGTTCCAGGAGGTTTTTGTTTGTTTGTTTTCACCTACACTATGAATGCCATGTAACTAACTACTCTGGAGCTGCAAGAAATATTGTCATGATGACAAAGCTGAAATTCCGCGCTGTGTGAACGGAACAGGACTGGACAACTAGTTGTCTGTCACGTGTTTTGTGTGTGGTTTCACTTTCGGTACCTTACAGCGACAGAGATATGAGCTGTGCGTCATCCTAAGGTGTTAGATCCAGTCACTGTTCTCCACCGCTTCCGTCAGTTTTGTGTTTCTTTTCCAAATTCAAATGCCATGTCATGCGCGAGACGTCGCAAAGGACGTGACATGTGAGTGTAACGGATAAAGACTCCGGCTAGAGCGTGTTTACATGCTGCTGATGGTTAGTGACGTTTGAATGGATGAACTCGCGGTTCAGTTGGTCTCTTGTCATGTCAAAAGTGATGAGACTTTTCAGTTTTATGGACGTCGCCATCTTTAATATTACGTTGGTCACTCGTTATGGTTACTAGTAAGAGAACACAAGCTTGACGGCAGGTTCATACAGACAGTGTTCCAGACGCTACTGTAAGTTGCTGTGTGAACGGGACATTTCGAGACTCACACCTGTAAGTAAATGCGGTTGTCAATCCCCAAAACTGACAGTGTGAACGTGGCCATATTCACAGTTCAAGTGATTAGCTCAAAAAACCTGTATGCAGAAATGTGTTATGCATCTACTAGCAGGGACTAGCTAGCTCATGCTAATCAACCAAACATTAATCCCTTGGGATATACTAGCACTGCAGGAAAATAAACTGTTACTCAGTCTCACTCTGAATAACCTCCCATGTGTAAAATTAGTAGTTTAGAGTCTGCTGGATAGTAAATGGACATCACAAGTCTGTCTATTTTAAATATTTAATCGTCTTTAAAAAAAAAAAAATATTGAAATGCAAATGTGTTTTGCTTTTATATACAACTATGTATTCATATTTGACATGCAATGAAGTAAATTGAGTTGCTTAAAACATTTCGTAATGCCACTGCAAGGTCCTTGTGAATGTGGTTAATGTCTGTAAATTACAGAGGAGTAGGCAGTAGTTATATCTGTCAGCCATTCCACACAGGAAGAACAAACCGAATACATTTGAGACAGATGGGTGTTAAGGTTGCACCGTACATCTACATTGTGTTGCTGATGTAAATACAGGCAATAGTGAAGTGTGGATAGCAGGGTAATTACAGCTTCACCTCACAGAATATGGGGTGATTACCGTTGTCACCTTGCAAACTGTGAATGGTTCATTAACAAATACAAAATTGACTATGGAAATTGTGAGCTGGAACCCTTAATTGCAACGTTACTTCGTACTTTGACAGTAGTTGAACTTTAATGCTTGTACACCTACACTGAAATTAAAATAAGGGTGAAGTGGAGCGCTTTACTTATGTTTACTAAAAGCCAAATAAAGGCTGCTTATTATTCATTCTCATTGAATCTTGTAAGACAAAACAAGCTGCAAAGCTGGAAAACAAGTAACTGTATCAAAGAATTATTTTGTATTTATCTGTTCAACATGTTTCGAGGTGTTCACCATGTTTGGGTGCAAAATCCATTTACACATAGAAAGTGTGTTTTACCAATTACTGAAAACACCTCAACACACACACAAAAAATAATAATGTGATTAATATTTATTAAAAAAAAGAAAAAATCTAGTATTCACTTCAAAGAACAAATAAATTAAAAATACATGATGGTTTCAAACTGACGTCATGTACACTCAAATATATTTATGCTAGTTTTTAAGAATTTCAATTAAATAGTAAAATTCCATAAAATTGAATTGAATAAACCTTACATATTATTCATATTATGAATTAAGAATTTTAAATGTAAAAAAAAAAAAAACTTTTTGTATAAATGGATATAATGGATCCATTAATGGAACAAGGGAATAGGCCTGTCACGATAACTACTTTTTGTTGTGCGATATATTGTTTCAGAAATAATTGCGATAAACAATATGATTGTCATTTTAAGACCATTTTATGCCACTGAATATATAATCATAATATAACAGCATCATAATGCAAGTAGGCCTACACACTTTCAAATGACAACAACCATTTAATTCTTCAGATCATGGAAATGAGGGATCAAAAAATGTAATATCCTAAATAAACTTGAATAAATGGTAAATATTTTGCAAAGTAACAAATTAAAAAAAAAAAACTAAAAAAACCAAATGCACAAAAGGCACTATGGAGATTTTCCATTTACAGATTTTTCCCTGACCTTCTTTTCTCAGTAAAGTAAGGGTGCACTATTGCTGAAAACACAAACCCTACTTAGCAGTCAGATGTCCGTATAAACAAAGACATTTATATTTGCATCGGAACAGTGGATTGCGGCTTTGAAATTGAGAGCATTCGGACTTGTTCTTCCAAACTTTCTGTAGTTGTCAGGAAAACACTATAACACCTCAAATAACGCCTTTTTTCACCTGTCGATGACTGCTCTATATAGGAACTGCAGATACCAGCATGATTGGCAAAATGTTGGTGATATTCATTATCATGTAAGCATAATGGGCGATATATTATGTCACCAAAAATTATTGAGGTCATGTACATATATTGCGCAATAAGTCGATATATTGATTATTGCGACAGGCCTACAAGGGAATGATCCATTTCAGTTTATATGATTCGTAATCATAGATTTAAACATATTTTTAAAAAAATTTAATTTATGAATATGAATAACATAAACTGAAATGGCCCATTCCCTTGTTCCATTCTGATTAAACATCTGAATGTTGACAAAAATGATGGATTGGACACATTACATTTTTTAAAAATATCGATTTCCTTCTGTCAGTAATAAATAATCTACAAACATTACTGCTGTTTTAAATTTTGCTTAATATATTTCTATTTATGCTATGGGGGAAGAGAGTGATAGTGTACTGTTATAAATTTTGATAAAAAAAAAAAAAATCCAAACTGTACATTTGTGTCCATCTTAGATTAATTGTGTACATTTGTGTCCATCTTAGATCCATTTCAAAGCGGATTTAACTAATTCCAGGTAAAGTTCTGTCCCATGTCTCAAGAATCACTGTTCCGTTCTTTGACTTGCTTTCCTTTTGTCTTTTTCTACTTTCTACTCCACCAACACACAGCAAATTAAAAAGAGAGCAGGTGGCAAACCACTTACAGCCAGCAAGTTGCCCTAAACTTGTCTCAATCAGCATCCCTGGTTTAAAGTCTTAAAGAGCAGCGGTCCCTTTCGTGTCTCTGAATTATTGAACCGCATCTTCAAGTGAAGCATTTCCCCCTGGAGGATGTGGGGTTTGAAGATGAAAGGCATGTAAATGACAGCAGCTCTAAAACCAGGACAGCCGCGTTCCTCACTGAGCTTCAACGAGCTGCTGGAACTGCTCAGTAAACCGCTGTGTTTTCTGAATTTTGTGTCCATGTCTAATGTCTCTCATGTTTTTGCTGACTGTGACAGGGAGTCAAACAGAGGGATGGTTATTTAACATCTTATCAGATTCAGCCTGGAAAATGATCTGTGAAACCTGTGCCATGTTTTTCTCCCTGATAGGGGGGATTCGTTTCAGTAGGCAGAATCTTTTGTCCTTTGAAGCAGCACATATGATTGGGAATGAGGAAATATGAGCTATTCTAGAGCTAACCTATTATACACACTTACTAACATTAGCACAGTCCTCTACTAGCTCTTCTAAGCAGAAGGAGTGAAACTGCAATCAGACAAATGCACGCTGAGCATGTTTAAGTCAAAAAGTACATTTCTATTGTCTATTGAGACTGACTTTACTGTTTAGGGTCTCACACACTCCAATGACACATACATCTAAAAAAAAAAAAGTGATGCACCAATATTACATTTCTGCCTGATAACCATAAATGACTGTGCTAGAATTTTAATCAAATTTCTATAAATACTGGCTTTCTATACTTTTTTTTTTTTTTAAATAATAAAGTAGAAAAAGCTCAAATCAAAATTCTACTAATAAATTTAGGCATCACCATAAAATGTATATAAAATGTGCAGTATGAAAGATGGACATTCACTTTAAGATTTGCCATGGTTACATTTAACAGTGTTATTAGATATTAGATGAACATTAAATGAGCATTATATGATGGCAAATGTGATCTAAATGTAAAAAGAGAAAATAAGCATGCACAATGTTATTGTACCAATATTTTGTAAATTCCTAAAAATAATCATAGTAATTTTGAAATTAGCCTCATTCTTTCCCATTAAATTCTTAATACGTTTCTATGTTCAAAACTCAATTGGCACATATGTGTATGCTGTTTCACTTTTGTTTATTCTATTATTTTCTCAGTATATTCTAAGCCTTGAACCCAATGCAACACTACCCTAAAAACCAGCATATAAATCAACCAAAGGGGCGTAAAGAAAACTGAAAACAGGGAGAGCAAATGTCAACTAAATGTCAACAAAAACACTGGGCAAACAAATCCTTTTGTTCGTATAGCAGAGATATGGACCGACATGCATGTTAGATAATAGAGATACATACTCAAGTACAGCTTTATAGCGCACACAATGTTAAAACATTGCAAAGCTTGGCCTTTTGGAGGCTGGCTGAAAGAATAGAAAAGTTGTCTAATGAAGTGGTTAAAGGAAAATATTAATTTTAAGCAAAACAAATTAACATATGATTAATTTTCTAACAATAAATTAATGATAAATAAAAAAGCATTTTAGCCAGTATGTATTTATTTGGTTAGCTCATTTGATTTTCTTTCAGATCATTTGGCATCGCATTATGGTGCCTTGGAAGGCAATCTAACACCAGTATCCTTAAAAGGTACGGTGCCTTCTTACAAAATGCTGTCTGTTACTGAGGCAACAGAACATATGGTTACTTTTGAATGACCATCAATTGAGAAAGATTTTTCACTATACCAGATGGTGTAGTTCCAGCATCTACCAGCAAGTGTTAATTGGGCCATACTAGTCAACCAAACCCCTTAACATTGAATGAATGTATATCATCACAACATAATCAAGTCCGGTTTTCAAGCCCAGATCTTTCACTACTTAGCAACCAAATCCTATCATTTATATTACAGTCTGCTGGCTATATTATACATGGGTTCTCTACAAAGAAGCTTCATGCCTCATATGCACATTCTTTTTGAAGCTTGCTGAGAGCAAGCTGCTATCTTGAACTTTTAAAAGTGCACAGCTTTTAATCACCAATCTCGGTTAATACAGTCTGAAACAGCCACGGTTAGCTAACCTTTATCCCCATATATGTTTATGCTATAGGATTATCAGTAATAATAAAGTAATAAGCCCCAAGAAGACGTGGTTGTTGTTATTCACTGTAAACCACAGTTTCACAGGGCTTGTTGCTTTTATAGAACCGTTACCACACAATACAAATATTAAAGCCAAAAAAATGTGCATCAATGCAACTTTCATGAAGTAAAATCATTAAAGGGCTTCCTTCCACTGGAAAAAATAGTCCCTGACCATGAAAAGCAACAAAAGTTACATTTATTACGCCATTAGAAGGCGGCAAAGATTGTCTTTATGAGCGAGTCACTCAGTTGCAAAGACTTTTATATTGAAACTTGTTGTGAACATGGAACAAGACGCAAATGCTTTGACTATCGCTGTCAGTGGCTGCGTTCCATTCCACTTTTAGACACGCGCTCGCAAACTTCCCTATGCACTTCCCCTCTGGGGAATCCCTGCCACCATTTTGAAGTGTGTTCCACTTCGTGAAGTGGACGAGGGAAGTTTATATGGACAGACCCTCGCTCTCTCGATTTTGACAGAGGGAGCGAGTCTACTTCATATGTACACTCCATATACCACAATGCAAAAAAATTTAAAATAAAGCACTCCATTAATTCTAAGTGATCAAGGGCTTAGGACGTTCCAATACAGCCCATTGCACGAGTTCCACCAGTAGTGGGCACTCGAGTCAACGAGACTGAGGGAAGTTAGCGAGGGAAGAGCATAAAAAACAAACTGGTACGCAGCCTTCGTCAGCAGGGCACGGGAAAACCCATTAAAGGTTAAAAGGACAAGATCGCAGCGGACATTTAACCTTATTATGAACATAGGACTGACCTGAAGGAAAATGCTAAATTTGAATGCAGGTAAAACACTCGGTTACTCGATATCTCTCTCACAATACTCTTCTACATAATGCAGTAAGAGTGGTTGCTAAGACAGACGCAGCAACATACACACTCAGTGGCGCAGCGATACTTATGTAATGAGGTCAGCTGTATGTTTTCGGGAATTTTACAACAGCTTTGAACACGGCTCAACCAATCAGAATCAAGAGCTGGAACTATCCGTTTTATAATTTCAATGTGAAACCTACAGGTAGCTAGATATGTACAATTACACACATGATATATAATCAGTGTAAACATGGGTTGAGTGCAGAGCTTTTTCGCGTCCAGCCAGAGGATCTTCACATGACTAATGCTGTTTGACATTAATGGAATGTTTCATTAATCAGAGGCCGTAGAGCATAGATGAGTAAAGGCTGCCATTTGTCTAAAACGCTGTTGACAGGATATCCCACTCCCCTATAAACCTCTGGTGACATCTAACCTCCGCCTCCATTAGCAAGGCTTCAGAGTTGCATCAACCCAACCGTCAGGGCCAAACGTAGATAAAAGAGATGATCATCCTAAAATAGTTTAATGTAGATTCTAATGTCACATATAGGCCCATCCCTTATGGAAAGAAAATATATTTCCCTATATATGAATGATCAATATATTATATGATTTAACAGTATATTTGAAAATATTCAGAAAAATATATTGCGTAAATATATATACAATATATTGAATAATACTAAATAATAATAAAGGAATTGCCGCTTTTCATATATTGAAAAATGTAATAATATTTTTACTAATATATCATAATGTATGTAATTTTATATTCAGTAATATACTTCATAATATATAGATTTATATTGATCAGATAGGGTACTGCATGCATAATATATTGCAGATATATTTACTCATGCAATATAAACACATAGATGGTAAAATATATTATGTAACAATATTATAGAAATGGCAGCCCACTCCAGTATCCTTGCCAAGAAAACCCCATGGATAGTATCAAAAGGCCAATAAAAATGATGCCCGAAGATGAGCCCCTCAGGTCGGAAGGTGTCCAATATGCCACTGGGGTAGAGCGGAAGGCATTTACAAGTAGCACCAGGCAAAGTGAAATGGCTGGGCTAAAGTCGAAAGGATGCTGGTCTGGTGGTGAAAGGAAAATCAAATGTTACACAAAGCAATATTGTATAGGGACCTGGAATGTAAGGTCTATGAATCAGGGTAAGCTGGATGTGGTTAAACGTGAGATGACAAGATTGAACATCGACATCTTGGGAATCAGTGAATTAAAATAGACAGGAATGGGCAAATTAAATTCAGATGACTGTTTTATTTACTACCGTGGACCAGAATCCCATAGAAGAAATGGAGTAGCCCTCATAGTCAATAAAAGAGTAGGGAAAGCAGTGTCTCAAAAACAACAGAATGATTTCAGTCCGTATTCAAGGCAAACCGTTTAACATCACAATAATTAAAGTCTATGCCCCAACTACTGATGCTGAAGAGAATGTAATTGACCAGTTCTATGAAGAACTACAACATCTCATAAAACTAAACTAACACCAAAAAAAGATGTCCTCTTCATCATAGGGGATAGGAATGCTAAAGTAGGAAGTCAAAAGATAGCCGGAAAAACAGATAAGTTTGGCTTTGGAGTACAAAAGGAAGCAGGGCCAAGACTAATGGAGTTCTGTTAAGAGAACACTCTTTTCCAACAACCCAAGAGGCGACTCTACACCTGGACAACGCCAGATGGCCAATACCGAAACCAGACTGATTATATACTCTGCAGCCAAAGATGGAGAAGTTCTATACAGTCAGTAAAAACAAGAGCTGGAGCTGATTGTGGCTCAGATCATGAGCTCCTTATTGCAAAATTCAGGCTCAAATTGAAGAAAGCAGAGAAAACCAACAGGCCATTCGGATATGACCTAAATAAAATCCCTTACGAATATACAGTGGAGGTGAGGAATAGATTTCAGGGATTAGATTTGGTAGACAGAGTGCCTGAAGAACTATGGATGGAAGTTCTTAATATTGTACAGGAGGCAGCAACTAAAACCATTCAAAGAAAAGATCAAAACCACCAAAGAAAAAGAAATGCAAGAAAGCAAAGTGGCTGTCTGATGAGGCTTTACAAATAGCTGAGGAAAGAAGGGAAGTAAAAGGTAAGGGAGAAAGGGAAAAATATACCCAACTGAATGCAGATTTCCAGAGAATAGCAAGGAGAGACAAGATGGCTTTCTTAAATGAACAATGCAAAGAAATAGAGGAAAACAATAGAATGGGAAAGACTAGAGATCTTTTCAAGGAAATTGGAGCTATGAAGGGAACATTCTGTGCAAAGATAGGTATGATAAAAGACAAAAACGGTAGGGACCTAACAGAAGCAGAAGAGATAAAGAGGAGGTAGCAAGAATACACAGAAGAATTATACAAGAAAGATACTAATATGTCTGATAACTATGATGGTGTGGTTGCTGACCTCGAGCCAGGCATCCTGAAGAGTGAAGTCAAGTGGGCTTTAAGAAGCATTTCTAACAACAAAACTAGTGGAAGTGATGGTGTTCCAGTTGAGCTGTTTAAAATCCTAAAATATTACGCTGTTAATGTGCTGCACACAATATGTCAGCAAATTTGGAAAACCCAACAGTGGCCACAGGATTGGAAAAGGTCAGTTTATATTCAGTATTCAAACTACAGCACAATTGCGCTTATTTCACATGCTAGCAAGGTTATGGATTATGCAGAAAGCAAGGGAGTTCCAGAAAAACATCTACTTCTGCTTCATTGATTATGCTAAAGCCTTTGATTGTGTGGATCACAACAAACTATGGCAAGTTCTTAAAGAAATGGGAGTACCAGACCATCTAATCTGTCTTCTAAGAAACCTATATGTGGGTCAAGAAGCAACAGTTAGCACCAGACATGGAACAACTAATTGGTTTAAAATTGGGAAAGGAGTATGACAAGGCTGTATATTGTCCCCCTACCTATTTAACTTATACGCAGAGTACATCATGCGAAATGCCGGGCTGGATGAATCACAACTTGGAATTAAAATTGCTGGGAGAAATATCAACAACCTCAGATATGCAGATGATGCCACTTTAATGGCAGAAAGCGAAGAGGACTTAAAGAGCCTCTTGATGAAAGTGTAAAAGTTGGCTTGAAATTCAACATTCAAAAAACTAAGATCATGGCATCCAGTCCAATTACTTCATGGCAAACTGAAGGGGAAGAAATGGAAGTAGTTACAGATTTTATTTTCTTGGGCTCCAAGATCACTGTAGATGGTGACTGTAGCCATGAAATTAAAAGACACTTGCTACTTGGGAGAAAAGCTAAGACAAATTTAGATAACATACTAAAAAGCAGAGACATCACCTTGCCGACAAAGGTTTGTATAGTCAAGGCTATGGTTTTCCCAGTAGCAATGTATGGCTGTGAGAGTTGGATCATAAGGAAGGCTGAGTGCTAAAGAATAGATGCTTTCGAACTGTGGTGCTAGAGAAGACTTTTGAGAGTCCCTTGGACTGCAAGGAGATCAAATCAGTCAGTCCTAAAAGAAAATCAACCCTGACTGTTCACTGGAAGGACAGATACTGAAGCTAAAGCTTAAATACTTAGGCCACCTAATGAGAAGAGAGTAGGGCTGCACGATTAATCGTGATAACGATATCTGCTTCTCTCGATTGATTACAAATAATCGTCACGATATTGGCCCGCTCGTTATTTATCCTGAAAACATGTTTTTTCTTTGGGATATGCTTGTGGTTGCCAGATACAAATAGTTTAAATCCCCCAAATAGAGCTTTTCCCTTAAAAGGATATACTTTCTTCCCGGTGTTTTACTTAATCTGTGCAATCTGGAAACTCTGCACGCGCTCCCTCTAAATGTGGAAGAAGCACTGATGATCTGAAAACAAACATGTGCGCTGGAGTTTAGCGATCTCCACAGCGAAATTCTGCTTCAATGAAAGTGTCATACAGCCAGTCTTTGTTTCTTCACAAGCCACTCGTACTATTTGTGTGACTAAATCTGCCATGATCAAACCTTCAGCGATGAATTCCAACAAATGCAACATGGATCTCCACCTTACTGTTTGCAGAATGCACTTTTGCAACCTATGTGACAATTTCAGTCAGGAAAATGAACATAGTTTGGAATTATTGGAAATAATATTAGGAGTTTCGCTGTTTTATCTTTTGAAGTTCCTAAAGGATTTACCAGTTTTCATAATGTTAATCAGTTGAAAATGATATCACCACTGGGACATTTATTTATATATATCAAAGAGCATCGTTCTTTGCTTTACGAATCTGAATCTGTGGTTTGTCTCATTTGCAAACAAATTGTGTTGCTTTAAAAATCTAATGTGAATACAGATTACAAAGCGCTCACCAAAACCATGTGTTTAGTATTGATTTACCATCTAACGAATATGCTTGCGCGCTTTGGCTGGCGCTAAACCAGACACGGACGCGCGCAGCCCTTTTCATATATCACATACATATATACAGCGTTTTCAACCAAATAATGTTTATTTTAGGTCAGACATTTAAATACATAACAATATATTTAGAGTTTGTAAAATACACGATGTCTATAGAAGCGGAAATAACAACCCTTTCCATTATAATTAGATGACAGGTTTTATTCATATCAAATATACATTGTAAGTAACTTTAAAGCTTACATTATTATTCCCCAGTTCATCGACTCACTTACTTTCATGTATTTCAGGAGAAGTGGATGAATTCACATGTTGTAAATCCAACAGATCCGATTCTCTGTGCGGCACAAACTAAAATGGCGGCGCCCATCGCGCACGCAGCTCAACTAACGCGATCGTTATAAAGGTGTTTAAACAGCAAAATATGTGCAAGTTAAACACTTGCACATATTTAACAATCGGAATATCAGATATTTCATGCTATAGTTAACAAATTTGTGAATATTTTGAATAAAAAAGGAAAAATTTAGTCAGTCATACAGCGCTGTGGTGCGTTTATGTGACAAGAAATGACGCGTCACCATAGAAACAAAGTGATACGTTCTAAATACAGTCGCCTTAAAGAACTCACGCTGGGGGCTCAGACAGAATATTTTAAACTTACATGCTGGTGTTCAGCCAATCATAAACCTAACCTCAGGCTCTACTCTTCAGCACAATGGTAACCCCAAAAAATAACACATACCAGAAAACCTTTTAAATTCCAAAATAATACAACTTTACTAACACTAACAAATCTCCCCCTATATCAAATTGAGCAAAACACAAGAAATAGCATTTAATTTTAACATTTACTCTCCCAAGCAAAGCATGCTGGGAACTAGAAGTCTGTTGTAACCACTGATTGTAACTCATTCCATGAATGTGTATATATATGTGTGTGTGTACAATACATTCACATTTATATAGGAACATGTATGTGCAATATATGTACACAATAAAGGATAAAACTTTATGAATGTAATGCTATTTTTGTCTTCATTTATAAATATTTTATATGTATCAATATATAGCAATACATGATCAATGCATATATTGCAGTATGTTGAAAAATATAAGCAGAAGTTTCCCATATATGAAAATGTATTATGTAATATATTGCATTATATTTTGCAGTATATTCCCATATATTTTTGTTCTGTAAGAGATTATACAGGTCTCAAACTAACAGCCCACGGATTTATATGGTTTGTATTAGAATTTGTGCTCTGCAACTGTGGGCAGCCATTCTTACTGCAGCACCCATGGGAGCGATTGGGGCACAGGTGCCTTGCTCAAGGACGCCTCAGTTGTGGGTAATGAGTGTAGAAGTGAGCGCTGTTGATTCACTCGAACTCATAATCTTCAGGTTACAAGTCTGACTCTAGTGGCCCACATGCATTGTTTATGTTTTGACATTCAGCTCTGTTATTCCAGCCACTTTATTTTTTCCTGGCTGACATAAAATTCAAATATTTTATTTACAAATATATGGTAGTTGCGTGCTATTAGCATTATATCATAAACCAAATCATGTTTCAAGTCACTTAATGAAACTACCTGAAACAAATATTAGAGTCGCTCAAATAAAAAAGGGTCTGTTCATCCATTATTAATAACAATCAACTGCTCTAATAATTTTACAGAAAATTCACAGCATAACAAATCTGATAATATTTATAAAATTATTAAAAAAACACAAACACTGTTCTAAAATACTAAACACAGAATCAGTCATGTAGGCCTACATTATTACCAACAACAAACAAGCCTATTCACTCCCCACCAACAAGATTTTAGTCCAATCATAAATATGCAGATGGACAGGGCTCAAAATATTACACTTAAAAAGAAAATAACAAGGATTTATCTTGCCAAGTTAGAATCCTAGAATCCCCATTGTTGTGTCCAAATAATTCACGAAAAATTAATCCACAAAAGAAATTGTTGTAAAAACAGTTTGTTGGTTTTTTCTAGCCGGACACCTCGTGTTGGTGGTGAACCACCTGTCTACTGAACCCCAAGTGACTGAAGTTTGCAAGTTTGAGACCCCTTGTTAACAACTTCTCATTTTTAGTCCAACAAATGAGGGAGAGTAACTGGCAGGATATTTCATGAATAGGCCTTTCTTAAAATATGGCATATATTATCTAAGGTCTAAGAGACCATGACGTTAAAATTCATTCTCCGTTCTCACAGAAGCCTTTTCTGCATCTTCAGCTATTTTTGAATTGATAGACTGAGCCAATCTTTAATAGCTACATTCTTTCTTCAGTCACATAATAAGTTGAAAGAAAAGGTAGAGGCTATATCAGCCCTGAGAGGCCTGTTAACCACAGCACTGCAGCGAAAAGCTTAAAAAAATGTTCTGAATCGTCATTTATAGCCATTTACCACACAAAAAAAGATTACTCTGGAAACTTTCATTTAATTTTAAGAACTGTAGGAGGTCATTTACTGTAAACAAACTGTGAATTCAATAACTCGATTATTAAGTTACATATTAAACACTAGAAGATGTAAAACCTGTGCAAGTTTCCCTATTTTCTTAACTTCAGGGGGTGTGTGTGTGAAACTTTTTGTCAGTAGGCCTACAATGCCCTGTTCACTGTTCATTCACTCCCCCACCTACATTTCCTGCCAGTACTGAGACTCAAACCTGTAACCTTTTGGTTACAAGTACGACTCTCTAACCATTAGGCCACAACTGCCCCCATCCAGTTGTGTCCAGGTGTCCTCCATCATCCCTCTCACTCTCTAGTTAGTTCTAGACTCGCTAGTCGTTTCATCCTTTACAATGATACTAGAAGCTGTAGGCTTTGTTTGCAATATGTTTTCAGTCTGTAGAACTACAATCCATGACTGCTCATGTGACCCCATTTTAGAAGGAGGGTTCTTTACTTTGCATCTAGAAACTTAAATTGGGCTCACTGAAATGGAAGCAATGGACATTTCTCTTACGCCAACCGGAGTCTTTGATGTGTGTCATCCTCTCCATCTCTGAATCCTCTCAGGGAGATGTGGAGCTCTCTCCCCCTCAGACTGCCTTTCCCTGCTGTGTGCAGATAAGACCATCCAAATAAACAGCACAGCATTGGAGTGCGTGGGTGCTGAAGTTATCCATTTTTGAAAGGCCCCTCATATTTACATTCCCATAATCTATTTGTAGACAGTTTTTGCTCCAATGTGAGCAAAATTAAAAAATTAAGTCTTTAACCCTTGTTTAGTATTATGAAACAGGTCAGCATGTAGGCTATGTATGACATTTGTTTTATACAACAATTATATCTGGTCCTTATATCTGATTGATTCTCAGGGCCCTGTCATACACCTGACGGCAGGCACAACGCAAGTGTATTTTGCTAGTTTCATCCTGACGCAGTTATCATTTGCACGTCCAGCGCCATGTTGTTCAAATAGCAAATGCACCCGCACCCATCTGTTCATCCATGGGCATGCTGGTCTGAAAACGAGGTGTGTTCAGGCATGTTGCTATTTTGAGACAACTGAATATGAATTTTAAATATGAATCCTGCATGTTTTGTCCCTGTGTGAAAGCATGGTGCAGACTAGCACCGCAAGCGTCGTGCGTGCTTCTGTATAAACGAAACCGCACGTCTGCGTCATTCATTCCATGACATGTAAATTCCGTTTTTATGAATGGATTCCACGATTCCGTCCGGGTTTTCTGCATCGCGGAAATCAGAGGGCCCTACATTTTCAGCAAGATGCACGTTCGATGCTGACGCGCAGACGGTTGTCGAGGCAATGAACACCACAGCCGCTTGTGCGTCCGTGCTAAATGTTCATCTCGTATATAAAAAGCATTTTAGGGGGCCCTTGGCTTTCGGGGCCCAAGGCGGTCGCCTACCTTTGCCTAATGGTTAATTCCGCCTCTGTATTGAATATCAGCAGGACTGAGGTACATGGTAGAGGCTTATATCCATAGGGTTTGATCTCTTATTTGCCTTGATGAGATTATCTGATTCTCCTTTAGAAGTTGCTGCCTGGATCAATACCCTGATTGACATGTCCACACTTGGGAAAGAGGACCATACCCCTGGCACTGCTGCCTGTGATTACCCCATCTGCAAGCCTCTAAATCAGGCAGAGATAAGAGAGGGGAGTCCTGGTACCGGCTTTAACGAGAAGGCCAGAAGAAATAATGAGAAGACTGTGTGTCAGAAGTGCTTCAGAGACCCAATCAACCGATTCAAATCACTCCCTGAGATGACAAATGAGGTCTTAACCCCTGCTGCAGCGATTGGACCCCTGTGTTTTTTTGTTGTTTTTTTGAATAGCAAAGCAAATATGTAAGAAGTAATGCGTGGGCCACAACTCAATTAAATGCCTGTCGTGAATTTTCACCAGCAGCTCTAAACGTTGTTTGACACACAGAGCTTTAAATGTTGCTGTGAATAGAAAGAGAGGGAGAACAACACGAGTCAACGTCATTTGGTACCACCACATCAGCATTTAGTGTTAATGGAATTATATATGTATTATATATGTCAATTAATATATATTATATTATATATATATATTTTTTTTTTTGTGACATATCAGGACACAAATTTGTATAATGACATGGGTAAGACAAGGTATTACAAGGAAAGGGTGACTTATGAGGACATTACAGCCCATGTCCCCATTTTTCAAAAGGCTTATAAATCCTACAGAATTAGGTTTTTTTTTGGGGGGGGGGTTGAGAAAGTAAAAATGCAGACAGTTTTCTGTGATGGGTAGGTTTAGGTGTAGGGGGTAGTGTAGGGCGATAGAAAATACAGCTTGTACAGTATAAAAGCCATTACGCTTATGGAATGTCCCCACAATTCACAAAAACAAGCCTGTGTGTGTACTTTGTTTCATATTTTTCACTTAACTTTATTTTCAACTTTTATATTGTCTATTTTGGTACTAAGGTGCTTTATATGCTTTGTAAATGTTGTGAATATTGACAGTCTCTTTGTCATTAGAAAGCAAATTAATTTGTAATGGATTTATTTTATTATTTACCCATGGTACATCTACAAGGATTGAATGATTCCAGGTGAATCTCTTTCATGCAAGATTATTTAGAATTTTAATTATCTCTAATTTTTCAGAAAGACAGACCTAAAGGCTTTTTGAAGCTGTAAAATTAAAATCAGCACTTTTAATGAGAACCTCTAAAGGGATAATGAATTTTGTAGCTGCTAAAATAGCCTACAGCGGATTTTACTTTTTGGTCAATGAGAGGACCGATATAAATATAATGTCTGTAGAGACAAACAGTTTTTTTTCTTCACTATGTGCATTTATGACCAGTTTTGTCTGCATACAGATATCATTGTAAAACAGATAAAAGCCACAGAGCTGATTTAAAAGTAAGAACACGCAGATGGCCTAATATACTTGAAAACAACAGGGTGATTGATGCACATCAAAGAGTAGTCTGAAATGGACCCTGAACTAGTGAATAGTTTTATGCTCATTACGTATTCTTCAATGCTATGTTTCATCTCTTGCACCTCAGTCAACTCTTTTGCGTCATTCCTAATACAGTAGATTTTTGTGTCCTCATCATACACTACTTTTCAAAAAGTTTGGAGTCTGTAAGATTTTATGTTATGTGATTTTAAAATGTTGTATCCACACATTCTAAGTAATACAATTTAAAGGGGTGGTTCATTGCGATTTCACTTTTTTAACTTTAGTTAGTGTGTAATGTTGCTGCTTGAGCATAAACAACATCTGCAAAGTTACAGCGCTGAAAGTTCAATGCAAACGGAGATATTGTCTTTTAAAGAATTCTCTGTTTAAGGATTACAACAAACGGCTGTAGGGACTACAACGAGCTTCTTCCCGGGTTGGGGACATCCCTAACCCTAAAATTTACATAAACCCTTTTCAGTGAGTCTGTGTGAGTAAGGGAATGCGAGGGCTGCTAAGTGCTAACGTGAGCTCCTGAAACTCCGCCCTGTTTTGAGAGCAGCAGCTCATTTGCATTTAAAGGGACACACAAAAACTTTTTTGCTCACCCTCAAAAAGTGACAAATTTAACATGCTATAAAAATTGTCTGTAGGATATTTTGAGCTAAAACTTTACATAAACACTCTGGGGACATCAGAAACTTATTTTACATCTTGTAAAAGTGGCACTATACCACCCCTTTAATAGTCTGATCTTGACCAGACCATATTTATATAAGTCTATTATATCCTTGTATAAAAACACACTACAGCAAACATATTTATGTTTAAGAGTTACAGAGTTCAAAGGGGTCTGCATGACAGGAATGACCCTCTTGTCTAGTTTAGTGAGGAGCAGCAGGTCTGTGGAAGGCCAGCAGACCTTTATAGTCACTGGCATGAGGTTTGCCCTTGGCAGATGGCACTCTTTTTCGCTCTCATCCTGAGCTCTGGCAGTCGACTCTTTCTCTGAAGGTGTTGTGAAATAGCATGACATGTCCCATCTCTTCACTCTTTGCTGTCCCAAATACCCGTCATCATCAGGTCTCATAGGTCAGTCATTCTCCACTCACAGTACGGCACTCTGGCCAGAGAGTACAGGATGTGAGTCAATAATCTGTCCAGATGATGATAGATTAGTGGTTTGAAGACAACCGTGTCTTTGACAGTCCCTAGAGACCAGGCTTATTAAGGACATGTAGAGGACAGTCTGTTTCCCCTCTGCTAACACAACCATGGAGAATCAGAAACGGCAGCACAGCTGATATGCATTTCTAATTTGTTATTAAACAAATAATTATGCATAGGAGAGTGAGGGTGCACTTTGACTTTCAGAAAACTCTCAAGCTTGGAGCTAATCAACTGCATGTGGGGGGAAAAAATAAACCAAGAGTACGAAAAGGCCATGTGGGTTTGTCTGCTTCTAAAAGACTTGAAAAAGAGGTCATTTTTTTCCAACATTACAATTCACACTCTTCACAAATAATTAACGTAGGCTTTCTGCACAATGATGCTAGCAATAAGCTAATTAAAATTATTTTTAACAATGAAACTAGAAACTATAGCTTAATGAGTGAAGGTAAGTGCCTGTCTGTAAAGAATGTTTCTGCTCGTCATGTTCATGTTATTCAAAGCTCTTTGCCCCCGTTTCATTATTTTAAGTACAGTGAATTGACTACTATGAACTCCACAACTGTAACAGTTTAATAAGTTTACCTCTGTAAAGTCATTTTTAAAAAATAATGATTTAACATCACATATTTTTGACTACACCTGTCCTTGTTAAATAACAATTATGCTACAGTTTCGTAGTCTGGTCATTTTGAGGCAATATTTCACAGAAGTGTCACATGAGTATAAGTCTATAATATACAAATGGTAACACAAACCACAAACTATTGGGAAGAATTGGAGTATTCTTGTGAAAGGATCTGTGCTATTGAACAACTCTTTAAAAGTGCCCCTATTGTGTATTTTTTAAGGTTCCTAATATTGTTTTGGGGGTCTCCAACTACAGGTTTACATGCATGCAAGGTCAAAAAACACTTTCGGTTTCTCATAATATACATTTAATTTCACCTCAGTTCTCAATATTTCGTAAATAAATCGTTAGAAGCAGTTCAAAGTATCAGTCTCTCTAAACCCCTCCTTTCCGTGAGCTCTGATGGCCCAGTCCTTTGTGATTAGTCTACTGCTTGCACCGCGCATCCATTGCCATAACTGAATGACAGCTATCAATTTGCAAGACATATACAATGTATGGACATAAAAGATAACATTGATTTTTCCCTATCAACTCGAGCCCGAGTTCGACGATGAAATGTCTGAAGTAGTCGATCAACCAGAAACTGATTCGTAATCATGACTGGAGTACAACGTTTCTATATGGTGTCACCTTAGTTTGCGTTATAGGACGTGATAGCACCGTTACTGTTATACTTTATGTAGGTGCACCTGAGGGAACTGTATCAGAATGTCAAGGGAAGCTGAAAACCTCTAACATAAGATAAACATTTAGGCCAGATGTGTACAGACTTTTTCGTCATACCTATTAACAAAGAAAAATGGCTATATCATTGTTTGACATTACAATGAGTGTTTACTGTCTACAGAGAGAATACTTCAACTAGTTAACATGGACTAGCATCTTAACATCCTATTACAATATAGATAGAGCTCCATACTACTGTACATAATAAAAACACAGTTTGTTTTACAGTTATGTAAGCGAACTGAGCCCACAACTATGTTCCACGTTAGCCGAGCACAAACGTGAATAGCTGAAAATGCATTACACTTTGTAAACAAAAGTCGTGCTCCATCCTTGATCATTACTCCAAGTAATAAGACAGACAAGCTGCATTAATCAACACATTTTTAGATAATATTGGACCCACATCTGAATAGCAGAACTACAGAAACGTGAGTTAGCCGGTTAGCAGGAGACATACAGACTATAGAGTTGTACGTCACACAACATAACATACAAAACTACAAATTTTGAACAATCGTTAGAAAACATAAACATCAATTATTAATCATACTTACAGGTTGAGATTCAGAGGAGCAGGCTGGTCCAAATAAACTGGGCATTGATCCATATTTTAAGACCAAGCATTTTGTGAATCCTGCGTTAAACTCCCCAAGGTTTGAGAAGCAGTCATCAGTAAAACGACGGGAACACAACAAAAGATTGTACTGCAAAAATTAATTTTCCCTGGCGTCTGCGCACGCAACATGAGGGCGGGCAATATGCAGTGTTGGGAGTAACGTGTTACAAAAGTAATGCATTACAGTAACATATTAGTTTTTGCTGTAACGCAGTAGTCTAAGGCATTACTAATCAATTTTCAGTAATATTTTACTCTGTACATTTTCAGTAATGCTTGCGTTACAGCACACTTTTAGCCCAAAATTAGCCCAGATTATTTTGATAGCAGCTGGTTTTGAAGTAGATCTGTCTGGAGAGTACAGTTCATGGTTGCATAGCAACAACAGACGCCACGGGTACGGTGTACATTTTAGGACTTCCTCACACCTCAGTCATACAACCAAAAGGCGTCATGCCTCAGACTAAAAGGCTTCAGTCACTGGACAAAACGGCATCGCGCCTCAGACTAAAGGCTTCAGGTCTTAGGAAAAACATCAGGTGTCAGGTCTCGTACAATTAGGCATCGAACGAAACAGCCTCAGACCAAAAGGCTTCAGATGAAAAGGCATCGGATAAAACTGACTCAGACTAAAAGGCATCAGGTTTTTTTTGTTTGTTTTTTTGTATAGCCTAACTTAGTATTGGCTTTTATCCCATTATAATGCCGTCTTTCAGTTGTCTTTTTCTTTACTGTTACTATCCCCAAATTGATGTAAGGTGTGTGTGTGCATGCATGTTAATTATGTAGAATCTATCTGTTGATGGTATTCATGTAGGCTATTTATGTAATCCCTTGGCGAATAAGAAAAGAAAAGAACAGAAAAGAACATGCCGATTTTCACATTGGTCTGCAGAAAAACAGCAAAGGGCTGAAGGGAAATGTAAAATGTGACTCTTCCATCCAGATAGTGGTATTCTGTTTTTATTGTTATTTTATTTTTTTTTGCATTCCATTTTTATTCTTATGTATTTGTTTCCTTTTTATATAAAGCACTAAATAAATAAAAGTGCCTTGCCTTGCCTAATCGACTCTCTGACAGTAGGTGGCGCTGGAACAGCAGAAATAAAGCTGTTTCCTTGGTAACCTCTGTACACAAAGTAGCTGTGCTTATAACAACATTCAAATAGCTTGAAAGATTTTTTTACCTCTCATAAAAATGAACCATGGTTTTACTACAAATAAAACAAAATGGTTATTGTAGTTAACCATGGTAACCACAAATTAACCATGGTTTTGCTATACTATAGTTTACGGTATTTGTAGTAAAATTATTGTTATACAAATAGTAGCCTATCAATCCGACAAAAAAAATCATAGTTAACACACTTTTAACCATGGTTAATTTTCGTATGTGTTCATGATAGTCTGCAATGCAAGCTAGTTGCAATGTGTTATTTTGCTAACTTTTTATACATGCAAATAAAACTAGTGAATAATACAAATTTACAAAATAATCTCAGTGGGATATGTTTTATACAACTTCGTGTAACATTTAACAGAAAACTGCATGCACGTGACATCACATTGAGGCGGGACAATTCGCTTCTTTCTAAGTCTGTTTCGTCTGATGCCTTTTAGTCTGAGGCCGGTTTGTCTGATGCCTTTTCATCTGAGTCTGTTTCGTCTGATGCCTTTTGGTCTGAGGCTGTTTCGTTCGATGCCTAATTGTACGAGACCTGAGACCTGACACCTGACATTGTTTTTCCTGAGACCTGAAGCCTTTAGTCTGAGGCATGAAGCCTTTTCGTTGTATGACTGAGGTGTGAGGAAGTCCTAAAATGTACACCGTACACGGGAGCGCAAGCGCTTGGGAAAGGAGGAGAAAGAGGCGTGTTCACATGTCACGTTTTTTAGATGCGACATGTGAACGACCCCTAATATTATATTCTTTGCAAACAGCGACAACTTCATTGCAGATAAGACACACCGGCTTTGCATTCACAAAATCGGGTAGGATGAACACATAGTTGTCTTTCCATTCTTCTTTGTATGCCCTCTTTAGACTCTTTGATAGTGCCATTTTCTCTCACCAGCTAGCTTAAATGTTAACATCACTCTGCACATGACGTAATAGCGTACCTACAGCACACAAACAGTTTAATAAAAAAAAGTGGAGTACGTGAGGATGGCAAGGAATAATTGAGTGTAAAAGCAGGCTACGTCAAATAATTATTACAATAAGATAGGATCCATTGCGTAACAAGCAAATTAAAATGATACAATAAAAATGAAATAAAACAGTTCGTTAAGAGCATGACATAAACATGCCATTAATGGGCTTATTCAAGTCAAGTCTCCTTTGACTATGTTCTGGCCCACCATAGTGGTGAAAAAAATTTTTTGGCCCCATGCCAAACTTGGACATATGCGCATTACTTCAAGTTTGTCAGATAATCACTTTTTACCTCTATCATACTTTTAACAGACTTGGATTGTTTGTGATTCTGTCTGTCATCCTTTCTTGCATTGTCTTGAGCCTTCATTTTGCCAATTATAAGCTATATTGTTAGAAGCCTAGATAGCCCACAGTCATTATGCTTCATTATATCGCCCTCTACTGGATGTAAAATGCTCTGCAGTACATTTTGTCATTTTATAATGTTAAGTTCTACTTCTGTAGTTATTTTGGTGAAAGTATCTCAAAGGTAATACAGGAGTAATGTAATGCTTTACAATTCTGAGACAGTAATATTGTAAAGTAAAGAATTACTTTTAAATAACAGTAACAAGTAATCGATAATGTATTACAGTTTGGAAGTAACTTGCACAACACTGGCAATATGCTAATGTTTCATTGTGACGTCACAACAAAATGGCTTGAGACGAATCGTTTAATTGACTCAAAGTCAACTCTTACTTTTGAGAGACTATAACTTTATATATGGTGCACTTTCAGATTTAAATCTTTGCAGGATGTTTTCATTCACTTAGAGCTATGTTACACGCTACATGAAAGGTAGTTTTCAAAATCCACAATAGGGGCACTTTAAGCTACCAGATGCCTCTTTACTTTTATGTGCTCATATGTTCAGAAAAAAATTACCTGCTTTATTGTCATTTGTAAGTAAAACGTGTTTTTTACTCAAATACATTCTGGAGTCGCTTTCTATCTGTCTGTCTGTCCGTCTGTCCGTCTGTCCGTCCATCCATACTGGCTTTTTTAACCAAACAATTTATTTCAATGCGTTGGTAATTTACTTTACTCCACCTAACATTTGGGCTATAGAAAAACATGAATATGGGGCTCTATGTAGTCCCTGGATGTCTTTCTCTCTCTTTATAATGTTAAGTCTTGGCTAGGAAGTGTGTTTATAAACTTGTGTGTGAGCGTGAAAGTGCACGACTGCCACCTACAGAGCACATGGCTCTTCCAGCAGCCGACAAGACAGACTCACTCCCTTTGGGCCTTATTAAAGCCTTATTTCCACCCATGAGAGACAGATAAGCCCCAGTTCAGTTTTATACCCCCTTATAATTATACTTTTGCTTATTTCTTCAAAAAGATAAAGACTGAAGCCAGAAAAAGGGCAGGAAACTTTCTTAGTGGTTTGCTTTATTGATTGAGATGCTGAAAGCCGATGGGCCATTTCACTGGTCTGGGAGGTTCAAACGAGGGCATTATGTCATGGCTGTTAAATTTTTCTAATAAAATATTAATTAAAAGAGGGAGGTTCACAAGGTATTTTTCAGCGACCCTTCCGTTGCGAGAATGGGAAACCATTCGTCTCATTACCTGCTGTAGATGGACTATGACAGCAGTGATAAAGAGTTCACTTCACTCCATAATTAGAGGCACAGAAGCTAAAGCAAGACTGCATTGATTTCAAGCTGAGGTGCGACAATGTGCTGGCGAATCACTTTATGAATCACGAAGGAATGTGATTAAGGGACTGTGTTTTAAATGGCAGTTACCTGGTTCATCCTCACCGTTATCTCCATCCATTCCAGTAAAACCGAAAAATACAGCCCATCTTTGTGTTACTATATTACAAATATCCTGCCCAGGACTTCAGGCCATATGAAGCTATGAATCCTAATTAAAGCAGTAAGGCTGCTGCTCCAATGAGATTTACCTTGCAGTTACCCTGTTTCATGACTCAGCGTATAGTGTACCTCAGAGTAAACTTTAGCTGCTTGTTAGCCCACACTTCACTAGCTATTTAACTTGTGTCCCTCTTCAACTATATAGGGTTGTTTAGTGAATAACTTTAATTGACTTTTATATAATAGTTTGGTCCACTCTTCCCTTGTGCTTCAAATATTTTATGCCAAGGGGATCAATATAATGTAATAAGTGTGTAAAAAAACATGTGGATTTATTGCTAGAGATGAATGCTAAAGGGGCATCATGCACCTCATTTTTGAAGTGGCACCGGTTGTAATCCTGGCTCATTTCTTTCCCCTAGGATAGATAGGATGCGACCACAAGAAGGGGGAAAAAACACTTTTTATCAACTTAGTAATGTATTTCTTGAGTGTAATATGTTACTCTAGTGGTACTGTTTTTTTAGCATTCAAATCCCAACCTAAAATAAATATTTTATTTTAATAAACCAAACAAAATTGCTTTAGAACTTAACAGATAGTGATCAGCATACTTTTTCGTTTTAGGCCCCTATGGCAAACAGCAAATACGATTCAAGGGAGACAAAAACGGTCATGGAAGTTGGCTGCTAAAGAAAATTCAGCTTCGGAATACATTTTAGAATATTAAAATAGAAATCAGTTATTTTAAACTGTAATAATATTTCACAATATTACTGTTTCTATTGTATAAATGCAGCCTTAGTGACCATAAGAGACTCTTATAACATAAAAAAATGATAGAGTGTGGTTGTGTATAATTTAAGAATTATTTTTGAATGATTTAGTTGGTTGTTTTATAGAAATTACATTCAAAATCCATTTTGCTCAAAAATTTTGAGGACACTATTAGATGTAAGGCTCAGCTCTAACAAAGCATATCAAGCACTACAGGGGCGCAAAAAGACATGATGAAACAAGAAAAAAGACTTCCAAAAAGCAATAAAAGACCAGAGAAAGGCAGCAAGCAAACCTAACAGCAACCCAATCCACATATTGATATTCATCAACATATTCATATTGCATCCCCTCTTTCTAAAAATAATGATCCTTTAATGAGCCAAAGAGAGTGCACGTCACACCTCTCTCACACAATAAAATTGCTCTGGCCAATTCGACTTGCATCAAATTCAAGGCACTGATGTTTGCCTACAGAACAACCGCTGACTCTGCACCCCTATACCTAAACTCACTAAGTGCCCTCCAGAAGCTTGCGTTCTGCAAGTGAACGGTGCCTTGTGGTGTCATCCTAAAGAGCCACAAAATCACTTTAATGGACCTTTACCTTGACTGTTCCAAGCTGGTGGAATGACCTGTCGACCTCAACCCGAGCTGCTGAGTCTTCTTTTTTGTCAGCACATGACCCATTAATACTAACACTTACTATTTTATATATATATATAAAATAGTAAGTGTTAGTATTAATGGGTCATATATATATATATTTAAAAAAACACCTATTAATACACGCAGTACTGTGCTAGACTAACTAGGACTAGTCACAGCACTTGCATATTGTTGCCCTATTGTTGGTTTGATTGCTTCTATTGTTCTCCTCATTTGTAAGTCACTTTTGATAAAAGCGTTGGCTAAATGATTAAATGTAATGTAAATGTCTCCGTACTGATGCAGCTTCATGTAACTGGCATCACTCATCAAAGTCAATGTCATTGCTGTATTTAAGGCAACTGGAAAGTGATCAGTTCCTTCGTACACCCTCCTCGATCCTTCTTGAATACACCTTCTTATGATGGTGGTCTTGGCATCATATCTAATGATTTTTTTTTTTTAAATTAAGTGGGGCTTAGAGACCAAGCAAATATTTAAAGGTTACAATGCTTATTTCTCAGGTCTAAACTGAATCATAATTTAAATGAATGAAAGAATGAATTGAATTGAATTGAATAATTAATTTTCTCCCATTTAAAATGTTTTATACAATAGTGGCCAAAAGTGATGTACGGCCTAAGAAAATTGACATCTTTACCCTTTCATATAATTTCATATTATTCAAATTAATAATTCAAATTATTACATTTTTTGTAAGATTTTGTACAAGAATACAAGTTTTTGTTAGCACACGCAAAAACAAGAGAACCAACAAAATATTAATATTTTATATATAACAATATAATAATTATAATATTATTATATATTAATTAAAATGTTTGTATAGTCAATGTATGCTTTTTCCTGCAGGAAAACATGTGAGCTTTTTGTTTTTCTATGCATTTTGTATTATATTATATTTTATTTTATTTTATATATATATTGTTTTGTTTTTTTAATATTAAAATAAAACCTGTAGCTGTAGTTTTCCCTTTTTTTATAACTTCAGTATTTTGTTCTTCCCTCATATTTAAAATATTTAAAAATATAAAATATTTTCCTCATATTTTGATGTTTTAATCAAACTTGCAGGGTCGTTAAAAACAAATCCTCACAACCAATTGCCTACAAACATCACTTTTACACACTACTGTGTATAAAGAAATGGGTAATATTTTATAAATGAGTATAATATATTCAACCACATCAGTTGCCATTTTTATTCTTTCCACAAACCACAGAACCACATAGACTGTATTGTGAAATAGGGCTAATCACTCATCTTGCCTGTCCAAGCTAAAAATAATTTTCTATATATGATACTGTGGCACAGAAAAGTAGGGGCACACATACAGTGGTATGCGAAAGTTTGGGAACCCCTTGCAGAATCTGTGAAAATGTGAATAATTTTAACAAAATGAGAGAGATTATACAAAATGCATGTTATTCTTTATTTAGTACTGTCCTGAGTAAGACATTTTACATAAAATATGTTTACATATAATCCATAAGACAAAAAATAGCTGAATTTATTAAAATGACCCTGTTCAAAAGTTTGGGAATCCTTAGTTCTTAATACTGTGTGTGGTTACCTGGATGATCTATGACTGTTTTTTGTTTTGTTTTCTGATGGTTGTTTATGAGTCTCTTGTTTATTCTGAGCAGTTAAACTGAGCTCTGTTCTTCAGAAAATTCCTCCAGGTCCTGCAGATTCTTCATTTTCAAGGATTTTTTGCATATTTGAACCCTTTCCAGCAGTGACTGTATGATTCTGAGATCCATCTTTTCACACTGAGGACAACTGAGGGACTCAAACACAACTGTTAGAAAAGGTTCAAACATTCACTGATGCTCTAGAAGGAAACACAATGCATTAAGAGCCGGGGGGTGAAAACTTTTGAAAAGGATAAAGATGTCCACATTTTTCTCTTTTTGTTGAAAAATAATTTTTTTCATTTAGTACTGCCCTCCGGAAGCGACAGAAGATACCTACATTTTTCCCGGAACACAAATTATGTACAATTTACCTTGATCTTCAAATTCAAAATGTTTTCACTCCCCGTCTATTAATGCATCATGTTTTTTTCTAGAGCATCAGTGAATGTTTGAACCTTTTCTAACAGTTGTGTTTGAGTCCCTCAGTTGTCCTCAGTGTGAAAAGATGGATCTCAGAATCATACAGTCACTGCTGGAAAGGGTTCAAATATACAAAAAAATCCTTGAAACTGAAGAATCTGCAGGACCTGGAGAATTTTTCTGAAGAACAGAGCTCAGTTTAACTGTTCAGAATAAACAAGAGACTCATAAACAACCATCAGAAAAAAACAAAACAAAAAACAGTTGTAGATCATCCAGGTAACCACACACAGTATTAAGAACCAAGGGTTCCCAAACTTTTGAACAGGGTCATTTTAATAAATTCAGCTATTTTTTGTCTTGTGGACTTTATGTAAAAATCTTTTATGTAAAATATCTTACTCAGGACAGTACTAAATAAAGAATAACATGCATTTTGTATGATCTCGCTTATTTTGTTAAAATTATTCACATTTTCACAGATTCTGTAAGGGGTTCCCAAACTTTCGCATACCACTGTATACTATATTGTATACAAAATCGTCACTCAGTAGTATTTTCTGAACCTAAATGCTCTTAGAATGAATAAACAACTAAACAGCAGAAGAAAAAGTACAATAAATTGGGTGTTGTTGTTGTTAATAGCTAAATCTGTCTGTAAGAATATAGTAAATTAGCTAAGCCCCATTTGCAAAGAATATAAATGTTTAGGTTTGTGTTAAGGTATTTTAGCATGAGACTAGTGTACAAAGCTTACCCATCCACATGTGATAAACAGAGCAAAAGCAATCACCTTTCCCATTTAGATCCCTTTGTGAGCCAACTGTATGGAAGTATAGTAATGCCATATGTTTTATGTTTTACATATGGCATTATTTTACTTCCATACAGACTGACTACATGCATGTTTTCACCTGAAAGTGATGCCATGTCTCATCCCATCCATACACATCTCTTTCACGTGCATGCAATCAGAAGTTCCTTGGCGACATCTAAGGGTAGTTGTCAAAGAGCCACAACAACACCAGCACCTAAAATAACCATTACATTTTCATGAGATACAAATGTTTTCCACTGTGTACTAAGCTTGCTGTATTGCCTCCTGCAGAAACAGACAAAATTGTGCAGTGTACCACAGAGTGCACCCCTTCCACAACCTCTCTCGTGAGGGAATGTTTTTGTTTATTGGTGCAGAAGGGAAAATGTGCAAGTCTGAAAGTGCTGCAGTAAGTACCTGAGGGGGGGAACTGATTGGTTTTATGTTGTTTTCCTCTGCTGGAAAAATACAAAAAAAATATTTTTTCCCCTGCATATTTTATTATTATTATTATTATTATTATAATGCTGAGATTTTAACTGGAGTGAGCCAGGACTGCTCTGATGCCCCTTCAAAAAAGAAAGAAAGAAAGTGCATACCACCCCCTGTTGGCTCATTTGTCTTGTTGTTATCACATCCTGCTTCCAAATTCTGACTATAAAACCCCAAATGAGATTCAACGCTGCATGCTGAGGCTGTTTTGAGCGATATAACAGTGAACTGGTCAGCCATGGTGGCATCTGTGACCAGTCAGGGTTCTGGAAAACACAAATGAAAGACACTGATGTGACTTGACTATGAAGGCAGAGAGCTGAAGCGCCGCTGGGCTTTCACTAAACTCCAGCACACATGCGCTCATTTTTATTTGGCTGGGCCTGTCAAAGGTCAGAATAAATAATAATGATATAATATGATTAATAATTTTTATTATTTATATTTATACAAATTTATACATTTTTATTATTTTAAAATCATATGGATTTATTACATAATGTTTACACAATATTATATATATATATATAAAAGATGAATAACAATAACAATACAAAAATAATTATTTTAATGACATATATGTCACACTCATCATATATATATATATATATATATATATATATATATATATATATATATATATATATATATATATATATATATATATATATATATTACATATACTTCCTCATATATTTAATAAAACAGTAACACTTTACTATAAGGTTAGTTAAAATGAACTAAGAATGAACAATACTTCTACAGCATTTATTAATCTTAGTTAATGATAATTTCATCATTATCTAATACATTAAAATAAAATGTTGTATATGTTAACATTAGTTAATGCAATGTGAACTAACATGAACTAACAATGAACAACTGTATTTTTATTAACTAACGTTCACAAAGATTAATAAAATATGTAACAAATGTATTGCTCGTTGTTAGTTTATTTTAGCTAATACATTGACTAACAAATTAGACCTTTTTGTAAAGTGTTACCAATAAATTAAACTTTTCAAGTTTGTTCCAATTATTGTTTCAGTACATTGAATATGAAAATGCAAGTCATTTTGCTTGGCTAAGAAACAAAACATTTGCCAGACCATATGTTTACAGCATAACCAATAAAACCAGACAATGCATCTGTGGACACAATCAACTGGGGAAACCATCAGAAAATCAAAGCCAGCTTCCTATGCACTTTTTGCTTCATACTAATATTTGCACAATAAAAGACTACCCTTGTCATTACAGACAAGCAATTGGTATTTATTTGACCTCAGAAAACACCTCCTCTTTGACAATAGCAGCTCTCTTTGGGTCTATGTTAATGATAATCAGCGTCTTAGGGGAGAATTTCTGTGCTTTCATTTTACAGTGACGGACCCTCAAGTATTGTAATCATACATAATGATACAAGAAACGCTGAGACAGAAGAAGTACAGTGTATGAAAATTGCTTTGAGAAGATATCCCTTTCTCTTAACACCCTATGAGAACAAATATATTTACGCTTTTCTCCTCTCAAGGGAAATAAGAGGGCTTTAATGTATCCTATAATGTCTGATGTGGGATGGAAGCATGCTGCTAATAAAGTCTTAATCCTTATAAAGTGCTGAGCCTTTACCCATAAACATGTACAAGTGGTTTATTGTGGTGTCTTATCTGTTGCAATGTTCTCATAATGAATCACTCTTGGTAATGAAATGTTTGATTTATCATTGTGTGAAAAAAGCAGACTGTCATATGTCCAAGCTAAACAAACTAATGCTTGTCAAAAGACAACATGTATTAATCAATAATCTAATTCTACCAGTTGATGTTCTAGTTCTATTTTAGTCTGTTTTATACTTTGTTCATTGTTTAGTCTTGTTTACGTCTGTACTTTGTTATTGAATTTCCTGCGTTGTGCAATCATTACAGCCACATTACGTAACACCCATGTAGTAATAAAGCAGCACAAATGTTTGCTTTCAACAGTGTCACACATGATAGTATTATTAATGATTAGAGTGCAAAGAATCAGTTATGATATAAAAAAAAAATGAATGAAGTTGGACAGGAACTGGATAGCCATTTAAGCCTCTTAGATGTGACAATGTTCATTTTATTTTAATTAACATGAGGAGTACATTTAAAGGTGAAGTGTGTAATTTTTTAAATATAAAAATACCTTCTTCAGTTTTTGCCTTTTATTTTTAAGTATACTACCATTCAAAAGCTTAGGATCAGTAAGATTTTTAAGAAATTAATTAATCGGGGACACATTAAATTGATCAAAAGCGGCAGTAAAGACATTTACTGTATAATGTTACAAAATTTTTCTATTTCAAATAAATCAAATAAAACTTTCTATTTGTCAAAGAATGCTGGAAAAATGTATCACATTTTCCACAAAAATATTGAGCAGCCTGGATGCGGACGAGGGGTGGCTTAATCCAAGGAGGTACCGGTTCTACAGGAAGCCAGGGAGGTATTGGCAGCTCAGAAGGCCACTAGGGCGGCGCTGGTTCCGGAGGCCAGAACGTAGCCAGCAGCTCGGGCGACCAGGGCAGAACCAGCAGACTGGGAGACCAGGGTGCAGCAGGCAGTTCAGGGGCCAGGGCGGAGTTGACAGTTCAGGGGGCCAGGGTGGAGCCGACAGTTCAGGGGGCCAGGGCAGAGCCGACAGTTCAGGGGCCAGGGCGGAGTTGACAGTTCAGGGGGCCAGGGCAGAGCCGACAGTTCAGGGGCCAGGGCGGAGCCGACAGTTCAGGGGGCCAGGGCGAATCCAGCAGTTCAGGGGGCCAGGGCGAAGCCGGCAGCTCGGGTGACCAGGGCGAAACCAGCAGTTTGGTAGACCAGGGCAGAGCAGGCAGTTAAGGGGGCCAGAGCAGAGCCAATGGTTCAAGGGGCCAGGATTGGCGGCCATGACGGGATGAGACTCTGGAAGGGCGGCCATCTTGGGACGAGACTCTGGAATGGCGGCTATCTTGGGACGAGACTCTGGAATGGCAGCCATCTTGGGACAAAACTCTGGGGCAGTTTCAGGACACGGGACTCCATAAGTGGCCAGGACCCACTAAACAAAGTTCAAAAAGGTCCCTCGAGGACCAGGACCGGGTAGGTGTGCACTCATCTGCTCATTAAGGCTAGTGTGGTAAAACACCTTTGATGAGCAGTCAGGAAACGATGTCAGACACACCAGTTGTACGAAATCCCTTGTGTGGTCCTCGAGGGTTCTGCCTTGTTCCAAACAGAGTAGCTTTATTGCTGCTGTCGTTGGATCTGGAGACACTGTGACCACTGTAATTGGCAGTGCCGTGAGATCCATCTTTCGGTAACGGTCGGATCTTCTGTATCTTCTCTCTCTCTCTCTCTCTCTCTCTATATATATATATATATATATATATATATATATATAAGACGAAAAGATGCAAATAATTGTGCACTATATGAAACCATGCAATTAAAGACACAGAAGCACAGTGTTTGTGTTGTCCTTGGTGATGAACTGTATTTGACATCAGGGGAGTAGAAATTGAATATAAACTCAAGGTCAAAACTTTAAGCTTTTTATATTTCGCATCAAAGTCTGGCTCAAGAAGAACTGAGAGTTCTTTGACCCACTTTGCTTTTGTTTAAAATACATTTCATTAGTACTGGAATTACCGAGGGAAAACATTGCCTCACTCAAAAAGTGCACTCAAGACGCGATTCCTGCATCTTAATAACCTCCAACGTTAATTCAGGGACCTTGTTATCCAACCAAAAATTCAGTTGTGAATATGAAAATTACTCAGCATGGCAATGTCTCCCTCACTGTGTAGTTATCAGAGTGCTCTTTTGAGCCTTCATGCTCTGCTGGTCTTCTTGCGAGTGATGGCCTCTAGTCCATTAATTACCTCACAAATAATTGGTGTTTCCAACACTCTCACTGGAATGCAAAAATGCTTGGGTACCTCGCTTGAGTAATTTCTGCTGACTAATGGGTACATACAATAATAACTATTCACTCAGCTGACCGATCCAGTGCTCTCTGCTTGGCCCTTGAGTTGGACTCACTTTAAATATCATTCATTTTAAATGAAAGCAACTCTGTCCAATTAAGAAGATGTGTCATTATACTTAAGCCACCCTATGGGATCGAGCGGTTCAACACCATAATGACATGAAAACTTGAGCGAGACATCAGAGAAGTGCAATGGTCATCCTTCTAAAAAAGTGAACAATTTTTGTACATAATGTTGGGATAGTTCACCCAGAAAATTTAAAGGTGAAGTATGTAGTTTCTGCTAAACTAGCGGCACCTAGCGGATTACAAAAATATAGCATATTTTGCAAACGCCCCTTTTTGTGTGCCGTGCTTCCTCCAACTCCAACATCAAAATCAAAGCTCTTTGCAAAGGCATGTCTTCACAGATAAAATTAGGCTGAAAGGTCCAACATATGAGGAATACCTTTAGCTGTGTTGCTCTGTGTAAGCAAATGAGTAGCTAACATTGTCTAGAGCGAACGCGTGCATCTCTCTTATAATAAACCCATCCAAATTATCTGCACTGAGCACATTTTCTAAAATGACATGCCACAACTATTTGAGGCTGACTACAGTAAAGTAAACTATATAAACTGGAACATTTATCTTTCTGAATGGGTGCATGATAATTCTATATTGAAGCATCTATTGTAGCACGTTGCATTGCAATGCCCCATCCGCTTAGACATGACCTGTTTAACCTTTAAAGGTCTAAATGCAGCACATTTTGACTTGTACTTCTGTTACAGAAGCTAAATGTCTTTCCCCATATATAACACTGGCTAAGCACCCTCTGGCTCCGCCTGCAACAATAGCCACGCCCCAAACTCTCGCTATTGGTTGACCTGGAAAGAGATTGACAGATCTGAGCGGACTGCTCTTAGTGTTTTTATGGTGCCTGGGGGGCTCAGTGTTTGCACTTTTGGGGAGATAAACCCATGAATGGCATATTAGTCAATGAACAATAAACTGGGTTAAGATAATGTATTTTAACATAAAAATAAAAAAAATCTTACATAGCCTACTTTACCCATCATAATTTCTGTCATAATTTAGCCTGCTCGGCATGCCAAACTCATATGGCATTATTTCTTCCGTGGAACACGAAGTGATTGGTGGGGTCTTTCAGAGCAATTACAATGAATTAGGACTGAAAAGATACAAAATCAACATAAACTCAATTTAACTTGTACACTATATTTGAAGTCTTCTGAAGTCATACGGTGGTTTTGGCTAAAGTCGGCATGAAATGGAAGTTGCGATAGTCTTTTCTTCCCTATTGTTGTCATGTATATCTGAATGAAACGGCTCCTCAAACAAGAAAAACAAAAGTGGGACGGGAGTAGATTTTGTCCATCAGGAATTGATTGGATGTTGGAATGTTGTGGTTTGCTATCCTTGCACCAGAGAAGACAAGAGACATTGCTGCAAGGAGGGGAAATTATTTTGATAAAAGATTATGAAGGCACAAAAATTAAATTGGATACGTTTATTGGATAAATCATTTATAATAAATACTGCAATATTTCATTAAAAAAATAATAATTTTCTATATTGATTTCAACTGTTGAGCAGACAGTCATTTTACCTCGAGCTTCATGCCTTACTCTTCAGCCTGTTTATCTTCTGCAAGTGGATCAGAGAATCAGTGAGTTGAATCTGTGAACAGAATCATTCAAATTTGAGAATGAATCATTTCAAAACCCTTTGTGAATCTAAAAACTGATTCACTGATTACGATATATTCAACAATCACACACACATTATCAGAACATAGCACTTCCACAGATGACAAAAAATTGCTATGCCATGAATAATTTACATTCAATGTGTATTGTGCTCTCAGCTACAGCTAATGAAATTGCCCTCAAAGCCACAAAAGAAACTAATAAGCCTACAATTTCTCTTCAATAAAAGCTTCTTAATAATAGACTTTCAATTTTATCTAAATTCCCTACCATGGGAGGCAATGCATTTTTAAAACCATTAGATGAGCTGCAACCCAACGAATCAATAATTTAGACATTTCATATGGCAAGCATCCACTCTCATTGGTTAAGACAAGCCTTAACAAAATGTTTTCCATTAGAGAGGGCATGCACTCTAGAAGATACAGTGGACTCTTTAGTGACAGCAGTTTTAAAAGGCTAAGTGCTGATTGGGTTATACAGCATACAGGAAACTACAATCTAATCTTATACTAATGTTTCAGTGATTCAATTGTATATATTTTATTTTAATTTATATGCAACTCTACATAGGTATATTATATAATATTATATTTAAACATCAAACCAAATATCTTCCAGACCTAATCCTCCATTGACTCCGGGGCATCAAAAGGAATGACCGTGATACCATAGGTTAGCACATTTGGGAATAAGTGCATTTACACTGTGAATTCTCTGTACAATCAGTCTGTCAGACTCATCTGGAATGTTCCATTACAGCCTGATGTATTGCAGGGACTTTCATGTCAACATCTCCAAAGAGGCAAAGAATATGAGAGGAACTACTACACAGACCCACAAATAAAACAAAACAAAAAAGTTCTCAAATGTTTCATGCCCTGTGCATCACTTTGTGCTCATAGATCAGCTCTGAGGCAGCATCCATAATTTAAGGTCTGCAGCCGAGGAAGTTCAGGATGGGAAAGTGGTGTTGCATTTTTCATTAAATTCAGGGAGACAGTGAAGGAAAATAGAAGACTTGTCAAAGCCTGATGTCTGGAAATGGGGATTAATGCAGAAAATCATGTGCTTTCAGGTCCCCGGCGCTCTACTTTAGGGCTCCTCTGCTCCTGTGACTGTACCCTCCTTTGTTGAGCAGTGCACATAATGAATGATTCAGAGGGAATTAGGAAATATCAACACTGGGCCTAATGCCAGCTTTGAGTCAGATTGTGTTTGTTTCTGATTTTGCAAGGTATTTGTTGCATTTATTTCTGTATTCGCCTCCTGCTTTGTTTTCATATCGCTTTATTTAAGGGTCAGAGCAATAAAGCTGCTGGAGCCCTGTTGCTTTTGTTGGAGGTTGTGCTTCTTTTCTCGTTTTTAATGATTTTTTTATGTGATTAAACAACTATAACTCTGTCCCTATGCCAAAGAGTGAAATTTTGCATATATAATCCTAAACTGATGTGCAAATTTTAAATAAAAAGCCATCTGCTTCAGAAAAAAATGTCAGATGAAGATTATTTTCATCTGTAGAGACATTTTCATAACATCTTAAACTGAATATGAGATATTATGACAGTTAAAAATGAGCTAATGCAGTTATTTATTTTGAATGTACTTGTGTACCTCAAGATAGTGATCATTATCATATGAGGAACCACTTGTTCAATCACATACATGACATGGCAAAAATACAGTTTTGTGAACATCTCATAAACGTCATGTGCACAGGGCTTGATGTATCTGAGCTCATTACACAACCACAGGTTATTGTCACAATCTGGATCTATGAGCTGTGGAATGAGTAAGTTAAATGCGGTTTGTCGCCCAATATTACTTCCTTGTCAGGCTCAGTTTATGGGTTTCATAAATTGTTCATGGTCGGTGCCTGATACAGTCACTCCTACATCACTGCTATAGGACAAGGGATGGCCAATTCAGTACAGAATGTTATATTTCATTTACACCCGTTCCGATGAAGAGGAGAAACCTGCTGGTTTTACAAAGGGCTGCTGTGTAAGTGTAAAAAGGATTGAAAATAAAAATAAGAAACACACATATACACAAATACAGCTTTATTTTATTGTAAAAACAAGGAAGTTTTGAAATCAATCAGTAGAGGTCAAATTTCCTTAATGGAGGTCCATGTTAAAGCACAGTAGTGCTCATTTTTCAGTTAAATTTTCTTTGCACACTTTTTAAAGCAATTATAAAACTGCATTTTGTTTTTTATCACAGCCATGCGGAAGCTATTAGATATGTATTTCCCTATATTATAAAAAACAACATAACTGAATTTACAGAAATTATCCTCTATTATCCCAGTATCCCTACTATTTAGTATTTTTTTTCACATCATTACATTGTTTAGAGCATAAGAAACAAATGAAAATTTTTTTTTTTGAAAAATTATATTTTATTCATATGTTATGCTATGTACTCTGTAGTGGACACCAGGACTAAGTTGTTTAAAAAAATAAAATGACATGAAATGACATGTAGGCAAAAACAATGGGATTTTTTTTTATTCACCAATCAATTTTTAGGCTTCAGGATTGTTTTTACCAAACTTTGTTTAAAGATGATTCTCAACTATGTTATGAAAGACATAACGGAATTAATTGATATACAATTTTACTTATATTTATGCAATATGTGGGTAAAATAGCCATACATGGGTTTTCAATGCATCTATATGCTGTATCGAAATTGCATATTAATGTGTTCTTGGGGCAAAATGTAATGAAAAAAGAAGTGTAATAATGGGAGTAATAATTGGCAACATTTTCATAATAATATCTAATAATTAATAGGAATATTGATATATAATTTATTTCGCTATTCACTTGTTGTGTCTCCCAAAATGCCTAATAAACATGCTTTAAGTCCTGATGTCCTCTACAGTGGACATGTATAAAATCGATGTCCTGTTTCATAACAGAAAGTCAAGTTTTGATTTGAATCAAATACCCCATAACATTTTCCTAAATTGTTGATTTATGGCAAACTATTTGAAAATTAGTCAGATGTAAATGATAATAACAAAATATCATATTTCCATATTTCCACTAAATCAGTATCAGTCATTTTTAAAGACCAAGGAGAGGGAGTGGTCATGGAGAAACCTCCAAACATTTGGTATCTCTGAAAAGCCCTGAATGTGCTCTTTACAAGACATCCAGACTTATGTATGCTGTCAGAGAAAATCACTAAAATATAATGTCAACTACAGAGGACAAAAGTCTATTCCTGAGTCCCAGGAGGATAGGATAAAATAAAATTATAATATAATATAATATAATATAATATAATATAATATAATATAATAATATGTTAACTTTACTTTGTTGGGCTGACCAGGGGTTCAAAAATGAACTAGCCTATGCTAAATACATACAGGGCATATGGGCCGATGACCAATTGTATAAAATACCAGATTGGGGCTCAAGAGTCGAATCATGCATATCCCCTCAAAAGAGCTTGTTGAACCCCTGGGGTGACCCAGTAAGTGGAGAATTAGGCGACTGTGATAACAATCACCATTGTTCCCATGTGCTAATGCATTTAACTCCAGGTTGCTCCAGGGGGTGGGCAATAACTGCAATTAGTGAGACACAGTGGATAAAAAGCATCTGCTAAATGACAATTAACATTTGCTAGCACCTACCTTTTGCCCACAAAGCTGCTGATTACCCTTGAAACAGATCAACTGTTGAGCAGACAGACATAATTGTGCTAAATAACTAGTTAGCCTACATGCTATAGTAGGCTAACTAGTTATTTAGTGCTAGTTTTTGGTAGCTATCCAAACTGTTTTATAATCAATTTCATATATGCTAAAAAAAAAAAAAAAAGTGTTATAAATGTGACCTATCTTTTATTCCTTTTTAATGGATGCTTCCCACAAGGACACATTCTCCATTTCATGTCCCAGTAGCACTTTAAGATAATTCATCCTTACTCAGCGCTATGTAGGCCTATGTGTTACAGCTGGAGTGCACTGTAGTGTATATGCTTGATGTTTCTGCTATTTGCTGATATTTTCCCTTAACAACAATTTAAAAGAACATACATTATAGAACTACATTCATCACTTTTCTAATAACGAGTTCATTTTAGCTATGAGAAACTCTGGAGCCTGCTGAATATAACCTTCAATGTGCTTGATTGGAATTTTACCATTTTTTATCCAATTTCTGCCGTTGGTCGCACAGCTGTGACAACAGCGCCATCCAGTGTTGTGTTTTCTAGCTCCAGTCATCAGAAACTGCCCTGTGCGAAGACATGACGTCATACAAAGCGTCCCTCAAACACAAACTGTAGGCTATAACAGCCATACAGCAGGGACACAGTAAGTTGATATAGTGAGTAGTGACCTTCCATTCACCCAAACCACTTGAGATAAGTAGTTCATCTCTGTTTCATCAGGTAGCTCGGAAATCTAATGAAGAAAATGTCCGGTGCAGTGTCATTCAAGCGGCTGAACAATATTATAATGTTATTACATTCTTGAAATAATGACCTTCTTACTTTCATGTCAATGTTGTTAATCTCTGAGACAGAGGTCAACATAAACATTACATAGTCCTGTCAAAGACACTATTTATGATGTTGTTGCTTTATCTTGAATAGTTTATCTGCATTATCATTATCATTTCAGCTTTCGTCTGAATTAACAAAGTTCTGTCAATTTTTTGACTGTTTAAACTACTCAAAGTTATATACCATGATAAAATAGATGAAGAAGGGTGCAAAATATGGTCTGAATCTCTTTTTTTTTTTTTTATCTGTAGGACTGGGGTTTTGTGCAAATGCAGCTTAAAATGTTTACAAATGCAAATGTTCACGCTTTCATTCAGTAGCAATTTGTGTACAAATGGAATAGGGTTGTTAATGTTAAGGAGATAATATTAAGAAGTTGACTTTTTAAAATAAATAGGGAAATCAGGCAGATATTATTTTATTATAATTAAAATCATTTAACTTAAAATTGTAAAATATGACAATGAAACATTTAGCTGAACTTTAGCTTTTGCTGAAGTTCATTTAATAATGTATTTTTGTTTAGTGCATTTTTCATTTTGTTCACAAAAATTAGTTTGAGACTGGCAGACCCCTGAACTATTTTTTTTTCTTCTTCTTCTTCTTCTGTGTTAGTATATTAATTACCACAAGAGGGCAGTTGAGCATCAGTTACTGAAGCACTTCACAACAAATAAAGCCCATTACAATGACTAAACTTACAGTGATTTGAAATATGATAGGTTTACATCAAGAAAAAGGTTTGGATTGTCAGGAAGGTTTTACAATCACTTATGCCTCTGGCTTTCTCAAAACTACGCATTGCATACATGTGTGGTTATGTGCAAATTCTAGTGCTATGACACAACAGATATTAAAAGATCCATTTAATTACTGAACAAGCAAGAATCACTGTTTTAATCAAAGGTATACGTTGCTATTATCAGGCTCGTTTGGGTGTGACAAATTCTGTTTTCATTAAAATACAGTAAAGTAACAAAACATACACACTTGATGTGAATATACAAATGTAATTTTAATAATTTAGCCTATAACTTTTGCAAGTTTTTCAAAAATGGCAACTGTAGTTTCGTTATGATGATCTGGATAATCTAGACTATTTTACTTTCCAACTTGACTTTTACAAAATGTTAGCTTCACTTCCTGACCTTCAAATAAACTAAATGCATTACATGTAAATTTAATCAATGGTAAGCACTTTTTTCCAGACCAATCAAAATTAGATATTCATTTATA